>CM053606.1:65775526-65797960 GCA_028646535.1 Procyon lotor | reverse complement strand
TCTCAGTGATTTGTTTACTCCTTATTTTAACCTTTGATAACCCAGTAGATTCAATACTTCTATTTAGTTCATTATAAAATAATAAAATATTACAGAAAGCATAGGAAATAGAAAAATTATTTGTATGTCTTTGACCTAACCTAATTTAGCATTTTCTTTAGCCTCTTCCAGCCTTTGTTTATAAGCACAAGTTTTTAACCACAATTGCAATCACAGCATAATTTAATTTATTCTACATATCACTTTGATAAATAACAGTTTTTTGTACTACTGTATATTCATAGCACATTTCTTACCACAGTTTAATCATTTCCACATTGTTGGACTTTAAGTGACTTCCAATTTTTCACTATTACAAAATATGTTATAGTGAAAACATTTCATCATTAAGCTATTCTTTCATCTAAATGTATCCTTAGGATAAACATCTAGAAATAATCTCCTTGTTAAAAAAAAAAAAAAAAGTATGGGTCTTGTTTCACATTTACCTAATATTTTTAGAAAGAAATCTGGCAGTTTTTACTGTAACTAGTAAGTTTAGAGCTTGTCATTTCCTGTGCCCTTGCTTGCATTTGGAATTATTATTATTATTATTTTTTAAAGATTTTATTTATTTGGTAGAGAGAAACACAGCGAGAGAGGGAACACAAGCAAAGGGAATGGTAACAGGAGAAGCAGGCTCCCCGCCGCGCAGAGAGCCCGATGTGGGGCTCGATCCCAGGACCCTGGGATCATGACCTGAGCCGAAGGCAGACGCTTAACAACTGAGCCAACCAGCCGCCCCAGGAATTATTATTTTCAAGATTCATTTATTCCACAGAGAGAGAAAGAGAGAGCACTCACGGTGGGAGGGTTAGGGGAAGGGAGAAGGAAACTTTAGCAGACCCCCGCACTAAGCATGGAACCCAACCAGGGGCACGATCCTGCCACCCAGATCTCACAACCTGAGCCAAAATCACGAGTCAGATGATCAACAGACTGCACCACCCAGGTGCCCTGGAATTATCTTTTATTTTTTGTTAACAGTTTCAGGAGGAAAAAAAGCCTCAATGTTTTCATCAATGCTTTTCTGACTACCATCAATGTTGAACATTTTCTGCTAGTTGTTTGCTAGTTGTATTTTCACCTGTACAGATTTTGCATCTTTGTTTCTGAGTCAAGAGATAATACATAATATCTCGAATTTTATATAGCTGGACTTTCTGGAAGGATCAGCAGTTATAGGGTTTGGGTTTTTATTATTATGTTTATTATTATGTTAGTGCATTCTCTAACTCCCATTAGAAGTATTTCCAATTCTTCTCTAAGGTTATAGAAATTCTTATGGGGAAACCTGCATGCACTGGGGGTGTTTGATGCTTGTTTTTCTAATCTTGATGTCACCCTCTGGTGCTATGGAATGAGGTATCTTCTGTATCCAAATACTGATGGAGCATTGGTGGTTGTTGGGGGCAGCGATTGGCAACAGTTTGAGTTTTCCAACCTAATTTGGTGAAAAAAATTTCTTAAATACATATTCTAGAATGCCTGTCCAACCAGAGAAACCACGTGGCATTGCAAACAATTTCTGGCTCTCAGAAGGTTCCACTTTTAATTGTTGTAATTTGAACTTCTAATTTTGGGGAGTAATGGCAATGTGTCTAGCTTGGAGTGGATCTGCACACTGAGCCTGCCATGAAGGATTTAGCCTGCTTCCAGGTCATTGGCATTTTTCCACCTAACAAGTTAGGTAGAAAGAAGCAAACAGTAACCCTTCTGGTATTCTACTCCTAACTGCAACTCCGCACGGGGACCAAGCCAAATCTTGCCCCCGCCCACTGCCATTGAGGCTCTGAGTCTATTGATACCTTACTGAGAGAGGAAGTCCCAAGTATGGCTCTGTGGGGGTTTTTTGGTTTGTTTGTTAACATCTGTTTCTTTATTTTTTCCCCTCATCTGAGGTTAATGATTAAACCTCCTTTTTTCTTCTATGTACTTTAAAAAAATGAAACACAGTCTAGAAAGCAACTTCTATTTTTTTTCCTTTTGATTTTGGCTCAGCATAGCTCTCCTCATGTTCAAGTGGGGAGAACTTTTGGAAAATGTTGCATTTTCTCTAAAGTATTAGAAGATCTAGACACACTGTAGAGAAAATTTTTCTGTAAAAATGTACATATTCTGTGATTTGAGGTATCTGTAACATTGATGAGCAAGACTTGTCATATGTGTCATACTTCCTCCTGCTGCACGAACTTTTTGCATGCTGTTCTCTCCTGGAAAGCACTTTCCTCCTGCTGTGCTAGCTAGCCTCTTGCTCTTTCTTTAAGGCTCTCTGAGTTAGTGTCCAGTTGTAGTAATGGAAACCATACAAGCAAGTTTAAGTAGAAAGGAATTTAACAAATTTATACATCTGTGTAATCACCTCCACAGTCAAGATGTACATTTTCTTTACTTCACGAACTTGCCTTGTGTCATTTCCCCCAACTGTAACACCATCAGCTCAAGACAACCGATCTACTTTCTATCACTGTAATTAGGTTTGTCTTTTCTGAAGTATCATGTGTGTAATCATATAGTAGAAACTCCTTTGAATCTTCTTTTGCTCAAACTAACATTTATGAGATTTGTCCATGTTATGCAGTGTATCCCCAGTTAATTTTATTATTATAATAACTTATATAATTATGGAATAGCATCTATTGTATACAAATGCTGTGTTCTACCCATTCATTCACCTATTGATGGACACTTAGGATGCTTCCTGTTGGAACTATTAAAAATAAAGGTGCACAAGGCTACTGTGCAAAAGTCAGTTGTTTTCCTGTATACCAACAATGAACAAGTAGAATTTGAAATTAAAAAAAAAAAACAGTATCATTTATATTAGTACCCCATAAAATGAGATCCTTAGGTATAAATCTAAGAAAATACGGATAAGCCTATAGGAGGAAAAGTGCAAAACTCTGATGAAAGTTATCAAAAGAGCCCTAAACAAATGGAGAGATAATCCATGTTCATATATAGATGGAAGACTCAGTATTGTCAAGATGTCAGTTCATCTCACCCTGGTCCGTAGATTTGATGCAATCCCCATTAAAATCCCAGGAAATTGTTTTGTGGATATTGACAATATTTTAAATAATAGAAAGTAAGTGGAGATTTAGTGTGAAGCTACAGTAATCAAGACAGCTGGTATTGGTGAAAGAATAGAAAAAAATGTGTGAGTTTTACATCACAATTTGTTGAAAAGACCATCCTTTCTTCATTCAACTGTCTTGGTGCCTTTGTTGGAAACTCAAATGACTGTAAATGTTGGGTTTAGTTCTGAGCATCTTTTTTTGCTTCCTTTATCCTATTGTCTATCCATCTGCCAGTACCGGAGTGTCCCAACTCTTAAAACTTTGAACTCAGGTAATTTGTGTATTTACGTTTGTTTTCATGTTCAGAAATATTTGGCTATTGTAGTTTATTTTGCATTTCTATATAAATTTTTAATACATGCTTATTTCTATAAAAGCTTGCTGATTGGGATTGCATTGAATGTATAGATAAGTTTAGGAAGAATTTATATTTTAAGAATACTGACTCTTCCAACCCATGAATGTCTCTCCATTTACTTATCTATTCTTTAATAACTCTCAATACTGTGTTGTAGTTTTCAGTATACAGCTAATACATATTTAAATTTATTCCTACATATTTATAGTTAGGTTTATCCCTATATAGTTCTGATGCTGTTGCAAGAGGTAATTTTAAAAATTGCATTGTCTAATTGTTCATATATAATTTTTGGGTTAAATAAAAAAATTTTGTTTCTTTATATTGAATTTTTATCCTGTGACCTTGTTAAACTCCTTTTTAAAAAAAAATTAAACTCAATTTAGTTACCGTACAGTGTATTATTAGTTTCAGGGGTGTAATTTGCTGATTTATCAGTTGCATATAACACCCAGTGCTCATTACATCACGTGTCCTCCTTAATGCCCATCATCCAGTTACCCCATACCCCCCACTCACCTCCCTTCCAGCAAACCTCAGTTCATTCTGAGTCTCTTAGAGTTTGCCTCCCTCTTTGTTTTTATCTTATTTTTCCTTCCCTTCCCCTGTGTTCATCTTCTTTACTTATTAAATTCCACATGAGTGAAATCATATGTTATTTGTCTTTCTCTGACTTACTACGCATAGCATAATACACTTTAGTTCAATCCATGTCATTGCAAATGGCAAGATTTCATTTTCTCAATGGCCAAGTAATAGCCCATTGTTATAAATACCATATCTTCTTTATCCGTTCATTAGTCGTTGGACATGCAGGTTCTTTCCATGATTTGGCTATTGTCGATAGTGCTGCTATAAACATTGGTACGCAGGTGCCCCTTTGAATCAGTATTTTTGTATCTTTTGGGTAAATACCTAGTAGTGCAATTGCTGGGTCATAGGGAAATTATATTTTTAACTTTTTGAGGAACTTCCATACTGTTTTCCAGAACGACTGCCTCAGTTTGCATTCCCACCAGCAGGGTAGCAGGGTTCCTCTTTCTCTGCATCCTTGCTAACTTCTGTTGTTCATCCTAGGTATTCATTTTATTTTTTTATTATTTTTTAAAAAGATTTTATTCATTCATTTGACACAGATCACAAGTAGGTAGAGAGGCAGGCAGAGAGAGAGGAGGAAGCAGGCTCCCTGCCAAGCAGAGAGCCCAATGTGGGGCTCGATCCCAGCACCCTGAGATCATGACCTGAGCTGAAGGCAGAGGCTTTAACCCACTGAGTCACCCAGGTGCCCCTTGAGTTATTCATTTTAGCCATCCTAACAGGTATGAGGTGGTATCTTATTGTGGTTTTGATTTGTATCTCCCTGATGATGAGTGATGTTAAGCATTTTTTCATGTGTCTATTAGCCATTTGTATGTCTTCTTTGGAGAAATATCTGTTCATGTCTTCTGCCCATTTCTTAACTGAATTATTTATTTTTGGGGCATTGAGTTTGATAAGCCCTTTATAGATTTTAGATACTAACCCTTTATCCAATATGTCATTTGCAAATATCTTCTCCCATTCCGTAGCTTTCCTTTTAATTTTGTCGGCTTTTTCCTTCACTATGCAGAAGAGTTTTGTCTTTTTTTTTTTTTTTTAAGATTTTATTCATTTATTTGACAAAGAGGAGAGAGATCACAAGTAGGCAGAGAGAGGGGGGAAGCAGGCTCCCCGCTGAGCAGAGAGCCTGATGCGGGGCTCGATCCCAGGACCCTGAGATCATGGCCTGAGCTGAAGGCAGAGGCTTTAACCCACTGAGCCACCCAGGCGCCCCCAGAAGCGTTTTATCTTGATGAAGTCCCAATAGTTGATTTCTGCTTTTGTTTCCCTTGTTTCTGGAGTTGTGTCTAGTAAGAAGTTGCTGCAGCCAAGGTCAAAGAAGTTGCTCCCTGTGTTCTGCTTTAGGGTTTTGATGGGTTGTTGTCTCACATTTAGGTCTTTGAATAATTTTGAATTTATTTTTGTGTATGTGTAAAAAAGTGGCCCAGTTTCATTTTTCTGCATGTGGCTGTCCAGTTTCCCAACACCATTTATTGAAGAGACTTTTTTTCTATTGGATATTCTTTCCTGCTTTGTTGAAGATTAGTTAACCATAGAGTCGTGGGTCCATCTCTGGGGCCTCTGTTCTTTTCCTTGATCTGCTGTCTGTTTTTGTGCCAGTACCACACTGTCTTGATTACAACTTTGTAATACAGCTTGAAGTCCACAGTTGTGATGTCTCCCACGTTGGTTTTCTTATTCAATATTTCCTTTGGCTATCTGGGATCTTTTCTGAATCCATACAAATTTTAGAATTGTTCTAGCTCTGTGAAAAATGCAGGTGTTATTTTTATAGGGATTGCATTGAATATGTAGACTGCTTGGGTAGTATAGACATTCTGATCCATGAGCATGAAATGTTTTTCCATTTTTTTGGTGTCTTCCTGAGTTTCTTTCATAAGTGTTCTGTAGTTTTTAGAGTAAAGTTGCTTTACCTCTTTGGTTAGGTTTATTCCTACGTATCTTATGGGTTTTGGTGCAATTGTAAATGAGACTGATTCTTTGACTTTTCTTTCTGCTGCTTCATTGTATAGAAATGCAACAGAATTTCTGTACGCTTTTTTTTTTAATATCCTGCAACTTTGTTAAATTCATGTATGAGTTCTAGGCAATTTTTTGGTGGAGTCTTTTGAGTTTTCTACATAGAGTATCATGTTGTCTGTGGAGAGTGAAAGTTTGACTTCTTCCTTGGTGAGTTAGATGCCTTTCATTTCTTCTTGTCTGATTGCTAAGGTGAGAACGTCCAGTACTGTGTTGAACAACAATGGTGAAAATGGACATTCCTGTCATGTTCCTAACTGTAGAGGAAAAGCTCTCAGTTTTTCCCTGCTGAGGATGATATTAGCTACGGGTCTTTCATATATGGCCTTTATGATATTGAGGTTCCTTCTATCCCTGTGTTGTTTAGGATTTTTATCAAGAAAGGATGCTATCAAAAAACATTTTTATCACATGCTTTTTCTGCATTTACTGAGAGGATCATACCGTTCTTACTATTCCTTTTATTAATGTGGTATATAATGTTGATTTGCAGATATTAAACCACTCCTGCAGCCCAAGAATAAATCCCACTTGATTGTGGTGAATAATCCTTTTAATGTACTGTTGGATTTGATTAGTATTTTGTTGAGAATTTTTGCATTCATGTTCATCAGGTCTGTAATTCTTTTTAGTGGGGTCATTATCTGATTTTGGAATCAAGGTAATCAAGGTAATGCTGGTTTAATAGAAAGAATTTGGAAGTTTTCCTTCCCTTTCTATTTTTTTTGGAACAGCTTCAGAAGAGTAGGTATTTGTTCTTCTTTAAAGGTTTAATAGAATTCCCCTGGGAAGCCTTCCAGCTCTGGACTCTTGTTTGTTGGGAGATTTTTGATTACTGATTCAGTTTCTTTGCTGGTCATGGATCTGTTCAAATTTTCTTTCCTCCTGTTTCAGTGTTGGTAGTTTATATTTTTCTAGGAATTTATCCAATGCTTCCAAATTGCCCAATTTGTTAGCATATAATTGCTCATAACATTCTCTTAAAATTATTTGTATTTCTTTGGTGTTGGTTGTGGTCTGTCCTCTTTCATTTGTGATTTTATTTATTTGGATCTTTTTTTCTTTTTAAGTCTGGCTAGGGTTTTTTCATTTTTGTTAATTCTTTCAAAGCACCAGCTCCTAGTTTCATTGATCTGTTCTGGTTTTTTCTTTTTTTATTTCTATATAATTTATTTCTGCTCTATTTACTGTTATTTCTTTTCTTCTGGTTTTAGGCTTTTTTTTTTTTGGCCATTCTTTTTCCATTTCTTTTTTTTTTTTTAAAGATTTTTTTTTTTTAATTTATTTGACAGAGAGAAACACAGCGAGAGAGGGAACACAAGCAGAGGGAATGGTAGCAGGAGAAGTAGGCTTCCTGCTGAGCAAGGAACCCGATGCGGGGCTCGATCCCAGGATTCTGAGATCATGACCTGAGCCGAAAGCAGACGCTTAATGACTGAGCCACCCAGGCGCCCCTCTTTTTCCATTTCTTTAGGTGTAAGGTTAGGTTTTGTATTTGAGATTTTTCTTGATTCTTGAGGAAGGCCTTTATTGCTGTATACTTCCCTCTTAGGACCACCTTTGCTGCATCCCAAAGGTTTTGAACTGTCGTGTTTTCATTTTCATTTGCTTCCATGTATTTTTAAAATTTCTTCTTTAATATCCTGATTAACCTATTCATTCTTTAGTAGGATGTTCTTTAACCTTCATGTATTTGTGCTCTTTCCAAATTTTTTCTTGTGGTTGACTTCAAGTTTCATAGCATTGTGATCTGAAGGTATGCATGGTATGATCTCAATCTTTTTGTACTGGTTGAGGCCTGATTTGTGACTTAGTTATGTGATCTATTCTGGAATGTTCCATGTGCACTCAAAAAGAATATTCTGCTTTCAGATGAAATGTTTTGAATATATCTGTTAAGTCTCTCTGGTCTCATGTGTCCTTCAAAGCCCTTGTTTCCTTGTTGGTCTTCTGTTTAGATGATTTGTCCATTGCTGTGAGTGGGGCATTAAAGTCCCTTACCATTATTGTATTATTATCAATGAGTTTCTTTAAGTTTGTTATTAATTGATTTATATGTTTGGATGCTTCCAAGTTGGGGGCATAAATATTTCCAGTGTTAGATCTTCTTATTGGATAGACCCCTTTATTATGATATAGTGTCCTTCTTTATCTCTTATTATAGTCTTTGGTTTAAAATCTAGATTGTCTGATATAAGTATGGCTACTCCAGCTTTCTTTTGATGTCCATTAGCATGATAAAGGGAAAGCCCTTCACTTTCCATCTGTAGGTGTCTTTGGGCCTAAGATGAGTCTCTTGTGAAGAGCGCATTGATGGGTCTTTTTAAAAAAAATATTTATTTATTTATTTGAGTGAGAAAGTAAGCAAGCAAGCACAAATGAGAAGGGCAGAGGGAGATGGGACAGAGAATCTCAAGCAGACTCTATACTGAGCTTGGAGCCTGATGTGGGGCTTAATCTCATGACTATGAGATCACAATGTGAGTCAAAATCAAAAGTCAGACACTCAACTGACTGAGCCATTCAGGTGCCCTGCTGGGTCTTGGGGTTTTTGTTTGTTTTTAATCCATTCTGATACCCTATGTCTTTTGAGCGGAGCATTTAGTCTGTTTACAGTGAGAGTAAATATTGATAGATATTGTGCCTGTCTATTACCTGTAAAGTCACTGTTCCTGTAGATTGTCTCTGCTCTTTTCTAGTTTTTGTTGCTTTTGGTCTCTTTTTTCCAATCAAAGGGTTCCCTTTAATATTTCCTGCAGAGCTGGTTTTGTGGTCATGAATTAGCTGATCTTGGGAACTCTTTATCTTTCCTTATATTCTGAATGAGATCCTTGCTGGATAAAGTATTCTTGGCTGAATATTTTCCCCATTTAGCACGTTGAATATATGATGCTACTGGCTTCTGGCATGCTAAGTTTCTGTGGACAGGTCTGCTGCCCACCTTATGTGTCTACCCTTATAGGTTAAGGACCTTTTGTCCCTAGCTGCTTTCAGAATTCTTCCTTTAGTTTTGTATTTTGCAAGTTTCACTATTTATTTATTTTGGATTATCTAGGATTTTCTTTACACTTGATCATGTCATGCCCTAAAATGCCTCTCTGAATTCCAGTTTCCTCAATTTAGTGGAGCCATTTGGCTCTACTTGAATTCCTTCCCTCATCCCATTGTGATATTGTGATATGACCAGAATATATTTCTCACATATATTTGGTCTTCCTCTAGGGTTCTTGACTCATAGATCCCAAACACTTGGAATTTCTTGTGTTGAGAGTGACAAAGATGTCTCTTGTTTTGTCAGTGAAGTGACTTCTGGACCTCACCTGAAGATAGGATTTGGTTGTCAGGAGAACCAACCATGTAACTAGAGAGTTGGAACTTTTTGAGTCCCACCCCTGACCTCTGCCAAGGGGTGAGGGCCTGGAGCTTAAATCAGTGGCTAATGATTTAATCAATCATGACAAGGTAATGGAATGTCTATAAAAACCCAAGAGGACAGGGCTTCTGTGAGAGCTTCTAGGTTGGTGGACACATGGGGACTCGGGGAGAATGGTGCACCAGGAGAGTGTGTGGAAGTTCCGTTTCCCTATACCTTTCCCTACTTAGCTCTATCTGGCTGTTCCTGAGTTATATCCTTTTAGAATAAAGTGGTAATCTAGTAAGTAGAATGTTTCTCTGAGTTCTGTGAGGTGCTCTAGTGAATTAATCAAACCCAAGGGGAAGGTCATGGGCACCTCTGATTTATAACTAGTTGGACAGAAGCATGGGCAATATACCAGTTTGTGACTAGCATCTAAATTGGGGGGATAGGGCAGTCTTATAGGACTAAATCCTTAACCTGTGGAATCTGATGCTATCTCTGGGTAGACAATGTGTGAATGGAATTCTTGGACACCCTTCTGAAGTGTGAGACTTGCTTGGTGTTCTGTGGGAAGGCCATCCACTCTACTCATGTTGAAATTAGTACCACAACCAGTTTACCCAAACAGTTTGAAAGATGGCTCCAAGCAGTCTGCCAGAGTGCTTATGAAGCTTGCCTTGTTTACTTGTCTTTTGGGGATTACCCTCTTGAACTATCTGTTATCCAGTGTCTGACAGCAGTGATATACAGCTTTCTAATTGTTTATGGTATGAGGTTAAGTTAGGTATTTTCTTATTCTATCACTGAAAGATGTAAAAGCCTACAGTTGGTCTTTTAATACTGCCAATTAGGTATGTTTTGGAGAGAGAGGGAAAAGAGGCTTGTGGCTACTTAAAGTTGCAGAGAAAAGCAGCTTTGGAAAATAGAATTAATTACTCTAAGAATGGTCTTGTCTGAGCACCTGGGCCCATATATTTTTCCCTAAAATAGTGCCTAAGTACTCACGTTGAATAAAAGAAGTGTCTGGATTTTTGTCCTTGTTTGAAAGACTATCATCTCAATACATTTCTTACTATTATCATTCAGAGCTGTTATATTCATGAATGTAACTGATGCAACCAGAGCATTTGTCCATTCTACTAATTTGAGAGTTTACTGTGGAAAGGTGTTTGTCATGTGTTTTTCTCACTAAATTAAGATGGGAAGCATTCAGCAAAATAGGTGCTATGATGATGATATGACTTTTAACATTAAATAAGAACAGCTCAGAGTATCTAATAGTTGAAATAAAAAAAGTATTATTTTCCTAGCTGTCATGTTGCCCTCTTGAGAATCCAACAATGTTAGCTAATGTGGAGATGTTTTCCATTCACA
This sequence comes from Procyon lotor, assembly GCA_028646535.1. Taxonomy (NCBI): domain Eukaryota; kingdom Metazoa; phylum Chordata; class Mammalia; order Carnivora; family Procyonidae; genus Procyon; species Procyon lotor. The sequence goes on along the minus strand of CM053606.1, from coordinate 65,787,132 downwards.
GGAACTCTTCAGAACATTTATCCTTTCTCTGGAAATTAAGTTATTTTCTGGCTCTCCATTTGGTTCAGTACAATTTGGTGTTGAAAATAATAATAGAAACCATGTTATTTAGGAGGCTGTTCCCTAGTTAACAAAACTTGTCTGCCTTGGTTCTGAAGCATATAGGGGTCCCAAACACTTATGGAAAATTTTGCAAAATTTCTCTTAGTATGTATTCTGTTAACCAATATTAATAAGCTGATAATATTCACAAGTTCCATTTAATCTATCTTGCCATTGATGGTAAGAGATAAAAATGTTGTCAACTAAACAAATGTCTTCTTGATATATAGAATATTTGTGCTTCCTGAAGGAGCTTTTTATACTTTATTTAGACATACAATATGTGTGTGTGTGTGTGTGTGTGTATGTGTGTGTGTATTTTTTTTTAAATTGCATATTACTCTTATGAATGCCCAAAAAAGAAAACAAGTGAAGTAAATTGGCTGGGGTATTCTTAAAGCACTGCACATACCTTTATATATTCATTAGACTTATCTAAGTCTCTTTTTGACTTTTAAAAAATAAGTGTTTATCCACATAATATTTTATCAAGATCATTGGTGATATAGCATTCCTTAAAAGAATTTTCTATGTAGTTTCTGGGAATTTCTTCTAAGCTACTGATACAGATTCTGCAAGTTTTGATGCTAAGACTTTTTTTTTAAGATTCAATTTATTTATTTGACAGGGAGAGAGAGAGGGCAAACACAAGCAGGGGCAGAAACAGGCAGAGGGATAGGGAGAAGCAAGCTCCCTGCTGAGCAGAGAGCCTGATTCGGGACTCGATCCTAGGACCCTGGGATCATAACCTGAGCCAAAGGCAGATGCCCAACCAACTGAGCAACCCAGGTGTCCCTGATGCTAAACCTTTAAAAAAAACTTACCAGAAAGTGACAACAGAAGTTTTAAGACAACCCTGATGGATTTGCAATTGTTTAGACATGCTATTCAAAATGTCCAAGTTCAGGCACATACAGGCAGTAACAGCTACATCATGGTTGTTACTTAGATTTTGACTGTACAAGACAGAGAATTGTAAGAATAGCCTTATATTGGAGATGTTAAAATGTGAAGAAAAGGGCTCATTTTTAATTGAACAAAATACAGTATTCTTCTTTTCTCCTTTTATCTGCCCTTTTCTTTCTCTGTTCTTTGCCTGCACTACAGTAAATGCTAGGAGGGTGTTCATAGATTGGGTGAAAATAGAACAGAAACAGATAAATCTAATATTAATGAGAGGTTTTTTTTTTTATTAAAGATTTTTATTTATTTATTTGACACAGAGAGAGAGAGAGATCACAAGTAGGCAGAGAGGCAGGGAGAGAGAGAAGGGGAAACAGGCTCCCTGCTAAGCAGAGAGCCTGATGTGGGGCTCGATCCCAGGACCCTGAGATCATGACCTGAGCCGAAGGCAGAGGCTTTAACCCACTGAGCCACCCAGGTGCCCTTTAATGAGAGTTTTGATAGAGGTAAGAACACAGTGCTATGGGAGCGTCGAAGAAGGAATAACAAATTACTTAACACTATCTATGGATGGCCTAACACAGACAGTAATATAAAGGTGAGTCTTAAAAATGCATAGAGGCTATCCAATCATAGAAAAGTCTGGCTAGATGGGGAAAACAACATAAGCAAATATAAAGTGTGACACACTTAAGTTAGGAAGCTGGGAGTAAGTCTTATTTATTATTCTGTAATGGGTGCAACAAACTGGTTTATCCAGACTGAGTAATATAATCTTGAATGCATTAATTATTGAGACCATTTGATTCAAGCATTTCATTTACCATATCTGAGAAGATTCTTTTAACTTGAGACCTTAGAGAAAACTTTAAAGATATACCACAATCCAAACTATGGAAAAATTATACACAATTTAGTATGTGGTTAATATATATGGATATAAATATAGATAGAGACACCAATCTACAATTAGGGAATGCTATAACCACAGCTTGCTTCTCTCCTAACCTTTTTACTGGAGTTACTGGCGATCATAGAAGTAACTGTGACAAATGGCTCTGTCTTGGTCATGTCTACACGATCTTTTCTTTTGCTTCATCTTGGGCAGTCCTCTTCTTCTGTGTCCTCTGCTGATCCACATGAATGCACCTTGGATTGGCCATTTCCTTTTATTATGGTTAGTATATTAACCACAGAGAAATTCAGATTCTCTTTATGAAGATACAAAGCCTTAATCAGCTCAATTTCAAAAGCCTTAACTAGCTATTTCTGCTTTTATTTATTATTAAACCAATCCCTGCAATGCCAGATATTTTTTTCCTTTATGGATATGTTGCAAAAAATTGTGCTACAGTAGCCCAAGAATACCTCCCCACTAATACTTGGAAATAAGTAAGGTGAGGCAAAAAGAGGGTAAAATGTTTAAAATCATTACTCCATATTTGCTTATTAGATGTATTCTGCCAGCTACAGTGATTAGAATTTTACTTTTAATAATTTCATTTGGGTTTATGAGTATATTGTGGTATGTAGAGGGCATGGAATAGCAAGAGAAGGCTATAAGATGGCTTAATAAGTTTAAAGTGGACATAATATAGGGCAAAGGGAGGACTAGGGAGAGTGATAGAATATGAGGCTAGGAATACAGTCATGACAGATTACTGAAGGGTCCTAAATCTTGTGTCAGTCAGTGTATACTATAAAAATGCAAATCAGTATCTTAAAATGGGGTATTAAAATATATTCAGTTAATCAAATAAAGTAGGAAAGGAACAAAAAAATATGTAGGAAATGTAGAAAACAAGATAATGGTTGAATTAAATCCAACCGTGTTAATAATTATTTTAAATGTAAATGATCTAAACACTCCACAAATGGAAGAACCTTGTCAAACTAGGTTAAAAAAAAAAAAAGACTCAAATGTATACTGTCTACAAGAGACACACTTAAACTTTCTGTTTGTTTCTTTTTATTTAAAGGGCAGAAACGGGGGTGCCTGGGTGGCTCAGTCGTTAAGTATCTGCCTTCGGCTCAGGTCATGGTCCCAGGGTCCTGGGATCGAGCCCCCTCCCTGCTTAGCAGGAAGCCTGCTTCTCCCACTACCAATCCCTCTGCTTGTGTTCCCTCTCTCGCTGTGTTTCTCTGTCAAATAAATAAAATCTTAAAAAAAATAAAAACTAAAAGGGCAGAAATGATATATAAAGTAAGTAATAAAAAAATAGTAGAAAAAACAGATTTCAAGGAGCACCTGAGTGGCTCAGTCAGTTGAGCATCCAACTTGAGTTCTGGTCAGGCCCTGGTCTCAGGGTCATGGGATGGAGCCTCACACTGGGATGTATGCTCAGCAAAGAGTCTGCTTCTTGAGATTCTTTCCTTCTGCCCCTCCCTCTTGTGCCCCCTCTCTCTCTTTCTCTCAAATAAGTCTTTTAAAAAGAAGAAAAATAGATTTCAAGAAAAGGACATCTTTTTATTTCTTTATTTATTATATATTAATATATATATAAAATATATAAATATAAAATAAATATTTTAAAATATATAAATATAAATATAAAATAAATATAAATATATAAATATAAATATATAAATATAAAAATAAATATAAAATATATATACTATATATTAAATATATATTTAAAAATAAAGATGAATATTTTATGGGAATAAAGGCCACATTGAAAAAAACAGAAAAATTACAAATACACTAATAATAAGGCTTCAAAAAAACATGAAGCCCAAAATGAAAGAATTAAAAAGAATAGACATATCTTCCATCCCAGTTGAAGACCTGCTACTCCTCTTCCATAAGTGATAGGAGAAGTAAACAACAGCAAATCTGTAAAGATATACAGAAAAGTATGAACCATGTCATGAATCAACTTGACCTGATTGGCATTTATAGGACATTACACCCAACAACATTGGAATACATTTTCTTTACAAGTACATATTAAATGTTTACCAAGAGAGACCATATGTTGGGCCATGAAAAAGCGATCAATAAAATTTAAAACACTGAAGCACTACAGAGTGTGTTCTCTGCCTACAGATGAGTTAAATTAAAAGTCAATATTAAAAGCTATTTAAAGCCCTTCTGGTTCTGGGTAGAATGAGAGAAGTATCCTCTGCTGGGTCTGTCCCTCTGTGGGTAGCTATGTAGCTGGACAGAATGCCTATAGTAGCTATTTTAGGACTTTGAAAAGTAAATAGTGACAGGTAGATTGGGGAAGGAGACCAGAATTGGAAATACCATCCAACTTGTGATTGTTTTTTCCGCCTTCGGTATCTCCCTGCCTGAACTCAAAACAGCCTGAATTCCAAAAGGTGGTTATCAGCAGAACAAAAGAGAACTTCAGGATAAGTCCCTTTCTTTTGGTTCAAAGAGCAAGCAAAGAAACTCCTGATGATCAGAAAGAGTGCAGATATTTCCTTTTATTTCTTTTCTGTTCATTCTCACACTCTCCAGCCCTCAGTCTCATGGGAGTGGTGGCAGAGATGGCAAAGAGAGCCCATAGGGGCCGAAACTCTGCCAGGGGAAGATCTTTCTCTCTGAGAGTATAGTCGTGATCTCAACGAAGTGGGGGAAGCATGAGTGCTTTTCTCTGTCCTCATCCCGGCTGGCCCCAGATGTTGGCACAATCTCAGATGTGTGTGGCCTAGCGGCCTAACCACAACAGCTGTAGGACTGAAAGCGGGTGCTCCTGGTAACAAAAAGAATGGACGTTGAATTTTCCAAGAATGTATCTCCCCCTCCCTCCTTTAAATAGAATACTTTTAATTTTGCGTTTGTCTAATACTTTGTCATGAACAGATTTACCCTCTGTGTTCTCTCCCAGAATACCGTGGAGGTGATGTGTTTTCCTTCTGTGGCCGCTGTATTGTTACTGGCTTTCCCCCTCGCAAATGATAAGCAGTTTGTAGGGATACATTTTAAGGGAATGAAAATATCCTGCTTTTCACCACAGTTTCCCCTCTGGATTTAGTATCAAAGATTATTTCCTGATAAGATCTTTACTGTGATAGTTGGAGAATGTTGGTCCCTTGAACTCCAGCACTGTGTCCACATTTGCTAGTGGGCATTTAGCCTTTGAGTGTAAGTAAGAGACATTCATCGCTCCAGTTTATGTATTTATTTATTACTTAAATGGACTTATGAATTCCTATGTCCTCATATTTCATATGTCGTTTGTTACTGTATTTAATTATCTGGATGTTCATGTTGTGCCAGTTGGCAGTCCTTTAAGCTGACTCGTGTGTTCTTGTGACATGGTTACTCCCCTTCCTCCCTTGAACGCCTCCTTACTCTTTGGCATTATAAGCTTTTCCAGACTCCTTTTGTATGTATCCTGCCTCACCCAGGAATCAGCCGTTTATCTGATTTGCTCTGATTTCAAGGTCTGGACACTAGGTATACTTGTGGCTCCTGAACTGTGTTTGGTTCTTGGCTCTTGATTCAATGGGCAAAGGTTGAAAATAATATACACATACATACATAAAATACACATACAAACATTTAGGTGCACATATGTCACACATTTATATGCACATATATTTTAGAAATCATGGCACCGATTCCAGACCATTCCCACAGGATTCATTCTTGCCTTCCCTCATTCTCTTTTTATGTGTTCCTTCTTCCACAGTGAGAATACTGGTTACCAACAGCACATCTTTTCATTTTCTCAATCCTGTAATATACCTAAAATAGTTTCAGAATTGCTTCATCTAGGGGTACCTGGGTGACTCAGTCGTTAAGTAACTTTTGACTTCAGCTCAGGTCATGATCTCAGGATTGTGAGATGAACTCCGTGTAGGGCTCTGTGCTCCCCATGGATCCTGCTTGAGATTCTCTCTCCCTGTCCCTCTGCCTCTCCTCCTGCTTTCTCTCTCTCTCTCTGTCTCTAAATATATAAAATCTTAAAAAAAAGATTTTTTTTTATCCTATTATAATAAACCTATGGAACAGAGTTCATATTTTTTTATCCTATCCTATTAAAATAAACCTATGGAACAGAGTTCATAATTTATTTGCAGTTCTCTACCCCCTCACCGTCCAGCCCAAGATGTACCTACTTCTCCAAAACCAAGGGTATCTAGTCAAATCTGTGTCCATAAGTTACTTAGATGAGTTCCTTCCTTCCTTCCCAACTTCCTTCCTGCCTTCCTTCCCTCCTTCCCTTTTCACCTTCAGTGTGATTATGGCATTCCTTTGAAACACAATTGAATTCATTTGTTTCAGCTGGTTTTTATTATCATCGTCTCCTTTGCTCCCATTCTTACTGATTCCACTTGACTTTTCTGGAACATGTAGAATATAAACATGGTCCCAAAAGGCAGACTGCAAAAAAGTCTACTCAGAGAAGTGTTATTCCCTCCTGTATCCTTTCACCCCATTTCATTCCTTACCCCTTGTAGGTAAATAATTTGCTTTCGGGTTTACCCGTCTTTTTTCCCCCTGAAGATAAGCAGAGAATGCATTTTTCCCATCTTTCTTTTTTACACAATATATATATATATATATATATATATATATATATATATATATATATATATATTATAATGTATTATAATATGTATAAGCTTTCTTCATTTAGAGAAGTCTTTTGCAAATCACTCCTTATTAGTGCCTAGAGCTGTTCCTCATTCTTTTTTTACAGCTGCATAGTCTTTCACCGTTCATATATAGCGTAGTTTACTCACCCAATACCTTATGTTTGGACATTTAGAAATTTTTCACTATTTTGCCATTGCAAATAATACTGCAACAAATAAAGTTGTGTCTCTTTATTTTCATTTTGTTGGACATATATCTTAAGGGTAAATTCCCAGAAGTGGGCTTATTGGAACAATGGGTAAATGTGTTTGTAGGACTGTTATATATTCCAAATTCCCCTCCATGGAAGTTGTATTCCCACATCCCACCAAAAGCTATAGTTATCCCACATTCCACCAAGGAGCTGTATTTAAATTTTAGATATTTACTTTTATTTAGTCTATGATTTTTTTTTAAAGTAATGTTTTGAAATTTACTACCTCTTGGGGGAATGAATTTAAAAGCAGAATTTCAATCTCAAACTTTCAAACTTAGTTTTATGAGAGCAAATTCCAAAATTACATACAACAACATCCATGATAGAATCAAGAATATAAAGTATGTGAAGAAAAGGGGAAAACATCAGAGGAAAAAGGTCACGGAAACATTTTATTCTCATTAATTAAACTTCAAAACAGCAGACTTTGTAAAATGCATTAGTAAGACAATGATAATTTTAAATCTATGGAGTCTAAAAATTTAAATAAAAATCTTTAATCATTACTTCTGACTGCCAACCATATTCTACAATTGAAAGATTTTTAAAGATTTTCTCAAGTTATGAAGCGTAGGTACAGTTTCTTCTAGAAAATGCTACTTGAAAGTGTTTCTAAAAATATTTTGTGCAAAACAATTAATCAAATATTAAATATGCCACTTGAAAGATTCTACTTAGTACCACAATATGCAGGATAAAGACTATAAAGGCAATTTAGGGATTAGTAGAGGAAGAATTTATTATTCCTACTTTATAGTGTCAAAACTTTTAAGATTTGGCTATTAAAAAATGTTAATAAAATTCTGATTCTAATTAATTTTTAAGCAGAAATACTCAGATTTATTATCGCATTCCAAAATTTATTTGACCTCAGCTTTGGCAGAATATTAATTGTAGCTAATATAGATTATTAAGCACTCAGCCAAAATGGTCATTTGGCAGACCTCTAATTCTAATTATTTCATGATTTTTTTCAAGTTTTTATTTGAATTCCAGTTAATATACAGTGTAATATTGGCTTCAGAGGTACAATGTAGTGATTCAGCACTTCCGCACAGCACTCAGTGCTCATTGCAAGAGCACTCCTTCATCCCTGTCACCTATTTAACCCACCCCCCCAACCCCCCAGCCGCCTCCATTCTGGTAACTCCATTTGTCCTCTATAGTTAAGAGTCTTGCCTCTTGTTTTTCACGATTTTTTTTTTTTAAATTAAAGATTGGTCTACTGCGGTAGTCGTTATCACGTATAATCTGGAGTCCTGCCAGGAAGGTCCTTCTAGCTGGTACTAGGAGAAGTTAAAAGGCTGGTGAGTAAAGAGAGGGAAAGAGAGGCTAGGGGCATAGAGCAGAGGAACTGAGGGTGGGGAAGAAGCAGAGGGGCAGAGGGATTGGTAAAGGAAGAGGAGAGAGAAGAAAAAGTAAGCAAGAAGGAGAAAATTCATCTACGTGGCAGAGAGGGCTCAGTGACTCAGTTCTCAGATATTGTAACCGGCTCGACCTCCCCCATTTCTTTTTAGAAGAGATCACACCCAGAGCAGCCCCAACTGGGCAGCATGTCTTTGGTTTTTAAGGGCTTATACACAGCCACACCCACAACCGACAAGCCAAAAAATTTCTACAACCTCTTTTTTAGCAACACCCATAATAACAGACAGTAAACTACTGTTACATGTTTTGTCTTTAACTCTGGACTAAGAGGAAAAGATGTTAGAGCAGGAAGGACCTCTGACATTATCCTGTCCATTCCCTTATTCCACAAGGACTCGCCCAAGGTCCTGCTCTGCTGCGAGGTAGACTGAAAGCTAGAACCTAGGTCCTTAGATGTCCATTCCAATCATCCTTCTTTCAAAATGCGTGATGCCTCTCCTACATCTTTTGATTGGAGAAATAAAAATTCCCTCTGTCGGGAAAATGAAAACATCCAGCTCAAGTGCCTGATTTCTAAAAGGATACTGCAGTAACTAGAATTATGGTTTCTTTTGAAGGATAAAAGAAATTCAGAATTTTATTTACTGCACTTTTTAAAAAGTTCCACAGCGAATGGAGAGGATTTTGAAAACATCTGTTTACCAATTTCCTACTGGTAACAGAACCTCGGCAGCAATAACAAAATCACCTTCATACTCTTGTCTGTGAAGCCATTAAGCCTAGAAACATGCTGGTTTTTGGCAATACAGAAATCAAAGTGGTAGCACAGCAGAGCAGATCTGTGTTAAAGAACAAAAATCCACAGGCTGCTTCAAATATCAACAAGGAACCCTGAAATTTTCTATCAATTTCTTTCCATGGCCTTGTGACATTTTCAACTTAAAACTATAATATTGCGTAACATCAAGGCACTTTGAGAGAGCTTCGGTTGGAAAAGGTAATTTTTGAGTGAGATTCAGCAGAAAAAGGTAATTTTTCAGAGAGGTTCACTGGAAAAAGGTAATTTTCAGAACCAATTGCTGCCTTCTTTTTGCTGTTATTTTGTCTCTTTTCTAAGTAGCCCTAATGTCATTCATGGGCACTCTATGTCAATACATCCATACTGGCTAAGTCGTTTGTGCAAAGTAAGTTTATAGAAACTGTGGCTTTAGGCTATGTTATTCCAGGGCTGTGAAGATCAAACAATGCAATTTCACTTGGAAGATTCATCAATTTTGCATCAATGTTGATGCTCGAGCTGGAGGGCTGCACCCAGAATCATAATTTCAGCCACAAAAAAATTTTGTTTTGGATGGAGAATCCAGTTTCATATGATGATCATTGTTTGGTAATGCCGTGGCTCAGTGAGGCAGCTCCCCAAACCCCTGGTGCTGACCTGCTCTTTTGATGGGCAAGCAGTGGAGGGGCTTAAGAGCTGATCTAGGCTGGATCAATTCATACTGTTTGGAGATACTAAAGGAAAAATAACTAGTCTTAGAATGCATGTTATTATATGTTATTTGTATAAGTGGATGAGCAAGTATTCTAGAAAGCTGCGACCTTTCATCTGTTCATTTTTTGGAGAGCTTCAATCTTTAGAAAGGAAATGATGCAATTCAGCTGTAATGGTTTGAAATGAAGACTCTGAAATTATCGGGCTTCTCATACATTTCTCCTTTGATTATTTCATCATAGAGAAAATGAAAAAACTCTTTCAGTGCAAGATGTGAAAGTTGAGGGGCATAAAAAGAAAAATTTTAAAGCTCTCTCTTTTTTTTTTACTTAAGTAAAATAGCAAGCATTAACAGGACAGCATTTTATTCTCTCCTTTATATGTATTTGATTTCAAGTGAATATCAATGGATTTCCTTTCATTAGTCTCTTTGTTTTGTAACTCAGCCTTTGTATAGGAAATTGAGCCACACAGAAGTTCATGTTCAGTGGTTCTATAAACAAGGAGGTAGCACAGGCAGGATGCTTGGGACTCTTCCTGTGTGCCCAGTACTGAACACGGTGTTTTTTGTCCTGAAGGAACTTCCCCCTCTGGCCCCTGCCCTCCAGTAGCCCTCTGGGTTGAAGACATTAAAATGATGATGACATTTCAACTTAAAACAGCTATCTTTTTATTATAAGAAAAAATATGTATTTATGGAAGCTTAACTCTCCTTAACTTGGTCTGTTCTTTATGCCCACTGAGAGAGAACTGATTGATCACATCTGATGCACTTAATTTGGTTGCTTTTCACTTAAGTAGGACATTTTTCTCAATAGTTGTCTATGCTGGTTCTATATATAGAACTACTCTATATATGACTTTCTATTTCAAAGGATTTTGTTTCGAGAGCAGCTTCAGGTTCATAGCAGAATTTGAGAGGAGGGTAGAGATTGCCCATATGCCCCTTGTCCCCACACACGCACAGACTCCCCCACTATCAGCGTCCCCTGTGAGAGTGGTGCATTCATTATAATAGAGGAACTCACACTGACACGTCATTACCACTGAGTCCACAGTGTACGTGAGGGTTTGCTCTTGGTGCTGTGCAGTCTGTGAGTTTTGACAAATGGATAATGACATGCACCACCACTGTAGGATCATATAGAGTATTCCAACTGCCCTAAAAACCCTCTGTGCTCCACCAGTTCGTCCACCCCATCCAGCCACTGATCTTTTTACTGTCTCCATAGTTTTATCTTTTCCAGAATGTCATATAGTTGGAATTATATACTATGTAATCTTTTCAGATTGGCTTCTTTCACTTAGTAATATGCACGTAAGATTTCTCTAGGTCTTTTCAAGGCTTGATAGCTTGTTTCTTTTTGGTGCTGGACAATAATCCATTATTTGGATATACTGCAGCCTGTCCATTGGAAATGGACACGGCCATGTCCTCTGGAAAACATCTTGGTTGCATCCAAATTTTGGCAATGAGGAATAAAGCTGTAAAGCTGAATAAAGCTGTAAACATCTGTGTGCAGGCTTTTATGTGGACATAAGTTTTTAATGCCTTTAGGTAAATACCAAAGAGCATGATTGCTGGGATTGTAAGGTAAGAGTGTGTTTAGTTTCATTAAAAAAAAAAAAAAAAAAAAGCCGGGGCGCCTGGGTGGTTCAGTCGTTAAGCGTCTGCCTTTGGCTCAGGTCATGATCCCAGGGTCCTGGGATCGAGCCCTGCATCGGGCTCCCTGCTCGGCAGGGGGCCTGCTTCTCCCGCTACCATTCCCTCTGCTTGTGTTCCCTCTCGCTGTGTTTCTCTCTGTCAAATAAATAAAATCTTAAAAAAAAAAAAAAAAAGCCAAACTCTCTTCTACAGTAGGCCGGACTATTATGCATCCCCAGTGGCAAAGTATGGTGGTTTCTGTTGGTCCACATTTTCATAGGTGGAT
>CM053606.1:65752542-65775426 GCA_028646535.1 Procyon lotor | reverse complement strand
TCCCAGCAGATACTCTGAGAATTGGATTGGGGAGGTGGGGTGGCTCTTGACAGACATCACAGGATTGGGGTGAGGGGGGCCCTTGATAAGCATCGGAGGTGAGGTGGCTAGGAGCCAGAATACTGGAGGGTAAATTTTACATCAGAAAATCTATAGATGATAAACAGAGGGAAAATCCTATGCCCTTGAATGGTTAAAATTACACCTTACCTTGGGCTCTTACCACCAGTCTTTGGGTTAATAGCTGAATGCACTAAACAGTTATGTCACAGAGGTATGCAGTTATGTTTTTAACGTTAAAATTGATAACCAGTTGTATTAGTAATAACTAAATGTGCACCACAATGAGCTGTTACAGAATTCAAAATCAGTCACTTAAAAAAAAATCCTTTCTAGTCAGGACATATGCAATATGCTTCTCAAACAATTTGCCTTTTCTCTCTTCAGTTATCTAACTTACAGAGACTTTATGTCAGCTAGCACATAAATAATTTATTAAGTGGAGATTCTGTTTATTATGTTTTTGTTAGGCTATAACCATTGTAATTATAAAGCTCTCTTGGAAGTTCAGACTAAGAGCCGGTGAAAAAGTCACACGCCATTTAAAATCTGTCGCTTTTTTCTCACTACGAATGTAACTGTGAGAGTTATGTGAGTGAGAAATGTAAACTTTATCAAACTTTAACAAAAATCTGCATTTTCAACACTTTAAGCATCTTTCCCTCATTAACTCCAGTAACTACTCTAGGTGTGTGTCTATTTTTGTAGACTCTGGACTAGCCTAAGAACAACGTCATGGTTGGGGTTGGCCAATGGCAGGGAAAAACCATCTGAAGTGACCGAGGGGGCGGTAATGACAGGAATTGGCAGAAGTGGGTACCAGCGCCTCAGCTAGCCAGATCCTTTGGAAAGACACAGTTAAGAGGAGACGCATAATTACAGCATAGGAAGAAAGGGCCAGAGCTTTGGAGTCGCTTAGAATGGCATTTGAGTCCCAGCGCTGCTACTCACAGGTCATGTGACCTTTGCCACATGCCTGTCCTCTTTTTTTTTATGCAGATGGTTATGATTGTATTTACCGTATGTGGTTCTTGGGAGATTAAATGAGACAAGCTATTTATGTGTCTAGTTGAGAGCCCTGTAGGTGGCAAAAAAAAAAAAAAATGGTACTTACCATTAAGACGTGTGTCAAAATGTAAAAACAAAGCACAAGCGGATTAAAATGAAAACAATAGGATGTCAGAGTAGGCATGATTGATTCTAACAGTATTCCATTGTGTATTAGTGACATTAGACATTAGTGTAGTAGTGACCTGCTACTCTACACTTACTGTCCACTTAAAATAATTCTTGGTGAAGATAAGGTGTGCTTGCTTTTAGTGTTTCACATCTCACCTGTAGACGTGCCCTGATCATGAGCGTGGGAGCTTAGACAGGGAAGGGCTTGCTTCACTCTCTGGGACAAGATACTCCATACTCCGTGAACTGAGAATGACCTATACTGATAAAGCGAGAGCTGCCCACATCCCCTTCTTTACATTCCAGTGAATACTCCTTGGCACAGAGTAGGGATTCTGTAAAGGCTCCATGAAATGATAAGTAATGGGGTAGGATTCTCAGATGCGCAACCATCTCATTAACTTCTTCCCTCCTTGAAAGCATGGTATGAGACATCCATATGTGAGATCACCTCATCACAACTGCCTTTTAGTAGCTGTTTATTCCCTATGCTCAATTATGCCTTGTAACTAAGTGTGCTGCCATTATTAAGAAATGTGAACATGGTTTATTTTGTTTCACATTTTAGGATTTTAAAATCTTTAATTGGAAAATCTTTGATTGGAAGCTATGTTTTTCATGCTCCCCCCCCCTTTTTTTCCTTAGGGAGGGGGGTTAGCAAAAGAGGGTGAGAGAGAATCTCAAGCAGGCTTTACACCCAGTGCAGCACCCAACATGGGGCTTGATCTCACGACCCTGAGATCATGACCTGAGTCCAGATCAAGAGTTGGGTGCTCAACCAGCTGAGCCACCCACCTGCCCCTCGTGCTGATTTGTAAATGGAAGATTAAAGGAAACATTTGTCTCCTAAAGCTACTATGTCCCAGTCCCCACAAGACCTCTCAGGACTGTTTCCGGACTGTTTCACATGTGCAATTGTAGATCCCACACTGGAGGTACAGTGGTTATAAATATAAAACTTCCATATAAAATATGGAAATATGTGAATGTATTTAAATATATAATATAAATACATGGGTGGAAATGAAGAGGGTTTTTTCTTCTTCTCCTTTCAAAGCTCTGCTTCCTCCCTGTGGGTCAGTCATGTCCTTAAAATCCTAAATCAAATCCTGTCAGGCTGACATCTTAGGTGGGCTTTCCCACTCTCTCCTGTATTTTCTCTGACACATTCAGAGTTTACCTGTAACAGCCCAAAGAAGTGATGTTGTTAGTGATCCTACCCAGATGACTCTAAGCATAAAGGGCCTGTTTAGAAAGGGAAAGTGTAAAAGAATGGTGTATTTTATAGAGAAATTTGAGTTTTATCCTGGCTCAGTTCTTTCCACATTGATGAATGAGAAAAGTCAAGACCCTTCCTGTGACTGTGACTGTTAGGTATGAAGATTTTTAGAATTCATCAACCATCTACCTTTCTGAATCTCTGGGTTTCTCTCCCAGTGCTGCATTCCTTTGTTTTCATAGGCAGTATGCCATTTTGTTTTTGTTTTTTAATTGAGATTTGGAGATTTTTTCCCCCAAAAATGTACAGCGAAATATTAAACTTGGCTGCCGACCCCAGGTTACTATTTGTAACCAAGTTCATGTTCAGAAGAGGCAGAACTGGGGATAATTCTGTTAAAGCAAAGCAAGGAAACAAAAACAAAAACAACCTATCCTTTTTCTTGGACTTGCACTTTGGGGCTATGTGAGGGATGGGGTTTTATCAATTACACCTGAGTTAGCAGGAAAAAGACTCTCTCCAACTATAGAATTCACCTCCTTCTTGCTTCTGCTATTCAGTTTAGAGCCACAGGGACACCATCCATCAAAAGAACCTTTCCTGAAGAGGAGAATCTTGTTAAGGCTGGCTGTCAACTTGAGAAAACTAATCATGGTATTGCACAACAAAATGATTTTATACTGCTTTTCTCCTTCTTGTCTACTGAGCAGTCTATTAAGGAGAGAGGCCGACAGATGTTCAGCAACCAACTAAAAATAGATAACCTGCTTTAAATATCAAGTGTGTCTGCATGATGCTGGAGTGAAACAATGTGTCTCGCGTGTGTACGGAATGGAATTCAGATGGAGAGACCAGAGGCTGACTCAGATTGGGCTGCCTAGATGGAGACTGATGGGCAGTTCCTTTGGCCAAATAATTTAATGACTTCTTTAAAATGCCTTTCTTTTCCATGGCCAGATGATGTCAAAACATGTGTGCTACTGCTGATCTGCGTGTATATTATGTCCTGTGGTAGCTCGACTTGGAGTCAGAAAGATCGATTAGTGGGTTTGAGTCTGCAAAATAGACTGAAGGCATTTTATTTTCTGCTTGCTGTGTTCTTTTTATCTTCTCTTCAATGTAGCTTTCCTTTCCCCCTTTGTGCTCTGCTACTAGCGGAATGCTGATGACCCAATAGGACAGTAACAACCAAGTTGCATTTAATGGTAATCCGGTGGCCACAGCTGCTTGGTTACCTACTGATACTAAACCTGGCCCCGGGAGCAAAGAGTTTCATTCTAGTTTACACCCGAGAGCAAATCCTGGAAACATTCATCCTTCAGGCTTCAGTCCCTGACTTGCCTTTTCTTTAAAGTCCTCCATGAGGACCCCACAATGTTCTCCCTCACCCCTCAACAACTGTAGTGCGTGCTCTCTTTCTCTCCCCCATCTCTGCCTACCTCTCTCTCCCCTCTTCCCCCACCCTTCCTCCGTCTAGCAGGCACTGACCACTTGGTATTTTCTGTTGCTTCCTTAGTACTAAGTGCTGGCCCTGGTTTTCCCTGCCTCTGCTCAGTAAGTAAACCCTTGGTGAGTAGTTAGATGGCATGCCCCAGGCAGAGGCCCTAAGGGAGGTAGGCTTTGTAGTGTGGCGCTTCCTAATAGTTTGGGAGAGGACAGCAAAAAAACAAAACAAAACAATTTACTTCAGCAAATTGTAAATTTTTCTACCAAGAACTGTATGCATGAACAGGCACAGAAACCTTGGCACCCTCTTTCAGAGGGTTCCCTGATTCCCTCCTAAGGCCATCTAAAGGATCTTAAGAATCTCACTGTTAAAGGACCAGTTGTGTGTGACAGTCCTTCCAGGACTCTGGGGAGCAAGGTCAAAGTGCCTATTGGTTTCTTTCACTCCAGCCTGCTTAATTGATGAATGCACCTTTTCCTCTATGGCTCTGGGGTTATGCCCCCATATCTGAACATTTGTATCCACGAAGTTGAGAGGCAACAATACATAGTGGAAGGATCAAATGAGCTCCCACCAGTTGGATCTGAATTTGAGTCTAGGTTCTGCCAGTTACTGGCTGTGTGTCTGTAAGCAAGCCACTGACCACCTCTGGGCCTTAGTTTTCTTGTCTGTCACATAGGGATGAAGTTAACATCTATTTCAGACAAAGAGGTAAAAACACTTAACTCTGTCCCATTCTCTTCTTGAGCAAAAGGAGAGACCTTGACTAGTCCCTGGGCTGGAGTCGTTTGGGCTGGCAGGTTTACTAGTGGTGGAGCAAGGAGTGAACTGTGGAGGGAAGTAGTCCTGGGCAGTGGTACTTTGCGGGTCTTCTTATGTGGCCAATACACCTTGTTTCTGATCTCACGTAGGATACTCCCTGAGGGCTCCCAGAACTACATGAAGGCCAGAGTCCTTCCTGAGCAGATAGAAGGAAAGGAATTAGGGTGATAAGTTTTAAGGTAACCATTTAAGCTCCAAGAGAGCAAATTATTTATTTATTGTTTTAAGATTTTATTTATCAGAGAGCGAGTGAGCACACTAGCAGGGGGAGCAGAGGCAGAGGGAGAAGCAGGCTCCCCACTGAGCAGGGAGCCTGATGTGGGACTCGATCCCAGGACCCTGGGACCATGACCCAAGCCAAAGGCAGATGTTAAACTGACCGAGCAACCCAGACGTCCTGAGACCAAAGAATTTATGTCTCTGTGTCGTACTGTATCTCAAGCACCTACAAGAAAGGGAAGCTTGTAAACACTTAAAACTTCTGTTGAATGAGTAAATGAATGAATGAATGAGTGGATGAATTTGCATATACACATTGTACAATTTAGGTTTGGGAAAACTTGAGTTATATGTGTAAGTAGTAGTATTTAAAAGATTTCGTGGTAAGTGGTGGGAAGATTTGCTTTTGGGATAGCACTTCTCCCCAGATTGATCTACACATAAAATACAGCTCAAATTAAAATTCCAACAGTGGGTTACCTGGGTGGCTCAGTTGGTTAAGCGTTGGACTCTTGATCTGGGCTCAGGTCATGATCTCAGGGCCCTGAGAGGGAGCCCCG
This sequence comes from Procyon lotor, assembly GCA_028646535.1. Lineage (NCBI taxonomy): Eukaryota > Metazoa > Chordata > Mammalia > Carnivora > Procyonidae > Procyon > Procyon lotor. Next base: position 65,769,920 of record CM053606.1, on the reverse strand, counting down.
ATTCAGGCTCTGTGCTCAATAGGGAGTCTGCTTGAGATTCTCTCTATCCCTCTACCTCTCCCCCCAATACTTCATGTGTGTGCTCTCTCATGCTCTTTCTCTCTCTCTCTTTCAAATAAGTCTTTAAACATTTTTTTCAGTGGATTATTTGGTAGAAATTGGCAAGCTGATTCTAAAAGATATATGGAAACACAAAGGACCTAGAAAAACCAAAATAATTTTCAAAAAGAACAAAGAGAACTTACCTTTCTGATCCTAAGACTTAATATGAAGTTACATTTAAGATAAAATTGATATTGGCAAAAAGATATATAGATCATTGGAACAGAGTAAGGTGTAGAAATAGACCCCACATAAATGGTGAATTGATTTTTTTTTTTATTGACAAAACAATTTAATGGGGGAAAGGAAAGCTTTTAGGCAAATGTTATTGGATCAAATGGATACCCATGGGGGGAAAAAATGAACATTAACCCTTACCTCACACCATACACAAAAATTACCTTACAGTAGATTGTAGAACTGAATCTAAAATCTAAAACTATAATATTTCCAGAAAAAAAACTGGAGAGATTATTAACACATAAAATATAAACTGTGGAAGACAACAATTGGTAAATCAAAATTTAAAACTTATACTTTTCAGAAGATACATTTTAGAAAACAAAATGAGCCACAGAGTGGGAGAAATAGCTGTATATCTATATGTAGCACATACATCAGGCAAATAATTTGCATCTAGAGTATATAAAAACTCTTCCAGCTCAATAATAAGACACACACTGCACTCAAAATTGGGCAAGATATTTTTTTTTGGGGGGGGCAAGATATTTAAATAGACATTTCAGAGAAGATATAAAAATGGCCAGCAAACACACAAAAAAGAAATCCCAATCAAAACCATGATAAGATACCAATTGATATTTATTAGACTGAGTTAACATTAAAAACGTTGACCATACATCTGTTTATGGACTGGAACTGTCTGTGGGAATGTAAAATGGTACAAGTGCTTTGGATATCCCTTTGGTACTTTGTTTAAAAGTTAAACACACACTGACCATATGACCCAGAAACTCCACTACTAGGTTTTACCCAAAGATAAGTAGAATCCTATATCATCACAAAATCTTGTATACAAACACATGGCAGCTTTATCTGTAATAACCAAAATCTGAAAGTCTAGATGTCCATCAACAGGTGAATAGATTAGCAATTGTGGTACATCCAGTTAATAGAATATTTCTCAGTAATAAAATGGCATAAGTTTTTGGTACATGCAACAACATGGATGAATGTAAATCATGCCAAGTGAGATAAGGCAGATAAAAACAGTATATACATAGAAATCCAGAAAATACAATGTGCTCTATAGGTTTAGAAAGCAGAAGATGGAGGTGTTAGGGCGGATGGGCTACAAAGGCACATGGGAAACTTCAGGGGATGGTGTAAATATTTGTGTATTGATTATGGGATAGTTTCATTGTACATATGCTAAAACTCATTATGCTATATACTTAAAATTTATGTGGTTTATTGTACATCAATTATACTAAAATAAAATTGAGAATATATAAAAGCGATTATGTATATATTCACATTTTAAAAGTGAAAGACTAGAAAGACGCACAAAAAATGTTAAGTTACTCCTGGGCAGGGGGATTACAAGTGTTTTGTTTTTTCTTTCTATGTGTGTTTTTGCATTTTTCTAAATTTTCTAGAATGTATATCAGTTTCCTGTGGCTTCTTTTACGAAATACCACAAATTGGGTGGATTAAAACAACAGAAATTATGTCACAGTTCTGGAGGCCAGAAGTGTGAAATTAGTACCACTGGACCAAACATCAAGGTGTTGGCAGGACTGGGCTCCTGGGGGCTGTAGGGGTTAGTGTGTTTCTTCCTTCTTCCAGCTTCTGGTGGCTGCCAGCATTCCTTGGCTTGTGGCTTTGTCACTCCATCCTTCAACACCAGCATCTTCAAATCTCTCTCTCACTAACCTTCCTCCTTCTGGGCAGTTAAATCTCTTTCTCCTTCTTAAAAGGATGCGTGTGATTTCATGATAATCTCTTCTTGCCCAAACTCTTAATCCCACCGATAAAGACCCCAATAACAAAGATTTCCAAATAAAGTAAAAGGTACAGGTTCCAGGGATTAGGACCTGATATTTTTGGCAGGCATTTTTAGCCACAACAACACATTTTTCCCCCCAATAATTTCTTTGTATTTGATTCCCTAAAAATACTGAAACCATATAAATAATAAATGAATATATGTTTATTATTAAAAATTCAGACAATAAAAAAATGTTACAGAGCGAAAATCAAAGTCCACTGTGGTACTAGCCAGCACTGTGCTGAAAGGGAGCTCCTTTATGGAGAAAGAATTCAGTAAATTCACATCCATGTGCTCTTCCTGTGAGACACACATGAGCGTAATTTATTTCTTAATAACTACTAGTGTGCATCCTTTTGGACCCATCACTGTAAATTTATAAAGGTATATTTGTAATATAACAGATACTGTAATTTCATATACTGTGTGTGTGTGTGTGTGAGAGAGAGAGAGAGAGAGAATGTGCGTGCTCAGTTTTGGTTTTTATAAATGGGAATTACATTATTCATTTCACTCCACAGAAAGCTCTTTTTCCTTAACAACATTCTTGGAGATATTTCCACATCAGTGCCTAAGGTTCCATTTCCTTTGTATTATTTAATTGCAGAGATGTATCTTTATTTTTGTCAGTCCCTTTTGTTCAATTTCAGCTTACGTTTTTTTACTATAATCAATAATGATACAATGAATATCCTATACATATAACTTTGTATACATGCACAATACTCCATAGATTAGACTCCTAGGGATAGATTGCTAAGTCAAAGGGTATATAAATATTTCTCAAGTTTTTATTTGAATTCTAGTTAACATACAGTGTAATATTAGTTTCAGGTGTAGAATTTAGTGATTTTTCACTTACAACACACAGTGCTCATCACAAGTGCCCTCCTTAATCCCTGTCACCCATTTTATTTTTTTATTTTTTTCCCAAATACTTTAATTTTTTCAGTGTTACAAGATTCATTGTTCATGCACCACACCCAGCGCGCCATGCAATACGTGCCCTCCTCAATACCCACCACCAGGCTCGCCCAACTCCCCACCTTCTCCCCTCGAAAACCCTCAGTTTGTTGTTCAGAGTCCACAGTCTCTCATGGCTCATCTCCCCCTCTGATTTCCCCCAATTCACCCTTCCTTTCCTATCACCCATTTTAAACTATCCCTGCCCACCTCCTCCCTGGTAACCATCAGTTCATTTTCTGTAGTTAAGAGTCTGTTTTCTGGTTTGCCTCTCTCTCTCTCCCTCTCTCTCTCTCTCTTTTTCTTTTCCCACATGTTCATCTGTTTTGTTTCTTCAGTTGCACATATGAGTGAAATCATATGGTATTTGTTTTTCTCTTGAATTACTAGATATTTACCCAAAGGAAACAAAAAATACTAACTCAAAGGGATACATGTACCCTTTATGTTTATAACAGCATTATCGACAACTGCCAAATTATGGAAAGAGCCCAGATGTCCATCTACAGATAAATGAATAAAGAAGAGGTGGTATATACACACAATAGAATATTACTCAGTCATAAAAAAGAATGAAGTCTTGCCATATGCAACAGCATGGATGGAGCTAGAGTATAATTATGCTAAGCAAAATAAGTCAGAGAAAGATTGTATATTTTAAGTTTTGATAGATACTGCCACATTTCCAAAAATGCTATTTCAGTTTATACTTCTGTGATATCATGAAAATATTCTTTTGCCCACATATTTGCTACTATACATATTATTTTTTTCCTCTTTTTGGCAATCCAATGGACAAAAAGTGATACCTCATTATTGTATTAATAATTATTTCTTGATTAATGAGATTGAGCATGTTTTCTTTCTTTTTTTTTAACTTCTATTTTTTCAGTGTTGCAGGATTCATTGTTCATGCACCACACCTAGCGCTCCATGCAATACGTGCCCTCTTCAATACCCACCACCAGGCTCACCCAACCTTTCATCCTTTCCCCTCCAACACCCTCAGTTTGTTGCTCAGAGTCCACAGTCTCTCATGTTTCGTCTCCCCCCGCCCCCGATTTCTCCCAATTCACCCTTCCTTTCCTTCTCCCAATGTCCTCTATCTTTTTCCTTATGCTCCACATGTAAGTGAAACCATATGATAATTGACTCTCTCTGCCTGACTTATTCCACTCTGCATAATCTCTTCCAGTCCCGTCCATGTTGATACAAAAGTTGGATATTCCTCCTTTCTGATGGAGGCATAATATTCCATTGTATGTATGGACCATATCTTTATCCATTCATCTGTTGAAGGGCATCTTGGCTCTTACCACATATTTTCATATATGCTGACCATTTGTGTTTGTGTGTATGGCTTGCCTTTTTATATTATTCACCAAGTTTTCATTGAATTGTCTTTATTTTTTAATCAATTTATGGAACTATTTATATGTTAGATTTTAACTCTTTGTCCATTATATATGTTTCAAGTGTTATCTCCCACTTGGTCATTTGCCCTATAACTGTGTTAAGGAAATCCTAGAAGTTTGGAATTTTTACATAGTTGGTCTTTCACTTTGTGTGTCACAGCTTCTTCATCTTGGTTAGGATGGACAACCTACCCTAAGATTGCTAAAACATTCTCTGTATTTTTATCTAGTGATGTGCCCTGCTTTAAGGATGAGGATAATAAAACACCTAAAAATGAAAGGCCACATGTCAAACAAAATGATTTATTTGAGCCAAGTAGATTCTGGAGCCGGGCAGCATGGGTTCTTTTGTAAGTGTGTGACATCGGGCAGGTTCCTTAACCTCTTGTGCTTCAGTTTCTCCATCTGTAGTCCCTACTTCACAGGATTGTTGTGAGGATTAAATGAGGGAACAGATGTCGAGTGCTTTGCGTAGTGTTTGACATGTGAGAACCAATGTCTGAGTTGTGCATCGGTTGGGTTACTGTCTGAATCTAAAGCGCGGGAAGAAGGAAGGCAACTCTTAGGGTTTGAATATCTGCAGGCTCTGACAGTGACCCAGGTGCTTGGATTTGATGTCTCATGTGGTAGCTCTGAGCCACTGAGGCTCAGAGAAGCTATGTGTCTCCTTCGCAGTCACACAGTAGGATGTGGTTAAGCCAGAGCAGCTCACGTTCTTTCACGGTGACACTGGGTGGCCTGAGCAGAGGCTGACATTCAGAAATCACTCTTTGAATGTTACCTTCCTATTGGAAGAGTGTACTCTAAACTTGGTGGCTTTGGAAGACCACAAAGCCTGAAGACAACTGCTGCACCCATATAAATGTAGCCGAGTAACTGGGGGAAAAAAAAAAGTGCAGGGCTTTATTGGAATATATTGGCCTCTCCCTGCTCTCTGCATTACTCTGTGGCCTGCTGACCCCTGTTAAAGACGAAATGAGACAATCACGTTAGGTCCTGTTCATGACTACTTTCTATTACGGTCGTAACATTTAACATAAAGATGGGGACAAGCTGGTAAGTGTCAAACTAAACGAAATTTGTTTCTTTGTACCTTAAAGATGTTTGTGGGTCTGTGTATGCTTTTGTTTCTGGGAAATGTAAGGAACCAATTGTTGCTGCTTTATCAACATCAATACTGAAGCTGCGATGCATTCGTGCTTACTATAAGAGGCAGTATAGCATTATGATCAAGTATCAGACTCCGGGAGCCAAACCACAAAGCCGAAATCCCAGCTCTGCAGTTTAGTTGTGTGACCTTGTCCAGTGCATTTAACTTCCCTTATTGGTAAACTGAGGACTCGTGGTTGCTTTTCCATCCATTTCCTTTACCTCTTGGCTCTGTCCTCATTCCATCAGCAGCTGGAGTATTTGGCGGGTTATTCACTCCAGCAAAGCCTGTCAGGGTAGAAATAAAAGGGCAGGAAAAACAGAGCTTTTGTGTTTCAAAACAGGTTCTATAGCAAATAAAAAAAAGAGGCCTTTGAGTTAAGTTAGCCTGCTCATTGGGTTTAGTTTCAGAAGTCCAAGCTCTAAAGATTTGAGGCCATAAGCAGAGCTGGCCCCCACCCACCATAAAAAATAGGTTCAGAGGGATAGAGAAGAGCCAAGGCTCCAGGGCATCCGCAGGGTAGTTTGTGGGGAGGGAAGGGTGGGGAGGAGAAGGAAGGCGGCTGAGGGAAGGAGCGTGCACCCAGCACTCCAGCCACTTCCATCCTGTGGCGAGTGCTGGGGAAGACAGAATCTCCAGGAATGCTTGAATTATGGAGAACAGGTGGCCCAAACAGCCAGCACGGTGTGTGACAAAAGGTGTAGGGATGTCTGCACACAGGGCTGGCCTCTTGAGTGGCCTGTGTAGTCACATAGGGCCTTGCCCTTGGTTTAATGCTCTCCTACTGAAATTCTTAATTTTTGAACAAGCCTCCCAGCATTTTCATTTTGCCCTGGGCCCCACAAATTAGGTAGCTGGTCCCATGTCCCATCTACATAAAGGGGCCAGAAACATTTCTGAGTCCTTGGCCTAAACGGGAGCCAGTATAGTCATGTCCCCCACTTGCTGAGTAGGGGAGAGAAATAGTTGGGAGACAGCGGACACTCGAAGTTTTGCAGTGGGGACAAGGAGAATGCATTAGTGACGGGCCAGGACGAGTGACCACAGACCAGATGGGATGGTAGACACGTTGGTGGGTGTCAGCATGAATACCGATGGCACTGGGGACCGGAAACCTTCAGCTAATGCTTTGATATCCCCCAAGTATCTTGAAACTTCTCACCTCCTGGGGAGATACAGGGGAGATTCGGAACAGCCTGAGATTTTTGTTTCTCACACTGTGCCAAATGGGGCCTCCAAATAAAGTTAGTCAAAATAATATAGATAGTGACATTTCCTGCATGCATGAATGTATGGATCCCAGATTTTGACTAACTACAGAAGTGAAAGTGTGAGTTCTTAATGAATTGGTTTATTTATTTGTGCAGCCCTTGTTCTCCATGGAGATACTTTGCATCTTCATGTGGGTGACTTTAGTAAAAGCCGATGGTTTTGTTCTACTTAAAATTGTGCAGAGTTTCTCCTGCCGGAAGTCAGTTTGGATACGGAATTATTTTTCAGATGACTTTAACTGGGTAATTCTCAGGTGACCTAAACTAATTTCTTGGCCTTATAAATCTCAGACTCTTAATTTTCAGCCTTCTCCTGTTAGGGTATGTCATGGGAAGCCAACATGCATTTGTTAAACTCTGGATCATAGAAGACAGGCAAGCATCTGGAACTGGAAAAGTGCAGGGTTTCAGAAGAGCCCTTCATGTTGTGAAGCCTCATTCACGTGCTCTCAAGTCCGCCTTGTGCTGTAGAGGACTAGGACGGCCGCCCGGGCCTCCTCTAGCACGAGCCACTCAGAGCGATGCTGTAAGTGAATGGCATGCGTGACTTCAGAGCAACACCACGTCTCGGGAAAATCCACCCACGTGTGATGGGTGGAAGGTTTCCCCCATGCAAACAAAATACCTTGGTATCAGATGAGATTTAAGTCACTGTAAAAAAAAAAATTGTTAACACAGGGTCTGCTTTGTTAGAGATTCTGTTTCCAGGTGTAGGGAGCCTATACTGCTTTGCACAGTGTGCTAAGGAACCATCTTTTCTCTGTCCTTGCAAACGTCCCGTCCACCCATGATCGTGTCTGTCGGCCTGATAGCATCCCCCCACAGCCAGCACAGTATCCAAAGAGCAAGTGTCAAGTAGGCATCAGCAAAGCAAGGTATCAACGGAGAGAATCAGATTCGACAGGGGTTGTGGGGTGGGAAGAAGTGATACAGCTTCTAGTTTACCAGATACGGCTCATCTGAAAAAGTGTTGCAGTCCAGTTTTAAAATGATAAACACATAGGGCTGAAAGGGCCCCTGAGAAGTCATCTGATCCATCCTCCACCCTCCAGGGAGGTTTTATCTAAACCATTTTTACCAAGAGGTGTCTGTCGTGTTCTTAAAATTCTGTGGGGAAGTGGATCTGACAGCCTCTCTAGTATCCCATTACAATGCTTTATAACCGCACATGTCAGGGAGCCCCTCTTTATACATACCTATCCTTTCTCTCCCTAGCTAAAGCCCATTGTTTCCTGTTCTGGCCTCAGTAGACAAGTGTTCAGACATCTGGATACAGCTTCTGAATAATAATCCTGTCTATATTTAAAGAGACATTAAGCGACCCGTTTCTTTTGCTTCTTGAGACTAAATCACCCCAGGGGCTTTATCCTTTTCGCATTTACCCATTTCCCATATCCCTCTGAAGTTCTTGATGTCTCAAGCTGGGCTTTTTTCCTTGGCCGGAGTTGTGACTTGTGGGGCTTCCTCACACCGAAATCACTTGGTAAGTAACTACCTCTGTGTGGTTGGTTTTCAAGACTTGTCCACATGAACTCTGTGCAGCGGAGTAGGAGTGTGTCATTGGAGTCAGTGGGCACGTAACAGGGCATTTCCCACGCCATCCCCGGTTTCCTACTAGATTTGAGGGTTGCTGGCACAGTGAGAGCCAACAACAGGAGCAGGAGAGAAGCCAGGAGGATTTTGGAAGCCGGCTGCAGCTCACCGGAGGGGAGGGGAAGCCGGACTTCTTGAAGTGACGTCTTTGAGAGCCTCTGCCACTCCAGCCAGAAGCCCCTGAGTGATGGTAATTTGCAGGCCTTGAAGCCACTTTAGGCTCCTTGCCAACCATTCAGGGACCAAGAATCAGGATCTCATCCTTCTCTTAGCCCAGAAAGCTAGATGCCTCAGCTCCGGGACATCTGGGTATTTCCCCCATGGGTTCTGGGTAGGCCCTTGGCCTTTCTGGAAGTAGACTGGGAGAAGTCGCCATGACAGGCCGTCGAGTGCTGCCCTCCCCCCCACCCTTCTTCCCCACCAAACAAAAGTGACACCCAGAATTCCTGTCTTTCAGAAGCCTTGCCCTATGAACATTTGTCTCATTCCCTGAGATCCCCCTTCAGAATCCTGGCAGTTACTCGAAATAGGGAAGTAGGTGTTCCTCCGGCTACAGTGTAGAAATCTCTGTTTTGAGGAGAATACACCCGATTTTAGTGACATAAACCTTAACCTTACCTTAGGAGCAGACAGGCCTCTTTTACAACAGTTGAAACATTACAGAATCATTTCTGTTAGAAGGTAAATAAACACGTGCTCTTGTTTTATAAAATAAAATAAAGGGTGGCACAGATGTTCGTTCCTGTTGTAGTTAAAAGCCTGCCCGAAAAAAAGGGTTTCCTGTGGACAGTGCCTCGTGTGAAGTGTGTATTCTAATAACGTCCATGTTTATAATTATCCCGCGGTTTTATTTAGACTTGGATGGATAGAGGCAAAACATGGCAGCTTTCTCACAGATCCTAGCAGCTGATGGGCAGAGGTTAATTCGTCTGTACATGGACACATTAGCTTGTCACATCTGCTATTAATTGCAAACAGATATATTAGTCTAATTAAACATTGCAAGGAACTGACCTAAATTGTTCAATGCCTGTTGCTGTGTCGACTCGGCGATTAGCACACTTCAAGCTGCATGCGTATCCTTGCCCTACTGAGAGGAAGTATCAGTCTGAAGTCTACAGCTAGTAACGGTTCTTGTGGTCGTCACTGCTGGTATGCTAACTCTGCTTGAAATGGAAGAATAAAACTCCTGCGACATAATCATGTGCATTTGCTGTTGCACCACAGCCATTTCTACCCCACTGCCTCGACCAAGAGCATTTTCAAATGCTTATTTTCTGTGGCAGCTGTCTAAGTGGGTTGCAGCCGTTCTAATTTTGGAGCTCATTATTAGGACAAACAGTTGTGGTACATCAATAGCCCATCAGAACTAATTAAATGGGGAGCAGCCACTGCTTGTTCATCAGCTCATTCGCAAGCAATCAGGGCAGAGGGTGTATCTCCCTGCTCTGACTCGAGGCTGGTTTGTGACTTGCACTTGGGACATGTTTAGTGATGACCAGATAGAAAAGGTTTCTATGTGGCGAGTGTATAAATAGCAGAAGCCCGCTAATTGGGCGCATCTTGGAATTAACGATGAAACGATGTGTGTTTCTTTCTTTAATTTTTGTCGGCAGTAGGTTATCCGTGACGGTGGTATTGGCAGACTTTTACTTCCCTGCCTCAGAATGTACCCCCCACACACACCTAAAAGAAACCCCATGTTGTGCTTAAAGTGGTGTCCAGCACCCAGTATTCAGTAAATACTGACTGTATGAAAACGAGGAAACTGGTTTCATCTTATGTGAGACAGAAACAATTCATTCAAATAAAAACCTTTTATTAAGAATGGAAAGGCCTTGGGGCACCTGGGTGGCTCAGGTCATGATCCCAGGGTCCTGGGGTGGAGCCCCTGCATTGGGCTCCCTGCTCAGCAGGAGGCCTGCTTCTCCCTCTCCCACTCCCCCTGCTTGTGTTCTCTCTCTTGCTGTCTCTCTCTCTGTCAAATAAATGTTTAAAAAAACATGTAAAGGACTTTTTCAAGATTCTAAAAGCACCATGTTCTAAAAACGGAAAGAAAATGGTAATTTTTTAAATAAGATTTGATAAAGTCAATTTTAAGGCAGCATAAGTAGATTTTCATCAGTCCTTCCAAGTGTTGACATAGAAGGTTTTGAATCGATACTCAGGCGTGTTTAAGGTGAGGGGAGAGTGTTCCGTCTTGCCCCAACTTGCCACCCTGCAGAGAGCAGCCTTCCTGGCCTGAGTCCCAGGTAAGACAGCAAAGGCTGCCAGGGTGAGGAGCATGGCCGGCAAAGAGGGGCTGCTCTTTGTTCTCCTTTCTTTTTCTTTTCTTTGTTATCTAGCACAGCAGCTCCGGCACTTGGAAATAAACGGACTTTGCATGCTTCTCCTAGCAGATGGGGCAGGAGATCTGCTGGAGGATTGATGCAGTTGGCCCCGTATACTGGAGATCAGAGGCTGTACTGATGCTTTGGAAACCATCCCACTGGCTTCTCTGTGACTCCGGACCTGGCTGTCCCCTCGGCAGTGTCAGCTCTCTGCCCTGCTCTGAGCATACTGGCATCCGTCTTCACAATGAAGGCAGTGGGCTTTCATTTTGATCTTGCTAGAGAGATGTGATATAGGCTTGTGAATGCAGGAATGGAAGCCAACAGCTTTTTAAGATATGTTTTGTTCTGTTTGGGTTTTTCCCCCCTTCTTCCTCAGTGACAACTCTGGAATCAGACCATTTTGTTGAACGTGTGTTTGAGCTCCGCTTTCATGGTGGAAAAATTCACTCATTTTTCATCCAACAAACACTAGGACCAGTGGCACAAAGATGAGTTAGAAATGGCTCCTGGGGGGTGCCTGGCTGGCTCAGTTGGTAGAATATGGGACTTTTGATCTCGGGGTCCTGAGTTCGAGCCCAGTATGGGGGGTAGAGATTACTTAAAATGGTTAAAAAAAATGGCTCCCACTCTTGAAGAGCTCATAGTCTATAGAGAAGTTGAGGAAGATAGACTGACTGATACTAGGAGGAAAGAATATATAAGACAAAGGAGAGGATCATTAGTTCTCTCTGGGGTGGAAGTCTGTCAGAAAGACTTCATACTAGAAGACAATACAGGGAGGGTATTGAAAAGACTCCTTAGCTTTTAATCGGGAATACTTGAAGAGTCAAGGCGCATTAGGATTAGGATCAAAGTGTATTTATTAATCCAATCACCTCATAAATATTTACTGGTGCCAACTGTATGCTTGGCACTGTTCTAGCAATGGGGATATAATGGTGAAGGGCAAGACACAAAGTCTCTTTCTTGTGGATCTTAAAATTTAGTTGGAGGAGATGGACAGTCATTAAATATCTGAAATTTCAGATAAGGATAAATGCCATGAGGATGAATACAAAGAGGAGTAAAAGGATAAAAAGTGGTGGTGATGATGGTGGCAAGCTGTGCTATTTGACATGAGGAAGTTGGAAAACCTAACCAGTTGAGGCGACGTTTGAGCGGACAGCCAGAGGAGTGGCACAGCAAGCCATGTGGGTATCTGGGGGAAGAACGTTCCAGGTGAAGTCAACAACGGTACCCAGTTGGTCAACATTAGCAAGAATTTATTTTTTTTTTATTTTATTTTTTTTTTTTAGCAAGAATTTAAAGAACTTTGTTTCATTGGACGAGAGAGGGTGTGTGTGTTCAGTAACTTCTTGAGGTAGATATTTTAGTATCCCTATTTCATAGAGAAAAATATTTTGCCAAGTTCTGCAAAGAGCATTCCTCAGGGCTCCAGGGAATTTGGGTGTCTTCTGAAGGGCTCCATAATCATTTGGGGCTCGACAGAATTTTTTTTTCCCACAGTTGGTACAATTTGGTGCTAGTTGGTGATTCTGTGAGTCCTAGGTGTCTGGCCTACATCTAGATTTTATCCTAAAGCAGTGGTTTCCAAGCCCGATTATCATGTTTGGTCCTAATTTTTAAAACCATGCATTTAAAAATTGTGGATACCAAGAACCCATCTCTAGAGATTCTGATTCTTTCTGCCTGAGGAGAGACCTAGGTGTCAACTCCCTCAGGTAAAACCTCTCTCAGCTCTCCCAGATTTGAAAACCACTGTTATAATCATGCTTCTCCCACTTCTGTGTACAAGTAACTCAGTTGGGACTCCTGTACAATGCAGATTATGATTCAAGTACGTTTTAAGCTAGAGATGCTCTGTTTCTCCCAGGCCAAGGTGGCTGCTCTTTGGATGACATTGAGTAGCAAGGTTCTGTGCAACATTTTCAGTAATGGAACCAGAGCAGGAAAAGGGGAATGAGGAACAGACTGAACTCCAGCATGGAGGAGGGCAAATTCATCCCACCTCCGCTGTCTCTCGAGCCGCCACAGATGTTCCTCAAAGCGCAGACCTCTGTCTGCCACAGCGGTCAGATGGAGGGTCTCTGAATGCACATGGAGCTGCAGTGTCAGGGAGAGGGGAGCACGTGAAGCTCTGACTTGGTAGACAAGGTTGGGGGCCATAGCATAGGCATTCCTCAATGACCCTCCTCCTCCTCCTCTACCCAACCAGCGTCTCTCCCTGTGAGGTGTTGAGGAAAATTCCACCTGGTCCATGAGGTCTTCCTGTCTCCCTCCCACACAGACCATTGAACCATTCACCCTCAGTGCCTCTCATTAGGATCACCTTTTCCTTAATTCTTACCTGCTTTATGTGAGTCATCTTAATCTCTCCAATGAGATTATAAACTCTGTAAGGCTGTAATACCCATAGAAAGTTGAATTCGTACTAAGAATTACAGAATCTTGACACTAGAAGAGAACTCGGGAAATTTAATTCCCCACTTAGGCTTACTGCTTACTTCTGCAGTCCCCTGCAAAGATAATTATGCAGCCCTGCCTGAAGACTGCCAATTGTGGAAAGCACACTTCTTTGTGAATTGCACCATTAAAAAGAAATTCACAGAATTGAAATCTGGCCTTTTCAGTCTCATCAGTTGATAGTGAAAGAAGATGAAAATAATGCTAAATAACTAATACATTTAAGTGCTTAGTAAGCGTTGGGTCCTACTCTAAATTTTTCATGTTTTTTTATATCATTTGATCTTTACAACAATGCTGTGAGGCAAATGTTATCGTTAAATTCCTCAGGAGGAGAGAAGAGCCAAGTAAATAGTCTGAGGTGATACAGCTAGACGGTGGAGGAGTCAGGATATACTAAGTAGTCTGATTAGAGAGAATATACTGTCTGAACGTGGCATACTTTCATCCTGCAAAATCATTCTGTTCTGTCCTTTGTTTGCATGAACGAAGTCAAGGTCTCCCAACAGGAAACTGTGGCCCAGGGACTTGCCTTCTTTACCCCCCGCCCCCCCAAAAAAGGCTCTGTTGTACTTAAGCTATAGCTCAGGTGTTGCTTGTACCAGACCACTCCCACAATGGGGGTACAGCCTGAGATGGTTCTATAATCCCTGGGACACACACAAAATTCTAGGGTTGTAATCAACAGGGAGAGGGGGTGGAAAAATCCTTCATTGATAACTTGGTCTCCAAAAATATCAACGTTGACTTGGTATTTAGGGATGAGTTTCCAGTTAGCTACCATCTAGATCAGAACCATCTAGGGGCTTCCCATCAAAGTTGGAATCACATCCCAACTTCTTATCGTGCCTGACTCATTCCTGTGTGAACCTGCCAGGCTCCAGGTTTATTGGGGGCCCAGACAAGTGGTAAAAGTTGAGGACTACATTCTATATACTCTAACTATTAAAAACATAAACGAAGCTAGTAAATAGTTAAAATACATTCTATTCTCTCATTTTGGAAAACATACCTTTCTAATGACAAAAGCAAAAAAATTGTGAAGCTGTGATTTATGGATTTATATGATTGGAAGTCTGTAAGATATCAGCCATCTGAATTTAATTAAAAGATGAAAATACTGCCTATGTTTTTGAAGGTTAGTTTTCTTCTAAAATGTCAAATTACCTATTAAGATTAAAAGGCAAATACAAATTATAACGACTATCAAGATTTTGATTGAAATTAGCAAAGCTGAAATTTTATTGAATTTTTGACAACTTAAATATTCTTCAGTATTTTTGTAATATAAAAGATGCACCATTCTAGATCTTAATGTTTATCTAGTTGTCTCAGTATTATGTTTCATGCCTGTTACATCTGGACCTAAATATATTATACAGACCTAGGAGAAATATGTATTGTTGTGAAATGTTCCTTTCTATACGTAACTGGCAAATACCACCCTAATTTGTGGATACTTTTAGAACCAGGAAATAGATTGGGGAGAGAAGCAAGAAAATGGATGCTTGGGGCTTCTGAGAAACAACCTTTATTATGCAAGAGTCAATTGTATTCATGTTTTCTGAGAAGGATTTGACAAGTTAATTTATTTGTCTTTTTTGTAAGCCAGAGTGTTCCCGTGTCTGAAGTCCATGTCACTCACTGCATTCTGAATCTGTAGGTCAGCTCAGGAAGCCTCAAGCCTTTGCGGGCAGATGGTTGGTTGTCTTTTGTGTTGAGGACAGAGGACAAGGGTGTGGAGAAATGCTTCTCTGGAACCTGGACAGAGTGAGTCATAAGGGCCACTGTTTGAAATTATGGGTTGTGCTGCAACCAGGATGGATTCCATCTTCTGTGTGATAGAGGCTTCCATGTGTTGGTCGTGTGTGTGTGTGTGTGTGTGTGTGTGTGTGTGAGAGAGAGAGAGAGAGAGAGAGAGAGAGAGAGAGAGAGATTTGAGGGTTTCTAAAGCAGGGGCTGAGGGCAGGGCTCCTCTTGCCTGATGTAAGGGGAATAGTGCACTGGCCTTGGTGATTTTCAAACACACCCAGCAGCATCCTGCCTCCAAGCTTGGGTCCTTCCTCATGAAATCTCTGCCCCTAGAACTTTGTATTACTTGCTCTCCACTTTGTTCGGGGCTCTGCTCAAATGCCATCCCTCCAAGATGGCTCCTCTGTCTCCGATAGCGCTTCTAATTGAATTTAAATAAAAAAAGATAGCACTCTTGTCCTATCATTATCGCCTCCCCGGCATTGCACTTCTTCATACTTCTTATTAATAAGTCAGACCGCTTCATACATTTGTCTTCAATGGTGTGTAAGTGACCTGAAGAGAGGAGCTCTGCCTTTCTTGTTCAGAGATATGTCCCCAGTATCTAGGGCAGTGCCTGTCACATTTGGGACACTCAGTAATATTTTTCATGAGCGAATGAATGGGTGGGGAAATTCGGAGTAACAGTTTTCCTGCAAGGAGGGAAGGATTACACTTTCTGGTGAAGGTTTTTGGTAAGGACCAGCCTTTCCCTTCTGGGATGGCCTGGGTTCCTAGGCAACAGCTGGGACCCGGAACACTTCTCTCCCCCTGCAGGCTTCCTGGAAGCTTTGCCTTTCCCCTTCGTCTAATGAAGAACAAAGCAGGTGTGACACTGAGCAAATTAGCAGCACTTCTCTCATCCCTACCTGGGAAGCTGTGGAGCTGCCTTTCAATTATAACAGTGCTTTCTCTGTGGCAAAAAAGAACAGGGACACAGTATTAACGAAGGCCAAGATGATCTTACTTCAACCAATTAACACTTTCCAAGTGACAGGACTAGCAGGGAAGCGATGGTTTTTACATTCTAGGGAATAGATACATGAGGGTTTCGTTTTCTGTCTCTGGAAGAGAGTCCAACTAGATGCTACATGCAAGGCCTCTGTAAAAGGGTCTTTGCTCAGGAATCCAAGCCCTGTGTTTCTGACACTTCCTGAACGACAAGCAGAAAACGTTAAAGGAGAAAGAGTAGGCTAGAACCCTGCCTTGAGGAAGTGAGAGGGTGAAATGTTGTCATAGAAATACTTACAAAAATGAGGTAAAGTCTATGGACTGATTTCCACATTGTAGCAATTGTCCCCAAATCACTCTGCTCCTTTCTAGTGAACATTTTTTTTTTACATCTTTGTGCCACTTGGGACCCTTGGGGACATTGCTGAGAAGTTGAGCAGAGGCAGCTACATTACTAAGCCATCTGCATAAGTAGCTAGTTGATTGCCAAATGTCCGTAGACAGTTTCCGTGCTTGTTTCTCCTTCGATTGCTTTCAATTGTGATTTTTTTTTTAGTCTGCATATGGATAGAAGACATTGAGTAAAACTCATTTGGGTAAAGCCTTCCAGAATTTTTTTCCCCCCAAATGTCTTCCTCAGTACATGTTTTTAATAAAAAAAAATTTTTATGTGGAATTGACCTACAATGTTACATTAGCTTCAGGTGTACAACTTAGTGATTGTACAAGTTTACTGCACACTATGCTGTGCTCACCACAAGTGTAGCTACTGTCTGTCCCCAGACATCCTTATTACAGAATCACTGACTACACTCCTTCTGTCCCTTTTATTCCCATGACTTACTCATTCTGTAACTGGAAACCCATATCTCTCACTCCCCTTCACTCATTTTGCTCAACAACCCACCCATCTGTCCTCTGGCAAGTATTAGTTTGTTCTCTGTATTTATAGGTCTGATTGTGCTTTTTGTCTGTTGATTCATATGTGGGTTTTTTTTTTTTTTTAAGATTCCACTTATGGGTGAAATCATATGGTATTTGTCTCTTTCTGTCTGGCTTATTTCACTTAGCATAATATACTCTAGGTCTATCACGTTGTTTCAACCTTTTTTTTTTTTTTTAGATTTTATTTATTTATTTGACAGAGAGAGATTACAAGTAGGCAGAGAGGCAGGCAGAGAGAGGGAGAAGCAGGCTTCCAGCTGAGCTGAGAGCCCGATGCGGGGCTCGATCCCAGGACCCTGAGATCATTACCTGAGCTGAAGGCAGAGGCTTTAACCCACTGAGCCACCCAAGCACCCCTATCTCATTGTTTCAAATGGCACAATCTCATCT
>CM053606.1:65685573-65744616 GCA_028646535.1 Procyon lotor | reverse complement strand
TTTGCATGTATTTTTGTATCATGGAGAATTGGCCTGGGAAACACCAGGGGAGAGCCTGTGCTTTGAGGTTGGAAGCCCAACAGGTGAGAAGGCTGGAGCTTTCAGAGAGGAGAGAATGAGGGCTTTATGTTCCAGAGGTGAGGCAGAGGGAATAACCTTACTCTATGACAGTTTCCCTAACACTTGGAGAGGTGCTGGGTCTGGGGCATTTCTTCTAGTGATGATGCATGATGGGGATGGGGCCCCACTCAATCGCAGCTTTGGAAAAGATAGAACCTGGTGGGGTGCTGGTAAAGGGGTAGCCACAGACAAGTTTGTGAACCTGAGGTTGTGCTGAGATAAGCATCTATGTGAAGATAAGAGGTAGTAAGATTCTGAAAATTTCTGAGGTAGCTCAGATAGAGTGTGTCGATGGACTCAGGGATGGCATCAAGATTTTTGGCCTGAGCATCCAGAAGAATCGAGTTACACTTATGGAGATGAACAACTAGGGGGAGAGCAGGTTTGGTGGTAGGAGACCGTCGTTTCCTCCAGGCGTGTGACATTTGAGAACAGTATTCGACATATTTGCTGAATATTCTCCATTTGCACCTCGAGAATCACTTGTACTTTGCTCTGTGTGCTGGGTAGCTGCCCACTGCAGACTTCGTCATGCAAGCTCCCGTGCCCTCGAGGTTCTGGTCAGGCCATTGGGAGACAGACAGATCAGGGGGCAGGAAGGAGCAGATGGGAATGTTTCCCCCAGCTCTCTCCCTGCTGTGCTGTGGCTTGTCAGTGACTGCACTCCTCTACCTGAGGCCCCAGCTCCTGTCACATGGCCTTACTTGCACAGCGATAGTTCTTGTCGGGTGCTTGCAGCAGCTCCCTTTCGTCTCTGTGTTAGTTTGCCAGGGTTACCGTAACGAAGTATGTGCCGCAGACTAAATGGCTTCAACAACAGAAATGTATTTTCTTACACTCCTGGAGGCTATAAGTTCGAAATCAAAGTGTCTGCAGGATTGCTTCCTTCTGATGGCATTGAGGGAAGGCTCTGTTCCAGGCCCTTTCCTTGACTTGTACATGGCCGTTTTCTCCTTGTGTCTTCATGTCCTCTTTCCTCTGAATGTGTCTACACATAAACTTTCTCTTATAAGGACTGTAGATGTTTGGATTAGGGCCTAGCTAATGACCTCATTTTAACTTAATCAGTTGCATAAATACCCTACCTATAAACATCACATTCTGAGGTGTGGGGGGTTAGGACGTCCACATGAATTTTGAGGGGGGAGACACAATTCACAATTCAGCTTATAATACTCTTTATTTATTTATTTATTTATTAAAGATTTTATTTATTTATTTATTTGACAGAGAGAGAGAGAGAGATCACAAGTAGACAGAGAGGCAGGCAGAGAGAGAGGGGGAAGCAGGCTCCCCACTGAGCAGAGAGCCCGATGTGGGGCTCGATCCCAGGACCCTGAGATCATGACCTGAGCCGAAAGCAGAGGCCTAACCCACTGAGCCACCCAGGCGCCCCTTATAATACTCTTTAAACCTAGAGGTAATCGATGGCTCCTTGCTCTTGCTGGTTCCCCAAGGGCTTCATCATCTCTTGCTGGTTTCCCTTTCCCTCTCCCCACCCATTTCTCTGTAAAGAGTCGAAACTTTACTCAGGTACCCCATCAGTGTGCCAACTGTTGCCTGTAGGAACTGGGACTGGTATAACATCCAAGGGGCCATATTGAACAGACACTGAAATATTTGAAGCTAGAATTCAGAGGAGAGGCCTCAAATGACTCCAGTCTCAAGCCTGGCCAGCTGGTCATTCACTGGCACCATTTTGCAGAAGTTTGATTGAACAAAAGGGGAAGTGGATTTGAAGGCACTCTGGAGCTGTTTCAGTAGCCTGGAAAGGAATGACTTTGAAGAGGCTAAGAAATTGAACAGAGCAGATATAATGGAGATAGCAAATCTGAATATAGTGTAAGGATATGTATTCAATAGAAGTATTCTTTTAATTGAAGTATTGTTGACATGCAATGTTATATTAGTTTCAGTTGTACAACACATCAATTGACAAGACTTTCTGTTAAGCTGTGCTCACCACAAGTGTAGCTACCATCTTTCACCATCCGATGCTATTAAGTTCCATTGACTGTATTCTCTGTGCTGTGCCTTTTAGTCCCATGACTTATTCACTCCATAGTTGGAAGCCTGTATCTAACCCCCTCAATCCATCTTGCCCAACTCTCCACTTCTTTCCCTTCTGGCAACCATCAGTTTGTTCTCCATATTTATGGGTCTGTTTCTACTTTTTGTTTATTTGTTCATTTTTTTGTTTTGTTTTTAAGATCCCAGACAGAAGTGAAATCATATGGTATTTGTCTTTCTCTGACTTATTTCACTTAGCGTAATACTTCTAGGTCTATACATGTTGTTGCAGATGGTAAGATCTCATCTTTTTTTATGGCTGAGTAATACTCCATTGTGTGTGTTTATCCACACAGTGTGTCTATCTGTTCTTGTGTTGATGGACACTTAGGTTGCTTTCATACCTTGGCTACTCTAAGTATTACTGCAGTAAGCGTAAGGGTGCATATATCTTTTCAAATTAATGTTTTTATTTTCTTCAGGTAAACATGCACTAGTGGCATTATTAGATCATAGGAATTTCTGTTTTTTAATTTTTTTGAGAAACCTCCATTCTCATTTCCTCAGTGGCTGTACCAGTTTACATTCTCATCAACAGTGCACAAGGTTCCTTTTTCTCCACATCCTGGCCAACACTTGTTATCTCTTGTCTTTTTTATTTTACCCATTCTGATAGGTGTGAGGTGATACCTCATTGTGGTTTTGATTTGCATTTCCCTGCTGATGAATGATGTTGAGCATCTTTCCATGTGTCTGTTGGCCATCTGTATGTCTTCTTTGGAAAAATGTCTACTCAAATCCTCTGCCCATTTTTAAATTAGATTATTGGGACTTTTTTGGTCTTGAGTTGTATAAGTTCTTTGTATGTTTTGGATATTAACCCCTTATCAGATATAGCACTTGCAAATACCTTCTCCCATTTAGTAAATTGCTTTAGTTTTGTTGATGGTTTGCTGTGCAAAAGCTTTTTTTTTTAAATGTATTAATAGTGGATTTTTGTTTGTTTTTGCTTTGTCTCTCTTGCTATAGAAGACATATCTAGAAAAATGTTGCTGAGACCAATATCAGTGAAATTGCTGCCTATATTTTCTTCTAGGAATTTTGTGCTTTCATGTCCCATATTTAAGCCTTTAAACCATTTGAGTTTATGTTTGTGTGTGGTGTAAGAAAGCAGTCCAGTTTCACTCTGTATGTAGCTGTCCAGATTTCCCAGCACATTTATTGAGAAGGCCATCTTTTCCCCAGTGTGTGTTCTTGCCTCCTTAGTCATAGATCAATTGACCATGTAAGTGTGGGTTTATTTCTGAGTTCCCTATTCTGTTGTATTGATCTCTATGTCTGTTTTTGTGCCAGTACTGTACTGTTTTGATTAATGTAGCTTTGCAGTAGATCTTAAAATCTGGGATTGTGATACCTCCAGCTTTGTTCTTTGTTCTCAAGATTGCTTTGGTTAAAAAAAAAAAAAAAAGATTGCTTTGGCTATTTGGGGTCTTTTATAGTTCCTACAGATTTTAGGTTTGTTAGTTCTATGAGAAACGCTATTCATATTTTGATAGGGATTGCACTGAATCTGTAGATTGCTTTGGGTAGTATGGATATTTTGACAGTATTGCTTCTTCTAATCTATAAGCATGGAATGTCTTTCCAGTTGGTCATCTTCAGTTTCTTTCATCAGTGTTTTGTAATTTTGAGTGTACTGAGCCTCTTAATCTATCTGGTTAAGTTTTATTATAACTGGATATTTTATTCTTTTTGCTGCAATAGTAAGTGGAATTGTTTCTATATATTTCTTCCTATTGTTATTACTTTATAGAAACGTAACTGATTTCTGTGCATTACTTTGTGTTCTGCAACTTTCTGAATGTGTTTATTTAGTTGCTTTTTGGTGGCGTCTTAGGGTTTTCTGTGTCAAGTATCATTTCATCTGCAAATAGTGACAGTTTTACTTTTTCCTTACCAATGTGGATGCTTTTTATTTTTCTTATCTCCTCGTTGTGGCTACAACATCCAGTACTGTGTTGAATAAAAGTGGTGAGAGTGGACGTCTTTGTGTGTTCCTGATCTTAGAGGAAAAGCTCTCAGTTTTTCACCATTGAGTATAATGTTAGCTGTGAGTTTTTCATATATGGCTTTTATTATGTTGAGGTATGTTCCCTCTAAACCCACTTTATTGAGAGTTTTTATCATAAACAGATGTTGAATTTTGTCAAATATTTTCTCTGCGTTTATTGAGATGATTTTATGTTTTATCCTTTGTTTTGTTAATCTACCACTTTTATGGATTCACATATATTGAACCATCCTTGCGTCCCTGGAATAAATCCCACTTGATCGTGGTGAATGATCCTTTTAATGTATTATTGAATGCGGTTTGCTGATATTTTGTTGAGGACTTTTGCAACTGTCTTCATCAGGGATATAGGACTGTAGTTTCCTTTTTTTTTTTTTTTTCCTCTGTAGTGTTTTGTCTGGTTTGGGTATGAGAGCAATGCTGGCCTCATAAAATAGATCTGGAAGCTTTCCTTCCTCTAAATAGAAAGGTTTTGATAGATTGCATTATGGCAAGGCAAATTATTTTAATTGTGCAGGATAACTGTATGTATTAGTGGAAAAGAGGGAGGGACTGGAAGAAAGGGAGAGATTGAGAATATATGAAAGAGACAAAGTGTTGGTGATTGGAGGTAGGCACATATCCATCACAGAACAAAACTATTATCAGTACAGGGGAGAGAAACTGACTTTTGAGAGGATGACTCTTACGTCCATTGAGACTGGAGGGAAGGTGAGTAAATGTTTGTAAGGCAGTAGAGCCAAGGGGAAATGTGGCTGTTTCTGTTTCCTTTTTTTTTTTTTTCTTTTAAGATTTTATTTATTTATTTATTTGAGAGAGAGAGAGAGAGAGAGATCTCACAAGTAGGCAGAGAGGCAGAGAGAGAGGGGGAAGAAGGCTCCCTGCTGAGCAGAGAGCCCGATGCGGGGCTCGATCCCAGGACCCTGAGATCATGACTTGAGTCGAAGGCAGAGGCTTTAACTCCCTGAGCCACCCAGTTGCCCCGGGGACTTTGTTTCTTAACATCTTTTGTTTTGCTTTATTTTAGCTGTGAGTAAAACCATATTTGCAAAGACAAAGTGCCTTTACATTCATGATTGGTTGGGTTCTTATGTTAATTTCTAGGAGATTGTAAATAACAAATGTTTTACTATTATGTATTGAATCTGCTCATTGTCACTGTGCATGTATTATGCAAATATGTTATCAGTGACTCTCCACACACAAGTATTACCACAGTTCTTATTCATTATGTCATAATAAATGTTGAAAATATACCCCAGTTGCTTGTAGATGTCATTTACAATTCTTGTCTTATTTGTTAAGGTACATACAAATTTGTGGCCATTTTAAATATAAATGAACAGAGACTTCTGGTTTCCTCTATATAATAATTTGGAAAAGTCATATAGAAGAAGATTTTCAAGCTAAAATAATGTCCTTTAATTTAGTTTCCACAATGGAACTGTTAGGATGTATTATGTCAATTACTCAAAAGCAGTAATATATGATAAAGTTGATGTGCTAAATGTGCATTAAATACATTTCCATCCTGAAAGGAAACTGGGAGTTCTTCTGGATCAATTGATCTTCTGGCTCAATTCACCTCATTTTACACTGAGGCCCAGAGAGCTAAATGATCTTAAAGTCGCACAACTAGCTAGTAGACTAGGACCCAGGACTCCCGACTCATCAGACGGGACTTTGTGTTCTCTACTGAAGTGCCTCACTCAAAGGTCAGAATAAACATATCTTAAGTATTTGATTTTATACCAGGTTTGGTCTGCCATGACAAAATAATTTTTAAAGGGGGAAAAAAACGTGCTCCACGGAGCAACTATGAAATGAGATTAAAGCCCGGAGGAGTATAGTCATGATGCCCAGAACTCATGATTGGTTGTGTGAGTGAAGCCAGCGGGAGGGAAGGATAACCTGGCGTTCCCTGCCCTGGGCCATGTTGAGGTTCGGTAGAATCATTGAGGAGACTCAGGGAGAGCAGAGCTTGCTCAGAATAGAGTGGCACCTGTCCTCTGGAATTCTAACCGGGGGTCCTCTAAATTGTGCTCTGAAATGCTCAGTAATGGTTGTTTTATTTTGTTACTGAGAATTTTTATTTCTTGATGAGGGGGTTGGGGCAGAAAGAGATAGAATCTTCTTTACTGTGAAGTTATTTCTGGAGTCACTGCTTTTTGTTTATAGTTTGGGTGGTTTTTTTTTTTTTTTTTTTTTTTTTTTTTTTTTTTTTTAAACTGAAAGAGGAAGAAGCAAACTTTATCTCTTGCGGCCAGATAATTAATGGTCTAAAAGAACAAGGTGGAGTCCTCACTTGAGCTGTGTGGCTCACACAGGTAAAATATTCTCTCCTAGTGAGCGACCTATTTGGTAAGGAGTGAAGAACAAGCAGTTCCTAGGAATTGTAGGTGAGCAGAGCTGTGGCCTTTGGCTGAGACGGAACAACTCTGGTCACTGAGCTAAGAAGAGATCATTTATTCATTCAATAACTGAGTAAATATTTATTAGGCATTAGGGGTCTAGCAGGGTGCCAGCCCTTTGCCAGTCTGGGACAGGGAGTAAAGGTAGGAATCATGGTCTTCTATCTGTGTAGGAATGGTCTTCTATCTGCTGTAGGAATCATGGTCTTCTATCTGCTCAGTTATTGTATGGATCATAGACACCGGAACAGGCTTTAAATAACCAACACTCTTCCACATGATGCTTCTTGTACAAGATTGTACTTGCCAGGATCTCAGTTTCAGGATATCAGAAAATTATCAGAAAGGATTTATTTCACATAAATTCCTCATCTCCAAAAACATACCTGGAGTTCTTTTAAATGACCATTTCCTTCCCTATTAACATTATGCCAATATTCATTCTTTTTTTAAATTAACATATAATATATTATTTGCCCCAGGGTCCATGTCTGTGAATCATCAGGCTTACATATTTCACAGCACTCACCATAGCACATACCCTCTCTAATGTCCATAACCCAGCCACCCTATCCCTACCCCTCAGCCACCCTCAATTTGTTTCATGAGATCAAGAGTCTCTTATGGTTTGTCTCCCTCCAAATTCCATCTTGTTTCATTTTTCCCCTCCCTACCCCTGATGAACCCCCGCCCTGCCTCTCAAATTCCTTGTACCAACGATGTGGATAGAACTAGAGGGTATTATTCTAAGTGAAATAAATCAACCAGAGAAGGACAATATTCACTTTTAACAACTTTCTTCTGTAAGAGTTCTGTGGGTTTTGATTAGTTAGAACGGTTTTGCAATAATGCCGAGAAAAAAAATCTTTTTATTTTTTTAGCTTTAGTAGACACTATTTACTCATGCCAGCACAAAGTCAATTGCTTTGTACATTTCATTGCAAAGTAGGAATGATTTTTCATTTCACAGATGAGGAAACCAAAATTAATTTGTCTAGAGTATAACAGGTTCTATGGTGGCAGAATCAGCACTTCTGGCTCCAAAGTGCACATTCTTCCTTCTGCACCAAGCCACTCCCGGTGCAGGGCCCCTGAGGGCCTCCCTGAGGAGGCTGCACTGGGCGGGCAGTGGGAGCAGTGTGGTCTCAGTGCTTGCAAGTATCTGCTCCCCAGTGATGATCAGAGAAACCAGTCTCCAGATGGGGTGTTGTGTCTTTTTATCTTAAAACCTATTTATGTTGCTGACTTTTTGCTAGGTGCTTTTCGAGGTCCCGGTTCGTAACAGGACAGGGTTAATAATAATAGCCTCCTTTTATTTACATCTTACTATATACCAAGAATGGCTCCAAATAATTCATTAAATGCTTGCAATGGTCCTATGAGGTCAGACTTCTCATTGTCCTTAGAGGTAAAAAAAAAAAAAAGGTACAGAAATGAGATAACTTGCCGAAAGTCACCAAGCGAGGAAGTGCTAGGAGCCAGGATTCAAACTTGGCAGAATGACTTCAGAGTTCTTCGTGACCACACCAAATCCAGTCTTTGCCAAGGGAGTAACAGGGTGGAGGAGCTAGCCAAGCGAACGGACAGAGGCACTATAGGGTGGTGAGGGCCACGAGGAGGCAGACACAAGACACTGCTGAGTTCAGAGACTAGCAGGGCCTCGGGAGAAGCACAGTGAAGTGCGGTGAAGAAAGCAGAAAATGAATCAAGAGGCGGGAGAGAGTGATTGTGCAAAGACCAGAGGCAGGAGCCCACACTGGGTTTGACATCCACCCACAGTTCCTTGTGGCCGGAGCCAGGGAGGGGAAGGAGGCTGGGGAGTCGGGGACTGATCTCACAGGCACCGGAGTAGTAAGTTGAGGAAGGTGTCTCTCCAGAGGGAAGCCACAGGGTGGTTTGTGTGGAGGGGGCAAGACTGGAGGAGCTGACACGTTTTAGAGGTCAGCCGCATTCATCCAGGTGAGAGAAAAAGGAAGCTTGAGTCAAAACATGATCCCTGTAGGTGGAGCTAATGAGGTAGACTCAGGAGATTTTTAGGAATGTCAAATGAGCAAGGCTTGGGAGACTCATGATGGGTGAAGTGAGGGACTAGGAAGAACCAGGCTGACTTACTTTCCGGAGACTTGGCCGGTGCCAGTGCTAAGTCACCAGTTGGGGATGGCAGAGGGGGTACCGAAGAGTGACAGCATCAGCCCCTGTGGATGCCGAGCTTGCTGTGCTGCCCTCCATCCCAGACGCTTGGTCTCTAGTAACAGCTTGCGGTGTCGCACTGTCATTACCTGCAGCGTGCAGGTGAAGAAACGGGGCTCAGAGGGCTTCAGCCATTCGAGCCAGCCCAGGTGCGGCGGCTAAGTGCTGGAGCCAGGATTTGAACTCGGGAAGTCTGGCACCCAGTTCTGTGCTCTTGGCCACCAGACTATGTTGGGAACAAGACGGAGAGGGGAGTTTGGGGCAGTGCGGATGTGAGATGCCTGTAGAGCCATCGGATGACAGTTTCTGGCAGGGAGTAGGACACATGGGCCCGGAGCTCAGGGTGAAGACCGGAATTCCTCTGCCAGCTCGAAGTAGAGCCAGTGCGCAGGGATCATCTGCGCCTGGACAGCCCGGAGCGGGCACTTTCCGTATGGTCATTTTTTGGGCTTAGGTCTGCAGTATCCCAAACATGTTGGAATCATGAACATTATGAATTGATTTTTAACAGTACACTTCATGGTGAGAAGTTGAAATTTTAGTAAGCACTGCTTGGAACCAGTGGGCATCAATTTAGGGGAGAGATTGTGTTCAGAAAAATGACTCATCACCTTGGATTCTTTCGGGAATCAGATGCTGGGATGATTAAATAGATAAAATACAGATAGGACTCTCACTTGTCATGATTCTGGATACTGCAAAGAGCTAAGCCCCAATATGGAAAGAGGCCGTCAGAATTAGTGGGAAAAAGCTAGGCTCAAGGCGTAGGAAATAACCAAATTAAATGGGCTGCTTGCAGGCACAGGTCTACTGTGGGCTAATTTGTTTCCTGCAAAAAGGAAAAAATAAACCCTCAACTCATTTTTGTCTTCTTAAATTTTAAACAGGCACTGCGTAATTGCACTTTCCTTCTCTTCAGATTGTTGCTTGGGAAAGGGGGAAGAGGAGAGAGAGAGAAAGGGAGGAGAGAGAGACAGGGAGGAGAGAATAGAGGACGTGCCTTGGGCTCCATCTCTTTTCTTATCAGGGATGCTAATAACCTCCCACCTGCCACTACAACCAGCAGACGGCTATGTTTCATCTAAGCATCTTCTCTTTAAAATATTAGTGCTTGCTCTTTTTCTGAGGAGAATTTCAACTTCATTTTTCTTTCATCTCTGACTCTGCCTGAGAAGCTATAGTTTAACGGCACTTAGTGGACCAATTGATTAAACATTGACCTCATTTGCAGGCTCAACCCAGACAGGATACAGAGAAAGCACGAAGCCCGTTTGGCCAGGCTACATGTTTGCGTTTCCTCCATCTCTGCAGGACATTTGTTCATCCATCAGATTTTTGTGGAAGGCTTATTATGTGCCAGGTGTCGTGTTCGAAGCTGGAGAACAGCAGAGAATAAGAGTTCGCAATCCACTGAGAAGGAAAGGTCCCCAGGCTGTGGTAGTGTGGTGTGCTAAGTACTGCGGGAGAGTAAACGTAGAATGCCACGGATAGGACCTATCAGGACCGTGAAACTAAGACTTGCCTCATTAGGGCAAGCTTCCTGTGGGCTAGGGGGAAAAAACTAAGCAGAGATCTGTAGGCTAACAGGAGTTAGGCTGAGGGGCAAGAAGAAAGGTACAGGGCTCTGGGCTGTGGGAATAGCACGTGCAAAAGTCCTGAGGCTATAAATAAAGAGAAGGCTCATGGAAGACAGATGGAGTTCAGCCTTACCAGACAGCATGAGTGTGGAAGAAGGGAGGAGGAGGCAGGGTAAGAAGGGAGGTAAGTAAGGCTGGAGAAGTGACCAGGAGGGTTTTGAACAGCTGGCCCTATGATAAGCCTAAGGAATTTGGCTTCTACCATGATCACGGTATGAGCCATTGGCGTGTTTTGAACAGGGATTGTCCTGATCAGATTGACAGTGTATAAACACTGTCCCGGCGGAAGCGTGGGCAGCGCCCTAGAGGATGCAGGCCCGGAGAGGGGCCCTGCGATGCTACTGTGGTAACGCAGATGGGAGAAGACGCTGGCCGGGACTCAGATGATGGCTCACTAATAGATTGGCTTGGGCAGAATTAGAAAGAGGAGGAAGCGCAGGGTCAAGGATGGAGCGGTGACAGCAGCAAGGCTGGGAAGAGTTCACTCTTCCCACTGCCACAGGGGTGTCTGTAGGCCGTGCTTCTTTTGTTTGCTGCTTATTGAGTTACAACTCTTGGAAAAACGGACCCTGTAATCTCTTCACGTTTCCCGTGCCATCCTTCCATGCAACCATTAATTCACTGAGCAAATTCATTATATATAGTCTGTGCCCTTGAAGAGTTTGCAGACAATTAAATAAACAATTAGGAAACCGTACCAGCTCACATCAGCATGTTTGGGTAGGAGCATGGAGAATCTAAAGGGTTTGCATGCTCAGAATCTATTTTGGCTCCCTCCTTCACTTCAGAAGGGGGAAAAAACCCTTCAGTGCTAACTGAAATTCATATGTGTATGTCAGAATTACACCCAACACATTGCTGACCCCTCTTGTGAGTTCTTCACCTCCATTCCCAATTGCTTCCTAAAAAACCTTGGTGAAACATCCTTTAGAAACATCAAACTTAGCATTTCCAAAAACAGCTTAAGAATCGTCCCTCTATGTTCCCTGTCGTGGTGAGTGGTATCACCATTTACTGATCATTCAAACTAAAAACTTCAAAGACAGCTGTGACCTCTCCTACTCCCTGATTGCACATTTGCAGTGCAGCTGGTTGAAGACTGGTCAGGTCAATGTGCAAAACGTGTCAGTATCCCCATTGCGCTGATGAGGACCGGCGTAACTTCTTCCTTGACTGATGCACTGTCTTGTAATGGTTTTCTGGGCACCACTCTATTTCTCACATTCTCTTCAGAGTACTTCTCTAAACAAATCAGATTGTCATGACTTGATTTAAAAACTTGGGAGGACTCTCCATACTCAAAGAGTAAGAGCAAAACTCCTTAATAAGGTCCTTCCCAGTAAGGCCCTAAATTATATTTTTAGTGTCTCCCTGGCGAGACTGTCGACTCCCACCAGGGCAGAGAGGAGGCCTTATTTATCTTTGTAGACTTAATGTCTAGTGTAGCACATGACACATAGTATTTGTTCAATAAATGTTTGCCAAAAGATTAGGGATATAGATGTGACAGCTTCCCACTGTATTCACCTCCTTGCTTTCAAGGAAAAATAGCCCGTGTGGGTTTTGCTGTAGGCAGCATGGCGGTGGCAGAAAGAACTATGGCTTCCCTGGCCTCTAGGATCCTCTTCCTCATCCTCGTGCCCAGAATTGCAGTGAGCACCCAGTCATTGCGCTCTTACTGCCAGTGATGGATGATGGATGGAACTGGGAAGAAATGTAGCTCACTTCCAGAGAGAAGGTTACACTCACATCCTGGGCAGTTATAAATAAGGCTTGAAAATAGCAGTAAGGCTGTAAGAGTGAGTGAGTGTAGTGCACAAACACTGACTCTATCACTGCTTTGGTGCTAATGGTCTCTAATGGAGCTTTGTTAATTGGCAGCGAAGCAAGAAAAGGAAAATTGAAATGGTCTTAAAGGCAAGAGCTGGGACCCTCCTGCACGTAGTGGTGCCCTTCAGAGCCTCTTTAGAGAAGCACACACCTAGAGAGGATGCTGATGACAGAAATTCTGAAGGCTGAAGGAAATTCGTGCTTGAGGAAGAACAGGTTATATATTACCTGTGTGTATCCGTGTGTGAGTGTCAGTGGAGAAAGGGTCACTGAGAGAAATACCACATTTCTGTATCTTTTTTTATCCAACTATGAGAGAGGTGTTTATTTTAGATACCTCAGAAAATAAATTTAAAGAAAAATACAGTCAGTAGTAATCCCAACATCAGGAATAATAAGTGTTACTGCCTGGTGTTGTTAATTTTGAGTGTTTTATATGTTTATATAAATAGTCAAACATTATTGCTAAGACCCCAGCCTGTATCCTCAAATTGAAATGGTTTCCAGTCTTACTACTTTCTTGGCCATGGCCTTAAACTGTCCAAGCCTCAATTTTCTTATCTACAAAATAGGGATAATATGTCTGTGTCCATAGGTTTATTTTGAAGATTAAATGAAATAACATACATGAAGTTGCTTAAGTACGGTGCCTGACACATGGTAAGCACACCACAGATGTCGGTCCTATTTTCTTTGACAAACTGAGTGATAGGCTGTGTGTGTGTGTGTGTGTGTGTGTGTGTGTGTGTGCGCGCGCGCGCATGTGTAGTTTGGTATCATGCTTTTTCTTTCTAGTACTTTCTTTTTAAGTCTTTCAAAATATTCCATCTTTTGACTGGTAATTTATTTTACTCTTCTGCTGTGGTTAGAAAGCTAGTTTTCAGCTTTTAACTATTTCTGAATACCATTGCAAACAACTTTTCTTAGCTTAGTCTCTCCTGTACTCATAATTATTTTCTTAGGATGAATCGCTGAAGTGGAAGAGTAGGTCAAAGGGCATGACTGTTCGGAGATTCTGCATATCCGGGGCCAAACTGTCGCCTGGAGAGGCTGCAGCAATTGATTCTCCTTCTGGCCTCTGTGAGAGATCTCATTTCTCCCCCTCACATACACACATGCATTTAAATCCTTTCAATTTAGTAAGTCACCCCCCTCCCATTTTTCTCTGGAATGTTTAATATTAATGTTGGTGGTTACGTGAAGGGTAAGTGCCTCTTACACTGTATGCTAAAGAACTCGGTATCCTACAGAAGAGGAGACCAAAGGGGCAACTCCCTTACTTTCTTCCAGGCTAGAAGAGGTCTGTGTGAAAGACTTACTTCCCACATTGTGTGTGGTTCAACTATATGAGAGGAGCTGGTCTTCAATAGAAATAGGCGAGATCTCTTGAAGAGCAACTTTCAAAAGGATGAAACACTGGGAGGGTTCCTGAGGGAGCTCATGGGCCCCCGAAGCTTTTAAGACCAGCTCAGTCTCGTCTGTGCTTGGGTGCCTGAAGAGCCAATGCCCCATCTGCGATTCTGTGGTTATTTTAGAGGGGTGTTGATTTTGTGACATTTTTGGAACTAGAAAGAGATGGTTTAATTCCAATGCGTGTATCAGGTGACATTTTGAAATAGGTGAATTAAGCTCCATTTAGAGCCACCTCTCCCTTTACGAGATCAGACAGATGCAGTGCAGACCTGCCATCAGCTGTCTAATCTGAAGCAGGTTAATAAGTAGCAGAAATGTCCACAATCTTCTAAAAATAAAACTTTCTATATTGTTCTTTTCACGCTTGGGCAGTGTTTGATGGAAAGGGGTATTTACTGTTAAAAAGTACGTTTAATGGCCGAGTACATAATGAAGAAGTAAGTAAGTGCAAAGATGCTGTTTTTTCGTTCCTGACCAGTCTACCCCAGCTCTTCCCCCTGGATTCTTTCACACAAAGAACACATTGTTATTGGAGCCATTACGGAGCTCCTGCGCTTTGCCAGGCTCTGCGGGGCTCGGGGGAAATGGCTATAGATTGCAGCAGAAAAGTCCATCAGACAGATCACATGTGACCCCACTGTTTCTCGGAAAGAATGCACTAGAACACTTCAGCTGAATAGACAGGTTTTCCAAATGTTTTAAATCAGTTTTGAGACAAAAAGAGGAAGATGCTAAGAAATGGATTTGGCCTATACACGTTCGACCACGCGGTGCCCATTTCTCTGGAATGCGGACATTAGGGGCTTTCATGTGGATGGAGGACCTTACGGAGCGGGCAGGGGCGGGGGAACCCCAGCCCCCCACAACAATTAAGCAGCAATTGAAGAAAAGCAGGCAAGAAAAGATGGCCCCATGTTAGTACAATAGCTCAGGGGCTTTTCATTTTGGGGCATAAAGACAGAACAGAGAATGTTGTTTTCTTTTTAAAGCCCTTTTAAAAATGGTAACTGCATCCTGCTCTTGTGGATGTATTACTTATGACATCCCAGTTTTCATCCGTTCATGATTTTACATTAGAGTTAAATCTCTGCAGCTTGAATCTCACGGCTGAGTTAGCCAGAGCCCATAAAATATTGAAACCTTTAGAGCAGCAGCCAGCCAGGTTGAGAGAAGTTCATGTCCAAAGCTGAGCTTTAGATTCTGAGACATCCCAATTGGAGTGTAGTACAGAAAAAAGCACTGATAAAATTTTCATAAAAATGAGCTAAGGATATTGCTAGCATGCTTCCCAGCATCTGTATGAAAACTTAATCTGAGCTAATGGAAAGGATATGAAAGCCTTTCTCAATTCAAACACAGTCAATGCATGATTCATAAATTATTGTCAGAGAAGTGATTCAGCTCCCAGATTTATTCTCTTTTGGGTAGAAGCAACCAGAGGAAAACTGGGTCTTTTTGACCTTTAATGCCAGCAAATTTTACAGTAGAGCTGTCAATATAGCCAAGTAAACTGGTCATTTCTCCAAACAGCAACAAAATACCCTCATATACCCAGTGCGAGCTAATATTAACTTGGCCCACTAGGTTACTGACGGGCACATTGAGAGCAACGAATACCAAACACCGGAGCTCCTCTGGCTCCATAGGACTG
This sequence comes from Procyon lotor, assembly GCA_028646535.1. Lineage (NCBI taxonomy): Eukaryota > Metazoa > Chordata > Mammalia > Carnivora > Procyonidae > Procyon > Procyon lotor. The sequence goes on along the minus strand of CM053606.1, from coordinate 65,729,283 downwards.
AATGGGATCTCTGTGTGGCCGTGCCCACACGGTCCACAGTTTGGGTGAATGCGGTTCTTGGGTGTTCGCTCACTTTCATATCCTTTGGGTGCTGACGGTGGACTCACATCGCCCCATAGAGAAGGCATTATTATTATTGTTATTATTATTAGCAACTCAAATTCATAGCCGGAAAAAAGGAGCTCAGGTTTGTGCCTTGGATCATTAAAGAATAGCATCACATAGAAATTATGGACATTGTTCAGCTTAACATAAAGTAAGTTTAAGGTAACATATGGAAACCTAAATACTCCTGCATATTGGGAATCCTATTAAACTGTCCTTTTAATTTTGGATTCCTTCATTCACCAGCTATGTTTGTACCCTGCAAATGCTAGGCATTGTGGAGCATGTGAAGATGAAAACATAGACTGTCTCTCATGAGTTAATAACCTTCTGCAACTGAGCTGTAGAATTACAGACTCAAGAAAGTTTTTAGAGGTTATTTCGTCCAGTCATCCTCCTCCTCAGAGCTGTTGTCTCTTTTGCAGCATCCCCATTGAGCAGTCAGCCAACCTACGTTGCACGTGTTTGCTAAGAATCCTTGCCTTTGGTTAACATCCAGTCACTTGAGTTAGAAACCTCTAGTCGATTCTGGTTCCTTATCTGTCAAACTCCTGCACTTGGGACCATGTGCTGCAACTTCTTAGAAACCAATGTTCTTAAGAAACACTCTGGCCCCTGTGCTGTGGTGCCATAGCCTCTGTTCAGGCTTAGTTATCTCTCACTGGTTCTGTTTCACATATTCTCCAGGCTTCCCTGCCTGTGATCTCTTCTTCACCAAATTTATCTTGCTTTCTGTCAATGTGGTTTCATTCCAGGAGAGATGTGATCATGCCGCCCATGTGTTTTTAAAGCCTTTTTAGGCTCTTCATTTATTACAGAATTAATTCCAAGTTCATGATATGATACTCTGGGGACTGTTGCGTGGGCTGGGGAGAGAGTGAAACCGGACCATAGAACGTGAGAGTAGGAATCTTCTCTGTTTCATGCTGTAACTCTAGCCCATAGGAAGTCCCCAGGATATACTAGATGCTCAGCAAATGTTTACCAAAAGACTGAATTTGCAGTGCCTCTGAGATACACAAGTAATACAAGATACACAAGTAGTGCTCACCTAGAATTTTTGGCTACGTCATTAGCTCACTCCAGCACTTGAGTTCACAAAGATATTTTCTGAATTGTGAATCTGTCATTTAAAATATGAATAAAATATTCTCCCAGGTGTCTGTTATTTGCAAACATTCATATTAACCACCAGAATGGGGGAGTGTTTTGTTTTTTTTTTTTTTAACGTAGAGTGTGATGGGTGAAGGTGCCTCCCGTGCTCCCAGATTCATCAGTCATTTTTGAAGTGCCTTCTCTGTGCCTGGTAATGTAAGTTTGTTAAATGTTAGCGGTCAAGAGCAGCATCATATGTCGTCCTCCCCTCAGAAAGATCTTATTATCTGTTTGGAGACTAAATCACTATCAAACAAAATAATAGGAAGACAGAAGCAATGTAGCACGAAGCCAATAAATAGGTTACATGAGGTACAACTGGAAACTTAAGGGCAAAAGAGATAGGGACCCCTCCCCTGGGAGATGAAATGCAAGGTTATTTTTCACACTTCTCAAGTGTGAGTGGTCACCAGGCAAGCCTGCTTTCGTTCTCGAGGACGAAAGCCACCTGCAGGTGTTATGTTAGAATTCTGTCCCATGTTGGCCACGGCCGAGCCTTTTAGAGATCCTGGGTCAGATTCTGCCCCAAAGAGGCCTCATGATCTTAGATTCCAAGGTTTTTTAGAGATGTTTGTGCAATTGGAGTCATGCTTCAAATAGTTGCATCTGTATCTTCAAATTTAAGATCTATGAAGTGATACTCCAAGATAGGAGGAATTACGTCACATAATCAGGTCAACTCGAAGTCTTCCTCGCTGAATCCGCTGCAGCAGCTGATGGCGGAGAGCCGGCCGGACCACCTCCCTTCGCGCCAGCCCCTTCCCTGAGCCTCTTACCAAGTGCCCAGGAGGCCCTCAGGGGTGGGAAGGGCTCCGGGATACCAGCTGAGCTATAGCAGGAAAGCCAGGACCACCGTCCAAGTCACTTCTGCTTTTGAGAGCCGTTTCTCTCCCTCAGGGACTGTCTTACAGGCCAACATGTATAGGAGCTATACTGTCAAAGCCGAGGGAGGGAGGTTGCCAACCAGGGCGTTACCAAAATCACGCCCAGGGGAAGCAAGAAGGTGCTTCTAATTAGCTTTGCAAAAAATCACTGTGATCCCAAGGCTGGGATCAGAAAAACAGGCTGAGATACTCTTGTATACCTGTGTACGGAATATTTCAAAAACACTCCCTATAATTGCGCGACATCAATAGAGCTGCTAGAGCTAAAATTCTACTGTGTGGTTAAAATGTGGGCCTTTGTGCCAGAAGATTAAAGAGGAACAGTGTCTCGTTTATTTCACTTTGTGGTGTGGGGCGCCTGATTGTGTTAGCAGCATTACCCAACTCCCAAAAAGATATCTCATTGAGGCTGATGAAGAAAACCACCCCTACCCCCACCTAAAATCAGCTTCTCACCTGACAAAGCAAACCCCTAAGTAAAAGCCCTGGGAAGCAGGGATGTGTTCTTGCTCATGGTTTCCTTCCGCTATAGCAGCAGCAGCAGCAGCATCCGAGGCCGTCTGGTCTCAGGGTGTCCGTCACCTCTAGACTCTGATTTTACGAGTGCTGACCTCATTTGCTTCCTTTGTTTTTAATTGCCCGAGCAGTAGTGAAAAAGGAGGCGAAGAATACCATTACGGCTCACCAAGTTAACATACATAAATGGCCCCGTTATATGGGAGGCTGTAATAAGTCATGTGACGGAGAGCAAAGGCAGCCCAGCGTGCAAAGGGAGCAATTTTCTGCCCCGCAAACAGCCCTTCAGGTGCTGTCGTTCATCTTTCTGTGACTTGCTCTGTCAAAGTCCGCCCAGAGCAGAGGCGTTCAGGGACCCAACAGGCCATAAGTGTCCAGCTGAAAAACCTGGGAGATATCCCCAGGCCCTAGGAGTTCACTTTTTCAGTTGCACTGATTTACTTCAGAATGCTCCTTCAGGGAATTTCTGCCTTCCGTTGCTTTACTTTCCCATTTCCTTTCTTGTCATCTTTAAAAATCCATTAAAGATCACGCAGGCAGTTTCTGCAGGCTCCCATTTCTGAGAGTTTCTGTCGCTTAATAAAATGCACCCTTTCAGTAGGCCTGTGGTCTCTTTTGTGTGATTAGGGCTTGGATGCTATTAAGACTTTTAATTAGAGGAGGCGATCATAGATCAAGGAAGCAGAAGATGGCTGGAATTCTCAGGGAAGGCAGTGTTTTCCTGTCCGGGGATCTAAAATGGCCACTCGGCTCACAGACCCAGTCTGGAAACACTGACTATGGATTATCAAAATGGGAGGCAAAATTAAAATGTGCTCTGCCTACCCCATTTCCCCCTGATTATTCGTTCCTAAGGCCTCCAGTTGCCAAGGTTAAGTGTTGATTGTCAACGCCCACTGAAGACTGCTTTCGGAGAAGAAATTCAGTTTTTAATTTGTTTACAAATCCAATTTCCAAGTGTACTCCTTACCCAGCAAAGCACAGACATCTTCTGAAATCTTGCCCGTATTTTCTTTCCTCCCACTGAGTCTTCTGTCTACAGCCTTGCACACAGTTCCTTCACTGTGTAATATGCATGCGGCTTCTTCCACAATACAGGAAGATTATATTCAAATGCCACCTTGCCGATCATATCATATTAATTCAGGTTTGTCTATCATTTTGTGTGGTTGCTGCTTTGCCTTAGGTATTATAATAACAATACCTCACCTGTCATATCCCACTAGCACTACCTCACCTAGAAAATTGCTCTAATATTGCCTCGGATCTTACAGACCTTTTTTATTTAAAATTTTATTTTTTTGCACAAGCTTACCTATTACAGCATAATAATTGAACTTTTATTGGAAGCCTCCACGTATATTTTTTACTATGTATTTTTTTCTAGTCCAGCCGTTGTTACGTGTTGATTCTAGAGCAGATTGAATCATTCAAAGCCAGCCTTTCTGCTCATCTGTAAAACATCTTGTTCTCTTTTCAAGCCACTGCCAGTCTCTATTTGGGTAGCTTTAGTAATATTTCCAAATAGATGAGCAGCTATTCAAAATGTTATTTATTTGGGGATTTTAATATTAGGCAATATTATATGACTCTATGAAAAGCTGTCTGGAAGTCTTGGGTTGAAAATCAGAGCTTAATATTTCATTTCTGGTGACAAAAATGTAAATGTACACGTTTGAAAACAAAAGACCATTTCTTGGAGACATGTTTTTCGGAGAAACCTTAAGTGTGGCAAATGCCAAGTGGAGATTTCTTTTTGTAATAACACAGCGTTTGCATTCATGCGTTTTTTGTTTTAATTGTGAAAGGTGCTTTAATAATTTTCAAGTATCTGCTGCCATAGGTAATTTGGTCTCGGGGCTTACGAGAAATCTGGCTGCCTTCACGTGGCATGTTGAATTAGAAGAAGGCTACCTTTTAAGTGCTATATAATGAAAACAAATGGTACATTGAAAGCCTGCCACTGCCTCGTAATGTATGCTGTGTTCTAGAGAGAAGAGTAACTTACTGGGAACAAATACCATCTCATTGGCTAAAAAGCCGTCACTGATGTCTTTTCACGTAATTAGACTGGACTTGTTTTAGAAAAATGAAATGACACAGATCCACTGTTAATCTGCAGATAGTATTCAATGCCATTATCAAATGCAGAGATTCCAAGGTTTGCATATTAATTGAGGGAAGGTGCTAATTTGAGTGCTTTAAGCTCCATTCACAAGCCTGTTTACATGCTTTGTTCCACCTGGCCCTGTTTGGAGGTTTGTCAGAAACCTAACAAGCAGAAAAATATTGCATTTGAAAATACACATGCATGTTTAATTAAGCCAGGGCCACTGAACATTCCTCAATATATTTAGCTGGTGAGGTTTAAGCTCCATCAGAGCATCAGGCATTATCACCTTTTGAAGTATCGCCGAATCTTTAATATTTAAAGCACAAAGCAGACTGTAATAAAATATTCGAGCAGATCCTAGAAGATTAAAGACGCTTTATAAATGTGACAGTTTGTAAATGGAACACCAGTATTAAAGGATCCCCCCGATATTTCACAGCATATTTTTCAGGTATATGCTAAATTATGAATAAAATTAAATAGCTGTAATTATTCTCCAGGAGTGGACAGCACATTTAAATGCCTATGAAATTTGCAATTGGCTACAGAAGAGGGATTTACAGCACAGTGGCCTGAGCAGGCAAGGTAAATCTTCCTAGGAGGTATCAACCGAAGCTCTTTTAAATCCAGGGGAACTTGCCTCACTCACCCCATCTGACGTGTGTCCTCCAGGAGTCTGAAGCCAGTGACCACCCTGGATGAGTGCACAGCTGCATGCAGATGTGTTGGGAGGGAATTAACTAGGGCTGTTGTACCCAGGGCTGTGTGTCACAGGGGCCATGTCGGCAGTCACCATTAAACAAAAGAGCTCTGTGGTTCTTGTGTCTTTGGCACACCAGTCTGATCAGACCGAGGCAGTACCTGGAGTGGAGTCAGCTCTAAGCAAGGGGAATAAGTGAATGAATGAGTTCTAAGAAATAAAAAATCAGGTGCCTCTTCTCAGACCTTAATATTTTCATTAAATGGCTTTTCCTGGAAATTAAATACGGCTTGATTTAGTCGAATCCAGAAAAGGTAGGGAGGAGAGTGGTATGTTTCGCACTCGGAGCAAGAGCGTATATCACAGTGTTTTTTAGTTATCACATACTTTCGGGGGAGGTGAGATAGGGTGTGCGTTACAACAGTAGGCAGTGTTCTGTTACTAATCACCTACAGAAGCATGGCCAAGTCACGGAAACTCCATCAACTTGAGCCTCCACATCTAGAGAATGATTCGAGTGGAAAGAAATGAAATAGAGACTAAAAGAACAATAGAAAAGACAAGTGAAACTAAAAGCTGGTTCTTTGAAAAGATAAGCAAATTTAGACAAACTTTTAGTTAGACTTACCAAGTCAAAAAAGAGACAAGACGCAAACAAAATCAGATATGAAAGACCTGTTAGAGGTGATACCACAGAAATACAAAGAATCTTAAGACACTGCTGTGAACAATTATATATGCCAACAAATTGGACAACCTAGAAGAAAGGAATAAAAAATTCCTGGAAACCTACAACCCACCAAGTCTGAATTATGACGAGCTCGAACTGTGAACTACCGATTACTAGCAAGGAGGCTGAATCTGTAATCAGAAAGCTCTGACAAACAAGGTCCAGGACCAGATGGCTTCACTGGTGAATTATACTAAACATTTAAGGAAGAACTAATACCATCTTTCACAAACTGTTCCAGAAATAGAACAAGGGGAAACTCTTCCAAACACATTTTATGAGGCCAACATTACCCTGATACCAAAACGAGGCAAAGATACTACACAAAAAAAGAAAATTATAGGCCAATATCCCTGATGAACATAGGTACAAAAGTCTTCAACAAAATGTTATCAAAATGATTTCAACAATACATTAAAAGGCTTATACACCATGATCAAGTGGGATTTACTCCAGGGATGCAAAGATGGCTTAGTGCCGGCACATCAGTCAGTGTGATACACCACACTAACAAAACGAGGATGAGAACCCTCTCATCTCAGATACAGAAAAGGCACTGGAAAAAATTCAACATCCATTGATGATAAAAACTTTCAACAAAGTGCATATGGAGGGAACATACCTTGATGTCTAATAAGGCCACAGCTAACATCGTATTTAACAGTGAGAAGCTGAAATCTTCTCTAAGATCAGGAGCAAGACAAGGATGACCACTGTTACCACTTTTACTCAACATAGTATTTCAAGTTCTAGTGAGAGCAATTAAGCAAGAAAAAGAAAAGGCATCCAAATTGGAAAGAGAAATAAAACTGCTGCTATTTGCAGATGACATGATATATTATATGTAGAAAACCCTCAAGACTCCATGAAAAAAAAATGTTAGAACTAATAAATTCAATAAAGTTTTAGGATACAAAATCCATATACACAAATCTGTTGCATTTCTTTACACTAAAAACAGATTATCAAAAAGAAATTAAGAAAATAATCCCATTTACAGTGGCATCAAAAAGAATAAAAATACCTGGGAAAAACTTTAACCAGGGAGGTGACAGACCTGTGTATTGCAAACTACAAGACTTCAGTGAAAGAAATGGAAGAATGGGACGCCTGGGTGGCTCAGTCAGTTAAGTGTCTGCCTTCGGCTCAGGTCATGATCCCAGGGTCTTGGAATTGAGTCCCACGTTGGGCTCCCTGCTCAGTGGGAAGCCTGTTTCTCCCTCGGCCTGCCGCTCCCTCTGCTTGTGCTCTGTCTCTCCCTGACAAATAAGTAAAAATCTTTAGAAGGAAATGGAAGAAGACACAAATAAACGGAAATATATTCCATGTTCATGGATTAGAAGAATTAGTATTGTTAAAATGTCCATACTACCCACGGCACTCTAGAAATGCAGTGTAATCCCTACCAAAATTCCAATGGTGTTTTCACAGAAATAGAACAAATAATCCTAAGTACGGGGCTGCAGAATACCTTGAATCACCAAAGCACTGTTGAGAAAAGGGATTATAATTCCTTTTTGTAAGAATTAAATGACATAATCAGTGACAAGCCCTTGGCTTCACACGGACACATAGGGATAGCTTAATGAATAACAAACTTCCACTGAAAAAGGCAGCACAAGTTAGTAGTTAAAAGCAGATTCCGGCTCCCACTGCCTAGGTTTGAGTCCAGGCTCTGCCACTCTACTGGCTGACCTTGGGCAGGTTATTTGATTTGCCTGTGCCTCAGTTTTCCCGGCTGTAAAATGGAGATAATAAATGATAATAAAGATTGAATGAGTTAATATTTGTAAAATGGCTAAGTACTAGGCATGACACTTAGTAAGCAAATAAGTTTTCGGGAAATAACAAGCAAAAATTCCGTTGCCTGCCACAGGAGACTGCTGAAAAGGGGTGTTGAAACTGTGGTGACTCTTTGTGAAGCAAATGAACCGCCCTTCAGAAAGGACCCAGGAGGGGCCCCTGGGTGGCTCAGTGGGTTAAAGCCTCTGCCTTCAGCTCAGGTCATGATCTCAGGGTCCTGGGATCCAGCCCCACATCGGGCTCTTTGTTCAGCAGGGAGCCTGCTTCCCCCTCTCTCTCTGCCTGCCTCTCTGCCTACTTGTGCTCTCTCTGTCAAATAAATAAATAAAAACTTAAAAAAAAAAAAAAGGACCCAGAAGACTCTGTCATTACTTGTGCAAAACCCCTTAGGTGTCTGTGATACAGTGTAAAGGACCCCAGGGGCTGAGTTTTTGGCCGAGGGCTCAGAAGGTGTTCTTTAAATAAAGCCTGAAAAATAACGTGGCTCCGGGAAACTTCTCTCAGAGTTGAGAAAAACAGGAGCTTCTCAGAGATCACCATCAGGACAAGCTGGTATCACCCCTAAGGGGCTCTGCTGAGACCCTGTGGCCCTTCCCGGTCTGCTCTTGGAAGACTGATGACACTAGTCTTGTTGATTGAGAACTTGCTATTACAAGTGCTCTACAAACTCACTCTTCCTCAGAACTCCATGAGGAAGGCACTCTTGTGATCACTATTTTACAAATGAGGAAATTAAGGCTCAGAGTAGTTACTTCCTTTGCCCAAGGTCATAGGATCCGTAAGGGGTGAAGCCAAAACACAGCCCAGGCCACCTGACTCTGGAGCCCATAGTACTAACCACTAAGTTGTATTGTCTTTCTGTGGGTGAATGTATATGGTTGCTCAGCAATTTCAAACTGTATTTTGAGTTCTAGCGAGTCTTGGTGTGGAGGTAGGGTGAGGACCATTGTGTGTGTTCATGCTTCTACAATAGAGTGTGTGTAGACGTGTGCGTAGGAGATATGTGAGTGTGTATGTGCATGTGAGTGTGTATGTGCATGTGTGTGTGTGCAAGGAATCCCAGGAAGCCTAACTTAATTGCTTTTTGTTGGAAAAGCAGTAACTAAGAGTGACAGTGCAGTGGGTGGGAAAATTTGCTAAAAGGCCAAATTTTCTTCCTCCTAGGAAGAAATATGTTCATACCTGGATTTATCAAAACCCTTGGATAGTCCCCTCATACAGCCTCTGGGTTTCACAGTGTGACTTGCTTTGGCCAATGATAGAAGAGCAAATTGCATACAAATTTGAAAACTGCTTGTGTATTACGGCTTTCCCCTTCTTGCTTCTCTTGGCTCTTTGCTGCCACGTAAGAATGCTTGGCCGGCCTGCTGGATGATGTGCAACATGGAGTTGCCTCCGTTACCCTGTTGGCAGCTGCCAATCCCTGAGCTTGGGAATGAGACTGTTTTAGATCATTCAGTCTCCCGCTCCTGCCCTCCCTACCTTCCCCCAACCACAGATAGATGAGAAAACCTAGTATAAGCCTGCCCAAAAAAGAGCCACCCAACTGACCAACAGAACATCCTTTCTATTGCTACCCTCAGACCTTAGAAATTACTGCTAGAACAGCAATGAAATCACTGCAGTAGTGGTCAAAGGTTCCTGCTTTCATTTAGGTATTCATTTATTAAGTCCAATACTGTTTTACTTCTTTTTGTGCTACATCCTGGGCATATGATAGTGGAAAGACAGGCACAGTTTTTGGAAAACTGCCTTGGAAGAACATACAGATGGGTGAGAGGGGTAGTAAACCAACTTGTTAAGTATTGTGGGTGACGTGTTTTTAAAGGCAACAAACAACACTTGACAATAGAGTGGAGAGCTTTGGAGAGAGATAAGGAGTCTCTGAGAATTAGGTAATATTTAGTATTGGAAAATCATTTAAATATTAAAAATAAATGCTGCCTTATTAATACCACAAGTCATAAAGCAGTTCAGATCAGAAAGAGGGAGATAGAGGTTGATTATGTTCACTAAGTTGGAACCATACAGAAAATACTTTCTGATAACTAGTCTTTTTATTAAATGATATGTTATGTGATTAAACATTGTAATACCACAGAATTTTTTACTGATACACAGTATCTGCAATTCTGTGGAATTTGATACACAAATTCCCTATTGTTAGACATTTTTTCCAAAAATTAACATTATAAGTAAGTAAGATAAACATCCTTTTTCTTATTATATATTATACTTGTTTTTATTTTATACTTGTATTTTATTCTATATTTTATATTCTAAATTACATTGTATCATTTTCTTACTATTAGAGTTTTCTGGATTTATGCTCTTTTTAAAATCATTGAATGCTCTAAAATTTATCTCCCAAAAAATTGTTCCAACTTACAATTCCAACATTTTATAAGATTTTGGGGCCTACTTTATTAAGTGGCACTCATTTAGTTACTTTCTTCATAAAAACATTGCCACGTTCTGCTGGGAGGAGTTTACTACATGCACTAAGTGTGGTCCATTGAGTCTCAAAAGAATTCATTTCATTTAAAACCTAATGTGTACTTGCCATGGGCCAAACATTGACCCCATTATTGTATCATAAGTAAATAGGAGTTGGGAAACATAGAAAGTGACAGAAGCAAGCCAGATTGCACAGAACATAAACTTCTTGGGTACCTCCTGCAGAAAATACTAATAGGATTTGGAAAGGTTTTTTTGTTTTTGTTGTTTTTAATTAACATAAAATGTATTATTTGTTTCAGGGGTACGGGTCTGTGAATCATCAGGCTTACACATCTCACAGCGCTCACCATAGCACATACCCTCCCCAGTGTCCACAACCCAGCTACCCTAGCCCTACCCTCCTCTCCCCAGCCACCCTCAGTTTGTTTCCTGAGATTGAGAATCTCTTATGGTTTGTCTCCCTCCCGATCCCATCTTGTTTCATTTTTTCCCTCCATTCCCCCATGACCCCCTGCCCTGCCTCTCAAATTCTTCATATCAGTGAGATCATATTGTTTTTCTCTGATTGACTTATTTCGCTTAGCATGATAGCCTCTAGTTCTATCCACATCATTGCAAATGGCAGGATTTCATTTTTTGATGGCTGATAGTATTCCATTATATATATAATGGAATGTATATATATATTTAAACATATATAAATATACATGTATATTTATACACACACACACACACACACACACACACCCCAGATCTTCATTCATCTGTTGATGGACATCTGGGTTCTCGGAAAGGTTTTGAGTTGAGACTCAAGGGATCATCTTAGTTCGACTCTTGGTTTTACCACTGACCAACTGTAATTGCCAGTAATAACTAATATATGCACTGGTGTTACTATGATAAACCAAATAACACATTAACTGCTTAAAAACATAACATTTCCTTTCAATTTTACTGCTATCCTAAGTACCATTATTATTCCAGCTTTACAAATGAGAATGTTGATGCTCAGAGAAGGATGTTCATTGCCCAAGGTCTCAGAGGTAAAAATTTGCAGGGCTGGGTTTAAAATCCAGTTCTCTGTCACGCTTAGGGCTTTTATCTAGTGTGTCACACTTTCTAGCTGACTGACGCTGGGCAAATCACTTTTGTTAAGGGCCAGTTTATTCATACTTAAGGAATTCAAACTAACATGACCTCTAAGTTCCTTCCATTTCTAATATTTTATGATTTACACATTTTATGTTACCCATACTGTCTTCTTAGTGAATAGAGCTTGAAAAATCTTGACCAAACACTGCAGTGGGTTTGGAACCCTTCTCACAGTTAGAAAGTTTCCTACTATAAATATCTAATACTTTTTAAGTAGAAGGTAAACTGTGTTCTGACTTTGAAATCTCAGCTCCTGTATTCATCACCATATTTCCTCTCTCTTTCTACCTCTGTGCTTTAAAAAAAAAAAAAAAGAGGTGAGGGGAGGGAATATATCTTTTGAGGGGAGAAGAGATTTCGAAGTATACTACTTCTAATTCTACTGCAGCAGGGGTTGTAAACTTAAATATCTGCTGGGAAATTTCTTTTCAAAATACATGAAATGGCCCAGATATAAGAGCACTGTCTAAGTTGCTTGCAGTGTTACCATGGATAATGCTTATCTAGTTACATTGTTTTAGAAAATACCATGCAGAGGATGTCTAGATAATGCAGCAAATCACTCACACACACTGACCTCCTTTCTGTCCCAAAACTCAATAAAATGATCACAAAAGTAAGTATGAGCCATAGGGGCAAAGGGAATAGAAAAGGATATCCAAAAGGATGAGAGATTTCAACGCATGTTTATAATCATGCAAATTGATACACAAATGGTTACTGCCTTAGTACCGTGGGAAGCTACAGCCTAAGCCTACATGGGTGCAGAAAACTATTAAGTAAGCTGAGGGGCGCCTGGGTGGCTCAGTGGGTTAAAGCCTCTGCCTTCGGCTCAGGTCATGATCTCGGGGTCCTGGGATCGAGCCCCACATCGGGCTCTCTCCTCAGCGGGGAGCCTGCTTCCCCCCTCTCTCTGCCTACGTCTCTGCCTACTTGTGATCCCTCTCTCTGTGTCAAATAAATAAATAGAATCTTAAAAAAAAAAAAGAAAGAATTAAGCTGACTCACTTTGCAGAACTCTGCAAAAACACAGGCTTAGAGTCTCCTGGTATCATGGGGGGTGTGTGTGTGTGGGGGGGGGGGTATCATAGGTGTGTGTGTGGGGGGGGGGTGTGGGAGGTGGGGGCAGGTGTTTGACAAGTGGTGCTGACATCAGAGCAACTAGTTAAAATTCCTTAAACGGCAATATTGAACCCCTAGCTTCTATCCACATCAAGCCAGAAAATGTACTTCTATGCAAGAGATCAAAGGGATAGTTCCTGGATAAATCGTACTACAGAAACTCTGAATCTGAAAACAAAAAAAGGAGAAAAGCTAAGGTATGGGTCTAAAAAGTTTAGAGGTGAGTGTTTTTCTTCTGGCTCTGACTAATTGTGTTGCTGAGAACAGCTAGAGGAGCTGTGTAAACATTTTTAAAGGATCTATTTGAAGATATGACTGAACTACCAAGGCATTCGAGATTTAAGGGACCAAGATCCCTGACAGAAGGAGAGTGGGGAGTGGTAAGAATAGCATGCAGCATTGCTTCTGTCTTCAGTTCATAAGGGACAACCAAGAGACCACAGTTTTATGGGGACAGAGAGATGAAGGTTTAAGTTTGGAGTCTGTCCAGATACGGGGTTTTGTGTAATACTCCAGACCCCTAAAAACATGTCTTAGAAGTAAGGGCAAACCTGAAATAGAGCAGTCTCATAAAGGCTACATCCTAGCTTCAAATTATTGATCATATTAAAGAAGATATTTTCCATGCTAAATTACTGCCAGAAGGAAATGTACATTAATTCTGGAGGATAATAACATTATGAAGAGCCTGAAATTTTCTCTGTTTGAAATGCAATGTTGGGGAGTTAGTTTTCTGTTTTATGGTTTGTTTTTTTTTTTAAAGGCAAATCAGAAGACATAAAGACATAAATGACTAAAAATGAAGAAGAAAAAACAAAATATAAGTATCCAAAAGAAATTCAGATATTGGAATTATTAGAGATTCTGAAATAACTATGATGTGTTGTGGGAAGAAAAATATATAAAAACTCAAGAGATAAATAGAATCTATAAAAAATGGACATTTTATATCTGAATATATAAAAAGTGAAATTAAGATAGCCATATATGGGTTTAAGAGATGATTAAAGAGCATTCAGGAATGGGTTAGTGAACTGGAAGATAGGTCAATTAAAAAAACTAATACAGGGAGGAAGTAAGGTTGGCAAACATGGGAAAAGACATAAAGGACTGATGGGACTCATGAAACGATGTATCAGTTACATTACAAGTCCAGTAGAAGAAGAGAGATAATATAGAATGAATTAATATTACAAGAAATAATTACCAGAATTTTATAAAGTTGATAAAAGGTGCTAAGCTATAGATTTAAGAATCTCTATAATCTCAAACATGATGTATAGGGAAAAACCATACTTAGACACACCGTAGTAAAACTGCTGACGACAACAACAACAAAATATAAAAAGAGAAAATCCATAGAGAAAGACTGATTACCTTCCAAGGAGCTAGAGTAAGACTTACAAATGACATCTCTATAGGAAAATGGAAGCCAGAATAAAATAGGACATCTTTGACTTATTAAAAGAAAATATCTACCTAGAATTCTGTACCTAACAAAACATGTATTTCAAAAATGAAGGCAACATAAGTATATATTTAGACAAAAATGGATAACAAGTTATAAGCAAATCTTTATTTTAAAAAAAAGCATCAATAGGATTCTTTTGGTAAAAGGAAATGTATAGCACTAAACAGAAGCCCCCAAATGCAGAAAACAATGAAAAACAGTGGAAAATACAAACAATGAGGAGGCATTTTGTGGTAGGTAATACTCTTTTCCATGTGCATGTGAAATGAAAGACTTGCCTGCCTTATATGTACGTGTTTGAATGTTAAGGACTCTATTCGAGTCATTTGTGCATTGCCCGGTCTATGGATAATGTGTGAGTTAGGATATTGGTTTAGCTATTTTAGCAGTCCAAATTAAAAGTGACTTAAAGGAAACATTTCTCCTATGTAAGGGTCAGAGCTGGGACATGCTCCAGGGGTTGGATCCCTCTGTGAGGGCTTCCAAGGTCTCAACGTGTGCATCTGGGATTCCTATTCAAATGCGGATTCAGATTCAGGAGGCCTGGGAATGGGACCCGAGCTGCTGCGTTGCTAACGAACTCTCTGAACTCTCGAGTGAGGCAGGTGTGCTCCTTCTGAGACCACTTTTAAAAATATCCCGGCCTCCCTTCCCCCTCGTCCCCAACACATCACGGCTCACACAGCAGAACTGCACATCTGGATTCCTTCCACCTGGACATTATGTCCGATTTTACTGTGGCTGCTCAAACAAATAACCACAAACTGTGTGGTTTAAAACAACAGAAATGTATTCTTTCACAGCTCTGGGGGCCAGATATCCAAAATCAGTATCACTGGGCCAGAATCACTGCCTCCTTCCGGAGTTTGTTTCTTTTCTTTTTTTTTTTTTTTCCTCCCTTCCGGAGTTTCTAAGGGAGAATCCAGCCCCTTGCTTCTTGCGGGATCTGCCCTCTATGCAGAAGAAACCGGCCCCACTGATACTTTAAAACCTATAAAGCTTATTTTGGACTTCGACCTCCAGAACTGTGAGAGGATAAATTTGTGCTGCTTAAAGTCAAGGAGCTGGTGATGACTTGTTACAGAGGCGGTAGGGTCCTGACAGACCGCAGAGCCCCGCTACACGACCGGGATTTATGGTCAGGTGGACCTCGGGGCAGAGCCGAGGGAGAAACCCCGTGCGGGGACAGGGCACGCGCAGGTTGGGTAAGCTAGGGGGCGACCCCGCAGGCCTGCGGGGGCCGACCTGTGGCTCCTGTCTGCTCAGTGGCTGCAGGGCTGAGTCTGAGAGCTCGCGGAGGGGTCCATTGTGAGCAGGGGCGCAGGGGTGGCGTAGACGGAGGTTTGGAAGGAATCCGGCTGTCGTCGGACTCCTGTGGGGAGAGGTTGAGAACCGTGGAGACGGGGCTTGTGTCAGAGCCGGTCTGGCGCTCTGGGTACGTCTGGATGCACAGATGGGCTTATCAGTAGACCTGGGAAAGGCAGCTGCCACGTGACAAAGGTGCAACCTGGCTGTCGTAAGATTGCGCGTAGGTTGTTGCTGTGACTTTTTAAAAAGTTAAGAGAGACCGTTTGCTCCAAATCTTGGGGTTAGGATTTCTGTGCTCTGTGAAGATCATTTTCCCTGACCCGAGGAAGCTGGTTTTTGTCCGTGTTTCTAAGTTTGAAATTTAGAAACCACATTGTGCCTAAAGGCTCTTAAGGAAGTATAGTAAAAAGGTGTTAGTATGTTGGCTTTGCAGGACAATGCAGCGGTGAACTCCTGAAGGAAAAGCCCTGCTTCCTGCCTTCCTCATGCTTGTGTGTCCAGCGTGCGGCGGAGCTCTGTCCCACCACCATCGTGTATTGAATGTTGATTGTGTGCAAGTATTGTCCTAAGATGTTTAGTTTACCTGATGTGCCCAAAACCCATAAGAGAAGGTATTATCATCTGTTTTTTTTACATGAAGAGCCAGATTTAGAGGAATGAGTGACTTATCCAACTTCTCCAGCCACTACATGGGTCTAAGTGACCCCAAAGGCCGACCATCATAACTGTGGAGATATATTGCCTTAATTTTTTTTTTTTAAAGATTTTATTTATTTGACACAGAGAGAGAGAGGACAGGTAAACAGAGTGGCAGGCAGAGGGAGAGAGGGAAGCAGGCTTTCTGCTGAGCAGGAAGCCCGATGTGGGGCTTGATCCCAGGACCCTGGAATCGTGACCTGAGCCAAAGGCAGCTGCTTAACCAACTGAGCCCCCCCAAGCGCCCCTATATTGCCTTAATTTTTAAAGAGTCACCATTACCATTTTATGTCTATACTTCTGAAGTACTAAGTATATTCATACTGTCATGCAGCCATCTCCAGAACTCCAGAACCCTTTCATCTTGCAGAACTATGGCTCTGTACCCATTAAAAAGCAATTCCTTCTTCTTCCTACTCTTAAGGCCTTCACAACCTCCCTTTACTTTCTGTGTATGCATCTGACTACACTAGGTGACGTGTATATGTGGAATCATACAGTATTTGTCTTTTACTTTATAAAATGTCCTTAAGGTTCATCAATGTTGTAGCATGTGTCAGAATTTCTTTCCCTTTTAAGACTAGGGAATATGCCATCGTATGTATACACCTCATTTTGTTTATCCCTTCATGCATCCATGGACACTTGGGTTCTTCTACCTATTGGTTGTGAATAATGCTATACAACAGGGGTGGACAACTAGGTCTTTGAGACCTTGCTTTTGATTCTTTTGGGTATGTACGCAGATGTGGAATTGCTGGATCATATGTAATTCCATTTTTAATCTTTTGAGGAATGATCACACTATCTTCCATAGTGGTTGCACCATTTCATAGTCCCACCAGCAATGCACAGGTGTTTTAATTTCTCCATTTCCTTGCCAACAATTGTTATTTTCTGTGTTTTTCTTTTATTTTTGTTTCTGACAGCAGTCATCCTATTGGGTGTGTATTAGTATCTTGTGGTTTTAATTTTCATTTTTCCTAATAATTGGTGTGGTTGAGCATCTTTTTGTGGGCTTGGTGGTCATTTGTATATCTTTAGAAAAATGTCTGTTTAAATGCTTTGGCCATTTTAAAAAATTAAATATTTCTTAGTGTGGTTCTGGGTTCACAGAAAAATTGAGTGGAAAATACAGGAATTCCCGTCTACCTCCTTTTCCCATACATACACAGCCTACCCCGTTATCAACACGCATCACCAGAGTGGTACATCTGTTAAAATTGACGAACTGACACTGAAACATCATTTTCATTCAAAGTCCATAGTTTACATTAGACTTCACTCTTGGCATCGTACACTCTTTGGGTTTTGACAGATGTATTTTGACATGTACCAGCATTTTAGTATCATCCAGAATTGTTTTGTTGCTCAAAAAATCCTCTGGTTCTCTCCCTATTGATCCTTCCCTTTCCCCCACCTCTGGCAGACACTAACCCCATTTCCATCTCTATAGTTTTGCCTTTTCTGGAATGTTAAGTAGTTGGAATCATTCCGCGTGTAGCCTTTTCATACTGGCTTCTTTTAGTAACATGCATTTAAGTTGCTTTAATGTCTTTTCATGTCTAGATAGTTTGTTTTTTTTTTTTTTGATGCCGAATAACGTGCCATTATTTTGATGTACCACAGTTTATTCAACTACTAAAGGACATCTTGATGGCTTCCAAGTTTTGGCAAATATAAATAAAGTTGTTATAAATACCCATGTGCTGATTTTTGTGTAGTCATAAGTTTTTAGTTCTTTTGGGTCAGTACCAAGGAGTGTGATTGTTGAATCATAAGAATCTCTTTAGGTTTATAAGAACCTGCCAAACTATTTTCCAAAGAGCCTATAACATTTCGCACCAACAATAATGAGAGCTCCACATTCTCACCAGAATTTTGGTATTGTCAGTGTTCTGGGTTGTGGCCATTCTAATAGGTGTGTAGTGGCATCTCGTAGTTGTTTTAATTTGCAGTTCCCTCATGGCATATGTTGAACATGTTTTCATATGCTTACTTGTCATTTATACATGGTCTTGGTGAGATGTCTCTTTAGGGTGGTTTTTTTTTTTTTATGGTCTCCTTTTAAATTGGGTTGTTCATTCCCTAATTATCAAGTTTTAAGGGTTTTTTGTATGTATTGGATATCAGTCCTTTATTGGACATACCTTTGGAAATATTTTCTCCCAGTCTGTTGCTTGTTTTCTAACTCTTTTTTTTTTGTTTTGTTTTCTAACTCTTGACACTGTCTTTTGCAGAGTGGAAGTTTTAAGTTTAATGAAGTCTAGCTTATCAATTATTTCTTTCATAGATTGTGTTTTTAGTGTTGTATCTAGGACAGTATCAGCATACCCAATGTCATCTAGGTTTTCTCCTATAATGTCTTCTACAAGTCTTATAGTTTTGCATTTTATATATAGGTCTAATCATCTATTTTGAGTTAATTTTTCTAAAAGGTATAAAATTGGAGCACCTGGGTGGCTTAGTTGGTTAAGCATCTGCCTTCAGCTCAGGTCATGATCTCAGGGTCCTAAGATTGAGTCCTATGTTAGGCTCTGTTCAGGGGGGAGTCTGCTTCTCCCCCTCGCCCCCATCCCTCAAACAAACAAACAAACAACTAACTAACTAACTATCTTTTTAAAAAAAGTGTAAGGTCTGTGTCTAGCTGCTGCCCTCTGCTTTTTTTGCATATGGATGTCCATTTGTTATAGCACCATTTGTTGAAAAGTCTGTCCTTGCTCTGTTGTATTGCTTTTGTTTCTTGATCAAAGATCAGTTGGTTATATATATGTGGATCTATTTCTGGGCTCTCTATTGTATTCCATGGATCTATTTGTCTATTCTTTCTCTAAGACCACAGTATCCTGATTAATGTAGGGTTTTTTTTGTTTTTGTTTTTGTTTTTTTAGATTTTTATTTATTTATTTATTTGACAGAGAGAGAGAGAGAGATCACAAGTAGGCAGAGAGGCAGGCAGAGAGAGAGGCGGGAGCAGGCTCGCTGCTGAGCAGAGAGCCCATGTGGGGCTTGATCCCAGGACCCTGAGACCATGACCTGAGCCGAAGGCAGAGGCTTTAACCCACTGAGCCACCCAGGCGCCCCCTGATTAATGTAGTTTTATAGTGAATCATGAAGTTCAGTACTCTGACTTTGTTCTTGCCCTTCGATATTGAATTGGCTTTTCTGTAGAATCTGTTGATATCCACAAAATAAGCTGCTGGGATTTTGATTGGGACTGCAGTGAATCTATAGATCAAATGGAGAAGAATGAATATCTGACAATATTGAGCCTTTCTATCCATGAACATGGTTTATCTCTCCATTTACTTAGTTCTTTGATAGTTTTCATCATAGTTTTGTAGTTTTCCTCATATAGATTTTTTTTTTGTATTAGATTTATACCTCTTCCATTTTTTAGGTGCTAATGTAAATGGTATTGTGTATATAATTTCAAAATCCTCTTGTTCATTTCTTGAATATAGAAAGTCATTGGCTTTTGTATATTAACCTGCATTCTGCAACCTTGCTATAATCACTAGTTCAGGAGTATTTTTGTTGATTCTTTAGGATTTTCTACATAAACTGCTTATGTAATCTGTGAGGACAATTTTATTCCTTCTATCTCAATCCCTATAGCTTTTATTGCCTGTTATCTTATTACATTAGCTAGGACTTCTACTTCAGTGTTGAAGGGCAGTGGTGAGAGTGGGAATCTATGTCTTGTTTCTTATCCTGGCTTCATGTTTCTCATCAAGTGTGATGTTACCTGCAGCTATAAGTTTTTTGTAGATGTTCTTTATCAAGTTGAGGAAGTTTCTCTCTATTCCTAGTTTTCTGACAGTATCAGTAGGTGCTAGATTTTGCCAAGGTTGTTTTTTTTTATTTTTATTTTAATCTATGCTATAAACATGGGATTTTTATTCATTAGTCTGTTAACATGATGGATTACATTAACTGATTTTGGAATGTAGAACCAGCTCTGAATAACTGAGATAAATCCCACTTGGTTGTAGTGTGTAACTCTTTCTTATACATTTTGCATCTGATTTAGTAACATTTTATTGAGTATTTTTGCATCTATGTTTATGATATATACTGATCTGATGTTTTCCTTTATTGTAATGTTTTTGTCTAGTTTTGGCGTTAGGGTAATGCTGATCTCATAGAATGACTTAGGAAGTATTCCCTCTGCCTCTGTCTTCAAAACAGATTGTGGAGAATTGGTAGAATATCTTCCTTAAATGTTTGGTAGAATTCATCAGTGAGCCCATCTAGACTTGGCACTTTCTATTTTGGAAGGTTATTAATTATTGATTCAATTTCCCTGATAGATACATGTCTATTCAGATTGTCTATTTCTTCTTATGTGAGTTTTGGCAGGTTGTATCTTTCATGGAATTGGTCTATTTCATCTAGCTTACCAAATCATGGGTATAGAGTTGTTCATAATATTCTCTTATTATCCTTTTAATTTCCATGGGATCTGTGTGATATCCACTCTTTCATTCCTGATATTAGTAATTTGTGTCTTTACTCTTGTTTTTCTTAGTTAACCTGGTAGTTATATCAATCTTCTCAAAAAACCAACTTTTAGCTTTATTGATTTTCTCTGCTCATCTATTGTTTGTAATTTCATTGACTTCTGCTTTAATTTTTATTTTTTCTTCTGCATTCTTTGCATTTAAATTTCTCTTGTTTTTCTATTTTCCTAGAGTGGAAGCCTAGGTGATTGATTGTGAATCTCTCTGCTTTTCTAGTATTAAGTATTCAATGCTATAAATTTTCCTCTATGCACTGCTTTCACTGCATCCCACAAATTTTGGTAAGTTGTATTCTCATCTTCATTTGGTTCAAAATATCTTTAAACCTGAGATTTCTTTTTTGACTTGTGCATTGTTTAATCTCCAAATATTTGGGGATTTTCTAGCTATCTTTTTTTGTTATGTACTTCTAATTTAATCCCATTGTGGTCTTAGAACAGACATAGTATAGTATCTGTTCTTTTAATTTGTTGAGATGTGTCTTATGGACCAGCATGTGGTCTATCTTGGTGAATTTTTGATGAGAGTTTGAGAGGAATGTGTAATTGGCTATTGTTGAATGAAGTAGTCTATAGATGTCAATTACATCCAGTTGATTGATGTTGCTGTTGAATTCAACTATGTCCTTACTAATTTTCTGCTTGCTGAATATGTCCAATTATAATGGAGGGATGTCAAATTTTCAACTGTAATAGTGGATTCATCTATTTATCCTTGCAAATCTATCAGTTTTTGCCTCATGTATTTTGATGTTCTGTTGTTTGGTTCATACACATTAAAGATTGTTATGTCTTGGAGTATGTAGCCTTTCATCAGTATGTAATCACTCTTTTTATTCTGAAGTCTATCCTAATTGACATTAATATAGCTAATTCCACTTTCTTTTGATTAGTGTTAATGTAATATATTTTTCCCATTCCCTTATTTTTAATCTATGTGTCTTTATATTTAAAGTTGTTTTCTTATAGACAGCATATATTGGGTCTTGTTTTGATTCACTCTGACATTCTCTGTATTTTAATTGGTATATTTAGACCATTGACATTAAAGATGATTATTGATATACATGGATCAATATTTATCACATTTCTTATCATTTTCTACTCATTGCCCTTCTTCTTTGTTCCTATTTTTGTATTCTACACTTTCTCTGCCTTTTCTTTCTTTCAGTTTCTAACTGAACATTTTATGATTCCATTTCCTTCCCTTTCTTAGCATATTGATTAAACTTAAGAAAAAAATGTTTTTTAGTGATTGCCCTAGAGCAAAGCCATTCAGTAACCAAATGCTCTTCACTCTCCCTGTTGTAACATTAAGAGAAACAAAGACAGGGCATGTTTTCAGAACATAGACATAGATATTGCCTTCCTTCCAACAGAAGAAATCAAGGCAAGAAGTGATGCAAGTCAAAACTAACAGTATAGACTCACCATCATCTAGGTGAAAGTTCCATGCAATAAAAATGACTGCCAACAATGGCCTTATTTAAGACATTGACTATGTGGTATATGCTTGATTGAAGTCCTCTTTGGAAGCCAGAGCAGGGGACTTGGGGTATAAGGGAAGGCAGGGATATCTCCTAACCCTAAAATACATGTCATACAAATTAAAGTATCATGGTCACAGAGCAATAATAATACCCAAATCAAAGTTAAAAGGAAGATATTTCAAGTAGAAAGGTTACTGAATGGCTTTAAATATAGATTTTGATCTGAGAAGGCCATGCATTTGACCCAGGAAATTGGCATTTATAGGGCCCAGGCCATGCATTTATGAACATGAAGAGTTAGGTCTAGAGGTATTGTCATTATAAATTCATGGAACTTTACTATACCCAGTAGGGATCAACTTTAGAAGTATGAAATTAACAGATAAATTCAGATAAAATTATTGGCAAGAACTCTTGATGCCATGCAAAAAAAAAGCTCTTTAAAGGGTTATTTCAGACTGGGGTTTCTCTTGGTACTTAAATCTTTGATTAGATTGTTGTTGGTTATAGCCAAACCAATTCTATTCTGGTATTGTCTTTTGAGCTCTTTTTTGCTAAGCAGACAAATAATGCAATTAAAGAAAATAACGTTCAGGAGTTTTCTGTATACCTGAACAGAGATAAAGTATTTTGGCAAAAATTAAGCAAGTTTTATTAAATTAGAAATTATTAAACATTTTTTTTATCTGGGTACATTTGACATACAATGTTGCATTAGTTTTAGATATATAAAATAGTAATTCAACTTCTCTGTTACGCTATACTCACCACAAGTGTAGCTACCATCTGTCACCATACAATGCTATTACAGCATCATTGACTATATTCCCTGTGCTGTGTATAAAGGGATTTTTTAAAAAACATTGTGTGCTATAGCAGTTATTGATTATTATTGTTATGATGATGATGATACTCCTCAGATAATTTTTTTTACTATTGTATTGTGAGAATGACTTGTAAATAATTAAAGGAACTTGTCTTCAATATACATTTAAAAATACAAGATGAAGAAACTGCTTATAACATTCCTCTGCTAACATTTTTCATATCTTTCATTAATGAAAGATTAATTTAATTTTGTCAGAGACTTTGGAAAAGGAGTTGTGTTATTGCTGCATTGATTTTTAACCAAATATATCTAATTTTTATAAGTTGTAATTAAGATAATCTGGATGTGGTTTTTAACGGTTTTAAAAGTTTGGTGACTGTTTCCAAGGGAGCAATTCATTAGAAAGGCTGAATTTTGTGTTAGGATGCTAAAATAAAATTATCTTGACATTAGAAACCACAGTTCAATATGTGACTTCTCCAAAATTGGATCTTCTGTACTTGATGGTAACTGACCAGTCTATCCAAGTATTTCTCCATGTGGGATCTACAGATCACTAGTTATTATAAATACTCCTGGAAAAGGGGATTATACAATCAAGCATGTTTAAAAAATGCTGTGAACTATTTTTTCTTCTTTCAGAGGTTCATTGTGTAAAATATAATAAGGGAGAAGTCTTGTATTAGGGAAGCATGTTTAACTGTGTGTAATTCAGTATTTCCAAAGTTAATTGTCCAAAGCAAATGATTTCATATCCCACAGCAGCAGTAGTCCACAGAATAAGTGTGTATTTGTGTTATTTACTGTGTTACTGTTTTATTTATAAAAGCAAAGCTTTTTACTTTAGGTAAACAGATTATATGACACAAATGATAGTCATTATGTGGCTTGCTTCTTCTCCCACCCCCAGGTTTATTGAGATAAAATTGACATACAATAAGCTGTACTTATTTAAAGTGTACAATTTGATAAGTTTTGACGTGTTTATATAACTGTGAACCCATATCATCACTAGAACCAATGTGATACTTCTTTCACCCCTAAAAAGTTTCCTTGTGCTTCTTTTGTCATCATTCTTCCAACATAAAATTGAATACAAATGTGAAAGTGGACCAACTTGTCTTGTTCCTGACTTTAGGAGGAAGGCCTTTATTAATTATTTCACCAATAATTATGACGTTAGCTACAGGCTATTTTTGTAGGTGTCCCTTATCAGATTGAGAAAGTTCCTTTCTGCTCTTAGTGTAGATAGTTTTTTTCAGAATAAATGTTGGATTTTTGTCAGATGTTTTTTTCTTCATCTGTTGGGTTGATCTGTTAATATGGTAAATTCCATAGAAGAATTTCCTAATTTTTTTCAAGGTATGTATGTATGTATGTATGTATGTATGTATGTATGTATCTATCTATCTATCTATCTATCTATCAGAGAGAGAGATCACAAGTAGCCAAAGAGGCAGGCAGAGAAAGAGGAGGAAGCAGGCTCCCTGCTGAGCAGAGAGCCCGATGTGGGGCTCGATCCCAGGACCCTGAGATCATGACCTGAGCGGAAGGCAGAGGCTTTAACCCAATGAACCACCAGGCGCCCCAAGAATTTCCTAATGTTAAACCTGTTTTGCATTTCTTGAGTGAACTGGCCTTTGATCATAATGTTTATCTTCTATATATGTATTGTTGAATTCAATTTGCCAATATTTTGTTGAGAATGTTTGTCACGTGGGTACTGTCTTTGTCTGGTATTGATATCAGAGTAATGCTGACCTCTTACAGTGAGTTGGGTTGCAAACTTTTTTGACATTTTAGAAGAATTTGCATAGAATTGGTATTATTTCTATCTTAGTTGGTAGAATTCCATAGTAAAGCATCTGAGCTTGGTATTTTCTATGTGGGATCATTTTTCACTACTAATAGAAGAGGAATATTCTTCTTGGTAGTTTGCACCTATTTGGTAGTTTGTATCTTTTGGGAAATTAATCCATTTTTTTTAAAGTTGTAGAATATATTGGTGTTCATAATACTACTATTTCTGTGTCTGTAGAATCTATCCTGGTGTCCTCTCTCTTGTTCTGCATACTGGTAATCTGTGTCTTTTCCCTTTTTTTCCCTGATCAGTCTGAATAGAAATTTATTACTTTTATTGATCTTCTCAAAGAAGACTTCTGCTTTTATTGTTGTTTCTTATTTCATTGATTTCTGCTCTGATTTTTTTTTTTATTTTCTTCTTGCTTTAGGGATTAATTTAATCTTCTTAGTTTCTTAAGGTGGAAACTGAGATCACTTATTCAATACCTTTCTTATTTTCTACCCTAGATATTTTAGAGCTATAAATTTCACCTTAGATACTACTTCCCAGCATCCCACAGATTTTAATACTCTGTTTTCATCCTCATGTAAATCTTCCTAATTTCCCTTTTGATTTCTTATTTGACTTAAGAGTAATTTAGAACTGTGTTATTTCATTTCCAAATATTTGGAAGATTTTACAAGTATTTTTCAGTTATTGATTATTAATTTCATTTCAGTCAGAAAGCACAGTCTGTATTGCTTAAATTCCTTTACATTTATCGAGACACTTTATAGCTCAGAATCTGGTTTATCTTGGTAAACATTATATATGCATTTGAAAAGAATGTGTATTTACTTTGTTCAGTGAAATGCACTATAAATATCTGGTCAAATTAGTTGATAGCATTGTTTAAGCCTGTTGTATCATTGCTGATATTATATCTACTTGTTCTAATAATTATTGAAAGCAGGGTGTTGAAACAGACAACTTGAATTATGGCTTTATCTATTTCTTCTTTCTGTTTTACCAGTTGTTCCTTTTTTTTTTTTTTTTTTGTGCATGAACATTTAGGATTTTATGAACTCATCATCAATTGACTATTTATTTGACAGTGAGAGATAGGGGGAGAGAGAATAGGAGCAGAGTGAGGGGCAGAGGGAAAAGCAAACTCCCTGCTGAGCAGGGAGCCTGATACAGGTCTTGATCCCTGGATCCTGGGATCGTGACCTGAGCCCAAGGCAGACACTTAATCGACTGAGCCATCCATGTGCCCCTACCCTCTTTTTATTATTAAAAAAAAACCTCTTTTCATTTCTGATAAAAAAATATGTATATAAACACACAAATGTATGTATAAATTTGTACTTGATGTATGTATTTTATGTATAAATATAACAAAGCTTTATTTCTTTATTCTTTTACTTTTAACCTATTTCTGTCTTTATATTAAGAGTGGGTTTCTTGTAGGCAGTGTATAATTGGGTCTTGTTTCTTTTATTCCATCTGACAGTCTCTGACATTAATAGAGGTATTTAGATCATGTACATTTAATATGAATTACTAATATGATTAGGTTAAAACTACCACTTCTCTATGTTTCCTACTTATTCATCCATGCTTTTGATACTTTTTCACATGTTTTCTCCTTTCTTTTGAATAAACTGAATTTTATTGATTCCATTTTATTTCCTTTTGGGGGGAAATTAGCTATAACTCTTTGTTGGATTAATTTAAAGGGTGCTTTTGCATTTAGAGTATACATCTTTAACATTTCACAATTTATCTTCCAGGGATACCATACCGCTTCAAATATAATTAAGAATTGTGTGACAGCGTTCTTGCATTTCTCCTCTCCTGGCCTTTCAGCTATTGCTGTTACACATTTTACTTTTACCTATGTTATAAGCCACACAGTAGATTGTCGTTAATTTTGCTTTAAGCAGTTGATTTTATTTTAAGGAGATTTAAGAGTAAGACTTTACTCACATTGTCCCTTTTCTGATGCTCAACATTCTTTTGTTTAGATAGAAATTTACATCTGGTGTCATTTTTGTTCTACTTGAAGGACTTCCTTTAACAATTCTGTTAGTGCATGTCTACTGGTGACGAATTCTTTCAGCCTTTGCACGTCTTAAAAAGTTTTTTTTCACATTAATTTTTTCTCTACCAAACTTTGTTTATTCATTATTCATCTCTGTACAATTAAAATTTCCAGAAACACTAACAACTTTCACATTTATTTTTGAAAGATATTTTTAGTGAATAAAGATTTCTAGATTGAGGATTTTTTCTTTCATCACTTTAAAAATGTACCTGTACTGTCTTCTATTTTGATTTGTTTCTGATGAGAAATGTTCTGTCATCTTTATCTTTGTTCCTCCATACATAATGTCTTCTTTATATGGTTGTTTTTAAGGTCTGCTCTTTATCATTTGTTTTAAGCAATTTGATCATGATGTGCCTTTATGTTTCTTGTGCTTGGATTCACTGGGATTCTTGGAACTGTGGGTTTAAAGTTGTCATCAAATTTGGAAGACTTTTGGCCATTTTATCTTAAATTTCTTCATTTTCTGTCTCTCCTCTCCTCCCCTTTAGAAATTCAAATAAAATGGGGACTGCGCCACAGTTCACTGGTAATCCTGCTTATTTTAGTCTTTTTTCACATTTCAAAATAAAATGTGTTTCATTTTGGACAGCTTCTATTGCTATGCATCCTAGTTCCTTAATCCTATGCAATGTCTAATCCATTGTTAATTCCGTCCAGTGTATTTTTCATGTCAGACATGGTATTTTTTTAATTACTAGAAGTTTGATATGAGACTTTTCTGTAGCTTCCATATCTGAACTTATTATGTTCATTCTTTCCTCTAGCTTCTTGAACATAAGGAATTGAGATACAGTAATCATTTTAATTTCTTGTATACTGATATTTTTATTTGTGTCATTTCTGGGTCATTTTTGATTCATTGCTTTTTCTGTTATGTCTTATTTTTCTGCTTTTTTATGCCTGGTAATTTTTGATTGGATGCCAGACATTGTGGATTTTATCTTGTTGGCTGCTGTATATTTTGTATTCCTATAATGTCCTTGAACTTTTTTTAGGATATGGGTAAGTCACTTATAGACAGTTTCATCCTTTTTTATCTTACTTTCAAGACTTTAAGGTGGAATCATTGTAGAGTTCATTTTTTTCTCTCTCACTAAAGCACTACTCCTCTTTTGACTAATCGAATTAAAAATTATGGTTTTCCTTTCTGGTTGCTGGTAACAGGCACTATTCCTGTACCTGTATGAACTACAGATATTATTCTCTCATTATTCTGTTGGCTTTTTCTTGGTAGTTTCCTGACATACATGAATGGGTCAGTACTCAGCTGAATAGTCAAAAAAAAAAAAAAAAAGCCTCTAAGATCTCCTGGGCTTTTCCTTCTGCACAGCTCTCCCTCTGCTACTGTGCCCGTAAGCAGTAGCTGCCTTGGCCTCCCAGCTTCGTGTTTTCGTCTCAAGAAGAGTATCAGGCTCTACCTGGGATATGGCTCCACCCTGCACTGTAGCCAGGAAACCCTTCCAGATTCTAATCTCGGCCAATCATAGGGTTCACCTCGTTCAAGTGTCATTCTCCTTCATTGTGTAATATCTAGTATCTTATTATTTTTCTTGTTTTTATTTGTTGCAGTTGTTTCAGGCAGCCGTGTAAACCCAGACCTTATTACTTCTCTGGCTATTGAAGAATATATTGTTGGTTTGTCCAAGTCTCTTTATATGCAAGACACATGGTCACACACTGGGCACAGACTATCAATTAGGTAAAAAAAAAATCCTTTAACCCATAGGTTTTGTTTTCTTCATTTTATAGGGAAGTCGTATAAGATGAATAATGCCTAGCCTCTCCTTTTATCCTATGAGCATTCGAGCCCACCCTGGTTTGATGCTGACTTATTTGCTTCTGACACATCAAAGTAAGTTTTAGCCCTGAAACCTGGGCAAAACTGACTTCCCTGAGCTGGGTAATGTTTTGCTTCTACAGTTCTCTGAATTTTCTAGGTGCTATTTTCCTGCTACACAGAACAGATCTCTGTAGGTGAGCGAAGAATAAGGATTCCGAGTCTTTTGTTGTGCTAAGACATAGAAGCAGACACAAAAGAAATATAATGGATTGGAGCAGATGCCTATGAGAAATGGGCTTGGTTTCCTCCTACAAAGGAGGAGTAAAATAGCTTGGTTTCCTCCTACAAAGCCATATAAAGCCACAAGTTGAAAAGCAATTTAAATTTGGGGAACTAGTGTGTTTGGGCAGTTTTAGGCCGTATGTAACTTTTGGTGATGCTATTGGTTCTTTTAATTTAAATGAATATGTCCTAAAAAGAAGTCCAAACCATGCTGGGTTTTCTTCTCTTCAGTCTCCACCTCTGATTTGTTTTCTAGATGAGCATATGCTTAGATCCCCCAAGCATAGTGATAATTTCTCCTGACCAGCAGAGTCAGTCATTATTTATTCTACTTTGCTCTCACTCCTTCTCACTCTCCTAGTGGGAACATTGCAGTGGCTGCTGGCTAGAAAATTAGCCCAGGGAGCTCCTTCTGTTGGTCTCTTTCCTCATTATACTAGTAAAAAATTTAACTGTGACATTCTCAATACCTTCGTGTGTGTATGTGTGTGCGCACGTGTGTGTGTGTAGACACACTATATATGCATAAATATAGATAGATAGATAAAGATGTATATAATCTCCACATAGGTTGGAAGCACACTGTAGGGGCTAATAGTGAGTAATTTAACTGCCGCTTTCTCACACATTTTACTCTCTTTCTTTCTCTAGAGTGGCTGCACAAGTACAGCGTGCTCGTGTATTGTTGCTTCACATTATAAGCCGAGCTTGTGGGTTTATGTGTCATCTCACTGTTTCTGCGGGGTTGTTTTCCGGCTGGATGTGCTATCGTTTCATCCATTGTCAGGGGGCTGCCCCAGATACCTGGGATGCTCAAGAGATGCGACACTTACTTGCCATGTGATAGCAAAGGCTTCTGTTTATTTCTGTGGCTGCTCCCCCTGCAACCCTCTGCGGGGTCCATGGATATCCAAGCTGATTGGGAAGCCGAAACCACACAACCTCACCGAGGCTTTAAGGATTTGTGCTTATGGGTATCTTTAAGTAAGCACCAGGCAGCCGTGAACTACAATTTGCAATGACTTCTTTCTTTCTTTCTTTTTTTTAAGTGTCCTTATTATTTTAAGTCTCTTCTGGGTCACAGTTCCACAGTTTTATGAGCTTTTAACTAATAGTCCTGTTAGTACTGCACAGCTTAGCTCTGGAAGGGTGACTGGTAGTTAATCAAATAGACTGAAAGCAGGGGCTTTGGGTCACACCTCCCGTGTATCCTCGGCAGCATCTGGCTTGGTACTGGGCACTCTGAAAGTTCTTACCGACTGAGTGATTCATTTGGGACAAAGCAGCCTATTTTCTTAGGATTGAGTTTTTGATCCAGACTAAAGACCGGAGCCTTTTGTCTTTTGAAATGTGTGGCCTGCTTAACAGTGTTCAGGGATTTTAGGTGGGGATGATGAAGAATGGTGAATCCGAAAGGGTCTGTTAATTTCTGTAAATGATAAAATCTCACTGTTAGTTTCAATTAATGAGAGCTCCCTGTCTGAGGTTGGGGGAGAAGAAAAGAGAATGGTGGAAGGAATGTAGAAATGAATATTTTAATTCTGGGATATGTTTTCTTTTAGAGAAAACTATTCTCTGTATACCTTTGGTTCTGAAGAGGTACAACCTGGCTTTTAGAAGTGGTGTTGTCCGTAGTGACCAAAGCATAGGAATGTGGGATCCGTTCAGCTTTGGGGAGGAGCATGCTACATTTTCCATGTGCCTTAAAGCAGTCCACTTAATTGACTATCTGACTCTCGAGCTTTCTGTGGTTGTTATGTTGTTTTAACGAGCCTCTCTATAATTAGGTACAAGTGGTATGAGACAGTAACTGGTAGAGAAGCTGCAGTTATTTTATATTTGTATGTCATTAATGAGCCTTTAGATTAACATCACCAATTCATTTACAGGGCAATGTCACTATGGCCCGTAAAATCCTTGTTTTCCAGCTCCTCAAGCAAAGCATGCTTAACCCTTAACCTAAAGCAGTGTCTTCCATAGGAGGCCTGTGCGAACACCGGTCCTGTCTTTGTGTGACCAGTTCCAGGGCATGTGATGGTAAATTCCTGGAAATGGGGGACGTGCAGCTGATCGAATGAGCATTTCTGATTGTATCTCCCATGTTCCAGCTACTCTGGGGGAAGTCATGTCACCCCATGATGTGTGATGCTGCTTCAAACTATTTGCAAGAAATAATCTAAATGTCAAATTGTGGGTGTCATGGGGCACTGCACATGTTGAGACAAACCAGAGTGTCAGAAAACTTAGAGTGAAGCTAGTTTTGAAGGTTGTGCAAAAAGAAACCCTTGTCATCAGGCACAAGGGAAATGCAGAGAGCCAGAAGGACCCTTGTTTTCAATTATTTCACAATCCAATTGATAAAGAGCAAAGCCATCATTGTAGGTGTTTATATATTTCTTTGAAACAATGCAGTACATTCACTCAACAAGCATTTGCTGAGTGTCTCCTATGTGCCAGTCCCTGTTTCAGATGTTAGGAACGTGGCCGTGAACCAAACAAAGTTCCCACTTTAATGGAACCCGTCTTCTCGAGGGGAATGAAGGTCCTCTCAAGGACTGATAGGTGCTACGAAGAAAGGAGGCAGCGTGCTATTTGACATAGGGGTTAGGGAAAGTTTCCAAAAAGGTGACGTTGAAGAATAGGCGCTCCTTCAGGTCACAATCCCCATTCCTTCACAACCAAAACAGCCTTCTTCTGAATTATCACATTTGTTTTACCTGTGTAATCAAAGCTGTGACAAGTTAGACATTTCTCTCAAATTCATAATTGATTACATGGGCAAGGATCAGTTCAGCCAAAATTCTCATGAATCAAATGGAAAGGTAAGTGGTGTTCTCTCTCCTTCCCTCTGCTCTCCAGGCAAAGAAGCATAGGCTGTAGTTGACTCAAATGACCTAGGAACCAGGAAAGACAAGGAATTCTGATGTCTTGGAGGGACATTGCAGGTAGTGAGTTTTAGTGGAAGATGACCCCTGGAAGGAGCACAGGAGCCAGCCTTGGATTTTAATCTTGGCTTCTCTACTCCCAGCTGGGAGATTGTGAACAAACTTTTTAACTTCCCTAGGCTTCAGGTTCCTCAGCTGGGGTCCGCTAAGAATTAAATGAGATCTTTATGTCAGGTTCTTCACATGGACCCTAGGAGATGATATACACTCAGTGTTCAGAATGATTATTCTCATTGCTGTGGTTGGCACTATCATTTCTTGGCACGGCTAGCTTCCTGCACCGTCAAGTGTTCTGTGAGTATGTATAAAAAATGTCTGGCCAGAAGTGTTCTTTTCCTGGTTTCATTAATTCACTGAACCCTTCAATTATTCAAGAAATAGCTGTTCTATGACTGGCATGTTGCTGAGCTCCCTGCTAGGTTCTGTGGGGAGCAGAGGACGCACATGTGCTTGTAGACTTGTAGAGAGGAGCGAAGCATCAAAGAGGACTTGTTCCCGATGACCTTTCAGGTCCCTTGCAAGTTGGATTACCTGTGATTCCAAGGCCCTCACTATCCAGTAGACAGAGAAGTGGAAGCTCTGGTGGTGCTGAGATCGGTATAGGGCCCCGAGAACTCCAGCACAAGCCAGGAATGCCTCTTGGGGGCTCAGCCAGTGGAAGAAGCAGTACCTAGGTAATGACAAGCTCCATTCCCTTCCAGGTCCCCACATATTAAAAACATAATAAGAATCCCTTATATTTGCTCACTGATTCTTAAGAGTTTGTCAAGCATTTTCACACGTATCCTCTCAAATGATCCTTTTACCACAACTGGATAGGGAAAGTGTTCTTTTCTTTATCTTACAGTGAGGACACTGAGGCTCAAACGAAGTGAATCCCCTAAGACCCACGAGTGGTAGAGCCAGATTTCCTATAAAGAGCTAAGCTGGGTTAGGAGTTCCAGGATTCTCAGGGCCAAAGTGTTCCTGAATGTCAGAGTGGTCCTCCTCAGTGAGGAAGGTCCTCTTACAACCAGTCTGCTTCCTTGGGGAGGCAGTTGCTGGCATGAGTAAGAAAGGGGGCATTTACCTGCCCACGAACCAACCCCTTGTCCAGTATGGAGAGAAAACCAGGCCTTCTATATCAGGTTCCATACTTTTTGCCCCCACATAGCTTACTGACAACAGGACTATGGAATTTTCTTTTGGAGCCATCAGGTGTGGGGGGCCCAGAGACCATGCCACCCTCTCCCTGCTCCCTGCCCAGCTTGTGTCCCTGAGCCTGTGTGAGGGGCTAGCATGTAGGCTGTAACTGCCCGATGGTCTGGCTGACAGTGCGCACCTACCCACCAGATGTCAGCTGCTGCCATTGCCCCCGGGGAAGGAGAGTAAATAGCCCTTGCCCTCCTCCATTTGGGGATGCCTCTCTCTCTGAATTGCGGTGGCAGCGCTCTGAGCTAGGAAAGGAGCTGGCTGGTTCCAGCAGCTCACAGAAGTGCTCCCCCACTTTTCTGATGACCACTGGGATAATTCAAAGAGAAAGAAAAAAAACTTACCCCAAGGTATGGAAAGTGGAAGTGTTTCATGCTGCAAGAGGTCTGTGCGTGTGTTCTGTAGTAGGACAAACTTTCCGTCTCCACGACTTCACCAGTTTGCCTCCCCTGGCTCACGTGACCCCAGGAGGACCAGGCCCTCCTTCCGGAAGGGGCCCTGCCTGGGAGCTCACACTGGAGCCTCTTCTCTTATCATGTCACAAGATGGCACGCCGCAGTTTGTCCCACTATATCTTGCAAGAAGCTGATATTCCAATGATGTTATTAAAAAGTGGCACCTTTCACCACACTGTGAGAAAATCTTTCTGGTGGGGGCAAGGAGATGGCGATACATTTTCCCCAAGGAGCTCGCTTCAGCCACAGCATTTGATGTATGGTGACATCTCCCCACACACTGACACACACACACACACTTCCTAGCTGAGATGGATAAGGAAGTTAAGGGACTTGTTCAAGGTCACACAGGGACAAAGAGGTCAAGTCATTTACACAGGGGCAGAAAGCATTCAGCCCAGTGCTTTTGGCTCTTAGTCCCTCTCCCTGACCTCTGATCATCCACGACCTCATCTCCTTCTCAGCTGAATAAATGTGTAACGCACGCTAGAAATGCCGCTGCAATTCAGCGTATCACTTATGAACAGTGGTTTTTAGCTAACAAGAATGCTGATAACTCTTATTCCCTATAGTGCTTCTCAATTCGGGGTTGTTTTTATTTTTGCTTCTCAATTCGGGGTTGTTTTTATTTTTGCTTCTCAATTCGGGGTTGTTTTTATTTTTGCTTTCTTGGAACTTAGATGTGTGCTCAGCTCAGGATAATGTCCAGGTCTGATGTGCTGAGGAAAGCCTTGGCTGAGGAAGCACAAGGTACTCATTCCCGTCGCATCTCCCCTTCAGACTGGCCCCAAGCCTTGGGGTCATTGTTAGCATCTCCAAGGCCCAGCTTCATGGGAAGTACGGTGGAAATGATGATCCCTTCCCTGCCAACATCACAAGGATATTGTGAAAAACAAATAAAATTATGAGCTTGCAAAGTCTTGAAGTTACCAGAAGGAAAAGGGACCTTTTCTGTCTAGAGGGGCTGTGGAATAGAAACTCGTGGGCAGGGAGTCAAGCAACGCTAGGTTCGAATGCTCTTCCAGCTGTGTGCTCTTGGGAAAGTTCTGCTCTCGGACAGTGTATAAAACAGGGAGATAAACCCCACTTGGCAGAGTTGGGGGGAGGATTAAATGAGAAGAGGGCGTTGAAAGCTCCTAGCAGAGCAGCTGGCTCATGGATGTGTATTTCTTCCTCCTTCATGCCCCCTGCCCCACGCCTGAAGCACAGAGACTCTGAGACTTGCGGGGCATTTTGTGTCTGACTCGTCTTTGGACAGCTGGCATCTGTAGCCGGGTGTGCCGCGTTACAGGAGCTCGATAAATATGTTGGTGGGTACGAGTGAGTCTGTAGATGAGAGACGGGAAATTTCTATGATTTCAAAAATTCATTGTAATGTTTGATACTGTCAACGGACTTGTCTTCCTAGTTGGAAACATGGGAGTGAATTTGTCACTTTTATTCAGACTGCAACAATTAGGAGGTAATTTGGGCATTTAACTCATAGATTGGCTTAGGATGATCCAAATCTAGCAGCAGTTTTCTCTTCACACGAAACAAATCTGACTTATTATCTGGCCCAAGTCAACAGTGCAACTAGTTTCACAGCAGGAATTCACATAGACAAGTAAACACTCGGGGGAAATTCCCCTGTGAAGTAACCACATGCCTAGGCAGAACTGACTCATAATTTAGGAGCCAATTTTTAAAATAACTGTCAAATTAAGCTGGCTAATTGCTCTGGTCTCCAGCTCTTTGAGCACAGGTGGAGGAGAGGGGACTGATCTGAAAGGTAAAAGGAAGACAGGCATAAAAGAGACCCCACAGTGCCCTGAATGAAATTATATTTGGCAACATGGATGACAAGATGTCTTTACAGAGTCTGTCTTCCTATCAGTTTTCCTGGCATTTTTGGAATGTGCTTATGGATGGATTTGTTTTTATTTGATTATACATGTATCATTTTTAATAGTACTCATAAAGTTGTCAAACATAATTCTTTCCCTTAGATTTATCCCTAAACTAGCTTCAAATAATCTTGGGTTTTTTTTTTGTAAATGAAAACATTATATCAGGCAAGACTGAAGCCAAAGTCTTAGATATAGAATGTAGGAAAAAGCAAAGGGGGAAAATATCCTCAAGCTTCAAAAACTTAGGCTTGAATATCTTTTTTCTCCTGCTCCCTGAGAAATTAATGAACAGACAACCCTGAAACTTCTAAGCTGTAACACCCTGCTCTGGGAATTACAGCTTCCATCTTGGTTGTTTAAAAATGAGCACACATGGAAATGATGTGTCAGCATATCGTCTTAAACTTGTTTTTTTTTCTGTTGAAAATTAATCAACAACCCTCCAGTTATTTATGGCTTAATGTATAAGAAAAAAATTTAGATCTGAAAAACCCTAAAATGCGTTCAATCACAGTAGTGAAACATGGCCATGGTGAAAATCATAATTGGACAGAATAAAGTGAAAAGCCCACCCAGTACCCCTGCAATCCTCACCCAGTACTACAGTGCAAAGATGACAAGTTTTTGTTTTTCCTTCCTGAAAATGTTCATGCCTATATATAAAAT
This sequence comes from Procyon lotor, assembly GCA_028646535.1. Classification (NCBI taxonomy): domain Eukaryota; kingdom Metazoa; phylum Chordata; class Mammalia; order Carnivora; family Procyonidae; genus Procyon; species Procyon lotor. Next base: position 65,693,126 of record CM053606.1, on the reverse strand, counting down.
TTTATATTTTTTAACATATATTTCCCATATGTAAAAATTTTATATGTGTATCGCCTGCCTATTCCCATGCCTTTAAGGGGTGTATTCAGATGTGAGTGCTCAGGTCTGAGTTGCCCCTCCTCATCATTTTGTATATCAAACAGGATGTGTGTGTGAGGGTAACATGAATAAATGTTGAAGCCAGATTGCCCAAGCTTATAAACAGTATGACCCTTGGTAAATTACCTAACTTAGTTATGTCATCTATGAGGCAGAGTGACAATACGGCCTCCCCTTGTGCTCAGTTGGGAGCATTCAGTGAGTGAATATAGCCGTGTCCAAACAGCACCCGGTTCAGAGTAATTCCTCAGTAATGGTAGCTATGATCATAGCCAGACCTCAATCCAGGGCTCCAAAATATTGCCTTTATTCTGATCACATATATTCTCAGCTTTATATTTCCTCCAATTTAACATACATATATATTTTAATGCGGCATAAGAAGCAGGGTTATACATTTCCTCCCAGGCTGCTCTTTCCTCCCAAGCACCGGCACTTCAAAGGCTGTGACCGCTCTCCTCGAAAGCTTTCCAAACTTGGGAGTGAACTCCATCACTTTCTCATTTGGTATTGCTCACGGGCTCCAGATGTGTATGGCCTATTTCCAAACGAAGAGCTTGTATCTGAGCTGCATTGCATTTTAGGAATCTTCCAGCACAAAAAGAAAGACTTGGCTTGAGAAGGAATCGTGACTGGCCAGTTGATCTGTTAAATAATATGCCAAATGCTGTGGAAATAACAAGGAGGAGAAAATTACATTCACACTTCTTTATTGGTGCCATTAACAGTGTTTTGTCATCCAGCTGATGAAGCGATGCCATCTCCCCAAAAGCAGTGCACCACAAGACTACCTGGAGCCTTGTCCAACCCTTCACCCCCGTGTCCCAGCAGCTCCCACGGCTCCCGGGTTGGGGGAGGCTGTGTGAGGACACGCTAGCTCAGAGAAAGCCAAAGGACCAAACCGCTTTCCATAAGACTGTCCGGAAGTGTGTGTCATCAGAGCGGCGGTGAGCCCCCTCCTCCCCTCACTGCTCTGCAGGTCAGGGGACCCCCCTTTGAGTCAGGCTGCAGTTTCTCCTCTTCTTCTGCCTCTCATTGTGCCTGCTGCTCCACTACTGAGACCTTAACAAGAACACCCCACACCCTGACCCCCCCCCCCCCACCCCGCTGTCTTCTCCTCACTCCGGTTATTAAAACAAATGCCTCTTTCTCATATCAGGCAGACTGGGGAGGGGGACAGCTCTCTTCTCCCATCTCTCGTCTCTCTCCTGATTATCTTTCCTAGACTGAAGCTCATTTCTCTCTCCACCCCTCCCTCCCTCTGTCCATCCTTTCTCAGTGTCTCTCTAGGATTTCATTATGTTCCAACAGTGGTTAGTTGTCTGGATGGAGAATATTCCCCCAGAATACGATAGGAAACTTCTGTAAAGTATAAATTGAACTAAGTCTCTCCCTAGCTTAAAGTCCATCGGAGGAGTAAGATCCAAATCTTACCAAGACTTTCAAGGCCCCACTGATGCAGCGACCCTCCAGCCCCATTTCTTTTACTCTCTGGCTCACCACTTTGGATCCACTGGGGTTTTCTTTCCATTAATAATAATGACTATCATGAGCCAAGCAAGCTCAGTCCTTAGACATGAGAAAACTGAGGCACAGAGAAGTCAGTAAGACAAGGCTAGTAAGGGACAGACGTAGGATTGAAATCCAGGATGCCTCCACTCCTGGCCAGTACGTAGTGCTGCCTCGCCAACATTTCAAGCACACCAAACTCTTCTCTGCCTCAGGACTTTCACACATGCTACTCCTTTATTAGTTTTCTCCCAACCTTTCTACTGAGTAACTTCTCTTCATCCCTGCGGTTTGAGGTGAGATGCTCCTTTCTCAGAGAAGTCTTTCCAGGGCTGCCAACACCAGCACCATCAGTCTAAATCATTGTCCGCTGTTATTTTCCATCACAGCCTTCTCTTCTTCTCCCCAGAGCTTTTATTATCATTAATTAACATTATCACTTGTAATTTTTGGTATACTTCTGTTACTTGTTCAAAAATATTTGCTGTGCTTTCTACCAAGCCATCTCTGTTGGGGGAATTAAACTTACCCATCCCACTGACATCCAGTTTGGCTATGTGACTTGCTCTGGACCAAAAAAAAAAAAAAAAAAAAGTGCTCTGAGGAAAAAAATCCTAGAGCCATTATGTGGCTCTTTTCCTCTGCCACAAGGGAATTATGTCTCAGAGAGGGGCTACTCCTTCTGCCTTGCTCCAAAATGAAAAGGACAGAATGCAGAGCTAATGTGAAGAAAAAGAAAACCTTTGCTGGAGTTAAATTACTAGGATGTGGAAGTTACTTGTTACTGCAGCATAACTTAACCCAGGTTGATTGATACATGTACTTACATGACATTTTCTCTCCATTAGGCTATCCATTTCATGAACCAGGGACTGCATTTGTTTTATTTTATGCTCTTCCCTCAGCTCTAGCAAAGAGCCTGGCACATTTAAAGACTCAACCAATATTTGTTGAAAGAATAAAAATATTGAAAGATATTGCATTATATTGCAAATATTGCATTATATTGCAAAGATATTGTAAATATTGAAAGAATAATGCATTAAAACAGGAGCCAGCCTAGGAAGGCTACCTTTTGGTGCATGTTGTTTATCCTGCTAAGCAAGTATTTTTTTTATAAAGCTAATTAACTCTCACTTTCCACTCCATTGTACACTGCCCCTGCACACCCTCCACACCTCTTCCCTTCTCTATCTCCCAGCAGACACATAATTTTGACACTCCTTTAAATACATATGCAGTTGCTATGTAAGGTTTAAAAATCCCTAAGAGAAAAGTCCCTTTATAACTAGTTTCCACGGAAAAAACAAAGAATTCTCTTAAAATGTCTTCTTTCCAGTAGAGAATAGCTTGTCCCCCAATGGTCAAGGGACTTAAAAGGACCTATCATAGCTTTCAGTCTGTTTGTTCTTCATTCAGGCAAGCTGAAATAAAATACATATATTGCACAAAGATATTACTGAGTGTATTTTGAAAATAAAAGAAAATGCTCTTTCTCTGAGGCAGAAGATCTTTTTCTACATTTAAACAATCTCTATCTTCTATAGGTGGATTCATGCCCCCTCTTTTTCCCCACTACAAAGGACTTTGCTAAAGATCATGAATAGTGGAGGATAGATGGACAGAGGAATCCGGTTCTCCTCTGAAAATAGTCTGGGCCATCTGTCTGTTCACCACATAACATGGAAGCCAGTTGTACTAGAAGCTTCCCACCTGACCCTTGTCTTTGTGGATGAGAATAGGACGACGTCTAATTTATGTTTGCATCCTAGCACCTAGCTTAGTGCCTGGCACATACTCGGGGCACATAACAGAGGCTTAGTAAATTTGTTCAGAGTGTGAATGGTTTTGTTGAAAAACATAAGAAACTGGAAGTGTTGGGAAGACGTGGGCCCCTTCTCACTTACAGCTTCTAGAGACCTTGGAATCTAGTGGACAGAGTGGGTGGTGCACCGACAGGCAAGCTATCCTTCCTCCTCAAAGCTCTCCTTGTGTCGGGGCCTGGCTTCCAACCTCCAGTCGGTGCCACTATTTCCAATTATTTGGATCCTGTCAGTCACACAGCGTGGCTCTCAGCCCACCAGTAGCGGGCTAAGAGTTGGGAAGGAACTACATTCTAGTGTGCTCTGCCACCAACCTTCTGTGAGCCTGTGACTCAGATGATCCCTCCAGTCTCTTCCAACCCTGACATCCTGTGCTCTTTCGGTGAAACACTCCAGACTTGGAAGGACTCTGTCTCTCACCACTGCTTCTTACCATCCAGTCTTCAGAACTATATGTGCACGAGGCCAATTAGCTGGGTAATTGTTCCCGATTACAAGCTTATTCCTAATTAGATAGTGTCTGGGTTCACACGACAGCAATTAACCCTCAAATGGAATAAAAGCTCTGGAATGAGCACAGCATAATTTTTCGAAGCTCACCCCATCCTTCTTACTGACTCCCTTTGGGCTGTAACAGGAGAAGAGCTGTTGGCTGTGGGCTGGCCACTTTATCCTCATCTTTGCATGCTTTTTGCCATGCGGTCCGTCATTTATCTTCACGACTGGCTCCTAGCTGCCCAGGTGTTCTTCTAGCTTGCCGTCAGGCCACTCCCTGACCTATGACATTCAGCTTCTGTGATTCAGTGACCGTCTCCCCTCTGTACCTACAAGCCTCCCATGGGTCACTCAGGGCCAGAACTCGTGAATAAAAATGCCACTCAGAAACATGGAGCAAAGGAGACTAGGAAATTATGAAGTTTATTTTCAGTCCTCACAAGATAGCAGCATGTGGGTTGCACCAAGTTAACTGCTTTTGCCTTTTTCGCAGAACTTATGAATACAGGGGTAGGAGAGAAAGCATTGCTAATAAAACCTACAGTTACCCAACCACAAGCTTCCCAAACAAGCTACATTTGATACAGCACAAATAGAGCAAGCAGTGAGAATTTTCTGTCACTAAATTTGTTAAAGTGATTCGTAGGTATTTAAACTTGAGTATGTTTTTACAGTTTGAGGTAATTGGCCTATTTTAAATAACTGGCAACACACAGGCACTGTACTTTTTTCCCCCTTCCCTGTGCCCTGCTAAATGTTTCCTGGCATGCTGACAAGCTCCAGCCACACTCGGCATCAGGGAAGCATACGACAGACCAGAAATAACGTGACCAGAGATTTGTCCTTTGCTGTAGGAAATCTGGTCTAGCAGCAGGAAAGGGGACCCAAGTCTGTGCTTGTGACCTGACAGCCAGTTCAGGGATGGGTGAAAGCTGTGTCCACCAGCAAGAAAGCCAGGGAGAGTAGAGCGGAGTGGCTGGCAGCTCCATGTCAGAGGTAGGACCACTGCATGAAAACCCAGCCTAGCCAGTACTTAGCAGCTATGTACATAGCTCTGTTAACCTCAGTTTCTTGACGTGTAAAATGGGGATATACCTACCTCCCATTCTGTGAAACAAATGCAATAAAATACATAAAGCATTTCACATGGTCCCTGGCACAGAGTAAGCACACAATAAACGTTGGCAGTTATAAGTACTAAAATTAACAGACTCGAATATGATGAGTATATTCAGTCCTGCCACCAGCTAAATGTGCAAACTCGAACAATGTACTCCTTAAAACAATTTACTTCCAAAGAGAAAAAAAAAAAGGACACATGTATCTATAGCAGTCAACCTTAATGGCAACCCCTAGAGTTGGATAATGCACAGGTGTACAATCTACCCATCTAGAAGCAGCAACCTTGAAAAAACTTTTAGCATTGGTTGGCCCTATGGTTTAATTATGTTATCCTGAGCCATCTCCTCCTCCAGAAATGTTTAACAGGAATTGCTGCCCGCTGGAGACTGGCTTATAGCCCTTCCAAGTTCATATGTTAAAGCCCTAACCCTCAATGTGATGCTATTTGGAGATGGAGCCTTTGGGAGTTAATTGGGGTTAGAGGTGGTCATGAGGGTGGGGCCTTCGTGATGGGATGAGTGCCCTTAAAAGAAGAGACAGCAGAGAGCTTTCTCTCACTTTGTCTCTCTCTCCTCACCACATGAAAACACAGAAAGGAGGTAGCTACCAGCTGGAAAGAGAGGCCTCACTAGGAACCACATCAGCCAGCACTTTGACCTTGGACTTCCTAGCTTCCAGAGAACTCTGAGAAAACAAATTTGATTTTTTCAGCCACCTAGTCTGTGGTGTTTGTTATGGGAGCCGGAATAGACTAAGACACTGCTCCTTCTGAAACCTCACACAGTACCTCTGCTCTAACATAGCAATAATTCCGCTGAATTTGAATTGTGTGCTTATTAATGTTCTGTAGTGGACTGTGAGCCAATTAAGAGGCAAGGACTATATATTTTCACTTGCACACTTCCATATTTATCTAAGTAAATGTTTTTCATAGACATTTGTTGAATGAAAAATGAGTTCTTCCCTTTCCAGCCTAATTAAACACTAGTGGGTGAGGGGTCAAGAGCATATCACAAAACCCAAACTCAAACATCCATGCTCCTTGAGTTGTTCTCAAGGACAATGGCTGCTACTTGGTGGCAATGAAAACATGAGGTCACTGAAATCACCTGTATATCCTACTGGGTAAGGCACAAGAAAGTCAATGAATGGGAAAGAAAGGGTTTGGCATGTAACGGACTCTGTGTGATTCATAACAGAATTGCTCTGTAGTTGATTTGAGTGTTGAAGTAATTTCTAGTTCTCTGCTATAATGGGAGCTTCTCGGGGGGGGGAGGGGGAGTGGAGCAATACAAATATTATTTAAGGGCCAATATTCTGGTCTGTAAGAATACATTCAGGAGAAAATACTACGTTGATTCATTTGGGTATCTCTCCTCTATATAGTCTTGATTTGTAACAAGTTAGAGTAACTGCTGTATTTTCAAAGTATTTCACAAGTATCATTTCAAAAAACCTCAAAAGTAGACTAGCAAGCATAGGTGTGGTAGACACCAATTATATTGTCTGCCCTGTATGCCTTGCCCTTTTGGGGGGAAAGTTTCTCTCTTATGTCAAAGAACATTCCTTGCACTGACTGTTAAGGTTCTAGGGTGGTTTCTAATCTTAGAACTCCATAGCCCTGGCCGAAGGTCACATGACCTAAGACAGGCCAGTCAGAGTGCTTCTCCAGGACTGTTTCCATGAGAACTAAGGAAAGAGAGCAACTTTCTAACTGGTGGTAGAGTCAGAGTAAGACAGATAGGTAGGAGACCATGGGTCTCATCCCCGAGGGAACTTGACTTGGAGGGAAGGTAGCCAACATATTGAGAGAAGCAAAAGCAAGTACATCTCTTGCGGTTGTGACAGAAACTCAAATTGAAACAGCTTGGGAAAATAAGGTAATTCATTAACGTTGACTTATTTTATTGAAGTTTAACATACAGTGTTATATAAACACTGTATATATATATATATATATATATACACACACACACATATATATACGTATATGTATATATATAAAGTATATAACATACTTTAGCTTCAGCTGTACAAAATAATGATTCAGCATTCCTACACATTACTCATTGCCCAGCAAGATGTGTAGTCACAGTCTGTCACCAAATGTTATTACAGCATTATTAACTATATTCCCTATGCTTTACTTTTCATCTCCATGACATATTTTTTGACTGGAAGTTTGTGTCTCTTAATCTATCTCACCTGTGTCCCACCCACCTCCCCTCTGGTAAGGGTGTTTTTGGTCCCTATTTCCTCGTTTATTTGATTGTTTAGTCTTAGATCCTGCATATGTGTGAAATCATATAGTATTTGTCTTTCTATGTCTTGTTTCACTTAGCATTATACTCCTTGGGTCCCTCATGTTTTAACAAATGGCAAAATCTCATTCTTTTTTTTTAAGATTTTATTATTTGACAGAGAGAAACACAGCGAGAGAGGGAACACAAGCACAGGGAATGGTAGTGGGAGAAGCAGGCTTCCCGCGGAGCAGGGAGCCCAATG
>CM053606.1:65654635-65685073 GCA_028646535.1 Procyon lotor | reverse complement strand
GCACCCCAATCTCATTCTTTTTTATGGATGAGTAATAGTCCATTGTATATATGTTCCACATCTTTATTAATTCCAGCATAGCTAACATAATGTACTAGTTTCAGGTGTCCAATATAGTGATTCAACAATTCCATACATCACACAGTGTTCATCATAATAAGTGCACCCCTTAATCCCCATCACCTGTTTCACTCATTCCCCCACCTACCTACCCTCTGGCAACCATCGGTTTGTTCTTGGTAGTTAAGAGTCTGTTTCTTGGTCTCTCTCTTATTTTTCCTTTTATTTCTTAGGTTCCCCCATGAATGAAATCATACGGTATTATCTCTGACTTATTTTGCTTAGTCTCTAGCTCCTTCTGTGTCATTGCAAATGGCAAGATTTCATTCTTTTTTATGGATGAAAACTATTCCATTTTGCATATATACCCCATCTTTATCCATTTATCTGTTGATAGACACTTGGGCTACTTCCATGAGTTGGCTATTTAAATAATGTTACTATAAATGTAGGGGTTCATATATCCCTTTAAAGTAGTGTTTTGTATTTTGAGGGTAAACCCTGGGTTGTAGGGTAGTTGTGTTTGTAACTTTTTTGAGGAACTTCGCTACCATTTTCCACAGTGGCTATAGTGGTTAGCATTCCCATCAACAGTACACAAGCGTTCCTTTTTCTCCACATCCTTGCCAACACTTGTTATTTCTTGTTTCTGATTTTAGCCATTCCGACAGGTGTGAGGTGGTATCTCATTGTACTTTTGATTTGCATTTCCCTGATGATGAGTGATTTGAGCATCTTTTCATGTGTTTGTTGGCCCATCTGGATTTCTTCTTTGGAGAAATAGCTGTTCCTGTCTTCTACCCATTTTTCAATTGGATTATTTTTGGGGGGTATTGAGTTGTATAAGTTCTTTATATATTGTGGATACTAACCCTTTATCAGATATGTAATTTGCAAATATCTTCTCCCATTCCATAAGGTTGCCTTATAGTTTTGTTGATTGTTTCCTTCCCTGTGAAGAAGCTTTTTATTTTGATGTAGTCCCAACAGTTTATTTTTGCTCTTTTTTCCCTCACCTCATGAGACATTTCTAGAAAATTGGCTATGGCTGAGACATTAGTGCCTGCACTTTCCTCTATCATTTTTATGGTTTCAGATCTCATATTTGATGTTTACTTTTTTGTATGGCATAAGACAGTAGTCCAGTTTCATTCTTGTGTATGTTGCTAACCAGTTTTCTGAGCACTACTTGTTGAAGAGACTATCTTTTTCCTGTTGGATATTCTTTCCTGCTTTGTTGACCATATAATTGTGGGTTTACTTCTGGTTTTTCTATCCTATTGACCTATGTGTATATTTTTGTGCCAATACCATACTTTTTTGATTACTACAGCTTTGTAGTATAAATTGAAGTCTGGCATTGTGATTACCTCCAGCTTTTTCTTTTTCAAAATTGTTGTGGCTATTCATGATCTTTTGTGGTTTCACATAAATTTTAGGATTTTTTGTTCTAGTTCTATGAAAAATACTGTCGGTATTTTGATAGGGATTGCATTAAATGTGTAGATGGCTTTTGGTAATATAGACATTTTAACAATATCTTCTAGTCAGTGAACATGGAATGTTTTTCCATTTTTTTGTGTTCAGTTTCTTTCATCAATGTTTACTGTTTTCAGAGTATGGGTCTTTCACCTCTGTGGTTGGGTTTATTCCTAGGTATCTCCTTGTTTTCAGTGCAATTGTAAATGGGATTTCTTAATTTCTCTTTCTGCTGCTTCATTGTTAGTGTACAGAAATACAACAGTTTCTGTATACTGATTTTGTATCCTGCAACTTTACTGAATTCATTTATTAGTTCTGGTAGTTTTTTGGTGGAGTCTTTAGGGTTTTCTAAATATGGTATCATGTCATTTGCAAATAGTGAAGGTTTTACTTCTCCCTTACTAAGTTTCATGTCCTTTATTTCTTTTTGTTTTCTGATTGTTGTGGCTGGGACTTTCAGTACTATGTTGAATAAAAGTGGTGAGAATGGACATCATCATTTTGTTTTTGACCTTAGGGACAAGTTCACCTCACCATTGAGTATGATGTTAGCAATGAGTTTTTCATATATATGGCCTTTATTATGGTAAGGTGTATTCTCTCTAAACCTAACTGAGTTCTTAGCATGAATGGGTGTTGTATTTTGTCAAGTGCTTTTTCTGCATCTATCAAGATGATTATATGGTTTTTATTCTTTTCTTGATATGGTATATCACGTTGATTGATGTGCAGATACTGAACCACACTTGCATTCCTAGAATAAATCCTATGTGCATAGTGAATGATTTTTTAAATGAATTATAGAATTTGGTTTGGTAATAGTGTAATGTTGGCCTCGTAAAATGGATTTGTAAGTTTTCTACCTCTTCCATTTCTTGGAATAATTTGAGAAAACAGGCATTAATTCATCTTTAAATATTTGGTAGAATTCATCTATGAATCCATCTGGACCTGGGTTTTTGTTTATTGGGAGGTGTGTGTATGTTTTAAATATTGATTCAATTTTATTGCTAGTAATTGTTCAAATTTTCTATTTCTTTCTGATTCAGTTTTGTGAGGTCATATGTTTCTAAGAATTTATCCATTTTTTTCTAGGTTGGCATATAATTTTCATAATATTCTCTTACAATCCTTTGTATTTCTGTAGGGACCATAGTTATTTCGGTCTTCTCTTTTTTTCTTGAGTCTGGCTAAAGCTTATCAATTTTGTGTATCCTCTCAAAGAACCAGCTCCTGGGGGCACCTGGGTAGTCAATTAAGTGTCTGCCGTTGCTTGGGGTCCTGGGATCAAGCATTGCATCAGGCTCCCTGCCCTGCAGGGAGTCTGCTTCTCCCTCTCTCTCATGAATAAAATATTTTTAAAAACATTTTTTATGTTAGTCACCATAGAGTACATCAGTAATTTTTGATGTAGTGTTCCATGATTCATTGTTTGTGTATGACACCCAGTGCTCCATGCAATACATGCCCTCCTGAATACTCATCACCAGGCTAATGATCCAACCTCCCAAAACCCTGTTTGTTTCTCAGAGTCCATAGTCTCTGATGGTTCATCTCCCCCTCCAATTTCCCTGCCTTCTCCTGTGTCCTCCATGCTATTCCTTATATTCCACAAATAAGTGAAACCATATGATAATTGACCTTCTCTGTTTGACTTATTTCACTTAGCATAATCTCCCCCAGTTACATCCATGTTGATGCAAAAGTTGGGTATTCATCCTTTCTGATGGCTGCGTAATATTCCATTGTGTGTATGGACCACATCTTCTTTATCCATTCATCTGTTGAAGGGCATCTCAGCTCTTTCCAATAGCTTGGCTATTGTGGATATTGCTGCTATGAATGTTCGGTGCATATGTGTAATGAATAGAATCTTAAGAAAAAAACAGTTCCTGGTTTCACTGATCTTTTCTTTTTTTTAGTCTCTATATCATTTGTTTCTGCTCTAATCTTTATAATATTTCCCTAGGCTTTGTTCTTTTTCTAGCTCCTTAAGGTTAGGTTGTTTATTTTAGATATTTCTTGAGGGGACCCCTGTATTGCTATAAACTTTCCTCTTATAACTGCTTTCACCATGGCAAAAGATTTTGGGCTGTGTGTTTTCATTTTCATTTGTCTTCATGTATTTTATTTTCTGTGGTATTGGTTGTTATTGAGTTTATTTATTTATTTGGATCCTTTCTTTTCTTTTTGTTAAGTATGGCGAGGGGTATACAAATTTTTTTTTTTTTTTCAAAGAACCAGCTCCTGGTTTCATTGATCTATTTTTTTTTTCAAATTACTTATATTTTTTCAGTGTTCTAGGATTCATTGTTCATGTACCACACCCAGTGTTCCATGCAATATGTGCCCTCCTTAATACCCACCACCAGGCTCACTCAACCCCCCACCCCTCTCCCCTCTAAAACCCTCAGTTTGTTTCTCAGTCTCTCATGGCTAATCTCCCCCTCCAATGTCCTCCATGGTTTTCCTTATGCTCCACATGTAAGTGAAACCATACGATAACGGACTCTCTATGCCTAACTTATTTCACTCAGCATAATCTCTTCCAGTCCTGTCCATGTTGATACAAAAGTTGGGTATTCATCCTTTCTGATGGAGGCATAATATTGTCATTGATATATTCTACTGGGGTTTTGTTTGTTTCTACATCATTGATTTCTGCTCTGCTTTTTATTATTTCCCTTTTTCTGCTGGCTCTAAGCTTTATTTGCTGTTCCTTTAAGTGTAAGTTTAGGTTGTGTATTTGAGACTTTTCTTGCTTCTTGAGGCAGGCCTGTACTGCAATATACTTCCCTCTTGTGACAGCTTTTGCTGCACCTTAAAGGTTTTAGATCATTATGTTTTCATTTGTTTCCATATTTTTTTTAATTTCCTCTTTCATTTTCTGGTTGATCCATTCATTTTTTAGTAGGATGTTCTTTAACCTCCATGTATTTGTGGTCTTTCCAAATTTTCTCCTGTGGTTGACTTCCAGTTTCATAGTGTTGTGGTCAGAAAATATGCATGGCATGATCTCAGTCTTTCTGTATTTGTTGAGGCCTGATGTAACCAGTATGTGATCTATTCTGGAGAATGCTCCATGTAGACTCAAAAAGAATGTGTATTTTTCTGCTTTAGGATGAAATGTTCTGAATATTGGTGTTAAGTCCATCTGGTACAGTGTGTCCTTCAAAGCCATGGTTTCCTTGTTGATTTTCTGCTTAGATGATCTGTCCATTGCTAAAAGTGGAGTGTTAAATTCTCCTATTATTATCTATGAGTTTCTTTGTTATTAACTGATTTCTATAGTTGGGGGCATAAGTATTTACAATTGTTAGATCATCTTGTTGGATAGACCCCTTTTTTATGATATAGTGCCCTTCTTCATCTCTTGTTACAGTTTTTGGTTTACAGTTTAGTTTGTCTGATAGAAATATTGCTTCTCTGGCTTTCTTTTGATGTCCATTGGCATGGTAAATGGTTTTCCATACCCTCACTTTCAATCTTCAGGTTTCTTTAGATCTAAAATGAGTCTCTCGTAGGCAGCATAGAGACAGGTCTTTTTTTTTTTAAATCCATTCTGACACCCTATGTCTTTTGATTGGAGCATTTAGTCCGTTACATTCAGAATAAGAATTGATAGGTATAAATTTAATGCTTTTTTTTTACTTGTTTTGTCATTGTTTCTGGAGACTTTCTCTATTCTTTTCTAGTCTTTGTCAACTTTGATCTTTCTTCCCCAAAGAGTCCCCAGTAATGTTTCTTTCAGGGCAGGTTTAGTGGTCACGAACTCCTTCAGGTTTTGTTTTTCTGGGGAACTATCTTTCTATTCTGAAAGATAGCCTTGCAGAATAGAGTGCTCTTGGTTGCATGTTTTTTTCTTTCAGAATTTTGAATATATAATGACATTCTTTTCCAACCTGCCAAGGTTCTGTAGAGATCTGCTGCTAACGTTATTTGTATTCCCTTATAAATCAGGGATTTCTTTTGTCTTGCTTTTAGGAATTTTTTCCTTATCTGTGTTTTGCAAATTTACACTTTGTAGTTGATTTTGGTGGGAAATCTCTGTGCTTCCTGGATTTGGATGTCTGTTTCCTTTCCCAGATTAGAGAAGTTTTCAGCTGTAATATCCTCAAATAAGCCTTCTGCACCCTTTTCTGTCTCTTCTTTGGTATGATTGTTAAGGAATCACTGGGTTCCCTAAGTCTACTTTTGTAATCCAAGATTTTTCAGCTTCATTATTTTCCATAATTTTTATCACTTATTCATTCCTCTGCTTCTTTTCTCATGGGCATGACATCCATTTGGTTTCAAATCTCAGTTACTACATTTTCCATTTTGGTTTGGTTGGTTTTAAGTTCTTTTATCTCTGCGGTAAACGCATCCCTGATGTCTTCTATGCTTTTCTCAAGCCCAGCTGGTACCCTTATAATTGTTGCTTTAAATACTGGATCACACAAATTATATCTGTTTCAACTGGATCCTTGGCCATGAATTCCTCTGACTTCTCTGTGGTAGAAAAGCCCGTTATATGTTTCCTGCCCTTGAGAGTAATGGCTTCATGAAGAGGTCCTATGATGTCCGGGGCCTGGAGCTTCAGGAAGTGTCTCTGGTATATGCAGCATGCCACTCCGCCCCTCAGGTCAGTCCTCTGCAGGGTTTCCCCTTGCCTGTAGTAGGGAATGTTTGGATCTTGGACAGAGTATGAGTTTTAACCAGGTGTGCTCGTCTGTTTCTTAAGAGAGACCTGAGGCTATTTTCACGAGCGCTGAAGCTTTGTAGAACTACAGTGAGTAGATGTGGTGCTTGCAGGGGTTTGGGCCGGTCCTCTAGGGGAGGGACCCACTGTACTTATTCACTCTTGCCTGAGAAAAGAAGTACCAGCGGAGTGCAGGAGGATGGGGCTTGGTGTAAGCAGATTAGGCAGCCAGTGTTGGTGACTGAAGTCAGTTTATGCTGAGGGGCAGGGGAGAGAAATGGTGCCAGCCAGCTCCTTTGTCCCTGGAGAGGGGAGTTCATGCTTGTTGCTTTCAGGGAAGCCCTCCCAAAAAAGCAAATAATTTCCCCTAGTGCATCCTAGGTGTGTTTCACATTGCTGTTTTCACACTGTGTCTGGGTTGCTTGCCTGCCTGAAGTAACACAGTGCACTTGGAGCCCTATCTCAGCCAGGTGGGCTGACTTTTAAAACTCCACAAACTTTAGGGACCTGGTGTGTGGGGATTCGCACTGGTCTACTGGCGGAGGGTCTTGTCACACTGGGATTGATGCAGGTTTGACCCACAAGGGCAGTCACACCGGAGCACAGCACACTATAGTGCTAGCGTCCAGGTTAGCCACCCTCAGCAGGAACCTACCTCAGGCAACTATGCTGAGGGGCAAGGGAGAGAAATGGTGCCCACCAGCTGCTTTGTCCTCAGAGAGGCAATGCCATCTCTCAGATGCACCCCAAACAGGATAGAACTGTTTCTCCCAGTGCATCTCAGGCAATCCTCAGAATGTGCTTCTGCTCCTGGGTTACCTGCCTGACTTCTCTAGAGGAGCACGGCAGCGTCCTCCAGACTCTATTCCAGCCATGCTGGCGACCTCTGACACGCTAGTCTTTTGAGCCCACTGGTTATAAAAAGTGAGGAAAATCAGCCCCTCTCATTTTCCTTGTGAGATCCCCTGTGCCCCTTCTCTCCCAAAAATATCCCCAAAATAGTTGTGGTATTTTTCAAGCTGTGTCCCAGAAACAGGGCAAGCCTAGGGCCCTCCTTCTACTCTGCCGTCTTAGCCCCTCATCTCCATTTATATTTTAAATTCCCTTGCTTCATCTATTCGTTGTTTTGTAGCCTAACTCGTGATGTGCCCTGGGGAAAAAAAATGTGTTTTCTGCCACTCATGGATGGAATATTCTGTATATATCTGTTAGGTTCATCTGGTCTAATGTGTCATTCAAAGATACTATTCCCTTTTTGATTTTCTGTCTGGGCAATCAATCCATTGATGTAAGTGGGGTGGTAAAGTCCCCTACTATTATTGTTACTGTCAATTCCTCCCTTGACGTCTGTTAATATTTGCTATATGTATTTAGGTGCTCCCATGTTGGGTGTATAGCCATTTACAACTGTTATATCCTCTTGTTGGATTGTTCCCTTTATCTTATATAATGCCCTTCTTTGTCTCTTGCTACAGTCTTTAAGGTCTATTTGTCTGATATAAGTATTGCTACCGCAGCTTTTTTTTAACTTCCACCTGCATGATAAAATATTTTCCCATCCCTCACTTACATTTCTTTTAAATTTATTTGAGACAGCACAAGATGGGAGGAGAATCAAAGGGAAAAAGTAGACTCCCTGTTGAGCAGGGAGACTGACATGGGGCTTGAGATCATGACCTGAGCAAAGATTTAGCAGACTGAGCCACCCAAGTGCCCTTCTGTCCTTCGCTTTCAGTCTACGTTTGACTTTAGGTCTGAAGTACGTTTGACAGACAGCAAATAGATGAGATTTGCTTTTTAATCATTCAGTTACCATATGTCTTTGATTAGAGCATTTAGTCCATTTACATTCAGAGTAATTATTGATAGGCATGTACTTATTGCCATTTTGTTACTTAGTTTTGTAGTTCTTCTCTGTTCCTTCTCTTCTTTTGTGAGCATATCTATTATAGGTTTCTGATTGGCATTGATGTATTTTACCAAACTGTGAAGACTCAGATGTAAATACTGAGGCCTATAGAAGTTAGTTGTGTCAGGCAAATTAGAAAAGAGAAAATAATGAATAATTATATGCCAGGCAATATATTTAATGTTTTATATACTTTCTTATAAGAAAGTACCATTCCCCCATTTCATAGTTGGAGATCACACAGCTAATATCGGTGATCTGTCCTTAAACAAGCCAGATATCCTCAGTATTGGGCAAATTCTCTTTCCAGTGCATGATGCTGCCTGTTCCCAACTCTTTGAGGCAAAAATCAGTCCACATCGATCTTTATAATTCATCTGTTAAAACATTTTATCCAGACCTCACCATTTTTTTTTCTCGCACAAAAAGACACTTATACCATTCCTCACCTGTTTACTGATTATCGTGACTACATTTCATACCCCTGGGTAAGGGGTTTGCTGCAAGCAGTATTGATTCTGAAATGAAAACCTAAGTTATCATTCCCGTGTCTTGCCAGATATGATAAAAATAGAACATTACAAAAATCTCCAATTGATGCTTTGGCCAAGCCTTCGTCAGAGTTGCTGAGAGACCACATGTTCTCTTTCAGGGCAAATAAATCAGCTAAAAGGGAAAGCGGGGGAAGGAAAGAACTCCCAAAGACAGAAAAACAGAGTAGAATTAACAGTATGAGGAGGAATGGTCATAAGAGGCTGTGATGCAAGTGAAATGAACAGAGATGAGTGTGAAGAGCAGGCTTCCTGCAACAAAAGAGGAACTAAATTGAAGAAGAAAAAACTGAACGGGTGAAGGGTCCCCAAATAGTAATGTATGAAGTCACTCATTGGTATTTACCTGGAAAGAAGAAAATCCTGAACAGTAGGCAGTGACCAAATCATTTGCATACTGCTTTGAGATGTACTTTTCCTTTGGAGAAGAGGTTCTGGAAAACCTCTTCATTTCAAGTATCTGAGAGATACTCCAAATGTACTTAATTGCTCTATTTTATTTCCCAGCACATTCTACTAGGTGGAGGTGGGACATGCCTCAGAGAATCCCTTTCAATTACATTCTCATTACTCCACTAAGGTGCTAAGGAATCTGCAGAAGATTTACCCCTTGGATTATAGAAGGAAGGTCAACATGGTAAGTTTTGACTGAGTAAATAAAAAATGGAGAATAGTAGCTAGGAAAATAAAATTGGAACCATGATCCAAAAGTGAAAGGATATCATGGATATGAAGAATCATGTATCAACTGAAGGTGAATTTTTAAAGCTGAAAATTGACATCCAAACCTATTTTGAGTGTAGGGAAGAGGAGAGACCCATAGACTGGATCTGTGCCCCGACAGTAGACAGAGGCGGACCACAAAGCAAGTATTAGGGATGTTCAAGTATATCCTCAGATCACCAGGAAGCAACTACTGATCTTAGGGGAATGAGAAGATGGTAAGACAGAGGAATAACATAACCACATTTACATTTTGTAAAGATTGCTCTAGCCCATAGGTGGGGAATGGATAAGAAGAGGCTAGATTGGATGCCAGGAGACCAGGCAGAAGGTTACTAAAAACGGTCTAGATAAAAGATAATAGCTGCTTGGGCTTAAGGTGATGATAGTGAAGGAGAGAGGTGGAAGGATTTGAGAAATAGTTGAGGTAAAACAGATAAGGCTTCATGATGCCTCAGATATAAAGACCGGGAGAGAAGGTGAATGGGATGAAGGACTAAGGTAAAGTTAGAAGAAGAGTTTTGGCATCCTGATCCTGTATTAATCAGTCTGTAGGTCGCAAATGATGCAGATTCTAACCTCAACCTGGCTTAGACAAAAAAGCAAAAGTACCTGCTACTTTATTCTGGGGCTAAAATGATGTTATTGGACTTGACCCCCTCCATTCTCAATGGAGGCAAGGGGACAAGCAGCATATCAGCAAGCCCCACGACAAAGAAGAAGGTTCTCTCCACAGAAGATGCCTTAGAGCCTTGGATCCATTCTCAACACAAAAAAGTGAAGGATTAAGATTTTTCCCCAAAGGAGAATCACGGCACCACTACCACAGCAAGGGGAAAACAGATGCTAGTGGCCAACAGTGATGCCATTCATTACGCATTGCCCATAAGGTCCCATCAGTCTATTCCCTCTTTAAAACCACACTTCTTTATAAACATGCACGCATTCAGGTGAATAAGAATGGATACAGTGTTGTGTTTAAGGTTTATTTTAGAGAGACAGTGTGCAAGTACACGGAGGAAGAGACAGAATCCTCAAGCAGGCTCCTGCTGAGCACAGATACTGAGCTTATGACCTAGGCTGAAACCAAGAGTCAGCCCCTTAGCTGAACCACCAGGTACCCCAAGAGTGGGCATAGTTTATAACCAGACTATTTACTTCTCATAGTATGAGCTACTTAAGGTTTTCAAAACTTTATAATTTGGTTCTGAGCAATTAAGGAGATCCATAATTGTGATCTCTTTGTTACTTAAGCAAAGTAAAACCTTTGAAATGATTTTTGGGGTATTATTTTATTCTTGAGTAATAATAAGAATTATGTGAATAAAAGAAATGTTTGATGCCTAAAATATTTGATAGTTACAGTGTGTATCTGACTCTGCAGGTAAAGAAGCTGAAAACAAAGTAAGCAGGTGGTAAAACAGGAGGTCTGGCTTAGATCACATTCACGTTGTTGAGTACTTAAGCTATTGATTACTTACAGATTGTTGATTAGGTCCAACACATGCCTCTGCCATGTACTAGCTGTGTGCCCTGAAGCAGGTTATTCAACCTCTTCCTTGTCTGTAACATGAGAATAACAGTGGTACTGCATTACATGGTTATTATAAGGATTAAAGGAGTTAAAATTTGTAACATGCTTAAAACAGGGCCTGGTAGATAATAAGTGCTACATGTGTGTTTGCTCAGTGCACTTGAGAGTTTTTATTAAACCTTTCTGATTTCGGTTTACTAATCTACAAAGTAAACATAACAGTATCCGCAATTTCCTAGGATATTAAATAGGATAATTGTACACAGAACTCCTAGCACAGAGCTTCACGTAAAGCAGACCTTAAGTAACTATGGTTCTTCTTTCTCCTTTCAAAGACAGAAAGACTATGCAGGTTAAGAGGTATTAGAAGGGAACCTAATTTCATTCCTATCCAGTAATTTTCTCTTTCTGCATCTTCCAGTCTTTTTTTTTTTTTTTTTTTAAAGATTTTATTTATTTGACAGAGAGAAACATAGCGAGAGAGTACAGCGAGAGAGGGAAAACAAGCAGAGGGAATGGTAGCGGGAGAAGCAGGGAGCCCGATGCGGGGCTCGATCCCAGGACTCCGGGATCATGACCTGAGCTGAAGGCAGGCGCTTAACGACTGAGCCACCCAGGTGCCCCCCAGTATTTCTCTCTGGCCCTCACCAGATGCTCAATAAATCATTACTCAGCCCGTCCCTTCCGTGGACTTTGTCCACCCTGTGGTATCTTCAGACATTTTGAGATAGATTTAGCAAAATGAACAACTCCTGATCCAGACACTTTTTCTCTCTGTGTGTAAAAATTCCATTTATAAAAAAATAACTGAGCAGGGCTGCAACCAGCTGTCACTTTGTGTCAACATGTGCAACGCACAGCCCTGTGTGATGAGCATAGTTCTTGAGTTGGTCCGCGTTACACTCTGTCAAATGGAATATGTTAGGAAAAGAAGTGTTAGCCCACAACTTTAAAGTTACAAGTAGGTATTTTGCAGATAGAAAAATAAGGGATGTGAAAGATAGGTACTTAAAAAAAAACAAACAAACCCTTTCTGCTTTCCAAGTTTTAACTTAAGGTAGGACTGATCTTAGTCTAAACCATTATACCAGAAGAAAACTTTAGGATGTTTCTCATCTTCTCGATCCTCTTCCATCGTTTCTATTGTCCTGGGCAATAAATTTCAGTATTTGATCAAATAATGGCAGATTCCATGCTATCCCATTCAGGTATCCCCAGTTTATCTATAATGATTTTCCTCTTGTCAGCTCATTTCTTAAACCTTTGCTGAATCTGGTTTCAGTGGTACTATAAACAATCATCATTGCATTGTAAAACTGGAAACTCTCCCCTAAAATAGTGTTTTGATCCAGGTTGCCATAGTAATAAGCGTATGCTCCCCTCTTTGGAGGCCTTGTTATATGAAGTATCTGTGATTTGCTCAGAATGGCCCCAGTTCATCTGTCAAAATGGGTTTTTCCTTTTTTAAAATAATGATCTAGAAAATCCCACAGCGACCACAAATATTTTACAGCCATAACGAGGAGCATTGGAGTAGTCAAGCTTTATAAATCTATGCCATTATTACATTAGAATAAATCATGTTTCTTTGCTATATTACATAGGCCTGCGTAAGCCTAATTTCAGGTTTGCTATGCAACAAGGGTGCGGTTGTTTATAATGAAAAGAGAATTATTAAGTGTGACTTCAAAAATGCATCATATGTCAGTTCATGTAGAGAGACCCTGGAGCAAAAAAATGGAAATTACTTCTTATTTCTATCAAAATACTGCAAATAGCTATTCAGGTTCAAACTTAGTTACAATTAGAATGTGATGCGCAATGATTTTTTATAACAGCATGAAATTGTACATTCCATTCACGTTTAGATTCAAATTATTCATTGGTAGGAGGAAAAAAAATGAGAAATCCTGCAAATTTATCAGTGTCACCATGAAAAAAAATATGATGGTACATTATTTGAAATAAAAATGTTCCAGTCAGTTACAGTAATTTGATACAAGAACTATGGTATTTTTTTTTCTTGCAGGAACGAGAGTAAACAAACACTATATCAACAAACCAGCAATAGAATCCACAAAAAGGTGTAAGATCATTTTTCATCTAAGACAAATGGGTAAGTTGGTTACTTTCTGTAAGTCACTACCAGCTACAGGGTTATTTTATGTAATTCACTGCTGGCTACTGCCTCGTAATATCTGATGTGGGAATATTAAAAACATCAGTGGGCGAAAGAACAGGAAGAATCCATCTGTATTCAATGAATTCTAATTAAAAAGTAATTACAGCACAATGAGGTAGCTGCCAACTTTATTCCCTCTTCCTGACCACAAACCACACACACGGAGTATTAGTCTTCTGCTATTTGTATCCTGCTAAACAAGCAGAAAGCCAGCCAGCAACCAGACACACATTTCCTTGCATTTTTCAGGTGACTTACTTTTAAACAACTGCAGCCCCAGAAGACGTTCAGGGGCAGAGGTGGTGCACATCTTCTGTTATAATTGACCTGGGCTTTGAGATTTCTCTGTCATGATGTATCCCAGAATGTTGCATGATGGGAAGACCCTTGTTATTCCTCCACCAGCCGAGCCAAACGGACAAGATCAAGTAGGCCTGGGACTTGGGAAACAGGGGGAGAAATATTGACAGATAAGTAACCACTCCAGGATATGACAGGCAGCTGGAGCCGTGTCGGGACTCTCAGGATTCAGATGTAATCCTTTAACCTCATGCTCAAACTCTGTAATCTTTCAATGAGATGGAAGAGAGGACGGAAAAAAGCAAATTGCCTAATCAAAGCCCTTAATATGTGACCAGGATTAGTAACTAAGTCAGAACGACAACCTGCAGGTATAAAAAGGCTTCGTAAAGTAGACCCGGTACTAATGAAGTTGTGTCTGCAGAGCTGAGAATAAGGGAAAGGTAACCCAGCATTGCAGTTGCAGGCTGTTCAAAAGCGGTTTCCTGACTTCCACAATTTTTCTTTGGCTGCCAAGAGGAAGGGCTGTAGCCGGGATTCTTTCTGGGTGGCAGAGCTCTCATTTCACCCACATTGTATAAAATCTTCTTTATCTAATAGACAACCTAACAGGTGCCAGTAGAGGTTCCATCTAAAGAGGAAGAATAGGCTTTGGCATGCGTCATTTGCTGCTGGGGGCACTAAGAGATGTCGGGGTTCTTCTCCAGAAAGGAAGTGCTAACAGGCTAAAGTGGCCCTTGTCAATTCACATTAAAAATGGAAAATAATGGCACACTGGGTTGATACAGCATCCTTAGAGGCGACCATCCCCTTTATGAGTTTTTGTATTAACCTTCAGAGATGGTGGAAGTGTGCATCAGTAACTCCATTACAGGACAGGGCGTTTTGGTTATGACCATAATCATAGTTAAGTAGCAAGAGCATTTTTATCGAAAGCAATGTATTTCAGCTGTTTTGCCTTCCTTTGCTCCGATACAGCAGCAGTGTCCCATGAAGTAAGCAACCAGAAATGCTTTCTATCGCCCTGACAAGCTGGTCTTGGCTGAACTCCTGGAAGACGAGGTATATGGGTTCTACTGCCTCTCTTCTAGTTTTGTGTCAGTTATCTATCACTGTATAATGTATTTTCCCAAAATGTAGAGGCTTAAAACAAATTATCTTACTGTCTTGAATGTCAGGAATCTGGGACTGGGTTAGTAGGATCATTGCTGGAAGATCTACTTCCAAGGAGGCTCACTCATATGGCCGGTGGCCTCCGTCCTTAGTTCCTCATCCGCACAACCCCTTTGCAAGGCTCAGAACGTGCCAACTAGTTTTTCCTGGAGCAGGTGATCTAAGAGAAAGAACATGGGAGAGAATGTTCTTCATAACCTAATCTTGGCAGGGCATATTGTCACATCCTCTGTGTGTGCTTCCTCACACAGACGGACCCTGGCCTGATGTGGGAGAGGACTGCACAAGGGAGTGAACACTAGGAGATGAGACCCACTGGGGCCCGGCTGGAGGCTGGAACAACGTGTACTGCTGAATAGGTACGAGGCCTTTGGCTAAAATAGCCAACAACGGAATGACGTTGTTGAACTAGTTGTTGGGGTAGAAAATTGTGTGTATGTTATGCTGGGTTCAGAAAGAACACTGTGATGTCCACTCTCAATTCACGCTCTATAGGGAGTCCATGGACCAAAGCTGAGAGGCCCTTTTCAAAGTGGACTTTGTGAGACTTTGGACATCAACAGTCTTGATTCTGCGCCCATTTGATAAAGGGTTGCTCAGAGTGGGAGAGGACCAGGGGGGAGCGAAACACGGCTGCAGTGCCTGCTGTGTCCACCCGGGTGGCAGGACAACCATGGTGAAGAGATGCTTCTCCAAAACGCCTCCAGCAGGGAGAGGGGTAGAAGACCATGAGCAGTGGGCTTCTCCTTAGAGATTAAAAGTATTTGGAAGGTCATAAAGTGCTGCCAATACGTAGATGGATACTAATCAATCTGTGAAGTTCATCGACAGTTACATGGTTTTTTTTTAATTTTAAATTCAGTTAGCTAAACATATAGTACATCATTAGTTCCAGAGGTAATGTTCTTATTTGAACTTTCAACAGTGAGGTTAAACACTATATAATTACAGAGCAGCTGCAGTACATGCTCTGCATAGGCTAAGGTAACTCAAATGTCACAGACTATCGAATCCAAGATTTCCAAGCCACACATGCAACAACTGAGCATACACTCTGGAGTCTTTGCTGAGCCAGCTTTCAACATATCCATCTCCTACTTTGTCTCTGAGTCTCCCCTTTCTAATCCCTACTATGTCTTTTTTCTCCTGCTCTTCCCATAATGAGCAGACTTAATACTATCCATCCAGATGACAGACACATCTGGAGCATTTTCCCTTGGAATCACCTGTTTTTGAGCCGCATGAGTAGATCATTATTGGAGGAACCATATTCCTTTTTTTTTGGTATCTCCAATACCTAGTATAGCATCTGGCATATCAAAGGTCCTTACTCAATGTTTAATATATCTCCATTATCCAGTTTGAATACCCAGTATATGACAGATACAGACTAACTGCTGGCTTTGCAGGCTACAGGACATTTGGCCCCTGGAACTGTGCAGTCTATCAAATTGATATTTGGTCAATTTTAGTAGATGATATCGTAGGTATATGACAGTTACGTTCAAATACATAAAGAACTATTTCATAGGTGAGATGCTAAACTGCTACGGAGAGGTCAGAAGTGGGCTTTGTAAGTGGCAGTTACCAGGACATAAAGGACACTTTAGGTCCAGGGTTCTTGAACACTGGGAAGGAATCACCTCGAACTATAAGCTGCTTTCCAGCACTGAAAGTCTAGATGATCATTTGTCAGGAATACTATATGAATAACAACAGTAACAGTGGCTAACAAGTATAAGGCGCTTACTGGATACCAGGTGCTGTGCAACACTATGAAGAGCCTACTACTCCCACTGCCATTTAGAGACAGCTGGAGTTCTTGAGGAGCGTTCCCCCTCCAGATGGCAATGTAAGAGGACCCTGCACTCATCTCCTCTAGGGACACACCTTCCTAAAGAACCGAGGGCTGACTGCACAACAAAAAAATGAAACAGCGAGAGAGATGGTGAAAGGGTCCCCCACTCCTGAGGCCGCAAACTGCAGCAGGGAGGGGTAGGATGGAGAGACCAGGAACAGATTGGTCTGCCCCGGGCACAGAAAAAAGCCCTGATTTTAGAATTCAAAGGAACCAGCCCTGGAACTCTTTCCAGGGCAGAGGGGCTGACAGGCCCCTCGGTTTACCATCCCCCCCTCCATTGCAGGTGCAGAGGGGGGCAGGGTCTGGATGCCAGAGCTGGCCTGGGCCCTCCCACACCACCGCCAGAGGCCCAGAGGTGCAGAAAAAAGCCACATTTAACAGAGCCAGCCTTAGACCCCTGTCAAGCAGAGAACAGGTGGGAGAGCTGCCGGAACTCTGCAGGGGAGGGTCTGGGGACCTCGACAGTTTGCGTTCCTCCTCTACCTTGCTAGCATGAACAGGAGCAGCTTCTGGGTGCCCTCGCCAACCTACGTCCTCAGTGAGCCCCAGCGCAGCACACAGAGCCCCCCGTGGTCTGCACGGACTACAACTCCAGCCGTGTACCAAGGTGACAAAGCAAAGAGCACCCCCAGAACCCTCCAGGCTTGTACCACTTGGACTCCAGCCAGCTTGCTTGGGTACTCCTGTCACCAAGTACCCTGGGACCTCCCAGCTCGTGCCTGCGTTAGCTCAAGCCACCCCACAGAGTGCCTTCTGCATAGAGCACCCTGGGATCCCTGACCCTTGCCCCCCTTGATTTCATCCACCCTATCCTGGTACCTCCCATGCTTAGCATTTCAGGCCCCGCCAGCCTATACCCGCTGCAGCGGTCCTGCCAAGGCATCCTTTGTCCTGGCCACTTGGGCTCCACTCAGTCTGCCATGGCACGCCCTAAGCAGACAGCCCCGGAACAATCCTGCTGAAATCCCTTTCAGCTATCCTGCCAAGGCACCCTCTGCATGGAGAGCCCCAGGACTCCCAGAGCTTGCCCGCTTGCACTCACGTCAGCTCATCGGCAAGGGTACCCCCCGCTCCAGCTATCCCAGCAGGGCAGCAGCCAGTGAAAGGCACCACACACCAGAGTCTATATGGGACAGGCACATACAGGATCATTCCTCAAGTAGGAGGGATAGCTGTTCTGCCCAATTCACAGAAACAAGCACAGAGACCGAAGCATAAATGGAATGGAGATAAGCAGTATACCTGATAAAGAGTAAATCGTAAAGGCACTTGCCAGGTTGGGGGGAAGAGTAGAATTCTGAGACCTTCGACAACACCAAATTAGGAAATATAAAAAAGAATCAGAGTTGACGACTACAACTACAATGAAAAATACACTAGAGGGGAAGAACGGATCAGCGATCCGGAAGGAAGGGTACTGGGGAGCACCCAAGCTGAAGAGCGAAAAGAAAAAATAATTTTAAAAAGTGAGGGTACATTAAATCTCTTGGACAACATCAAATGAGAAACACTCTCATTTTAGGAGTACCAGGAGGAGAGGAGAGTGGCAGAAAACTTCTCTAACACAGAGAAGGAAATAGACACCCAGGTTCAGAAAGCACAGAATTCCATACAAGAGAATCCCAAGGAGGTCCATACCCTGACACATAAATGTCAAAGGTAAAGACAAAGGATTAAAAAGCTAGCGGTAGAAAATAAAATTACTCATGTATCCTTATGGAATTTCCCTTGTAATCTAGAAGAGCGCTCTCACAGCATTTTTTTTCTTTCTTCCTATAAAGCTAGTCTCCCTCATCCCAGGAAATGGCACCTTCCGTGCAGCTGCACAGGCCAAGAACACAGGAGTCATCCTTGATGTCTCTCTTTTCCTGTACTCTCCGCATCCAGCCCATCAGCAAGTCCTGAGGATGCTACCTCCAGATAGATCCCAGAACTGAGCACTTCCCTCCACCCTGTAGGCCACCAGCATTTCCTGCTGAGGATACTACAACCTTCTCCCTGCCTCCTTCTGGTAGCTGTAATCCTTTTACACATAGCACCCAGAGTGGCTTATTACATATAAATCCAGTATTGTCATTCCTGTGCTCGAGACCTTCCAGTGGCTTCCTATCACATTTAGCAAGTACTCCAACCTCCTTACTTTGGTGACAAAGCCCTCACTGCCCTGACCCTGACTGCCTCTCCTCTTCTTGTACCCTCTCGGCCACCCTGAACTTTGGTCTGGTCCTTACGGGTACCATGCTGGTGCCCACTTGGGAGCTTCTGCATTAATGGCACCCTCTGCCTCAGCATCCCTCATAGTCACTGCATATCTGTGTCCTCCTTTGGATTCAGAGCTTAGCTTATATATCCCCTCACAGAGAGGCCTCCCTTGACCGCCTCCTCTGAGGTCATTACTCTGTATCCACTCGCCTCATTTTAATTCTCTGTAGCTCTTATATGCTGATGTCTTTCCTCTCTCTTGCTTTCTTACATGTCTCCCCCCACCACAATGCAAGATCCCCTTGTCAACCCCTGAGTCTTCAGCCCCTAGAACGAAGCCTATATGTGGTCAATGTCCAATAAACATTTGTTGAAATGAGAGTGTGAGTGATTTGTGGCACGAGCTATAAACATCCCCTCCACTGTGGACGTTTATACCCAAGCTCTCCTGGTCCTGACTGGATAATGTCAGGCTTTGCATGTCGTGGTAATGAGCCCAGCTCTGAGGTCTTGGAGCCGCTGAATAAAAAGCCTAACTCTTGGGGCAGATTTGTGAACATGTGTGAAATCAAGCATGAAAAAGAAAGCAAGACTTTCTTACATGGGTCTAATTTGTGAAGATAACTGCTAAGAAACTAGAACAGGTTGGAAGGAAACATCAAGATCAGGCAACTCCCCGTTTGCTCTCAACACCATTAGCTTTCCGTCTGTTAAAATGCCATCACTGATAGAGGCAGCCAGAGCCAAAAGGCTCAGGCTCAACTTTTACAGATTAACACTGTGAGTGCTCTGTGTTCTTGTGGTGGTTATGAATTGTACTGGTGTTGGCCAAATCGAGAAGGATGAATGAACCCTTTCTTACCCGAGTCACTGTCCTGAACAAAACTCCAAAATGATTCCTATCGAATCAAATACTTTAGTCAGCAGGTCATTAAGTACCTAATATTGCAACCATTTTCCTAGGCATTTTTACAAAACTGTCATTTAATTCTCACTCTGTCAGGTCACCCATTCTATAGATGGATTGACTTTGTCCCAGAGAGGTCAAATCACCTCTCAAGGTCACACAGCTAGGCATGGATGGAGTTGGAAACCCGACGTTTTAGCTGTTAAGCTCTCACTTCCCTTGTGTGCTCCACAACGGTGTTTCTGGTCATCATTTGATGACCCACCAGCACGATTATAATTCTTGATGTCAACTACTTATTTTGTATTCTCATGGGGACAGCAACTTCCAGAGCATCCAGTCATTGGGGAGCAGCCCCAGGAGACCATTTACCTCTAGGGACCATGATGCTTCAGAATTTTTGGACATGCAGAACTAAAGACCAGACCTCATGACCGCCCCCGCAATCCAGCCCCACATGGCCTCCCAGCTTCATGAGGTGACCTTATTTCTGTACCTGCCCTACAGATCAGGTCTCATTGCTAATCTGCCCACACTACCTCCTTCCCTTGGCAGCCAGTGGATCTCTGCTCACGTGGAGTAACCTTCATGCATCTTCCCTACCTGTATCAGTCTCGCAGTTAGTGTTTTAAAAAATAAAGCTTTCAAAATGTTATTTTTGCCAATATCTCTCTCTTGAGACCAAAGTAGTGCCATATGTCACAGAGATGACGGGCAGTGGTGGAGAAGGTGCCAAGTGTGAGCCCTGGGACTTGGGCAGCTGGCACTGATAGGGACACCAGATGAGAGCCCGAGACGACAGAGTATTGATCAGGCTCTACCTACCCTGGGCCCACCACACCCACAGACTCCCCCACAGAGGTACAAAAGAAAAAGAAGATTTGAGTGGTAAGCCTTTCTAAAGCTATTAATTTTACACTATAACAACTCCTGTTCCACCTGGCCCTTTGGCAAACTGCATTTTAAAAAGTACACATTTCCCACAACTGTAGAAGAAAATCTTTGAAAACCCATCAGCTTGCAAACTATAGAAAAAATAATCTTCTGCTCACAACCGCAGAAATATTATCTTAAAGGCAGTTTTACAGTTCAAACACTAATAATAAATAATATTAAAAAAATAATAACTATGTAGAGAGGATTTTAATGATAGGAAATATTATTAAATGAGAAGATTTTAATTGAGCAATGCAAAAGGGACTAGGATTTCTACATGAGTCATCAGGCACTGTTTTCACTAAACTATTTTAATAGCAAAAGGTTGTATCTTTACTCCTTTGCTAAAATTTTGATCTTTCATCTAAAATAAAATGGTCATCTCTATAGAATTGTTTAAAAGGTAATTCCATTTAGCAAAAGTATATTATAATTACTATGAGGTACTTAGATACAATATTTGATAATAATAACACTTTTCAAATCAAGAATTTAATTGTCTCCATCTTCTGTTTTTAAAAATAGTTCTGGAGCAGGAATCAAGCTGTGGATTCTGGTGGCCCCAGAAAGGGGGCCCATTTGACTGTCAGTAGATAAAGTGCAGATGTACAGAGCTCACCAACATTTCCCTCCAAAAACAAAAAGTTCACGTAGACTGTATTTGTAAGTGGAATCACTTTGAGTTGTTCACTGACTAACACAAAATCTATTTGCTGACCCCTAGTATTTCCTAAAGCATGCAGGAAACACCAAGATAGGACATAGGGAAGATGACCCAAAGAAATTACTATAGGCCTTGCTCCTTCCTTATTGGAGTCCCACACTGGGCTCCTTTTGGTGTTCCCCAAGCCAATTACAATATTTAAAATGAAGCAATGCAGAAAGAAATAATAAGCAAGTTACTGATTGAGCAGCATGGAAATTAACAATGCAAAATGATTTTTAAAATGAGAGTGGGGAATAAGCCTTCAACAGGGTGTTTCTGTTGCAGACAAACTTGCTTAAGTGTTAGCATTTAAAGGCTCACACCTCAGCTTTGAACTTAACACTCCATTAAGGGGCCGAGGGAACTCACACCTCTGTGGTGCCTTTCATTCTTGTTGCAGCCCAAGACAGAGAAGCGGGGGAGCAGCCACAAAGGGAGGAATGGCAAAGTTGTTTACGGAAAAGGCAAAAGGCAATGAGCCTAGTTATGCCTGCTGTCCTGGTGCAGTTACTAACAGCATTTGCTTTCACTCCCCAAAGTGCCTGATTGGGATAATAAGTTGTGTGGTCACCCAAATAGGGTATAGAATGTCCAAAACAATAGTGGCAAGGCAAAAATCTTTTACATTTTAATAAAAATGGAAATCACAACATTTGTTCCTTGGGTGATATAATTTGGTTCAGATATTTCTATGTCACTTTCACATACTAAGGTTTTGAGTTCCTGACTACACGAGTAGCATCAAAGAATTAAGGAATCCTGCAAAGGGATTCTAGAAGCTATGTGGTTGCCATTTCATAAGTGAGAAACTGAGGCTTGAAAAGACTGACTTGCCAAAAGCCACACTGCTAGTTAATGGAAAAGCTGGGAATAGGATTTCAGTGTCCTAACTCTAAATTATACATTTTCAGTGTGTTGGAATATTTTTAAGGGATGTAAATAATGTTCTCAAATGGAGGAATAACATTGTGGTAAGTTGTACAGATTCCCTTTTCTAGGTCAGGGGCTCAGAGATCAGTAGGAAGGGTTGGAGGACCCAGAGGACAAGCACTGGCTCGGGGCGGGGTGGGGGGGGTGGGGGAGGGGGGGGCGGTGGGGGGGATTGGGGGGGTTGGTAGTTTCTGATGTTCAACGATGATTTCAGCTGAGAAGACCAAGCATTCTCTTGGAATGAGCAAAAGTGGGGGATCAAATTAGTTTGTGGTTTAGCAATTTAATAGCTGATTGATCCTGGTCAGGGTTACAGAATGTCTTTCAAACTTCCATATTTTCATCTATAAGATGGATCTAAAATTAATATTCATCTCAGATGACTCTTGTGAAGGTTAAACAAGACACTATGCGTCAAATGCTGGGCCAGCACCCGGCACACAGTTCTGTGTTTAGAAATGCTAGCTGTCGCCCCCTCCGTCCTCTCCGTCTTGATCAGCAGCGGCGGCGGCAGCATTTTCCCTCCTCCACTCCTAGACTGGCCTGCTTTGAACCTTCAGCTGATTTCAGACTTCAACTCACCCCTTTTCTTTTATGAAAAGCTCTACCTTCACCTCATTTAGTTTCACCGAGATCGGTATTGTTCCTTTTTAACAGATCAGGCAACGAAGATTAAATCCTTTGTTCATGATTACACAACCACAGTAAAGGGTGGAGGCAGAACATTAAACCTAACTTTTCTTACCTTTTCACTTTGTCTCTGGTAAGGAATTGCAGGGTGGAATGCAGGAGATGAGAGAGCGAGGAGGGGAGAGGCAGCTGCACGTTGGCTCTGCCTTGAGGATGTGTGTGTCAGACGGGGGTGTGACGCAGACCCTTCTTTTCTGGGCCATTCTACAAGTGGTACCCACACACAATCAAGATGTTTTTCTCAACATAATCAAAGGAGATGAGCTTAAAATCTGGAGAAACAGAAGAGATGCTATTCATCTCCTCAACAGAAAACCCTCTAACACTACCCTGGAAAGAAAGTCAAGGTGAGACAGGAGCACCGGTATCCGAGTTGGGAACCTACACTGAGACACGACCCCTCCAAGCAAAGAGATGTGGGCACTTAGGAGATGCCAGGCACTCTGAAGGTTTCAGACCCCTCACCTAGGTGGAAAACCAGTGGTTCATGCTTTCTTGTCCATTCTTGGGATATTCAGCACTAATTTGGTCACCGTTAGGACCCTTCCTGCAAAATGATCCTTTGTATCATCACAATTAGTTGATTTGGAGTGATTTCTAATCACAATTAGGACTTCCAGTGAGAAACAGAGAAATTCTACTGATAAAAACTAATTAGTAAAACACAAGCCAAAGAGATGCCAGAGATCCTTCTCTATTCACACACCTCAGGACACACATGATGAAGAGACCATGGGTCCTCACATTCCCTGAGATTCTCTGGTTCGCTCTCTGTATGACTAGACAATAACTTCCAAGAATTCAGCTACTATAACTGCATGTTTTGGTGTCAGACAAACTGGAGCTTGAATTTTGTCCTTACCCTAACTTCCACTGGGAGATGACGGGATTTCAACACTCTAGGCCATCATTTCCTTACGTGTCAAGTGGTAGTGATAATATTAAGCTCATAATGTATGCAACATACTTAGCTCTGTCCTGGCACATGATAAATTCCCAGAAAAGTGGCAGCCATCCTCTTCTGCTTACATCCTTGGGGAGAAGTGTTCCAGCTGTGGTAAAAGAACACAGCCCTCCTCCCCCAACTCTGCCACCCCCTTCAGTGACCTGCCTCTTCGGGGGTCTATCTACTGGAATAGCCTTTGGCCCACCTGTAGCTCTAGGATTAGGTAAACATGTAAGTAACATTCTCTCTCTTCCTACTACCTTGAAAGTTCTTTGATTACACCCACATTATTAATTGTATCAGTTAACTCATGGGAACTGTTCACCAAATCTGAAATTTACATTAAGGCAGGAGAAATGGCAAACACATTTAAAGAAAGAATTTGAACCCAAAAAATCTCCATAGGTTTTCAAAATGAATAGAATCTAAAATGATAAAACATGATTGAATGAATGAAGTATATTTATACTCAAATTATACTCAAATGAATATCATTATACTCAAATGAAGTATAAGGTCCTTCATTTGAGTCCAAACAAATCCTAAATGCAGAAAGATCAGCTGAGAAAAAAAAAAAAAAAAAAACCTTGGACTTTTTATTTGAAATTAAACTCAATTTAGTTCATACCGTAATATTTCTACCAAAAGAATAGAGGTAATTGGGGCGCCTGGGTGGCTCAGTGGGTTAAAGCCTCTGCCTTCGGCTCAGGTCATGATCTCAGGGTCCTGGGATCGAGCCCCACATCAGGCTCTCCACTCAGCAGGGAGCCTGCTTCCCCCTCTCTCTCTGCCTGCCTCTCTGCCTACTTGTGCTCTCTGTCAATAAATAAATAAAATCTTTAAAAAAAAAAAAAAAAAGGAATAGAGGTAATTTTCCTAACATAAAGACACATGGCTTGTAGCCTAGAATGAGGGCCATGGTCCATTCAGTGCTACCTCATTGGCCAGACACCAGATCTGGCACCAGGTGACAGATTTTAGATTTTTATCCCTATTTCAAGAATAAAAAGAGTAAATTCTGTTACACTAGGGTTGTTCAGGTCTCAGCTAAATGAAGACTTAACTTGGGCATTCATTGCTAAGGAAACTCAAGGATCAGATGGATATTTGGACCAGATGCCATTAAGGTCCCTTTCAACCAAAAAGCATCCTTCTGGTAATTTGCTATCTCTTAAGGCCAAGAATCTTATCAGAGCACACATTTGATCCCTTTATAACTTTTCCAGGAAGTGAGCAAATAGATAAAAGAATCCAAGGTCACAGATGTAGATTTCTTTGTTATTTTGAGTAACAAGCTTCCCTGGGTCTGACTACTCTCATTGCCCGCAAGTTTGGTTCTTTCTAAAAGAAAATTGTTTTCCAAAAGGAGGTATGGAGGTATGACCTGGCTTCTCTAGACCCTGCAGACATCTTAGTCATTTCCTCCTCTGGCCTTGTGTTCAGCTGCCCCTGCCCTTTTGAATGCCCCAACATCCTTTCTACCAATTCATCACCTCTTTCAAAATCTGGCTTTACGCTGGCCTCCTCTAAGAGAACTTCCTGGTTTCTTATATTCTTCTGAGCTTCTCAAGGACTCTCTGTATTACACCCACACTTGCTTACATATCGCCTATGAATCATTCTCCAGTTGTTTTATGTTTCTGTGACTCTCCAACTGAACTCTAAACTCCTAAAGGGCAGTGAACCTCTGTCAATGGAGATAAAAAGGAGAAGAGCTCTAGATTTTCCTAATGATCACAAAACACTGGGCACAGAGCCACCACTGGGGGCCTAAGACCCATCAAACAGCAGTGAAATTCCACTAGGATTAAGGTTAGATGGGGCAATCCAAGTTTTGAAAGATCAGAGACATTCACATTCTGTTCTGAGCAGTACAACAGTCCTTCCAAATCACCAGGACTGCAGACATAAAAGTTTCATCTAGCCACTAGCTCTAGCTGAACATTTCACAGGTTACTTAAAGTGCAATTTATTTTTAATAGAAAAATTGATTCTGGAATGAAACATGAAGTAGCTTTTTTTTTTTTTTTTTTTAGTAGTAGTAGACTAACCTTTTAAAGAATAGCATTCTTGCCCTAGAGAGGGGCATAAAAGTTTAAAAGGTTATTTTCCACATTACACATAACCCGCATGCTCACCTTTCCTATTTCTTTGCTGGATCTGTGCTCAGGGTGCCTGTGGTGCTAACTCTCTGAAAATATCGGCTCCATTAATGCATGATTTACTTTTCTTTACTTGGCAAAGTACAGAGCCTATCTTTCAAAGGAAATTCAAGCTTTTGTAATTCATTACCTCCTCCATGAAACGGGATGACATGGAATTTTCCCCTCAAAATGAGACTGAGCCAGGCAAGTGCATTGCTGAAGGAAGGTCTCTCCTGACCCACCCAGAGGAGTTGGTTGCTCCCTGATGTGAGTTCCTATGGCATTTTTACCTTACTGCTCTCCTTGAACTTATCATGGCTGATCATAATTAGTTTACCTATCTCACCTAGTTCAACTGTCAATCCCAAGAGAACAAAATTTCTGTCCTTTCCATCTATTTGAACCTCATGTTGTGGGTGCTGTGGTGTGCCATCCAGAGCCCTCTCAGGACAAGGCTCCTGCTTCTCTAGCTTCTGGGATTGCTGCCTACTGCAAGCTCACAGCCGAGTCTCTTTTCTGGTAGACTCGGCTAAACAAAGCTGCCCAGCCCAAGCGTTCACCCTGATCCAAAAACTTGTCACTGTGAACAAAGGCCTAGCCCCACTATCTCAGTTTACGGTAACTCTGAAGGCTTTCCCTGTCCCCAGTCTCTGTACCATCAGCCAAGTCCTCATTTACAACTGCATCACAGCTGAAATTCTGTCCAGCTCTTCTGCCTAGCCCTGCTTTCCCTTCCCTCTTAAATATTCCTGGAAACCCTCCCCCCAAATTTCCTGTGCACAAGTCTCCACCTCAAAGTCTGTTTCCCAGAGAACCAAACTTAAAGATATCTAGGCCCCGGCACAGTGTTTAGAGCACAGCACCATCAATACTTGGTAAAAGAATGAGTGAATGACGTACACAGGAAATTCACAAGTAACAACAATTATACATTTCACCCACTGCTCTCTCCACTCCATCCTCTGTAAGGCTGTGACCCTTAGCAGTTAATGTAGACAATATTAACTGAGATTGCTAAGTGCTAGTGAGTCAGAGACAACTCAGGCTCTCCTTTACTATTAGCACCAGCACCCGTCCCTGGAAGGATACTGCCCCACATGCAGTATAGCCAGGTTTATGTTCCTTGCAGGTGAGGTCACTGTAGTAGTGATTCATTTACATCTCTGATATAGAATTAAGTCCCCAAGCATTTTACATTTACTCCCAGCTTTTCATATGTAACATCACATGGAGACTTTGAGAATGGAATGACTATGACTCCTTCATCTTCAGAATGGATAACTGATTCTTAGTTTTCTTTTCAGAAAATGATAAGGAGAAAGTCCAACAGAGTAGCCTAGGAATGAAGACTGTATTTGGCATAGAGAAGGGCAGAGTAAGGTATTCAAGAACTTCCAGGAATAACATTTCCTGATGGAGCTAGGAAAATCCAGAAATCCAAATGTTATAGTCAGGAATCCATATATGCAGAGAACAGAATATTTTTTAGTCAAAGCAGGCTGTACAGGTTCCAAAACTCTAACCAAGGCAACACTCAGCATGAAAGAAAGTTACAGCTGAGTCAGTAGTGTTAACATATATGAAACAAAAATATGGAAATAGGAGGGGGAAAGTCTGTGTTGAGTCTAGAAAAAGGGAAGCCACAAAAGGGGTACCAATGAACGCCTAATGAGAAGCCAGAATTCTCATACCCACCCAGCAGGATTAAAAAGGCCATCTCCTACCATAGATGTTAATGGAAGGCACGTAAGGAGCCTAGACTTCTACCTCTACTTGGTAATAATGAGCTTTCCACGGTTCCATGAAGCTAACTCTTAAATTTAAATTACTTTTGGCACATGATAGGTGTACATTAGACTTCTTTTAGTCTGTCAGAATGGTGTCAGAAGAAGGAGACTAAAACAGTTTTAAGTAAGATCCACAGTCTCACAACAGTAATAAAAATGTCTAGGTTTCATTTAAAAATCTCATATCGAGAACCAGAAATACATGAAACTGAATGAAAAAGACAATGGATGCCAATCCAAGGTGAAAGAGATATTAGAATGATCTGACAAAGATTTTAAAGCACACATAATAAAATCTTCAGGGAACAATTATTAACACCCTTGAAACAAATGAAAAAGTCTCAACAACAACAACAAAAAATAGAATGTCTCAATAAAGCGATATATATGAATAACTAGTACAATAACTAAAATTTAAAACTCTGTAAATGGGCTTAACAGCTGGATGAAGGGGAAAGAGAAAACAATCAGTGAACTGGAAGATAGAAAAATATAAATTACCCATTCTCTACAACAGAGAGAAAATAGATGGAAAACAAATGAATAGAGTCTCAGAGACATGTGAAACAATAACAAAAGATCTAACATTTGTGTCATCGAAGTTGCAGAAACAGAAGAGAAAGACAGCAGGGCTGAAAAAGTAATTAAATACTGACCAAAAACTTCCCAAATTTGTCCAAAAGCATAAACCTACAGATTCAAGAAGCTAAATAATACCCAAACAAGATAAACCCACAGAAATCTATAAGACACAACATAATCAACTTTCTGAAAACTAAAGACAAAGAAAACTCAGGGCACCTGGGTGGCTCAGCTGATTAAGTTTCTGCCTTTGGCTTAGGTCATGATCCCAGGGTCCTGGGATGGAGCCCCAGGTCATTGGGCTCCCTGCTTAGTGGGGAATCTACTTCTTCCTCTCCCAGTGCCCCTCCCCAACCGAAGCCCTGCTCATGCTCTCTCTCAAATAAAGAAAATCTTTCTTAAAAAAGACAAAGAAAACTCTTAAAAGTGTTGAGAAATGAACGCTATGTGAGGGAATTGCAATGTGAATGGTAGCAGATTCTTATGTGAACCCATGGAGGCCAGAAGGAAGTGGTGTGACATTGTTCAAGTGCTTAAAGAAACCAGAATCCTATACCCAGTAAAATATCCTTCAGGAATTAAAGGCAAGTCAAGACATTCTCACATTAAGGAAAACTAAGAGAATCTTTCGCTAGCAGATCTATCTTAAAAGAATGACTAAAGAAAATTCTCTAAACAGAAAGGAAATGATAAAAGAAGGAATTTGGGCCAAAATCAACAAGACAGTAAACAACAAATGTTGGAGAGGATGTGGAGAAAGGGGAACCGTCTTACACTGTTGCTGGGAATGCAAGTTGGTGCAGCCACTTTGGAAAACAGTGTGGAGATTCCTGAAGAAATTAAAATTAGAGCTTATAACCTTATGACCCTGCAATTGCACTACTGTGTATTTACCCCAAAGGTACAGATGCAGTGAAAAGAAGGGCCATATGTACCCCAATGATAGCAGCAATGGCCACAATCACCAAACTGTGGAACGAGCCAATATGCCCTTCAACAGACGAATGGATAAAGAAGATATGGTCCATATATACAATGGAATATTATGCCTCCATCAGAAAGGATGAATACCCAACTTTTGTATCAACATGGATGGGACTGGAGGAGCTTATGCTGAGTGAAATAAGTCAAGAAGAGAAAGTCAATTATCATATGGTTTCACTTAATTGTGGAACATAAGGGATAACATAGAGGACATTAGGAGAAGGAAAGGAAAAGTGAATTGGGGGAAATTGGGGTGGGGAGGTGAACCACAGGAGACTGCATTCTGAGAGGCAAACTGAGGGTTTTGGAAGCGGGGGAGGATGGATGATCCTGGTGGTGGGTAATAGGGAGGCACATATTGCATGGGGCACTGGGTGTGGTGCATAAACAATGAATCTTGGAACACTGAAAAAATAAAAAAAAAAAAAAAAGGAATTTTGGACATTAGGAAGGAAGGAAATCCACAATAAGAAAAAATAGGGGTAAATACAATAGCCTCTCCTTTTGAGTTTTCTAAATTAGGTTATTGACTGAAGCTAAAATTAGAACACTGTCTAATTCAGTTCTAAATGAACATAGAGGAAATATTTAAGACAATTATGTTATAAATGGGGACATAGGAATGCTTTAACCAGTTTGGCATTTGGTATTTGCACAGGACAGGATTTTCTTCATAGAAATCTCAAGGAATCTACAATAAATAAAAAACCCACAAAGCTAAACAGTTCATCAGTTTCAGGATACAAAACAAGCATATACAAATTTGTGCTTCTTTGTACTAGCAAAGAACAGATGGACACAAAATTAAAAATACAATACCATTTATAATCAGTCAAAAAATATTTAGGTGTAACTGGATTTTTTCAAAGGCCTGGAACAAATGATCCTAAAATTTGTATGGAACCAGAAAAGACCCCGAATTGCTAAGCAAATGCTGAAAAAGAAAAACCAAGCTGGGGGCATCACATTGCCTGATTTCAAGCTTTACTACAAAGCGGTGATCACCAAGACAGCATGGAACTGGCACAACAACAGACACATAGAACAGTGGAACAGAATAGAGAGCCCAGATATGGACCTGCAACTCTATGGTCAAATAATCTTTGATAAAACAGGAAAAAATATCCAGCGGAAAAAAGTCTCTTCAATAAATGGTGCTGGGAAAATT
>CM053606.1:65636641-65654135 GCA_028646535.1 Procyon lotor | reverse complement strand
GAGAAGGAAGGGAAAGTTGAATGTGGGGAAATCAGAGGGGGAGATGAACCATGAGAGACTGTGGACTCTGAGCAACAAACTGAGGGTTTAGGAGGGGTGGGGGTGGGGGGTTGGGTGAGCCCGGTGGTGGGTATTGAAGAGGGCACGTATTGCATGGAGCACTGGGTGTGGTGCATGAACAATAAATCTTGCAACACTGAAAAAATAAACATATTTGGGGAAAAATATTTAGGTGTAAATCAAACATTTACAGGATTCATATGCTGAAAATTACAGAATATGGTGAAAAAAAACAAAGATCTAAATAAATGGAGGGATATATGGTTTTCATGAGTTAAAAGACTCAACATAGAAAGGATGTCAATTCTTCCCAAATGAAAGACAAGTTTAACTCAATTCAATCAAAATCCCAGCGAGGTTTTTTTCTAGTCATAGGTAAGATTATTCTAAAATGTATTTAGAAAGACACACTAGAAAATCTAAAACAGTTCTGAAAAATAATAAACTATGAGGAATTGGTCTACTGGGTTAGAAGACTTATTGTATAGCTATAATAATCAGCTTTATGGTTCTGATATATAGAGAGAGACACAAATCAGGGAACAGAAGAGAGAACCTAAAATAGACCTACCCACAAAAATATGTGCACTGATATTTGGTGAGGGTGAAAAAGCAATCTAATGGAGGAAGGGTACTCTTCAAAAAATTGTACTGGAGAAAACAAAAACACTTCAACCTGGGCCTCATTCTTATACAAAAATTAACTCAAAATGGATCACAGACTTTAATGTAAAAATTTTAAACTACAATCCTTTTAGAAAAAAACTGTAGAAAATATTTAGGATCCAGAGTTAGGCAAAGAGTTCTTAGATTTCACACCAAAAGTATGATCCATAAAAGGAAATGATAAATTTGACTCCATCAAAAGTAAGAACATTTGCTCTATGGAAGACTCTGTTAAGAAAATGAAAAGACAAACTACACACAAGGAGACAACATTTGCAAACCACATGTCCAACTAAAAACTAATACCTAGCATATATGAAGTATAGATGATCAACAGACATATGAAAAGATGCTCAACATCACTAATCATTGTTAGTGGGGATGTAAAATGGTATAGCCCTCTAGAAAATAGTTTGGCAGTTTCTAAAAAGTTAAACATACAACTAGTATATGACTTGGACATTATATTCCTGGCATTTAATCTAGAAAAATTAAAATGTATGTTCACAACAGCCTATAACCATATTCATCATTATATCAGCCATAGTCATCATAGCCAAAAATTGGAAATAACTCAGAAGTCTGTCAATGGTGAATGGTTAAAAAATTCCTAGCACATCCATACTCTTGAATACTATTCATCAGTAAAAGGGAACCAACTAATCACATATGACAACCTATAGGTCTTCATAGAATTGTACTGAGTGAAAAAAGCCAATCCAAAAGTTATATACTGTAATGATTCCATTTATATAATATTAGTTAAAGGATAAAATTATGGAAATGGAAAACAAATAAATGTTTGCCAGGAGTTAAGGAGTGGTGAGGGAAAGTGGAGGAAATAGATGTGGCTATAAAAGGACACCTGGGAGTGCTCGCTTCGGCAGCACATATAAAAGGACACCTGGGAGATCTTTGTGGTGATGACAATGTTCTATATTTTTACTGTATCAATGTCAATATCCTGGTTGTGTGTTGTTCCATAGCTTTGCAAGATGTTATCGTTGGGGAAAGACACTAGATTTCTCTGTACTATTTCTTACAACTACATGTGGACCTACAATTATCTCAGAATAAAATGCCCAATTAATAAAGGAGAACAACATTTGATTTGTTAGTGATTTCTTGAATATGACACCAAAGGCAATGGCAACAAAATAGACAAATTAGACTTAATAAAATTTTTAAATGTTGTGCATTAAAAGACACTGTGAAAAGAGTAAAAAGGCAACCCAGAAAATGGGAGAAAATACGACAAATCATATATTTGATAAGGGAGGATTAATATCTAGAATATATAGAGAACTCCTTAAACTTAACAGAAAATAGTAACCCAAATCAAAAACGGGCAAAAGGCTTGAACAGACATTCCTCCAAAGAAGATATATAAATGCCCAACAAGCACATGAAAAACTGTTTAACATCACTAATGATTAGAGAAATACAAATCAAAACTAAAATCAGATACCAACTCACATCCATTAGGATGAGTACTATCAAAAAACAAAACACAAAAACCAAACAAGAAAGTAACAAAGATATAGAGTAATCAAGACCTTTGTGCACTGTTGGTAGGAAATGTATAATAGTATAGCTACTATGAAAAACAGTATGGTGGTTCCTCAAAAATTTAAAGTAAAATTATCATATGATCCAGCAATTCCACTTTTGGATATGTACCCAAAAGAAAGCAATGTCTCAAATTTGCACACTCAGGTTCATTGCAGCATTACTCAAAATAGCCAAAAAGTGGAAGCAATCCAAGTGTCCATTAACAGATGAGTAGATGAACAAAATGTGGTATTTAATACAATGGAATATTATTGCGCTCTAAAAAGGAAGAGATTCTGACATATGAAACAAAACATGGAGGACCTGAGGACATTATGCTAAGTCTAATAAGCCATGAAAAAAACAAATACTGAATGAGTCCACTGATATCAGGTATCTAATACAGTCAGGTTCAGAGAGACAGAAAGTGGAATGGTGATTTCCAGGGACTGGGAGTCAAGAGGGGAATGGTATGTCAGTGTTTAATAAGAACAGAGTTCCAGTTTTGCAAAGGGTTCTGAAGATGAACAGTGCTGATGGTGGCACCACAAAATTAATGTACATAACACTACTGAACCATACACTTAAAAATAGCTAAAATGGTAAGCTGTGTATTTTACCACAATAAACACATTGAAAAATAATATGGGGAAGTCCCAGACCTTATTAATGTTTAGTCATAGCCATCTAGACATGGAGGAAAAAGTATACTTGAAAACACTTGGCTAAAACTGGGCTATGTAATCAGGCTTTTCCAGAGGTGTGATGACGGGTCCTTCCAAACTATCCCACTCCCCTTTGCTCTCAATGTATGCTTACCACGCGCTTGTTTTTCTCTGTTCCTCCTTTACCTTTTTTAAGAAAAATTGTATATACTTGAGGAGTACAACAGGATTTGCTGTACATATACATAGTGAAATGACTGCGATAGTTAAGCTAATTAACATATCCTCTCCTCACAAAACCATTTTTGGTGTGTGATGAGAGCTCCTGAAATCCATTCTTGTAGCAAATATCCAGTATTTGATATGGTATTATTAATTGAAGTCATCAGGCTGTACATTAGATTTCTAGATGGATTCATCCTACATAACTACAACTTCGTACCCTTTGACCATTTCTCTACTTCAATATTCCACATGTAAGTGCGATCAGTATTTTTCTGCATCTGACTTACTTCATTTAGCACAGTGTCCTCCAGGTTCATCCGTGTTGTTCCAAATGGCAGGATCTTCTTGTTTCCTAAAGCTGAATGATAGTCCACTGTATCTACATATCTATAGATACATCTCACATTTTCTTTGTCCGTTCATCCATGAATGTACATTTGGGTTGTTTCCAGACCTTGGTCACTGTGAATGCTGCTACAGTGAAGATGCAAGTATCTCTTTGACATCCTGATTTCATGTCCTTTAGTTGTATGCTCGGAGAGGGATTGCTGGATCATATCTATTTGAGTTTCTTAAGAGAACAGTAGAGAGGTTTGTGATATTGAATTGTGAGTTCATATGTATTTTAGATACTTATCTATATATGGTTTGCAAATGTCTTCCCCCAATCTTCAGGTCACCTTTTCACTTCTTGGCTAGTCTCTTTTGCTGTACAGCAGCTTTTCAGTTGCTGCAGTCCCACCTGTTTACTTCCTTACCATGCAGCTCTCTGATTCAGGGGGCTCCAAAGCTGAGCTTTCCACAGGGAGGAGACTCCGTCTGTAGACCTAAGTGGCCCAGGCCCTTGGCAGTTATGAATCTCCCCATAAATGAACATACTGGTACATTCTGTATGTACGTGGCAGCCTCTTGGGAGAGAACTTGAACCCCCACTGTTCCCGTCCCGTTCTCGGTGCCCTGAAGAGCCAGGGCTGGAGCTGCCAGCTGAAGGCCACCGCTCGGACTGCAGTGCCGTCAGCTCGGTGTTGCTATCCCAGCATTCTGTGCAGCCAGCCACTCTTGCTCCTTGCCGTCCTGTGTTTTTGGCTTTAACTGATACAATACTGTAGAAGGTTGGCTCTGTGGGAGCACTGCAGCCTCCATCTTTAATCCTCAAAACAGAGAAATCTGCCTTTGAGATAGTAAATCACAGTCTATGGCTTGCTGTTTCACGATTGATTTGTGAATTCTTTGCCATAGTTGTAATTCTTCTCTATTCTGGGTTACCTGGCAGCCAACATTATGTCTCACACAGACACATGCATATACCATATATAAAATATATTTCCTTATTTCTGTATCTTTTCCTTTTTCCACCTATGTCCTGACGTATAGAGACTCAGAGTCTGACAATGTTCAGCACTTGCCAATTAAGTGCATTATTGGCAATAATTCCTATCTTTCCAGGTCTTTATATGTTACGTTAGATTCAAACCCGGCAACTCTCCTCCTTGACACCTACTGATGTGTAAGTGACTCACACAGAAAGCAGATAGAGGTGGCACGAGCATTTAAACCTACCCTGCCCGGTAGCATGTGCTATGCAGGCTCTCCAGTGCCTGGGGACTGACTCTCAGACTGAGGTCTTCTGGGGCTTTAGATTTTTCTTACCCAGAAAACAGGATCAACAACACCGCCACCATGAATTATTCAACACCTGCCTGGGCTACTCCTTAGTGAACAACAAAATAATGGAAACTGACAAAATTGATTTGTGGTGAATTTTTAGTGAAGCCAAGTTCATGGCAAGTGAGCAAGGGCAAGCAGGGCTCAGAGGAACTTGACCACAAAAACAGTCAGCCCACAATTCCCCTGGAACATCACTACCTGGCCAATAGCACAGCCAGGCCAGAGGACTTGCACATCTTTTCATCTGAGGTTTGGAGGAGATGAACGTGGTCTCCCACTGAAAAAGCACAGTCACTTGGGCTCACCAAACCAGCTCCCCAGCTAGAAGAATGGACAAGACCAAGTATTTCATGAAGTATTTGAATTACTAGATAATCAGAAACTCAATAACCAAATCTCTAAACATAATTTCAGCTGCTTAGCAGAGTGCTAAGAAAGAAAGGCTTCGAATTTTGCATTAGGGCTTCACTAATTAAAAGGAAAAAAAGTATTGACACCATGTCTAATCCTTCCATTAATCTTCCTCAACATATATTCTGCTGCCTGTTATTATATAATCATTAAATGTAAAATATTAAACTGGACATTTGACTTTATTGATCACTTTATGGGCTAAGGATACAGCAAGTAATTATCTGCCAAGACAGATTCATTGATTGGGCTGTCATTGGAAGAGTTGAAATTGACACATAGTTGATCATTATTCTAGTGAACTGTTTTTATCAATTATTTTGTCTCATTCTCTTTCTCATCAAGAGTTATATATTTATAGTTTGTTTCTACTTAAAAATTCAAAAAGCAGACTTTTTACCCTGAAACCAGATGGGTGGTTTTCCGTGTAAATAGAAACTCTGCACTTAAGTATACAGACTTAGTTTGGTAGACTTGCATATTCCATCTATTATAATACTAGGCAACTTTGGACTGGTATTTTATCTCTCTACACCTCTACACCTCAGTTTTTCTACTCGAAAAATAACCTTACCTCTTCTGGATTTTTTTTTTTCCTTACTCTGCTTGTTCCTTCAGCATTTAAATTTAGTACGGTTTGCTAAAGAGGTGTGGGGCCCCTCCAATGTTCCAGGCATTTGCAAGATGCTGAGGATACCAAGACAGGTAAAACAGAGTCCCTGCCCTCAGGCGAGTTTATAGTCTAGTGTAAGAAACTGGCCTGCACCCAAATAAAAGGCATGGAAGACTCTAAGAAGGTGGAGGCTGAGGGTAAGCGATAATTGGAACTAAGCAGCCTTCTGGTTCATTCTGATGCACTGAAAGATGTTTTTAGATCCTGTGCTGCCAACAGGGTCAAAGTCACCTACTATATTCTGTGCAAGGAATATGGGAAAGAAGTAGGAATTATTTTTAAATGCCCTGCGAGACATGCAAGAAGGCTGTTCTTAGGGCTCACTGATTCCAGAACTTAGCAGCTGACTTCATGGATGATCTCTAACACAGACCAGAGTTTCATGGAATTCCTTTCTGAAGTCATCTGTAGAGAAGTCCTAATGTTTTGCCTGACTCCCATTTGTTTAGGTCATGGATATATAGTTGAACAATAAAGCTTCTGACATAATTCTTTCCATTGCTACTTCTATGGGCAGGCAACATGACTTCAATTTTTTAAACTCTTTCTTCCCACCGCTTTTTATTTCTGCATTTGGTAGGTA
Source organism: Procyon lotor (assembly GCA_028646535.1). Lineage (NCBI taxonomy): Eukaryota > Metazoa > Chordata > Mammalia > Carnivora > Procyonidae > Procyon > Procyon lotor. The sequence goes on along the minus strand of CM053606.1, from coordinate 65,647,633 downwards.
GTTAATAAAATATAAGCTTCTTGCGAAGTAGAGGGTAGTGGCCCACTTGAATGTCCCAGCTTCCATGAAGCTGAGTTCTAAATTTCAATTCAGTTTTGGCACGTGGTAGATGTACTATTAAACTTCTCTGAGTTTACCTGGGACTAAGCATCTCAGGTCATCTTCAATAATGGGAGCTTGATGGTTGATGATGAGAATGAGTGAAACTGAAATCAATTTCACTGAAGTATCTTTCCAATGTTGACATGGGACACAGCATAATGTTGCGGAAATAGTATTGTACACAAGTTAGGTCTCAGTGGCCCTAAGAAGTGACCTACCCTTTTTCAGTGAAGTGGTTGGGCCAGCTACTCAGGGAACGCACTTCTCATTCTGAAATTCTACCACTCTGTTTTGTTTCAAGTTAGGTAGACCAGTTGTTAGCATTCACAAGGGCAATTAAAAGATAAAAGCAATGGAGTTAAATTATATTTTTCAAGATCACAATTTCAGGAATTCACAGACTACACAAGAGCTTAAATCTCTTTGTTCCCACCCAGCCCAATTTAACAGACTTGGTGGCTTCTTGTTTCATGGATTTGGCAAAGTAAAGAAAATGACTGTGTATTTACTTGTAGTGACTTAGACTTTGGAAAGTACTTGGGAGTGGGAAACAATTCTCTTTGAATTTTCAAGTAGATCTGTAGTATGCTTTTCTCTATCATTCCAGAATTGTGGAGAGGATTTTTTGGTTTTCTAAAACTCCAATATTTTTTAAGGTAGAGGGTTTCAATCTTTTTTTTTTTTTAATTCTACCTGGAACTGTGAACTATTTCCTAGAACAATGATGGAGCTCATAAATACAGCATTTTGCCTACAGTTTCAGGGTCGTGGGAAGTGTACAGGCAAAAGCGTACAGGGTTCCAAGTTAGGAATCTCTCCTACGCCTCTTATGGAACCAGGTTTTGCTCTAATGTGAACACTTTTGTGCCACCTGCCCGCTGTGCCACCATGAAGAAGTTGCTTAACCTTTTTGATCCCCTCTGGAAACAAAGGAATAATAACATCTACTTGCAATTGGTTAGGAGCATTAGCATTATTAGCTAATACAAGTAGAGCACCTCACCGGCTCACTACATGTTTTCTTCCTCTTTCTCATTTCTTTTCTTAATCTCTATCAAACTCACCTAACAATCTTACCTTTTGCATTTTGGAGTCCTAACCCTTTTTGTATTTTCTGTTCCTCTTTACTACCACCTCCAACTTTCTACTTTAACTACTATTTGTATTGTTCAATCTAATATAATACACTGGATTTCTTTCGTTTTAAAAATTTCTACTTTTTAGAAACAGCACCATTGTGCTTCTTTTGCCAAAATGGGGTTCATTTTTAATTCTCCAGATTTGCTACTTCTGAGGTAAAGCCTTAGCCACATTATCATGGCCTGGATTTTCCCATTTTAAATCTTTCCTGGGGCTGAAAATTAATCTTTCCTTAGGCAGTACCTAAAGGGTATGCGTATTGAGTGATCTAACGATCAATTAAATACTGGCAGAGCTTCAGTAAAGAAACTATTTCTCTACACAAAAAGAGGCCCTGGTAATGCAGGTGGAATCCAGAAGTGTTAAGTTTGCCTGGGCTCCATAAGGAATGCTGGGATAACTAGGGAAGCTTCGGGGACCCAAACTGAGTGAGTAACCTTGGGCCTCCAGAATGCAGGAGACAGAATGGAAAACTAACACTTACTAAGCAACAATTATGAGCCTGGAGGAAATGAGGGATTGCAGTCCGGAGGCCTACAGCACACAGGTGTGGGATTTTCTCTATGTTTTAATAAATCATAGATCTGTATTTAAACTGGGTGATGGGCACATGATGTGATGAGCATTGGGTATTATATGCAACTTATGAAACAATGAACACTACATTGAAAACAAATGATGTACTATATATTGGCTAATTGAATTTAAATTAAAAAAATAAATAAAAGCAGGAACATTGTATGTATATCCATCATAAACACACACACACACACACACACACACACACAAGGATCTTGTGACTTCTGAAAAATCAGAATATTTGGCAACACTGGGCTCAAATTCTTACATGGAAATAAGTTAGCGGAAACCAGGAGACACTATCATTAGAGGTACAAGCTCTCAATTCACAATTCTTACCAATCACTTAAGATATGTGTGTGTTGGGGGGCCCGGGTGGCTCAGTCCCTAAGCGGCTGCCTTTGGCTCAAGTCATGATCCCAGGGTCCTGGGATCAAGCCCCGCATCAGGCTCCCTGCTCAGTGGGAAGCTTGCTTCTCCCGCTACCATTCCCTCTACTTGTATTCTCTCTCTCGCTGTGTTTCTCTCTGTTAAATAAATAAAATCTTAAAAAAAAAAGATAGTTGTGTGTTCATTTCACACCTGGTCCTCTTACCTCTCGTTTACTTACTTTTTGGTAAACCACTGAATATCTGACTCTCTCTTTCCCTATATATATTTGTGTACATGTATATGTGTGTGTATTTAGTATGTGATATATATGTATGTACGCATGTGTGTAATAAAACTATATATATATATACACATATGTGTGTGTGTGTGTGTGTATGTTTAATTTCTTTGATGCAGGTGGTGTTGACTCTGTTACAAACAAGAAAATGTGAAGACCCTCAACTGACTTAGGGCACAACTGGGAGGAGACAGGAAAGAGTGTTACTTGTCAACTGAACTTGCCTACCTAAAGTGGCCCTAAAGAATTAGTTCTGAACCATTGACAATTTTGGTCCCCAGAGGATGTTTGCCAATATGTGGAGACATTTTTGGTTATCACTCATGAAAACCATCTAGTGAATGGAGGCCAAAGATGATGCTAAATACCCTATGATGTATAGAAAAGCCCACTCACTCTAACAAAGAACTATTTGGCCCAAAATATAAGATCACCAATAGTGCCAAAGTTGAGAAACTGCCCTAGAAGGCTTTGGCCAAGCTTATAAAAGTATCCAGAGGGCCTTGTCATTGTCTTGGGAAAAACAAGGGGCTCCTGTCACCATGCAGCAAAAGAAAAGCTTCCAGCTGTCAAAATTTCCCTTCATTGAGTCCCTCTATCCCACCCCAGAGAATCCAATTAACATTTTAGGAGGTGGGAGACAGAGAGAACTGAAAGAATGTACTACCAACAGATCCTCACTATAGGAATTGTCAAAGACTCTTGGAAGTACTTTGGGAAGAAGGAAAATGATTCCAAGAATAAGCCAAAGTAAGCTATTAAAAAGGCAATAATAAAGATAAAAGCAGAGATTAATGAATATAATAAGACAAAACATTACTGAGAATATCAATTAAATCACAAGTTGTTTAACAGGAGTAATAAATAAGCTATCAAGACTGAAGCAAAAAGTAAAAAAGGTACAAACAAAATAATGTTAGGAATAGAAACGGGCATAAATACAGAGGAAGCAGAGATTTGAAAGGTAACAAGGAATATTATCAACAAATTCAACAACACATTTGGTAAAATGTACAAATTCCTGGAAAAATACAAACTACTATAACTGTTTAAAAAAGAAATAGAAATTCCAAATGGTCTCAAACTTTTTTTTTTTTAATTTAGCGAGGTGGGAAAGGTCTGAGGGAGAAAGAGAATCTTAAACAAGTTCCACACCTAGCAGGAAGCTCAACTTGAGGCTCAGTCCCACAACCCTATGATCATGACCTGAGCCAAAATCAAGAGTCAGACACCCAACCAACTGAGCCACCCAGGTGCCCTCCTGAACATTTTCCCTACCAAAAAAACTCTAAGCTCAAGAGAATTTCCCGGTGAGTTCTAACAAATGTCCAAGGAACAGATGATTCCAATCTTACATGAATTATTCAGCAAACTGAAAAAGGAACCATTCCCAACTCATTTTATGAGGTGAATATGTGGGTGGGTCCGTGTGTGTGTGTGTGTGTGTGTGTGTGAATAGGTGTTTCTCTATTTTCTTCTAAAAATTGTAAGGTGATATGTTTCATTATATCCTTGTTTTATCTGAAACTAATGATTTCTGTGTGTGTGGATAAGTATATATATTTTTTATGTGTATATATGAATATACATTGTCTTAGCACCCATTTTTTAATGTGTGCACACATACATGTATATGTCCACATGCATGTGTGTATGCACATGTGCATTTATGAAGTGCTGTGAATCTGGAGATAAAGAGTAATAAGTCCTTTCACTGAGGGGCACCCAGACTAGGGGGAATGCAAACAATAACATCAATAACAACAGAAGACAACCCATAATCTTCCTGGGATGGCTAGAGAAAGAAGCCTTCAACAAAGACAAGATGATTCTTTAAGGATGAAAAGGGGTTTGTCAAATGAAGAAATGGAAGAAGCAATAAAAAATAGAGGAAGACCTGTTTTAAAAGCACACATTTATAGAGGTTTCGTTCAGAACCTAATTGGAAAGATGTTTCTCAAAAAATGTTGCTGGTGAAAAAGTAATGGAGACATTCACTGTAAAATAAGTTCTCGCTCTCTCTTTTCTCTGGGTCTTGGAAATGACTCATTGGCTCAGCATTGAGAGCAAGAGCAAGAATACTCTTTATGGCCAATGTGTGGGGGAGATGACTCTCAGTTTCAAAGTTCTTAATTTTGCCATCGGAGAGAAACAATCATATTTCTGAATGAGATTTCTGTTTAGGGATCCCAATGGTAAAAAAAAAAAAAATAAGCATTTGTGAATTTAAAATCCTTTGCTTGCATTTACAGTATTAAGTTAATTTACAGCTCTCTTATGAGACTCATTTGTGAAAACAAACCCTTGTTCTCATTCACTGACAGGCTCAAATGACCTGTCAGAAGACAAAATGGTTTCTTGGTAAAATAGATTTGATAATAAAAGAATTTTTTAAAGTACGAAATTAATTATTAATTTATTGACTATTCCAAGCTGTGGAAAGCAGGAAAATCTGTCTGTAACCAAGAAATGTTTCTCTACTCAGATTGTATTTGCCATGATACATCAAATGGTCAATATAAACAGAGCATCTTTAACATATTTATATTCTGTCACTTGTGTATTATTTGTTACACATCAAAAATAAATGCTTGACGAAATAAGACATATTGTAAAGAGTAACTGTTTACAACTGACCATAGGTGTTAAATTTTTCTTTAACTGGTGATTTTTTTCTTGTTAAAATATTCATAAACCCGAAACTTCAATATTTCCTACATTCCCAACCCCAAATTCACATGTACATTGCTAGTATTGGACTAGAATTTGCATTTATACTATTTTGAAAAGGATTTGCTAAGTTATTTTATAGTGTAAATAGATTACTGGGCTATAAGTTAATATGTTTTTAGAAAATCAATATACATTACATGCACTAATAACATTTAGATTAATAATAATTAATATGATTATATTTAAGTCTCATCAATTTATGAATACAGAAGAATTTAAATCCTTTCTTTCATTCATTCATCCAAGCATTCATTTTTTCATTCATTTATTTACCAGAAGTGGGTCAGAAACTTGACTAGGTACAAATGGCAATTTGTATAAACATTTTTCTCCTAAGTATTTTCCTGGCACCTTGACCAAACATTAGGTCAAGATCAGTGTTTCCACAGTGGCTGTGTACCTCCTGCAACAGAATTATTTGAGGGCTCTGTTAAAATGCTGATTCTGGCAGTGCCTCTCTCTGATAAGATAGGTCTATTAGTGGTCCCCAGAAATTTAGTTTAATGGGTTCTCCAGATGATTCTTAAAGATTTCAAGTTTGAGACAATTTCTGGGAAAGATGGCAGAGTAGAAGAATCTTAGGCTTACCTCATCCCACATCAGTGTAAACCACCCAGAAAATGACCTGAAGACCAGCAGAACAGACCACAGCTGAATGTAAAGAGACCACATCAAAGATGGCAGGAAGGGCAGAGACAGACTCAGGAGCCAACCTGACCCATGGGACTGTCTGTGGGAGAGAAGAATGCCACGGGCACAGAGACAGGAGAGGAACTCCATACCAGGCATACCAGATACACGGCTTAACTTCTCAGCATCTTGCCATCAGTGGTGCTTAATACCTGGAACTTTTAAAATCAGTGGGCTGAGCTCTGGGAGAGTCAGGGTGAGAGGAAATTAAGCCCCTGCCTTTGAAGACACAGCACGCGCAAACACACACACATACACACACACACACACACACACACACACACAAGCCCCACTGAGATACAGCATAGAAACAGCATTTTGAAAGATGCCTGGCTTTTATGGGAAGGATATTTATTTACTCATCTTAGCACTTGACTTGCTGGAGCAGCAGGAATCTTTGGAAGACTTCGCCAAGAACAGAAGAGCTGAAGGGCACCACTTCCTTCCCTCAGACCCTCGCCTAGATACATGGACACGGGCAGGAACCAGTGCTGCAAAGAGTATTTATTCTCCACCTAGCTTGCTAACAGCACCCCCACCCCAGGTGTTTCCCTGTGGACCACTCCCTCCAGCCTGGCGCTGGCAGCTCTCCAAAGCAGCTCCAGGTCCCCTCCCACAGAGACCAGTGTGAACCTTTCTAACACCATGCACCCACCACCATGTTCTCCTGCAGACCTGCCCCTTCCAACGGGCTCTCAGTAGGAGTCCATCCAAGGCAGTGCCACAAGCATGGCAGTGTGCAAGCAGCCCCAATAGGGGTGAGCATCACCCCAAAGTGACTCCTACCCTGGGGAAAGACGAAGAAACCACATATGCCAGTATGACAGTCCCAACAGTGGGCTGGAGACAGACATCTGGTCCGAATGCTGGCCCCAGCCACCAATGAAAGCTTTTTAGGGGACAACACAGGGAGAGCACCCTGCAGTTCAGTGCTACCACAACTCTGACAAATAACTGGTCTAACCTAACTCAAGCTCAAGGTGGCCTACACTAGCCCACTAACAACACAGAGCCAAATCCTGACCACAACAGGCAAAGAGAGCCATTGCAGATAACTGGACTGAAGGCAAATGTCCCTTAGCTGTAACTGTAGGCCCCATACAATGCACATAGGAGACACCCCATACAATGCACATAGGAGACACCCCTGAATGGCAAGGGGCATTGCACAGCAGAGCGCTATAGATCTCTTTTTCATAAGACCACTACTTTCAAGAGCAGGAGATATAACTGACCTTTCTAACACAAAAAGAGACATAGAGAGTTGCACAACATGACAAGACAGAGGAATACACTCAAATTAAGGAAGAGGATGAAATCACAGGAGGAGAGATAAATGAAACAAACATTAAGTAATATGCTTGATAGAGAGTTTAAAGTAATGGTCATAAAGGTACTCATTGGCCTTGAGAAAGAATGCAGGACCTCAGTGGGTCCCTCAACAAAGACACAGAAAACACAAAAGAGAACCAGTGAGAGATGAAGAATGCAATAACTGATATTAAAAATATACTGGAGGGGATGCCTGGGTGGCTCAGTTGGTTAAGGATCTGCCTTCCATTCAGGTTATGAACCTGGGATCCTGGAGTCAAGCCCTGCATCAGACTTCTTGCTCAATGGGGAACCTGCTTCTCCCTCTCCCTCCTGCTCCCCCTGCTTGTGCTTTCTCTCTTGTTATCTCTCTGTCAAGTAAATGAATAAAATTTTTAAATATATATATATAATATTTAAATTATACACACACACACACACACACACACACACACAGGGTATAAATAGAATAGAGGAAGCAGAAGAATAGTTCAGCAACCTGGAAGAAAGAGTAATGGAAAACAATGAAGCTGAACAAGAGAGAGAAAAAAAGACTAATAAAAAATGAAAAAGGACTTAGGGAACTCAGTGACACCATCAAGTGCAAGAATATTTGCATTATAGGGATTCCTGAAGGAGAACAAAGAAAAAAGAGAGCGGAAAATGTATTTGAAGAAATAATAGCTGAAAACTTCCCAGATACGGGGAAGGAAATAAAAATGCAGATCCAGGAGGCATAGAAATCCCCCAATAAAATCAACTAAAAGAGATCCACACCAAGACATATAGTAATTATAATGGCAAAAAGAAATGATAAAGAGAGAATTTTAAAAGCAACAAGAGAAAAGAGTTACATATAAGAGAAAGGCCATAAGGCGATTGGCTGATTTTTCAGCAGAAACTCTGCAGGCCAGAAGAGAGTAGCATGATATATTCAAACTGATGAAAGGAAAAAAGAAACAAAACAAAACAAAATCCAAGAATACTCTATCATTCAGAATAGGAGAGATAGAGAGTTTCCCAGAGAAACAAAAGTTAAAGAAATTCATCATCACTAAACTGGCCTTGTAAGAGATGTTAAAGGGGATTCTGTGAGTGGACAAGAAAGACCACAAGCAGAAGTAAGAAAAGTAGGAAGTACAAAAGCAGTAAAATAAAGTATATCTCTAAAAATCAGTCAAGGGCTTCACAAAATAAAAGGATGTAAAGTAGGACACCATATATCTAAAATGTTGAAGGGAAAGGAGTAAAAATTGAAAGTGAAAGAACGGAAAAACATTTAACATGCAAATGGATGTCAAAAGAAAGCCAGAGTAGCTATACATGTATTGGACTAAATAGACTTTAAAACAAAAACTATAAGAAGAGGGGTGCCTGGATGGCTTAGTGGGTTAAAGCCTCTGCCTTCGGCTCAGGTAATGATCTCAGGATCCTGGGATGGAGACCTGCATCGTATTGGGCTCAGCAGGGTACCTGCTTCCTCCTCTCTCTCTGCCTCTCTGCCTACTTGTGATCTCTCTCTCTCAAATAAATAAATAAAATCTAAAAAAAAAAAAACAATAACAAGAGACCAAGAAGGGTCAATCGTAAGAGGGATAATCCAACAAGAAGGTATAATAATTGTAAATATTCATGCAACCAACATGAAAGCACCCAATTCATAAAACAGTTAATAACAACATAAGGAAATAATTGAAAGTAATACAATAATAGTAGGGGACTTAACACCCCATTTACATCAATGAATAGATCATCCAAATAGAAAATCAGCAAGGAAACAATGGCTTCAAATGATACATTGTACCAGAAGGATCTTACATATTCAGAATATTCCTTTCTAAAACAGCAGAATATACATTCTTTTCAAGTGCATGTGAAATATTCTCCAGCATAGATCACATGTTAGGCCACAAAATAAGTCTCAACATATTCAAAAAGATTAAGTGTATTTTTTCCAATCACAGTGCTATGAAACTAGAAATCATCCACAAGAAGAAAATGTGGAAAGAAAACAAATACATGCAAGTTAAATAATATGCTACTAAACAATGAATGGGTCAACCAAGAAATCAAAGAGAAAATACACGGAGACAGTTTGTTGCTCAGAGTCCACAGTCTCTCATGGTTTGGTTTTGGAGGGGAGGGGGTGGCAGTTTGGGTGAGCCTGGTGGTAGGTATTGAGGAGGCCACTTATTGCATGGAGCACTGGGTGTGGTACATGAACAATGAATCTTGTAACACTGAAAAAATAAAATAAACGTATTTGTGGGAAAAAAAAAGAAAATACATGGAGACAAATGAAAATGAAAACACAACAGTTCAAAATCTTTGGGATGCAGCTAAAGCTGTTTTAAGAGGAAATTTTCTAGCAAAACAGGCCTACCTCAAGAAGCAAGAAAAATCTCAATAAACAATCTAACCTTACACAAAAGGAGCTAGAAAAAGAACAAACAAAACCCAAAACCAGCAGAAGGAAGGAAATAATAAAAATTAAAGCAGAAATAAAAGAAATAGAAACCAAAAAACTCCACAAGAGACCAGATCAATGAAACCAGGAGCTGTTTTTTTCCGAAGAGCAACAAAATTGATAAAGCTTTAGCTAGACGCATCAGAGAGAGAGAGACAGAGACAGAGAGCGAGGACTCAAAATCAGAAGTGAAAGAGGAGAAGTAATAACTGACACTACAGAAATACAAAGAATTGTAAGAGAATATTGTGAAAAATTGTATGCCTACACATTAGACAAATTAGAAGAAATGGAAAATTCCTAGAAACAAATTAGAAGAAATGGATAAATTCCTGGAAAACTAAATCAGGAAGAAATAGAAAATCTGAACCAACAAAGAAATTGAATTGGTAATCAAAAAATACCCAACAAACAGAAGTCCAGGACCAGATGGCTTCACAGGTGAATTCTACCAAAACATATGAAGAAGATCCTACCAAACACATGAATACCTATCTTCCTCAAACTATTCCAAAAATTTGGAGGAAGGAAAACTTCCAAATTCATTCTATGAAGGCAGCATTATCCTGATATCAAAACCACTACAAAAAAAGAGAATTACAGGCCAATGTCTCTGATGAATATAGACACAAAAAAAACCTAAGAATCTTAGCAAACCCAGTCCAATAATACATTAAAAAATCATTCACCACAATGAAGTGGAATTTATTCTTGGAATTTTTTCAAGGATCGTTCAATATTTGCAAATCAATGTGATATATCAACAAGAGAAAGGATAAAAACCGAATGATCATTTCAATAGACGCAGAAAATGCATTTAACAAAGTACATACAACATCCACTCATGATAAAAACCCTTAGCAAAATTAGCTTCAACGGAACATACCTCAGTATAATAAAGGCCACATGTGAAAAACCCATGGCTAACATCATATTCAATGGTAAAAAACAAAAAAAACAAAAAAAAAAACTGAGAGCTTTTCCCTTAAGGTTCAGGAACAAGACGAGGATGTCCAGTCTCACCACTTTTATTCCACATAGTACTGGAAGCCCTAGCCACAGCATTTAGACAAGAGAAAGGAGTAAAAGGCATCCAAATTGATAAGAAGTAAAATGTTCACTATTTGCAGATGAATAGAAATCTTAAAGACTCCAGCAAAAAACTACTGTAACTGATAAATGAATTTTATCAGGTAAGGTCATAAGATACAAAATCAATATACAGAAATCCATTTGAACAGACAACTGCACTTCTCCAAAGATATATACTTTGCAAACGAGTGCATGAAGAGATGCTCAA
>CM053606.1:65614798-65636541 GCA_028646535.1 Procyon lotor | reverse complement strand
TCTTCATATATTGCTAATAGGGATATAAAATAGTACAACCATTTTGGAAAATAGTTTAGCAGTTTCTCAAAAAGTTATGTAGATCTACCACATGACTCATCCATTATGTTCCTAGATATGTACTCAAGAGAAATAAAATCCTATGTCCATTAAAAAAAATTACACACAAATGTATATAGCAGTTTCGTTTGCAACAGTCAAAAAACTGGATACTACCCAAATGTCTATTAACAGGTGAAAGGACAAATGATATTATATTCATATAATGAACACTACCCAGTTGTAAAAAGGAATGAACTACTGATATACACATCATGTATGAATCTCCACACAATTATACTGAGTGAAAGAAGCTAGGGAAAAAAATGCATTCTGTATGATTCCATTTATAGAGAATTCTAGAAAGTACAAACTAATCCAAAGTGACAGAAAGCAGGTCAGTTGTTGCTTGAGGGACCAGAGCAGGGTGAGGGGGAGCAGGAGGGAGGAAGTACAAGGGAAACAAGTAAACATTTGGAAGTGATGAATACGTTCATTATCTTGATTCTGGTGATGGTTTCACAGGTATATACATATGTCAAAACATCAAATTATGCACTTTAAATATGTGAAGTTGTGTATCAATTATAACTCAGTAGAGCTGTTAAAATAATTTACATGGTGGGAAGAGAGCAGTGATAAATCAGGCTAAGTGATTTCTATTAATAAGCCCTGGGACCTGAAACAAAAGATTAGAAACAAACCATTTTGTTGTTCGTGTCAAGTGGTGCTGTTTCCATCCTAACGTTTTAAAAAATAGTAATCAAGGGCCGTGGACATCCTCTGATTCTACTGCTATCTGAACACTAGACATCTAGTACTTTGTAACAGTAAAAAGTTTTAAAGACTTGGGGCGCATGGTGGCTCAGTTGGTTAACCATCTGCTTTCAGCTCAGGTCATAATCTCAGAGTCCTGGGATCGAGCTCTGCATTAGACTCCGGTTGGCGGGGAGGCTGCTTCTCCCTCTCTAATAAATAAACAAAATAAAAAATAATTCTAAAGACTGCTTTTGTTGTGCCGGTCAAATAAGTAACCTAGAGGACTTCCACCTCTTATCTCTCAGGCTGGGTGTCTTCTGGCGAGGTACAAAAGAATGAATGTGAGACTACCCTTACCTGGGACACTCAAGGAAAGCTATAATGTTCTCAAGTGTCTTCAGAGTCTCTAAGTCTAGTTACGCTCTGAAAATAACCAAGGTGGTGATGGAGCATTAAAACAAGCTATTTTACATATGATAATGCCCACAGGGATTGTTCTTGACTTCTAGCCTCATGCACATGCTCCAAACGGGAGCAGGAACTTTCTCTAGGACGGCCTTCCACTCTTTGTGGCTCTCTGCCTTTAAACATAGTCAGAGGTTTGGTTTTCCACAGAGCAATCCACTGTGTTCCCAAAGTCCAGGGACACCGATCAAGCTCTCCAAGTGGCCTTCGACACTCTGGCATTCCAACAGACAGATGTTTTCTCCTCACTTCTTCCTCTTCAGACCTTTTATATTGTCAAGGTGTGCGATGAGCTAAGGTTTGTGAAGCTAGTTTTCCAGGAGGCTGCATGCATGGTCTAGCCCCTTGCTTTGGCACCCATTACCTTGTTCTCAGCCTCTATCCCTGCGTCTTTAGCCGAAGCTGAATCAGAAAGCATTCCTATTAATATTCCCTTAGGGAATTATAGATTGTTGACATTTTGTAGCAGGAAAGAACCAAGAAGATCATGTAATTCAGGTGGAAAACAGGTTTTATTTCTCATTCTAAATTCAGAGGGTTGGTAGTGACTGCCTGGAATGAGAATGAGTAATGAGGCTCAGGATCAAGAACCCCGTCCAAGAACCTTAGCTGAGGTTGGCCAAGGCTGAGGGACAGGGCAATGATAGCTGTCTGCACATTCCAATCATTTTATGATGAGGAGTTCACGTAAGAGGACAATTAGAGGTTTCTGCTACACGTTCTATGGCTTGTGGTCATGTGCAAAATAAGGCTGACACTTTTTGAAAGATCAACACTATGCAATTTGGCTCTGGTACCTATGTCCAACCTTATCTTGTGCTACCTCCCTGGCCCTCTATACATTTTGAGATCAGTAACAATGGACCACTTGTCTTTTCCTAGACTGACAATGAACTTCTATGATTTTGTTTATCATTCTTTTTTTTTTTAAGATTTTATTTATTTGTTTGACAAAGAGAGAGAGACCACAAGTAGGCAGAGAGGGGGAAGCAGGCTCCCTGCTGAGCAGAGAGCCCGAATGCGGGGCTCGATCCCAGGACCCTGAGATCATGACCTGAGCTGAAGGCAGGGGCTTTAACCCACTGAGCCACCCAGGAACCCTTTGCTTATCATTCGTAAAGGCTCTTCCCTCCACTTCGAGTAGTCTGCTCCCCAAATCCTCCTACTAAAATGCCAGGTGTTTCATGAAGTCCTCCCTAACCCTCACAGCCCCCTCCTCCCACCACACTTGATCACGCTTCTGCTACGGCACAAACGCACCTGCCAGCTCCTCCGGGGAGAGAGATTTAGGCGTTAGCAGTGCCCTCTGTGACAGAGACGGCCACGTCTCTCCCCATACCACTTCTCTGTTTCCTCTTTAATGGTAAAATCCCCAATCTTTAGCTAATAAGTGCTAGAATAAAAACAAGATTTCCACATCTCTCTTTTAGCTAGTGTGTGGCCACATGAGTGAGTTCTGCCCATATGTTAGAAGCAGACACTCCATATGCAACCCCTAGGAATTACCCTTAAGGGGAAGGCTTGTGTTCTTTTTCTTGCCTCCATCTTCCCCTCCCTCTGAAATGTAGTTGTGGCACTAGAGGTGTAAGCAGACGTCGTGAGACCATGAGAAGGAAGCCATGTGTTGACGATAGTGGAGTAACTTGATAGAGTCAGCAGATAAGCCCGGGCTTGGACTGATTACCTCCTGACTTTGTTTACCTAAGAGAAAATAAATGTGCTTCCTGCTCAAGCCATTTCTTTGAGATAAATGGGACTGCTGCCCCTCTCCTTCCCCCCCATTGCACCCCACTCCACACACTAAGGCCATAAGCTCTTTGAAGAAGTAAATTCCAGCAGGCATTTGCAAACCCAAAAATCTACAACAACCAGGCAGATAACTTTATAATGTGTGAATGGTTTGGGTCTGGGAAGGACCATGGAGCAATGAGCCTCATGGCAAATGGGAATCTCTACAAACAAAACACAATATTCAGTTTGATATCTTGCACTTGACTTGTTCAATGGACTAATAGCTTTTCTGGAAATCTTTTTTTCCCCTTGATAGACTATTTCCTTTCTTGAACATCTGCAACACGCTATTTTAATAGTATTTTAACCTCTCCCTACCCTTTATTATGTTGGCTTAAAAGCTCACCTCATATGCTTAACTATTTTTTCAACCCCTTGAGGTCCGGGGTCACATTTTATAGATCTTCGTGTCCTCCGGGGTGCCTCAGGTGCTGGTCAGCATAGCTAGAGTGCCTCATGAACTGACATTGGTAAGGAATGGCTCACAAAACCTGCTCAAAACTTGACTTCCAATCCATATTCATTTTTCAGCGTAGCCCAAAGTCGGGCCTAATCTCCACAGGTGGTAATACTTTCTCTAATTCACTCCCAGCTGCTGAAAAACAGAAAGCGTGTGGCCAATGGTCTCGGCACACAGAGGCTGTGGCTCACCAGGCTGAGACGGGGGGCTGCCGGGTTAGTTCACTCAGGAGGGGCTTTTGTGTCGGCTTCATCCTGCAGAAACCCTGCTTGTTTCTTTTAGCTGTTAAACAAAGTAAAAACCCACCTGCTCAGCCTGAGCAACTGCTCTCAATCAATGACTAAGTAACTTTAAGGTCCCGATCTATACAAACTTATCAATATTTTCACTGGAAAGGAATCAATATAGACAGAGGGAAGCATCCAAATAAACCCTTTTAATGGCCGTGTTTGGGCTGTGAGAAGCAAATGAATTGATTAAATGAGTGGCCAATATTGGCCTGCCAATGCAATTCTTTCTTCAGTTTCAGAAACATTTCCAACAACCCAGTTTTAGGCTCTCCCTTAGTGTTCTGTTACTGTGATAAAGTTCTGCTCTAAATGTTCTACTCAAGAGGGGGCATTTGCTTGTATTCAGTGTAAGAGAGTTTCTGAGTTAATAATTATTGATAACTGAGGTGCTGTGTTAGTGCTTTGCACAGATCATTTAATACTGACAGAGCCCTGTGAGAACCGTATTATCATTATTTCCCTTTTTACAGATGACAAGACAAAGGCTTTTAGAAAAATGAAATACAGCTGATCTCCAAACAACATGGGCTTGAATGCTGCTGGTCCACTTACATGTGGATTCTTTTGATAAATATAGTACAATACTGTGAGTGTGTTTTCAACTTTTTTTTTTATAACATTTTGCTTTTTTAGCTTTAAGAATACATTATATAACATAGAAAATATGTATTCATCAACTGTGCATGTTACAGGTAAGGCCTCCCCAGTCAACAGCAGTCTCTCTAGTGAAGTCTATGGAGGTCAAAACTTACACGCAGATTTTTGACTACATGGGAGGTCAGTGCCCTTAACCCCTGAGTTGTTCAAGAATCAACTGTAAATACTTGTCCCCAAATCATAATAGCTAGTAAGAGAGATAGCTAGTAAGAAAGCTATCTTTCTTAGCTTTCTTAGAATTTCTTATTCTATTACTACATAATAGCTAGTAAGAAAGCTACTTTCAAGTATCCCCCGCCCTACTCAGCCTCCTGCCCCCCCACATCGCATGCCACTACCATGCAATCTATCCTCGCCATGCCGGCCCCGCTAAGAGTGAACTCTGATGCAGAGTGTAATGATGGGGCTGGGGCTCATGGGGGTGTGGCCCCAAAGTAAAATAAGTAATCCTTTTAGACTCCATTCACTTCTTCCCAGGTGGACCAACTTTTGCCAACCTTCAGAATAGTCCCAGAGATTTGTCCTCAGGATCCACAGTCGCCACCAGCTCTGTAAACTCCATGAGCTGGTGCTAAAATCCCAGCTCCGTGACTTACTGGTCATACAATCTTGGGCAAATGATTTCCTCTCTCTGAGCCTTAGTTTATGTATTTAATATTAGGTATGTTGTAAGGATTATATGAGATTCAGGTAGAGCACAGTGTGGTCCATATTAGTTATTATTCATCTTCCCAGAGGAAATTCTATTCTGTAAGCTACTTAGAAATAAATCTGATGATGAAAAGAGAATGAGCTAGTTTAGGGTCGGGTCAAAAACTCGGTGTGGCTCTAAAACCCTCCTGGTGGCGTGTGTGAGCTCCTTGCCCGCTGGCTATGAAGATTCCAGAGTGAGTTTCCAGACATCCTGAGGCCTCGCCACAGACTCAGCCTGAGTCTGCAGTCTCCCAGGATGACCACTTCAGAGGGAAATACACATTTGAATAATTAATTTGGGGGACATTTTTAAAAAATCACATCTCCTAAGCAGTAAAACAGATGAATCTCACAGATAAACCATTGAGTGAGAGAGCCAGAAAAATATGACTACGTGCTGAATACTAACCTATGGTGACAGAAATCAGGGTAGTGGTTACTTCCGGGGAAGTGGTGCTGAGTGAGAAAGGGCAGGAGGGAAACTTCGGGAGTGCCTAAAATATTCCATACCTCGAATTAGGTGGGGATGATGAGCACGAGCACGCAGGTGAACCCGCATCTAGCTGGACACCTAAGATTAGGCATTTCAACTCTATTTACACCAGGCCTTAAAAAAAAATTTTTTTTAAGTCATACTCTGTGTTTTCCATCCCACTGAGTGGGTGTCTCTCCATCTCTCCACTCCCACTGCACTCCTGACATTGAGCCGGACTCAAGCCTTCAGGTTCGCAACTTATTTGTAGATGAGATCTTATATTTGCAAAAAAAAAAAAGTGAGACTTCTTTGTCAAGCCCCGGTTTCAAGATCTTTAAGGGTGTGTGAGCCTGCGCACCCGTGTGCACATGGCCACGCGAACCAGCCTCCGTTTTGCACTTCGGAAGAAGCTTTTCCTAAACGCGTATGCTGTCAGCATTTACTAATTAGACCACACATATGAAAGGATGGGCATGCATCTTTAACGCTTAACTAACAAAAAATGAGAGACCCCAGCATTGGGAGGGCCCTTAGCAATGCAGGTCTTTGGCTGGTCCTCCCGCCCTGTCAGAAATCCTCTCTGCGGCATCTCTGACTGAGGGCTGTCCTATTACCATGACGGGTAATTAAGACAGCCAGAGAGCTTCTGTCCTGTTGGCCACTGGGTCATCTGGGGATGTAAGAGGCTGAAGGGTGGGCATGGTGGAGAAAAGAGAAGAGCTGACAAATAGCTTTTATGTGTAATCAATATGGAACAATTCAACAGCAGTAAGAATTGCGACATCTCCCCTTGGGCTCTCTCCGCCTGGTCTTCTAAAGCAAGCCACATTAAGTTTAGAGCAATTCAGTGCTTGTATTGTTGGAAATAGGCATGTCAGAAAAATGCAAAAGTTGCACTGGCATTTTAGGTCCGCTCTGCCCTTCAGCGGCAATGGAGATCTTGCCTCCCATTACATCCGCCTGGGTCACCCTGTCACCCCGGATGCTTCCGCGGCCCTCGGCTGGTGGGAGTCACTGCCTGTGCTTGCTTTCTTTGTAAATATTTTTTTCAAAGGTTTACTTTTTTGAAAGAATAAATACACATCCTCATCCATAAAGGTTGAAACTCCCCCTTTCCATCTCTCTCTGCCCTTATTGGAATTGCCTCTCCCCTGCGGAGCGCCGCTGAGAAGTGCTCACTTAGGCTCTGCAGAAAAGGATTTCCGTCCGACAGAACGGAAAAATCTCCAACTACAAAAGTGACCTGAAAATTGCACAAAGCACTTACTAGCTGCTGACGGGTCCCAGTCATGAATAATTATTGATCTGAGGAGTCTGAAAGTTGGGTAATTAATGCTGGGAAGGGAGCAAAAGACACATTTTTAGGAGAAAGTAGATTATTTCTGTGTCTCCAATCTATTCCGTCACATTTTAAGTACTTGCCACTGTACGTTTCAAGAGAAAACTACCTACTTAATATTTATATAGCAAAAGGTAACAAGTGATCATGCGCATCAGTTTTAAGCAAATCTCATACTTTGTCCTTGTTACAAAGCCAGCTAGTGCAGTCCTTGGAAAATAAAAAGCTAACTCTCTATAGAGAGGTATCAGAGTTGAAGTGTATGTTAAAGTACAGAGGCCCTTCCCCCCCAATTGGATGTGAAGTATTTGCCTAGAACACTTCATCACCCCTCAAAATATTTAATGCAATCAATACTCAGTTCCCAAGCACTGAAAACATTATCAGCTATTGTTTCCGTATCTGGTGATGAATATAATAAGAAAAAATCCAAACAATCATAGTAACACGGGACAAAGAGGGAAAACCAGCATTTCCCAGGTACCTACTATGAGGGAGGCATCATGTCAGGATTAGAGTAATGTCAACCTTTTAAGATGTTGTAAGGATTAAATAATGGGCACAAAGAGCATAGCACAACACCTGGCACTTAGCAGAAATTTAATAAATTGTAACTATATCAGGTTGTGTGTGTATATATACACACACACATGCAGACACACAATACTCATCCACATATGTGTGTACATGTATGTGTGTATATGTATTTTTTTTTCTTTGTTTTTGTATTTTTTCCTTTTTTTAAGGCTACAACAGCCCTGCTATTTAAGGGTTCTCAGCCAATATAGTAATTAGTATTCAGGAAGATAGAAGGGAAAGAGCAAAGGTCTCCCAAGGCCAGCCACCATCAACATTTGTGGAAAATTCTTTCACACCTTTCTCTTTCTATACAGAAATGTCCACGTATGCACACATACACAAATTTATATACATTGCCTCACACTGCTTATGTGTTTTGCACTCTGCCTCTGGAATTCAACAACATGTCCTGGTGCCTGCAAGGAAGATATTATGATTTCATTTTGGGAAGAGTTGAAAAACCCAAGGCTCGGAGAGGTGTACATCGTCCCAAGGTCAGTCTTTTTGCTACTAAGGGAGCAGAGCTAAAGCCCGAAATGTCATTTATCTACTCCAAATCCACGCTCTCTCCACACAAAGAAGAAACAGACAGTTATGCCTAGTAATTGCAAATTTCCCTTAAGAAAAATCCAATTGTACACAAATTTACTTCTATAAACCTTTTTAGCAAGTTGGTTCTAGTAGACATGAATGGCAAGCCAGTCCTATTGGGAGTAATTTTAAAAAGAGCTGGGGTTTGGGAATAAAAGGGGAGGTAAAGCAGATGGCAAAGAAAAAGGAGGAGATTTTACACTGCAGCCTTGGGAAAGATAAGGGGAGATGAAGGGAAATCAGTCCAGCCTTAGAACCATACCTCTCTCTGAGGAGGGAGGAGGAGGGCCAGGCAGCAGCGGCCAAGCCTAGGAAAGAAGGGAGCATGCGCAGGCCTCAACAATTGCCTCCCAAAGCCATTCTGGGAGGGAAGAGCGCTGAGTACCTCCTCAGCAGAGCACCTTGAGGCTCTTCAATCCCTTTCTGTCTCCAGGAGCTGAGTTCCTCTGACTCCCTTGCACAGACTGGAGATGACATCAGAAAGGAGGGCTCCCAGCCACAAAGTGAGAAAGGTGTGGGACGTTTGGGTGGGGAATGAGAGACACATAAATCCGCTTGCAGTCCCACCTTACTCTTAACAAAGCAACACGAATTGACAGCTCTCCTAGTGAAACGGTGGGGAAGAAAGATCCTGCAAAGTCGCAGTCAAGCTAAATATGGTAAAGGGAAATACATGTGCCCTGAGTTATTATTGATTTCAGGGAAAATCACTGACTATATTTAGTATTTAGATTTACGCTTTCATTTTTTAAAATACAAAAAACACTTATATGCTTTTATATGAATATTTCTGATCTTGTCTTCATAATTCTGTTAAGGTCTTCATTTCCTTGAAAGTGAATTCCCTCAGCACAGTGGTTTTCCAAACAGTCCCCCAGTTGAGGCGGTTCTCCTAAATGGGAAAATATTTGTCCACACTCTACTCATTTAGAATTTACAATAAGCACCCGAGTGTTCTGAAATTTACTTTTATACTAACCAAACAACGAAGAAAATGTCAATGAATTTGTATTATAAACAAGCCTGGAGAAGGCACAATTCTGTTCCAAAGGCAGTCAATAAATATTTATTGAATGAACACTGTTGCTTAAACTATATTATCCTTACAGTCTTGGCAATGACTACTGCTAAGTTCGAATGAGCTTCTGCTGTATATTAGAATGAGCTGCATCAAATCTCTAACTGGTGACCCCAGCCATTAGTTTGCAGAGCTGGCTTCCTACGTGTGTAGCAGCAAGATGCTTGGTCTAATGCCCTGCTGTCACCTTACTGAAATTCATGATTTTATCTTTGATCTTGTGTTGTGTAAGTCAACTCCATTGACACTATGGAACAAGAGCAGAGGCCAAAGCCAATAGGCATGTTCTCCCTTCCATGTCACTCCTACATGATGCCCCATGAGCACAGAATTCCAGTGGGCCCATGATGTGTGAGAGTTCAATGAGACACAAAGTAAGTAAAGGTAGGTGTGTTCAATCCATGACTGAGTTGAACCAGAAGTTGTTTCAAATGCAGAGAGAAGGCCATGTCAATTTAAGAGGCACACATAACCAACAAACCCTATCATATCCTTTCTTACTTCCCTGAATTAGCCAACCACTTGTGCTGAAAGTGGTGGCACAGAAGGAAAGGGAAGGGTGGCAACCCAAAACTCCCTTTTCCTTCAATCTTTCCTTACTCTTAAGTAAGCCAAAGGTAGAAAATACTGGTAGAATGCACCCACATCACGAAGTGGGGGGGGGGGGGGCGGGAGTGAATTTGTGCAAGATTTCCACTGTTACAATAAGAGCAAATTACATATGTCTGTATGAGCTACAAAATACAAATTGAGTAATTTTAGTTATTCTGCAAACATGTTAATTGTTCTCATGTTACCTTTAAAATGGGCACTGCACAATATAATGAATAGTAAAATTCATATTCTCTTAATTTTTAATTTTTTCTTTACATAGAATGACATTAAATAGCATGTAAAAAAGGACCACAACCCACTAAGACCACACAAAAAAGAAAAGCTTTATATTTTTGTATCTTTAACAGCCCCCTCCCCACATTTTGAACTGAGCCCCACAGTTTTTGTAGCCAGCTCATTCTATATTCGGCTGACGGTAAAAAGAGTTGTCTTATTATTTTTCATTGGCTCACCGTTCTATTCCTTTGACCAGTATTCAGCATTCACTTTGTATGATGAATGTGCTAGGGGCAAGGAAGAAGGTAATGAACAAAATAGGAGGTTCTCTACTTCATTGGATCTCAGTCTAGTTTTCTTGCTCAAAATGTACCTGTGCTTTGTGTTTTAGTGTTCTCTAATTCAGATGGTACTTTTCCTGCTGGGTCTAAATTAGTGACATTTAGTTTCCTATTAATTGCAGCGAGGAAACCTTATTAGTATGACTGAACTCCTTCTGCATAAGCAATTTTATCACTCAGGGTAAATTAGCACCTAGAGGACGGGATCTGGGATGAGAATCCAATGAGACAGGACAGGCTGGGAGTCCAGATGCCTGGGTTTTCAACATAATCTTTACCTTTGGGTAAATGTGTGCCTTATTCGCACCTGTTCCGATGCTCCCACCTGAGAAGTGAGAATGTGCTGGTCCCACACCTCTTGAGTGTAGTGTAGAGTGACACTGTAGCCAGTAAGGAGCTGCCTTCTCAATGCAAGAGTCCCTATGTGCCTTCCAGGGGTCCACATTTGCTGCATCTCACAAAGATGCCGAGAGCCGACATTCGAAGGGAGAGCAGTGTGGTTCCCTGACAGGAAGATGTGGGGAGAGGAGCAGGAAGACAGAGAAGCCTGGAGAGGGAAGGAATGCAGCACCACTGGGAAAAGGGCCCTCTTGGGCCAAGCTTTGGTCATTTTTCTGGAGCTCAGGGCTTCCCTGGAGAAGATACAGGCTAGTCCAATCAGGAGAGCCAGGAGCCACCCCTCCAGTCTAAACTACGCTATATGTGTGCAGAGTCCAATCACATACAGTAACTCTCTTAATAGGGTCAACCAAGGCCTGTCTGGTCACTGGTCACAGCCCTTAGAAATCACTTCCAAGCTTTCTCTCCTCCGTGGAGGTAGCACGCTGGAATATGCCTCATGGAGGAGGGCTGTAAATGCGGAGCACTCCTCACCCACAGGGAGAATGGGGCTGCAGGAAATAGTGCTCCCACTTCAAAACGAGAAGCCAAAGTTCAGAGGCACAGACACAGATTTCCCCCTAATTAGCCCGTGCGCCCTCAGCAAGCCACTGAGCCTTCTAGGGCTCCGCTTCCTGATCCCTTAAATGAGAATTGAGTAAGCAGACTACATCTCTCAACTAAATCTCAAACAGGATGTTTTTCCTTTTTCTTTTGTCTACTGTCTCCTCCAGCCCATTCTTTCCAAAACTGTGCCACAGCTCAGAGGTCAGGGACCTCATCTCCTTTGTCCCTGATCCCCCATGGCATGGTGTGCACACAACACACAGTAGGTTACTCGAGAAATGTCTCCTGGATGAATGTTTCTTTAAACCATCTCTGTGAATGAATGTTGCTTCCTATTATCTTGTCCCAGAGAAAAGAGGCAGAGATCTGTGGTAACATAATAAGAGGGGGAAAGCATTCTAATAGTTGATGACACAGAATACATTAAAGCAATGCTCAGTCACCATACATTAAGTCTTTTTAATGTAGCTTTTAAACAGCTTTTCTTATTAGCCAAATGAAATATAGTAATCCTTTAACTCTCCTGTGTCAGATTATCAGCTATTTCAAGTAAGTGTTAACATTTCTGTCACTGGCAAAAGTGAATTATGTTTTCCTTGCCAAGCTTGCATCAACATGCCCAACAAGCGGGCTGCACACGCCTCTCTAATGGGACAGTGTGAGGTGCCACCGCTTGGTGATTATGAAGCAGCTCGACATGGGGGGGAGGGGCCAGGGGGATGTCAGCCCCACCCGGCAGCCCAAGCAGGGCCAGGCAGCTTTTGCAAGGAGTGAATGAATGAATTGGGATGTCATCCTGGGTGAGTAACAGGGCTCTTAAAACCTCTCTGGCTTTGTTCTGTAAATAGCCTGCATGGAAAAATCTAGATGTTGTTATCTCTTGTGCATTTCTATGTCAGCGACTCTTAACAATACAAGGAAGACCAGTTACTTTATGAGCACACTCCCAGTCTTTAGAAATCTGGGTGATCCCTCCACCAGGAAAATTTACTTGGGTGACACAGAGTTCCCATTTTGCAAACCAAACGATCATGGAATATCAGACAGAGATTAAACTAAGAGGAAAACCTGCAATAGAAATTCAAATTTCTTAGCAGGTCTTAAAAACAAGACAACAAGCCCAAAATGGAATTGTTTGTGCTAAGCCCCACATCTCTAAATCGAGACTTAATTACAGTTTCAGCTCTCCCGGAAATGGAATCTTAAACCAGATCAGCAATTGCCCGATCAGCATTACTTAGCTAATCTGCCTGATAGACCCCTGCCATCACTTGTGTGGGAAGCAACCTTGCAAAACCAGCCTGCTTTTTTTGCCTAGTATACCTTGTTGATGCTCCCTTCTGCTGAAAAACGTCTTTCATTTTGTATAGCTCCGTGGAGCTCCTTTCTATCTGCTAGATCGGACCTACCTGATCTGTGAATCATTGTACAGAACTGGTAAGATCTTTAGAATTTACTCAGCTGAACTGCTTTCTTTTTAAACATAGGTAAATGTAACCTGGCACTGGAGCACGTTTGTTTGCCTCTCCTCCGGCTCTGAGTCCTATCTGGCCGACCTCCCTCCCCTAGCCTGCCCAGTGAGCCGCAATACACCTTGTCCTTCACTTTTCTTCCTTCTGCTTGGAGTGACCGCCCCCCCCCCAATCTCATCTACCCGGAGAACCCCCGCTGTCCCCAGAAGCAGCCGAATGCAACCTCTTCAGTTCTCCCTAGCACTTAGCACCTACCTCTGCTAGCACTTTCAAACCTTATTCTATTTGTGCATAACCTTGTGTCTTCCATTAGATGCTGAACTTCTTGGGATCAGAAATTATATTTTGAATTCCAAGTCCTCTGGCACATATTCAAAGCCCAATGAAAGTATGTTGAATCAGTGAGAACGATCCCAGTTATAGGACCTCCATGATTTACATCATAACACTAGAAATTAGGTATCACTGCTTTGATTTTAAAAATAGGATATGGGGGCGCCTGGGTGGCTCAGTGGGTTAAAGCCTCTGCCTTCGGCTCAGGTCATGATCCCGGGGTCCTGGGATAGAGCCCCGCATCGGGCTTTCTGCTCAGCTGGGAGCCTGCTTCCCCACCTCTCTCTGCCTGCCTCTCTGCCTACTTGTGATCTCTCTCCAAGGACCCCAAGATCATGACCAGAGCCGAAGGTAGAGGCTTTAACCCACTGAGCCACCCAGGTGACCCATCATTTGGGTCTTCTAATGGCTAAGATTTTCCAACAGCTAGGTCACTAGAGAAAGTCTTTTCATATGCAAATTTTCATCAAATCCTAGCAACCACATTCTTAAAAGGTGTCTTTTCTTCTTTTTATAGGGAAACAGAAGCTTAGAGAAGTTAAGTAGCTTTCCTAAAGTCCAGAGCAGTGTTATATCTACACTAATTTACTATCCCGGAGCAGTGGACAGTAGTCAAATACACAGTGGTGATGAGCAGCAAGCATTGGTCATTAGACACAATTTTAGAGAAGTTGCCATCTTCCAGATTGTAAGTCTCTGTACCTCTGTAGCATGCCTTCCCAAGAAAGGGAAAGATCAGCGCTTGGAAATTTTGCTCCATTTAAGTAAAATCATGCTTGTGTTTTTAAAAAAATTTTTTAAATCTTGTTATCTATACTAGACGGAAAAAATCCAGCTGGATTGGAGGTGCATTCTGTCTCGGGAAGAGAGGGATATCATGGACAGAGAAGTAGAAGCCTTGGGTCCCTTTCCTAGCTCACCACTGAGAAGTCCTGTGATCTTGATCTTTCTGACCTCAATTTCCTCATGTTTAAAAAAGGGAGATGCTGACCCATCCTCCAGAATACTCCTGAGGACTAAGTGAGACCACACTTGGGAAGGCACTGGGCACAGGCCCGGCGCATAACAGATGCTCATGTTGGCTGTGTTTGAATTTGAATTTCCTTGAATTCCCTGGGATATGTGAGCACAGGTGAGATCTGAAATCAGATCCTCCTCTCTTTACACATCCTCCATTCAGCCTCAGGAGATAAGAGAACTTCACATTCATCAGGCTTCTTTCATCACTGTGTGTGTGTGCACCGCAAGGTGTGTGGTGAAGAAATTCCCTTTCCCATCCTTATCCTCTGGGTCATCTCCTTGCATTAACCTCCATTTGAAAATACCGGAAGCTAAATGTGAATGGAAAATACAAAGTTCGCCAAACTAGAAGTCAGGTCAGTGTTTGGGAACCAAAATCTTGCTTTATTGATACCTACAGAAAATTCCTGGGATATTCACTGCAGTTCTCCGGTGCTTGCTACATCACACAAATGCCTGCGACCCTCTGACCTTTTGATCAATTGCTCGTCTATCATCTAACATCTGCTGCTAAGCGAAGAGCAGGGTATCCCTAAGAGTAGTTATTAATTATTAAGATATATTAATAATACATTGCATTACCCTTTCACTGGAGTGCTGGCTTTTGGATATAGTCAAGTTTTATAAATTGTTGTCAGTTTGAATAGGGTGATTTGAATAGGCACGGCATTTCTCAATAAATCATTGCAATCTACATCAGTTTATCCCATATACCCTCTGGTCAGCTGCCTAGGGAAGAGAAATGCCCACGCTGGGGATCTGATATTTTTGTTTATTCTGATTCTATTACATCTTTTTTTTTTTTTTCTGGTAAAAGCACCCATATCTTGCTGGCAGAGCTCAGCCCCAGTGAACCGATTAAGGAAGCTGATTCTTCTTCTGACTTCAGAGGGGGGCATGGGACCCAGGCCTAGTCAGTCAGAGTGGGGCCTCCCCACCCCCTTCAGGGATGGGCATATGACATCATCAGAGATGATCAAAACTACTAATCCCAAGACTTCCCCCCCAAAGGCTCCTGCCCTCCCCTGAATGTGGAGGGTGAGGCGTGGGGGTCAGGAGGGGGTGGCATTAGGTGGGATACCGTTCATGTGGGTCCAGGTTAGCTGGGTCAGGAGGGAGGCATATCTGCCTTATTAGGAACAAGATCCTTGGTCCTTAAAACCATGGATAATTATTTCTGTCAAGATCATTGTTCCTCTTCAAGATCTTTGTTCCTGGGGCACCTGGGTGGCTCAGTGGGTTGAAGCCTCTGCCTTCGGCTCAGGTCATGATCCCAGGTCCTGGGATCGAGCCCTGCATCGGCCTCTCTGCTCAGCGGGGAGCCTGCTTTCCCCTCTCTACCTGCCTTTCTGCCTACTTGTGATCTCTGTCAAATAAATAAATAAAATCTTTAAAAAAAAAAAAAAATCTTTGTTCCTATTTGTGAAGGATGTTAATTTGTACCAAGCACTGTGTTAAGCACCTCATATGGATCACCTCACTCAGTTCTCACCATAACTCCAGGAGGTAGACTGTAGTATTATTATCTATATATTGCACAGTAAGCAACTTGCCCAAAGTCACACAGATAAGAAGAGAGTCAGGATTCGAACCTTGGTCTGTCCTTCTCTAGGCCCCAGTTCTTACTTTCCACAAATTGGTTATTCATCTATCTGACAGACAATTTATAGAGGGTTCCTAAATTTCCCATGATGTAGATTAAATCAAGTTTATGTTAGATAAGAAGGGAAAAATATTTAAGTCATTTTATTCTCCTGATAATTGAAATATTTTGATGGTTGTACTTTCACCATGGGTGTTTGGAGGAGACAGATAGGAAGATTAGGGCCTGTATTCTTTTTCCTAGCCCAACTGGTTTCATGCCTATGTGGGACATAAGCTATGGAGATGGCCCCCTCATCAAAGGAAAACTAGTGTTATGGTGGCACTTCCCTTCATTGATTAAAAAAAAAAAACACCTTCAGAATTAGAAAGGTCAATAGAAATTACCTTGAGATGTGACTTTGAATTTAGAAAAACAGAATTATAAAAAAAGGGATGGAGAATTTCTCATGACATGAGTGGACCTATGAAATATGCATTTTTCTTCTCCCCATCTTGCCTCAACTCATTTGGTACTTCAGTTTGTATAATAGTTAAAACTCCTGGCAGAACAGAGGCAGTAATTGCAAACAGCTGTAAAGTATTACTCATCTTGCTGATCAAAATGACTTCCTGCTAAATAAACCATGAAAAAAGCTTTTCCACCCACAGAGAAGTGAAGTGTAAATGATATATAGACTCCACCATAAAGAGATCAACAGATTGCATTTTCCTATAACTATGGTTTTATATAGCTACAGTCACTTTCAAAAATGACTTAGAAACTCAAGCTATATTCAGGAAAAAAGAAATTCGGTAACAGCATTAACATGGCGGTAAGAATCCGGAGAAGTACTAGAAGCTTCCAAGCCTTTAGGAAAGCTGTCTTACTTCTTTTAGATTTTCCAGATTGATGAAAGCGACTTGCAATGTGGCTTTCCATAGGCTTATTTTGGACATCACTTTGTCTATCTTCCTCTTCTGAAACATTGCAGCTAAGGAAAATTAGCTAGACATCCACGTATCAGTCTTCCTACCATGTTTTTGAAGGTTCAAGGAAACATGGTGATGATAACATTGGTAATATTGTTACGATTACAGGAACATCTCATGAAGTTTCAGCTCTTCGATGTAAGAAAGTTCTGGTGCTCTGATGTTACTCTCACTGTTGGCCTAAACCTCACTGCCTGCTCTTTGTGACTCTCTCCCTTGTGTTAGGCTCTATTCACCAAATTATAAAAGCTAAAACTGTTTGCTCCACACTCAGACATCTCTGTTCCCCACCTATCTCCTTTCCTCAAGTCAATTCTCATATAAAAATTTCTGTTGAAATTTTTCAACGGGGCGCCTGGGTGCCTCAGTGGGTTAGGGACTCTGCCTTCAGCTCAGGTCATGATCTCAGGGTCCTGGGATGGAGCCCCACATCGGGCTCTCTGCTCGGTGGGGAGCCTGCTTTCCCCTCTCTCTCTCTGCCTGCCCCTCTGCCTACTTGTGATCTCTGTCAAATAAATAAATAAAATCTTTAAAAAAAACAAAAAAGAAAAAAATTTCTTCTAAACCTGTTTCCAATTGGACTCCTCAAACCTGCCCAGGTCTGTGCAAATAAATGCATGTCAAATCTATCCTCCACTGCTGATTCCACTCCATCCCAAGAGTGTTTTCGCTACATCCTATTCTCCCCAGCTGTCTACACAGCGTTTGACTCCATACTCTAGCCTCAAGCCTTTCTCAACTATGACCTATTTGCAGCACTCCATTTTTACTCAGCCTTGGTACTTTCTTGGAGGAATTTATGAAGTGGTTTGGATATGGAAGGTTTTACTAGCATGCTACCTCAAAGTTAATAAACCCAATGTAATGCCATTCATCTTCTTGCCCAAATCAGCTCCTCCTTCCAAATGCACTGTCCTCTCCATGCCACCACTGTTTCCCCTGTCACATCGGGAGAAGAAGGGAAGACCATCCCTGGTGCAGTATCTGTGTAGGTGTTTAGTATGTATTTATGGACTAAATAATGAATTTTCAAACAATAAACCCTTGTAACTGGGCTGACCATTACACAGGTGTAAGTTTCAACCTCTAAAAAGTGAGTGACTTCAGAGTTTACCCCAAGATTGTGAACATCCCTCAAGACAGACTCAGGATATATATTACAGAATTACTGAACTCGTGGATTCTGCATATGTAATACTGAAAATACCTAATGCCTATGTGTACAACATCTACCATCAGGAATCTGACGTCATCAACTCTGAAAGGTTGTAGACAACAGTGCAATGGATAATAGTGTTCCTACTTTACACATGAGAAACTGAAGCTCAGAGAACTTAAGCTGATACCGTAAGGGCACTCAAACCCAGCTGTGTTTATGGGACTCCACGCTCAGTGTCCTTTCTCCAATAAACAATGTCTCAGCTCAGAGATGACTTCGGTCAAGCCCAGTGCTAGGCTGCCAGAGAACTACAGCAATGCTAATACTTTCACAGCGTGAAGGAGAAGGGGCCAAAGGTCACCATTCGCCCAAAGCCTTTTCAGGAGAGGTAAGAGAAAAAAAACTCCCGTTGCCCTGAGTGTGTGAGTTGTTCCCCATGCAGAACAATTCTCTAACACAGGCCAAGTGTCCCATGGTTAAATTCAGTTCTGACACCATCTACGGGGAGTTCCAGTCAGATCCTACAGGTTAAGGGTCCAGTCCCTCAGGACTGCCCCACGTCAGATGCTGTTTCCAAGTCCCAGGTTGTCACCTGGACCTCAGACCAACTGGCTCTAGACCGAGGTCTCCAACATCAGCAATAAAAGGGGCTCCCAGTGACAGTTTCACAGCCTTTACCAGAAGATTAAGAAAATGGGGACAAAAGAACATGAAGAAAAAGAAAGAGGGGCTGCCCGTGGAGCTCTTCATAACTTCTCTCTTCTGACTCTATTCCTTTTGCTATTTCTTTTGAAATTTTAAAGATGAAATTTCCTGTTTCGAAACTGAATTTTCTTTTGGAATTCCTTCCAAATAATAAGCTTTGACCAAGAATAAAGCATTTTCCCTTTCCTAATAAGCATCTGCACATCGATGCTGCAGAAAGTAGACAGCGATGGACACTTTTGTTCTAAGCCTTCATCCTATGTATATTCACAAATCTTTAAAAGCCCTAATGACCTACCTAGTCTTTTTATTTTGACCAACTTCATTCTCACAAGAATGTGAAGTGGCTTATAATAAATTCAGAGACATCAGAGAGGCAAAATCTATTAACATGGAATAAAAGACACACGTAGTAAAGAGGGCCAGTAAATCAGAAACTCCTTTGCCAGCTACTTTGCTCTTTGCTCTATACAGAAATTCTTATATACTTTTACAAAGGAACATGTCTACACCCTGGGGAAATTCTTGCACATGTTTAAAAAAAACATGGAGGGGCGCCTGGGTGGCTCAGTGGGTTAAAGCCTCTGCCTTCTCAGGTCATGATCTCGGGGTCCTGGGATCGAGCCCCGCATCGGGCTCTCTGCTCAGCAGGGAGCCTGCTTCCCCCTCTCTCTCTGCCTGCCTCTCTGCCTACTTGTGATCTGTCAAATAAATAAATAAAATCTTTAAAAAAAAAAAAAACATGTAAAAAGATGTTCGTGGTACCATCGTTTGGGGGGAAAAAAAAATCAGAAATAACCTAAATGTTACCTATTGAGATAAAAATAAAATATGGTAAATTCATATGAAGGATTACTATGTGGCATCTGAAAGGAATGAACTAGATCAACATGCATCAATGTGACTAGGTCTCAAAAAACATTACATGCAAAAGCATAACTATGTACAGCATATCATTTATATAAAAGTTTAAACCACACTAAAATACTTTATAAATCACATACTTGTGTGCTAAAGGATAGGCCATGAACTCCAAAATACACACCGAATTCATCCTAGTGACTGGCCCTGGGGGACACTAAAGGAGAGTGGGCCTGGGGTGGTCGGAGGGGGGCATTAGGTAAGTGGTAATGCTTTGTTTCTTTAAAAATAATTACCGAAAACAAAGACCATAAATTACTAACAGGTGTTAATTGTGAGAATTGGGAATATAGGTGCTTATGTTCTTTGCAGGTTTACTTATCTTTTTTTTTTTTTTAATTAATTTTTATTAACATATAATGTATTATTTGCCCCAGGGTACATGTCTGTGAATCTTCGGGCTTACACATTTCACAGCACTTAACAGCACATACTCTCCCCATTGTCCACTTATCTTTTAAAGGAAAGGCAGAGAATTAAAGAGGAACATTCGTCCAAATATAAAGGTGTGAGTAGCTGAAAAGTAGGAAACCTCATTCTGAGCATCTGTGTCCCCTAGCAACCAAGCAATCGATGAAGGAAATGCAAAGGGTTAAACGGCCCCCATTGCCCACCATGCCACCAGAGGAACAGACTTTGCCAAGTGGGGAGAAATTTGCCACAAGGATCTTGAATGACATATGTACAAGGTCTTTGCCAGCAACGCTACCTCAAGCGCAAAGATGTTCTCCTAGTGCTGTAGGTGTCTTGAATTAGCTCTCAGCAAGTCATCTGGACACACCGTAGAATTCTAATTCTGTACAGACAGTTCAACCTAAGGGGTTAGAGTGATGTCATACAAACAGGTGGCTTTTTTCTGCTCTGGCTTAATATCAATCTGGAAGAATCTAGAGGACCAAATGCCTAATATATCCTCAGTTCTCAACCATTTGCCTTCACATGTAAATGACATTGCATGTGGGACAGCCTCCCAAGGGTATACTCAGAATTACGCACAGTTCTCCACCAGAAAGCACACCCTAATTAATCCCAGTGAGTGAGGACAGTCTCAGAAAATGAATCACACTCACGCACATAGTTGTGCGAAGAACAGGAGTATAAATCATTCACAAGCAATAATTCACATGTTGGTAATAATAAACTCTTTGTGACATTCCTTTCCTGATTGTGACAAAATTTTGTTTTTGATGCCATGGTTGAAACACCTGTCTGAAACACCGGTCTTCAGCCAAATTTCTGCACTACTTGTTGTTTTCACTAAGCCTTTAAGGGTTGTCTTGTGCAGGCAATACTGGAGCATGGGTTCGGCAAAAGGTACATATCGCCCTCCCTTCCTGTTCCAAAGGAGAAGGTGTCTGAGCGACACCACGGCTGCCATGCCAGGCTATGAGATCGACCTGTTCCCAAGCTCAGCAGACAGAATGCTCAGCTAGTGGGGAAGAGCACTGACTCCAGCTGCAGCCCACTTCTAACTTTCCAGGGAATCCCAGGCGGGTCACCCCAGTGCCAGCTGTGTCCTTCTCTGTCAACGGCGAGGATCGGACCCAAAAGCACCTCCAGCGTTCTTCCCAGCTCCCCTACCCAGCATGCCGGGAAACCCAGTGGCATTGGC
This sequence comes from Procyon lotor, assembly GCA_028646535.1. Lineage (NCBI taxonomy): Eukaryota > Metazoa > Chordata > Mammalia > Carnivora > Procyonidae > Procyon > Procyon lotor. The sequence goes on along the minus strand of CM053606.1, from coordinate 65,615,412 downwards.
AGGACAAGCGACCTAACTTGCGGGTCCCAGTGCAAAATGAAAACATGAGGCTCCTTGTTCCAAGCCTTCTAAGAATTCCAAGACATCACAGCCCTCACAGGACCCTTCTGTGCTCAGGGTGCTCTGTGACTACCCAGCCCAGGTGTCAGCTTCCCATAATGGAACAGATCTGTTGCTCAGGGGGTGGGGATGGGGGGGGTGGGGGGCAGGGGCGCCTGGGTGGCTCAGTGGGTTAAAGCCTCTGCCTTCAGCTCAGGTCATGATCTCAGGGTCCTGGGATCAAGCCCCACATCGGGCTCTCTGCTCAGCAGGGAGCCTGCTTCCCCCTCTCTCTCTGCCTGCCTCTCTGCCTACTTGGGATCTCTCTTGCGCTGTCAGATAAATAAATAAAATCTTTAAAAAATATATATTTAACAAAAAAAAAAGAAAAGAAAAGAAAATGAGAGGGGCCAGAGAATAGGCTGGCAGTCACCAGAGCCAAGACAAAGGACAAGTAATAAGAGCCCCACCTGAGGAGCTATTAGGGAGAGAGCAGAGCTGCCAGGGGCTCAACACCAAGATGCTCCTCTCCTGGGTCCCCTTTCTTGCTCTCAGTCATGGGAGAACTGCCCCAG
>CM053606.1:65569686-65606473 GCA_028646535.1 Procyon lotor | reverse complement strand
ATTGGGGAGGGTATGTGCTGTTAAGTGCTGTGAAATGTGTAAGCCCGACGATTCACAGACATGTACCCTGGGGCAAATAATACATTATATGTTAATAAAAATTAAAAAAAAACAAAACAAAACAGCACAATTCTTCTTCAGCAATCTTCACAAAAGATTGTTCCTTAATCCTCAATTAAAATCCTTTAGAAGAATAAATGAAATTGGGTTCCTTCTACAAGGCTAAATGTCACATCTCTAATGCAAATAATAGATTTGAGAACAAAGAAAACGAGTATTTACCATGAGACTAATTTTCTATCATTTGATGCCAATTAAGATTATAATTGCTTCCCTCAGTATCACCAGATCGTTCACAGTTTCAGGAATTAGGAGTACATTTGGTTACATTTATCTAACTTGTGTAAACTCTTCTATGATTTGTTATTCCAGAAGAAAATGGAATTTGAAACCAGAAACACTTCTGATGTAATTTTCTGTAGATGTAGACTTTAAAATCAGATAAATTAGTTAAGCCAGTCATGTAAATGAGTCTGTGCTCACAAGCTCAATATTCAAAAGAACTTGGAAAGCTAATAAAAAACATAACCAGGTAGTAATTTATTTAGTTTTCCTTGCCTCTGAAAATCCCATTTATAGATTTGATGGAATTATTTTGTGAAATACATTCTCTTAATACATGGCTATGGTATGGGTTTATATAGAGAAGGACATCACATGTTTTCCTGCTAGGGCTATTTTTCTAAAGGTTGAAGATACTCTGTCTGCAAGATTGTACTTATTTCCCTAACCTAGGCAACCAGGGTACCTGGGACTTGCCATCTTTCAACTCCTTCACTTAGTGTTAGCCTCCTTACTTCTCTGAGCTTCTGCTTACCCTCTTGGGCCAAAAAAGAAAAAAAGAAAAGGAAAAAAGTTTGTGCAGAATTTAGGATTTAGGCACACGAACTCATTCATGTAAAAGTGACCAGCTTGAACTCTGACTTTTACAGCAAATGATATATAAATAAGAACACATAAAGGGAAAAACTTCAATTCCCAAAAGCCCAGGCCACTTGGTTGAGTACTTTAACACTGGAAGCAGCTTATGTTAACTCTTATGGACAACAACTAAATTGCCATATTGGTGTAACTTCTACTCAAGAGAATCTTGCCAGGGTCAGATCTGTGTTCAGGGCTGACATTGGTGTTTCTGTTCCAGAATGCATTTCTATGGTTTGAAACAATTCTATCCTCAATCCTACCATTCTAGACCATCTCAAACCACTATCCAATCAAGCATAGAAGGCAGAGCAGACCTGTCTGAGTCAAGGCAGCAGATAAAGTGACTAGGACAAGTGATAAGAGCTTCCTCACTTTGGGCCTTATAAAGAGAAAATGTTATTATAATTATTATTATTATTATTATTATTATTATTATTATTATTATTATTTTGCACTGCACTCTGGGCATCTTATTGACTTTTGGGATAAAATATATTGAGTACTAATGTACCATAGCAACTGACATATTAGACTTTGGTGAGGATCTATGAGTCACTGTCATTGGTCCTGAAGAAGTGTAGTGGATTGGTTTTTCTAGCCCTGAAATATTTAGGACTGCTTTCAGACCTCTCCCAAGAATTCAGAACCACAGAAAAGATAAGGTGACGAGGCAGGGTGGTGGGAAGCATACAGAGGAGAAAATATAGACAGGGATGTTGAAGAGATAGCCTCTAAGAGATTGATCTCCAAAGATACCAAAAGAAAGGCTTTTATTTTGACATCTGTTTGAATTATCACTGTTACCAAAAACAGTACCTAATCATAGACTGAGAGAACTAAATTTGAATTTTAAAAATCGGTGTTTCGAGCAAGTCTAAACCCAACAAATATTGACATGAACACATAAGTTCCTGCAGGAAAGTGAACATGACCCAACCCAGGTAGATGTGATATTGATGGTAGGGGCAGCCCAAAGTGATCATTGTTTTCTTTGCTTTTATTCTCTACATTGATGGAAAATTTGTGATTTTTTTTTAATCCAATAACAAAATCAATAGAACTGTGACTTAAATCTCACGACTTAAATGGCCAATTTATATACTTCAGATAATACAGTCCTATTTTCTACAGTTACCCTTTTTTCTTACTATGGAAAGTTTCAAGGGGACATATCTCAACCTTTCTCCAATACTTTGTGAATGTTGTCCTCTGTGATGATTTTTCTCCAGTTTCTCCGAGGAGGCCCCCATAACATCTAGGCTTTACCTTATATTAGCTTTGAGCAAATGGAACTGAGAAGGCAAAACAAAATATAGAGTCATCAGAAATTTGAAATCTTAAAAAAAGCTTGTGGTGGATAATTTAAGTGGAAGCTATTTTGACTGTCACTGAAAATAACAGTTGAATCCCATGCTGACATGGGTAGTTCAATAAACCCTTGGCAACCATGGATTTAACATGCATGGCTTTGAGTGTTCTTAAATGATCCTGAAAGCCCATCACATGTAGTAATTTGTAATTTTGCTGAGGCATGAATGTGCACTGCCCGCACTGGGAGGCAAGCGTGAGTCATTTAACTAGCTACCATGACTTTATCCTCCACTTGTTTTCTTGTAGGAGTTCTATGGTTTGGGAGATTTGCAAAAGTCTCAGGGACTCCTTCACAAACACTCTCATATCTAATATAATGTCCAAAAAAAAAAAAAATGGTAAAGGGGTAGAAGGGACACATACATAGACACTGTTGAAGTAATAGGATTCCAGTATATAACCCTGAAATGTTGTGAACGCTCAATGAATACTTATTTTACGGATTTCTTAGTAACTGGAATAATGTATGTTAAGCATTTGACACAATATCTGACACATGGTTGAGTGTTCTTTATGGGTTCCTTTCTTTGCTTCGTGTGTGTCACCGAAACATTTATATGGTAGCTTCTACTTATGGAGAACTTGTTTTAAATTAGATAAAGGAAGAAAATATCAGAGGCCATCACTGCTTTTTTTTTTTCTTTTCAGGATTTGAACAATGTTTAGTGCAAAATCTGCTTAAGCTGAGGAGTCTCTGTAACAAAGCCCACACTTCACTTAGCAGTCTATATTTATGTGCAGCGACAGAAGCATTGTTTATACATTCTCTTAATCTGCAGACTCACAGTGTGACAGGATTAGGAATCTGGGCCCATATGCAGATGTTAGGGTGTGTGGCAAAATTGAGACACTTCAATAAATTTGCTTTTGAAGATTAGAAATGGGGGCTTGATACACCCATTTGGCTTTTCTCGGTGTCTGAACACAGAACCTCAGTAATCCTTCTGATGGAAATCTCATTAACGTGTGTTTCAGATCACATTATATTTATACACGTATCAGGTCTGCTTGAAAATCAAATAAGGCTTGTTTTTCATTAAGATGGTCCTTTTTAAATGAGTGAATATTTCAACAGATGACACCAAAATAACTTCCCTCAGATTCGGTAATTTACATATTTTGTAGATATTCAAATAAAAGATGATCCAAAATGTAGCCATCATTGTTCCAAAGCTCAGAAAGCTGAGTGTCATTTGAGGCATTCTTGTAACAGATTGTTATGATGAGAAGAACCTAAGATTTTATCTCTGTGTTTGGACATTTTTAGGGGGAAAGAGTATTTTTAATAACATCTTCCCCCCACCTGGGTTTCTTAAGTACTACACTCTCACAGGAGTGACAAACAATAGAAATCAACCAATTGTTTGGTCATCAAAAACATGAATATGGTAATTCATGCCAACAGGAATACTGAGTTACCCTCCCTTCAATCAAAATAATGAGAAAGCAGCTATACATTTGCATGAGAATAGAAATTTAGGGGTGGTCGTTACAGTTTTCCAATTGTAATCTGCTTTTCCACCACCACCCCTCCCCCCTTAACTGCCTAAGGTTTGCAAACTGCTTCAGCAGCCATCAGCCAAGAAATGTACATGTCATCTGCAAATCACAGATCTTGACTCGAGTGATTGCACAGGGAGAAGTGCTGAAGGGTTCATAGTGGCCAGGACAAGACTTAAAAGTGATGCGAAATAGGGAGCAAAGAGGGCTGCAATTGCCTTGGAGCCTCAAACAGACTGAGCTTCAATGCCATAGAAAAAATCACCAGCTTCTCCATCATTTCTTTAAAGGTCAAAATTTTTGTAGGTGGACTGGGAGAGCAGCGGATTGCAGATGCGTTTAACAGCAGGATATTTTCCGCTGCCATGACCAGTTAAGGAAGATTTTCAAAAACACATCTGCTGGTAAACAGTTTGGCCCTACTCTGGGTCATCTGCCTTCTCTGGTCTCCTTGCTGCATGGATTCTTACCTGGGTAAAGTCCCAAACCTCACATCAGTCAAAGCTAGGCTTTCAGTACAGTCCATTACATTTTTTAGAGAGGTACCTCAGTGGCTTTCAGAGAGGTTTTATGATGTGGGGCTGCCTCTTCCCAAATGCACGAAGCACACACATGAGGCACACAGGCCCCAAGCATGGGCCGGGCACCATTTCCTCCTCATGCTGCTGCTCAGCAGGCGGACGCCCACGCCCACCCCTCACAGCCAACCATCCAGTGTGAGCCAACTAAACTCAGTTGCTCCGTTGATGGAGCTACCCAAAGGAACCTGAGGGGACTAGCTCTTTGGGTGCCATTTACGGAGGTCACCCAAGGATCTGCTGTAATGCCCCCGATTTCGAATCCGAGAGACCACTGAGGAGCCGATACCGATGCAAACGCACAAGGGTTTATTTGCAAGCTCGAGCTTGGGCCCAAGTATATCCGACACAGCGGGGTCAGGACTTGGAACCCCAGGTCAAAGGGCGTAACAGTTTTATAGGGGCCAGTGATCACGCAGAAAGTTGCGTAGTCATGTCGGTCCACACGCAGGTGGCCAATGAGATCTGTAACACACGCGGAAAGTTGCCTTGTCATTGTCGGTCCACACACAGGTGGCCAATTGAATCACAATTCACCCTATAGTAACCGTTTGAACTAGCCTATTACTCTGGTCTAATTTGGCGCGCAGGTTTGGCGGGTAAGGTAACTGTTTGAACTAGCCTATTACTCCAGTCACAAGTTTGGCGGGCAAAAGGCAGGGTTTACATCCTGTGGTGGTGAGGGATTCCGCATTCCTATCTGCTAGCTCAAACTGGTTCAAGGACCGGCTAGGCAATGTTCTGACATTCTGTGACCTTTCTCAGGAGCAGGTGGTGTAGGGGTTATATACAAGATGACAGGTGTAGCACAAAATGAAGTTGGCCTTGTTCTGCTCTCTCACTACCATGTTCCACTCAACCGTCGGCTACTATAAACAAAGAAGCCATTTGGCAAACCCAACACTAAACCCACAGTTGGAGTCAGACTGAGTGGTGGGGAATCTTTCATCTCTACCTATATTTGCACCCTGGTCTTCTGGCGAGCTAGATCAACAACAATAAAAGGCCCAGGAACTCCTTCAAGGAAATGGGAATGACACCCATCTCACAGGTTCCCCATGGAGAATACATCTCCTGGAGGGAATGTGGAAAAGTAAGGGCTCGGTACAGCTGAAGTTTTTCTCCAAGTTTTTCCTCTGAGCCGAAAACATGCTGGAAACCACAAACTTGTTCTGTGCCAAATACCTTGGGTTGGAATGTGATCCCGGGGCTGGTTAGAAATGACACCTTATCTGACTCTCCAGCCCACAGCCACTGGTAACACATCAGTATATGTGGGTGAATACGGCCCTAAGTGGTACCCTGGGAAGAAGATGTGTGGTGAAAGCTTACTGTTTACAGTTCTTAGAGACACTGTCCATAGTATTCATGCAGCCATGCATTCAGGTTGGGATGGCAAAGTATTTAGTGTAACCTGTCTGGGCACGAGCCCCTTGGAGATGGCACAGGGTCTCACATGCTCCGAAAGGATGTTATCAGGCCAAGGAGGCTTAAGGTCATAATTCCTTCCCATTAGAAGGGGCATAAGATGTCCACCCTCCAACACTTCCCAACACCTACTTTTCCTTTTGGCAAAGAAATAATAGAAATTAACCATGTATAAGTTCCTTATGTGATCCTTTACAAAGTTAGCCCAAGGAGAAGAGTAGTGACTAAGAAGGGGACATATGTAGTAGTACACCCTTAGTCAGGTTACTTGAGCTCTCCATGCTTCGGGCCCTGGCCTCAAAGGGAGGAATAACAGCATGTCCCCACACGGATGCTGCAGCATGGATGTTGCTGGGATTAAATGAAGGTGTGTGAAAAGGGCTTAGAATAGTGCCTGGCACAGAGTAAGTTTCACTAAAGAGTTCAATTTGAAAGACTGCTGCTATTTTTGTTATTTTATCTTTTCAACGTTGTATCCACCATCCTATAGCCTGGCGTGAGTAAAGATCGTGGCCTGGAGGGGAGGGGGAAGGGCAAGAGGCTTCCAGATTTTGCACTGGGGGCAGAATAACAAAGAATCTCATGGGTTTCATTCAGGTGCAAGGGTTGCTGCGGCTCCTGCTCTAGCTTTTCAACTCCCATAACCCCCTCCTCTCTTCCTACACATCCAGATTTTTCTTAGCGACAAAAAAAGGATCCTTTCAGGAGCTTTCAGATGTCCGTGCAGACATAAGAACGAGTAAAGCCAGAGCAGACCGACCTAAGATCTCACTGGGCCAGGGAAGATGAGGTGGCAACCAGCGCCCAGAGTCCCAGGGTTTCAGCTGGCACTAGGAGCTGTGATCTTGTGAATGAGAACACAATAAAGGGGAGGGAGGAACTCAGTTTGGAATCACTAATCCACTCAGGCCACTTTCTTAGCCCTTAATCATTAAGGGATCCAAGCAAAAAGGCTTTCATCCATCCAGCGAGGTGCAGCGTGGCCCGCTGCTTCTGCCAAGGCAGGCCTCTGCCTGCTGCGTTAAAAATGCCCAGAGCCCAAATCCAGGAGGAAAGCAAGTGGTAGTTTATGCTAAAATGCTAGAGCCATTTGAAAGCAAATGCATATAATAGAAAGAATTTAAGCAGCTGGTGGATGTCATTACATTCACGTCTCAAGGAGGCCTGTCTTCTGGTGACACCAATCAAAGAACTGGGTCATCTCTCAACAGTAATTTTCTTGGAGGCCATGAAATTCTTGCATTGATTTTATCCCCCTTTGGCTGAACATGCACTGAGAACAGCAAAGCTGGTGAGGACTCAGGCAGCCCACGGGGCTGTCATCAACTCCATCTGAAGGGTTTATATCCTTAATGGGATCAGAGGTCTTATCGGTGATTCCTCGTAAGTGCAACAGAGAAACTATCTCTCGCCACCAATTCCACACCTGACAATTCTCCTATTTATCAGTTAACAATTATTGTCGGAAAGCAAGTCAATTACAAAGAGGAATTTATGAAGTTCTTAGCAACTAAGCTGCAGCTTGATGGAATCTATCCCTCCTGTTCAGAAAACTGAAATGTGAACTGTCTGAAGACAGGACTGACTTCACATATATTAGCACCACATCACAATACAAATCATTAGGACATTAATTCTTGTGCTTCTGTATATACCCACCAAGTTACAACTGTGTGTAAGGGGAAACAAAAGCAAACAACTACCGTACAAGGTGGCAGGAATCGTGGCTGCCCATCCCCTCCTCCGTGCATCCTTGCCAACACTCCAAGAAGAATGGCCCATGCTCTCCTCACTCTCCTCAAATCTATGCTAGGGCTCAGAATTTATTTTGGTGTTTTTTTTATCTCTTTACCGTGACACCCGCCCTTCAGCCACAGAAAGGAGGGAACTATTTTTAATAGTCCTTTGTGACGGATGTGTGATGTCCGTATCTGTCCCTCGTTCTGGACACTATACAACCAGGTGGAGCCTAACAGCACCTTGCTTCAGAGGCTACACTGCTTTCTGTCCTGGATTTCCCTGCCACCAGAGCCTAGGACCCTGGCTGGAAACCGCTCAGCCATTCTGGGCAAGTTGGAGAAGTCAGTACTCCCTGGGGGCAACCCTTAACCAATGTTGTGGGAGGGCCAACGAAGGATACAGCTCGCTAACAATTCTAGGGCACACACCTGAGTTTTCCTAGTCTGAGAGGAAGGAGCCCCGGTCTCCCAGAGTGGTAGTGAGCTCAAGAGCACACCCTAGACTGGTTGGTCTTCCATGTTTCAATCTGCTCAGTTCCTCACTTTGTCTCTGGCCCTACTGCTCTCAAACAAAAACACCTACATACATGCCTTTGTCACAGGATCTACTCTTTAGGGAAACTCAGGCAGAGTCGAAGCCATGATGTGACTAATCCATCCAGAACACCTATTTAAACAACTACTTTGACTCACTTCAGGATTAATCATGCTGAGACATAAAACAAAGGAATGTAATGCTTTAGTCTATATCCTCATAAAATATAGGGACTATGTAAAGGATTCTATAATTAAGTGCATAAAATTAACTGTTCCACAAAATTTCAGCTGTCCTTTAGTAATTTATATTCTTCCTTTGGATTGCTACAAAAATCAGGCCCATGAAAAATGTTTTCCTAAATACTTACCAGTAAAAGTGAATGAATAGCTATTTCCCAAGAGGCAATGGACTTAAATTGTTATTTTATCCCATGAGAGAGAAAGAGACTCATCCAGGCTATTTCTTTTTTTTTTTTTCCAGGCTATTTCTTGACTTGCCTAGGTTTGACATCTACCCATCCAACTCCTCTTTAATGATATTCATCACATTTGAGATTATTTGCTTCATATCTATCTATTCCACTAGACGGGAGCTCTGTGATGGTGAGAGTCATTGGTTTCATTTAAAAGTATATCCTTAGCCTTTGGGTTTCCATGTGGCACACAGTGGGTCCTCAGTGAATGTTTATTGAATTTAACTGTACAAAATATAAAATGCCTGAGAAAATCCATACCACTCACATGACGATCAAAGATCATCCCGTACAATATCAGTCATTTGTGTTCATTACCTAAGGAAAGCTCTGGCTGGTCTGGCCACAAGCCTCTTACACAGTGGAGACATAGCAAAGGTTCTGACAAGAACAAAGGAACCTGATTTTCTTTACATCTAATAGGACTCTTTTCTCTCTAGCAAAGTCACTCGGTCTCTCTTTATCACTAGTAAAATTAAAATAATATTAAATCTTGGGTTCCTGAGGTCAAAAGGCAAAGTCGGTCAAGCAGCCAAAGGACCTAACTAGATCTTACAGCTGAGAGTTTGCTGCCACTTTTTGATTTCAAAAACATTAAGACTAAGATATTTGTCTGGGGCACCTGGTGGCTCAGTGGGTTAAAGCCTCTGCCTTCGCCTCAGGTCTGATTTCACGGTCCTGGGATCGAGCTCTGCATTGGGCTCTCTGCTCAGCAGGGAGCCTGCTTCCTCCTCTCTCTGCCTGCCTCTCTACTTGTGATCTCTCTCTCTCTGTCAAATAAATAAAATCTTAAAAAAAAAAAAGATTAAGATATTTGTCAATAATCTTTAATGTAGTTTAAACTACTATCCAAAAGTTGTTTGTGTTCAGATAGAATTTTTCCTGCTACATTGTCTGTAGTCAATCTACCTTTCATGGAAAAAGAGAACAAGTGGAACCTTCTTATAAAAACTCTTTCTCCTCCTCTTTCTTCTCCAAAGTAATTACCTTCTCATATAACACATAACATATCCTACCTCAGTCATGTAATCACACTGGGCTCCTTTAGCTCTTTTCATGTTCACTGCATCTTCTCTTTCTCGTGCTGGGAAATCACTTCTAAAACCACCACTTTAATAATACCATGATGCCTAAACTGGATTATTAGTCTCAGAGTTGTGCATCGTAGAGGAACTGACACATGTCCAAAGACTCTAGCTTTAGTCTTCGCTCTCTCATTAACTGGCTGCATGGCAGGTAACACACATTTTGAGCTTAACTTTGCTCTAAAGCAAACTAGGAGGAAAGGGGATTGACTTCTAGCATACTTCCCAGCTTTAACATCTGTGAATATTTTCAGAAAAGTCTTGGTAGATGTTTTGTTTTGTAAATCGTACTGTGTCTGTCAGGCATTAATTGGTATGTTTAGTTTGGTGACACTAATGACTGTCTTCATCATAAGTGATCAGTATTTTGGAAGTTAGAGTACTTCCAGTGAGTTGATGGCTTTACCCCGTTTGATTCCAAGTAGCAGGTGTTCTGAATTGGTGCTGGTGTGTCTGAAAAGAAAATCTAGATGAAGTGTGAAACCTGCAAGGGTCTAGAATCTTCTCTCTTTGCCAAGCCAGAGTTGGCTTGCAGAGGGCTCAGTTCACAGCTTGTACTCACTTTCCCTCCTAGCCCTTTCCACTGCCTTTTTAATTGCAAATAAAGTGAGCAATAGAAACAAAAATCTTATCTTTATCTCTATCCTAGAACTGCACTGTACCCATTAGTGACAGCTCATAAGAGTTACTAACAAAATAAAGGCAAAGGGATGCTGGTGCCATCATCTGAGAGTCATGGAGTATATTTTGAAGAGAAGAGGTAGAAGTTAGAATAAAGGGGATGAAATAAATCCTCCAAATAGTAATGACAAGTCACTAAATCCCAATATGCATCTTAGAAATGATCACAATGCCATGGCCTGTGATTTAAGATAGTAATATATGTCGTATTGTAAATGAATCATGCCAAATCATATAATCATCTCACGTTTTCCCCTAAATAATGACCATAACATAGGAAGGAATCTATATTGTGATTCTGCAAATTGTCCAGAAGATGGAGATACTGAGGCCACAACATTTCAGTCTCAGGAATTCAGAAGGAAGTTAATTAGATATTTGGGGGCACTTCCTCTCATGAGAGAACCATGATTTGCTTTTTATTTAAATATTCATTTTTAAGAAATTCAAAGCTATTCATCAGAAACCAGGATTTTTAAAATATTCACTTAATAGTTATAAAAGAATAATAATTTGAATAATCTTTCCTCCTTAAAGACATACAGTTGATCCTTTAGGGTAGATGTGTGGGTCCATTTGCTGCCCAATTAACCTCCAGGGCATTACATCCTGACCTAAGTGTCATTAATAATAGTATGTACTCAATGAATTAACTTTATTATTAATGTATATTATTAATTAGTGTGTTGTTTTTATTAACATATTAATTAATAATGTGTTGTCTAAGAAGCGAAAAACTTCACCAACAACTCAAAAACCAAGCAGATCAAAAGGGAGATATTTTCTAGAATTGCATTCAATACTACAGAAATGATTCATTTCAAGACTGTATTGTCCATCTGATGGGTGATCAAATCAATCCATTTTTACATTACAGTGATTTTAAATCATTTGTGATATAAATCCCTATACCATTAATTAAGTTATTCTGGGATGTTTCACTAAACCTTACCTGTTCTTTTCCAGTATAAATGATAAATACTCTGTAAAAGTTATTTTTATGGAATATGTCGGACACAAATGATGTAAAAGAAAACAAATTCTTTAGTACTTGCCACTAGGCTTGAAAAATATTACATCACAATTCCAACTGAAGAACTTCTGTGTACCTTTCCTCCTTCCATTCCCCTCCTGTTCCATACCCTCAAACACTCATCCTGTGCATGTTTTTATACACTTACTACATGTGAATGTACCCCTAAAATATACACTGTTTTATGTGTTCCAAAACTTTTTTTTAATAAAGATTTTATTTGACAGAGGGAGAAAGATCACAAGTAGGCAGAGAGGCAGGCAGAGAGAGAGGGGGAAGCAGGCTCCCCGCTGAGCAGAGAGCCCGATGCGGGGCTCGATCCCAGGACCCCGAGATCATGACCTGAGCTGAAGGCAGAGGCTTTAACCCACTGAGCCACCCAGGTGCCTCTGTGTTCCAAAACTTTATATAAATGGCATCACACTCTAAGTATGTGTCCCCAACTTACTTTTATTAGTTTAATATGTGTTTGAGATTTATTCATACTGATCTATGTCATTTTTGTTTATTCACTTAAGCTTCTGGATAGTATAAATTTATTAATTCTTTCTGTGAATATTAAGATTTGTTCTAATTTTCACTCTTTCAGGCAATGCTACAGTGAATATTCCTATATACGTGACTTCTGTTAGAGTTTCTCTAGGGTATACACCTTGGAAGAGAATAGAACACTGAGTTGGTATATTCAACTTTATTAGTATTACCAAATTGTCCTCTGAAGTGTAAATGGCCCTGATTTATACTCCCACCAGCAGTGTATAGCCCCCACCGCCCCATCTTCTCTCATCACTTGGTGGGTCCAGCATTTTCCTATTTGCCACCCTGGTAAATGCAAAGTGGCATTTTACTGGTTATTAATTTGCATCTATCTCTCTGACTCTTATTTTTATGAGACTACAGATACAGGCATAAGATATTCTGAAAGTTTTTTCTCCACAATCCCTCTCCTCACTTTTCATTCTGCTGGGAACCTCTGAGAACTTATCTATCAGGGGACACGTCTGATGTTTCCTTCCATGTGGAGGTGTGACAGTTATGACCTCTCCTCCTCAGTGTTAAGTCAGAAACTGTGAAGGGTCTGAGATTTTACCCTGGTTGGGAGCTAACAAGTTAGAATGCCATAGTTTTATATACATAAACTGACAGAAGACACAAGACCCGTGGGTCAGAGAAACAGACCATTTATTACTCACAGCACGACTCCTGTCTGACAGAATTACCCAGTAAGTCACATACACAAGACTGTACACTAAGCTGCCCACCATCGCCCCTTGCTCCCTCATACTTAGGATGAATTTCAACCTCATGACCAGTATTGCAATCTTTATTTGCTTTCCAAGACAATTGGGAGAAATACACCGTGGTGAATTTGTCCCTTTTTATTTCTATGAGAGCCACGCATACCAACAGAGACATTTTTTGGTATAGTATTTTTAGTACTTTGGTTTTAGTTTAGCCAATTACAAGCTCACCATTGTAGCACATTCTGGCCAAACACAGTTTGATTTACTTTGGAATACCAATTCTGTCATTTTACACCTGGGTGGCTTTTGACAAGTTTCTTAATTTCTCTGAGATTCAATGACTCCATCTGTAGAACAGTAGTAGTAATAGCATGTGTATCAAAGAGTTGACAGGCTTGGATGAGCTAGTTCAAGTAAAGCACCTAATACGTAATACACACCTTGGTGTTAACAGCTAGTATTATTCTAAAAGTCAACGCCTTTGGTAGAAAGTCATTCCTTTCCCTGAATTTAGCAACAAGTTTTGTCCTGATGTTATTCCATAGTTATTGTTCCCAGAGGTATTTCAGATTTGGCAGATAATAGCCACTGCCATTACTGAGTATCCATATTGTAGGTGTTTTTTTCAAGGTAGAAATTATGCTACCCATTTTACAGATGAGGATATAAAATAAGAGAGGTTAGGAAACTTGCCTACCGTCATATAAGCCAGTAAATGTCAGATCTAGGATTTGAACCCATGTCTATTTACCTCTTCACCCTGGGCTCTTGTTTATTTATCAACAAAAAGTAGGATGCATACATTCCAAAAAGGATCCAGATACTAGAGTTATTGACTCATTTTGCTTAGCCATGAATATAACAGTAAATATATATCACAGGTTTAGGGTAGAAATTGTGCCAAATTCTCCTGTGAGCTTCATTACCAAAGACATCTATCTCTACCAAACATACACAAAATATTCAAACTCCTCACATAGGCTGGTAATTGGGAAAGCCTCTTAAGAAAATGAAATATCCAAAAATCAGTAATGTTTTTCATTACTTTTATCCCAAGGAGCTTTCAGTATTTTGGAAACCTAGCAATAATTATAAAGAAGATTCTCTGACATAGAAAACAATCCCAGGCCAGAGACACTTGAACTTGGGCACTTTATATCCAACTTACTTCATACTTTTCATGTTTTATGATCCTTCTGCTAAGCAGTAAAATGAGTCAGAGCTATATAGGCATATCAGAATTTTTAGTGTTTTCAGAATCAGATAGAAGGCTTTACCTGATCTGAGCAATTCTTTAACTATGTTAACAAGGAAATCAATGGTGGTGGCTTAGATATAAAGTAGCATACTTAGGTTTGAATGCCATGTTTAACTTCTGTCTTTTTATAAGCTAAAGACTTATCTGAAGTTATACAATCAGAAAAATTAATGTTTAAACTCTAAAAGACTATTACGTTTAGAAATCTCCCCCTTCAAAGTCCTTCATTTTCCACTGGGTCACTATTTTAATATATGATTGAAGTATAGTAATGCCACTAGTGATCATGTGAGATTTCCTGTGGGATTATCACCAACACTTAGCTTTCTGTCCTTTGCTTGAGGTTGAGCAGAATCTTGCAGTATCACCCCATCTCTGCCTGTCTGCTCCCCCAATTGGCATTTAAAGTTAATTTCAAAATAAGTAATTATAAGAGCCTATCTGGGTCATCTCCCATGCTATACTTTTTCTTCTTTCAAAAATTATCTCTTTGCTGCTTAGATTGTTTTGCCAAGAAGCTCCAAACAGAAACTCCCTGAGAACAGCACATTCAGTCGAAAACCAGGCTGGAAGACCTGTGAATCCAGTAGGAGGCAACCCATTTCCCTAGCTATGTAAGTTGTGATGAAGACTAAAGTAATTACTCTTTTCCACTTTAGGCAGACTCTTGGATTTAACTTTTAATTACTTCCTAGGAATGACTACCTCTACCCAATTCACTTAAGCAGATGTAACTACCACCGCAAAAGCACTGTTGACTGGTGTCCTCCAGAGACCTGTTCATTATCTGTCATTAAATGTTTTAAAAGTTTGCATAATTGATCTAGCCAATAAGTCATCATTGATTTATGTGGTTCTGTGCTGAAGAGTTGCTCTTTAAAAATTCATAACACTGGTATGTGTCTTTACAATCCATTAGCTGTTTACGTACCCACAGTCTTAGCATTGATTGACCTTGGACTGAGATTCTCATGGACTTCTTTTTTTTGCAAGTCCTCAGTATAGAAAAGCAATACTTTAGCCTTCTCCCTTGACAGCTATACTTTGAATTTTTTTTCCTCCATCAAAATAGAAACTTTACTTGAAATGATGAATAAATAAAGCATATTCCATAAACAGCTCTTCACTATTATTTAAGCTTATGGGTTGCATTGTGTGAATCTCCTTTCCCCACCATCAGATCCAAGTGTGTAAATGTTCTAAAAGGCTTTGAAAGTTTTATGATGATTTCAGGGGATGGAGGAGTAATAGCTGAAGAGTGAAGCTATTAGTTTTAATATTTATATTGAGTGCTCTGAAACATTAATGTGACAAGATGTAAGATCAGTGCAGTGGGATATATTTACTTCACAACCACTGCCACGTGACAAAAAAAAAAGTGTGTGTGCGTGTGTATGTGTATGTTTGTGTGTGTGTTTATTCTCTAAAACTTAGAGGACAAGATTCAAATGTTGTTTGCACTTGTTATTATTTTTTCCTTCCCACAAGATTTAAAGTTCCAACAAATGCATTAGCTTTCTTGAACTTGAGCTATTTTTAGGAAGCAGGAAAGGACTGCCAGACTAAAGTTGACACATGGGTTTGTTAATTTGTGTGGGTCTGTTCAAATAGTCCTCCCACCCTGTCATGGGGAATGCCATCCACCAGATGGGTAACAGGTTGTCCTGTCTTCATTCCCAACTGTGTCTTGGGGAAATATAATGAATAAGGATTATTAATCTGAATCGAGAAAATCTTTATAACGAGAGCTGCTCTTAGTGACTTCATACGGAGAAGAAAGGAGGCAAGGAATTTCTGAGCTCTGGACTCAGTTCTGGTTTCAATCTCAGCTCCACCCTGACAGGAGAAGCTGTGTGACTCTGGGCATGTGCCTTCACATTTTTACACCTGGTTATTGATTTTTAAAATGAGCATGCTAGTTTTAACAACTCACATACTTCCTGCGATGTTTAATGTAGTGATCACTACAAAGACGTGGCACAATAAGTATTCTCTATTATTATTACCACAGTCAAATAAACAAATACTTTTAGAGGGCCTATAGTGTACACAGCACTGAATTTGCACCAATTACTAGATTTTTAAAGTATTCTCAAGGTATTAGCAATCTATTGAGAAAACAAAAACATCTGCCCACTTAAATCAAAACAAGGGCAGAGGTGTTGTTGCAGAACTGGAGAAGATTTAAATGACCTGAGTTTAAAGCCCACCTCTGCCTTGAGCTGCCTCACAATGCTAGGCTTGTGACTTAATCTCTTTGGGACTCCATTTCCCCACATGCAATACTTTACCTCACATAGTTGCAATGAAGGTTACAGAAAATAATATTAATAATGTTTGTGGTAACAAACAACCCAGTTAAAAAATGGGCAGGAGACACGGACATTTCTCCAAAGAAGACATACAGATGACCAACAGACACATGAAAAGATACCCAACATCACTCATTAGCAGGGAAATGCAAATCAAAACTACAATGAGGTATCACCTCACACCTGTCAGAATGGCTAAAATCAAAACCAAGAAAAAACAACAAGTGTTGGCGAGGATGTAGAGAAAAAAGAATCCTCATTCACTGGTGGTGGGAAGGCAAACCTGGGCCACCACTGTGGAAAACATTATGGCGGTCCTCAAAAAATTAAAAATAGAAAAAATAAGTAAAATAGAATTACCCTATGATCTAGTCATTGCACTACTCAGTATGTACCCAAGACTATGAAAACAGTAATTCAAAAATATATTTGCACCTCTATGTTTACAGCAGCATTATTTACAATAGCCAAATTATGGAAGCAGCCAAATTAAGTGTCCAATGATAGATGAATGGATAAAGAAGAGGTGTGGGTGTGTGTATGTGTGTGTGTGTGTGTGTGTTTTACGATGGCATATTACCCAGCCATAAAAAAGAATGAAACCTTGCCATTTGCAATAACTTAGATGGATCTAGAGAGTATAACGCTAAGTCAAATAAGTCAGAGAAAGACAAATACCATATGATTTCACTCATATGTGCATTTTAAGAAACCAAATGAAGAAAAAAGAGACTCACAAGAAAACAGACTCTTAACTATAGAGAACAAACAGGTGGTTAGCAGAGGGGAGGTCAGTGGAGGGATGGGTGAAATAGACGGAGAGTAAAAATACACTTGTGATGAGCACTGAGTAATGTACAGAACTGTTGAATCACTATATTGTAAACCTGAAACTGAGATTAACTACACTGGAATTAAAACCAAAAATAAATTTTAAAAAATATATGTGGTAAACACTTAACTATTAAAAATGGGCTACATTCAGATAATCCCAGGTTTGGGGGAGTTTGACGAACCTGAATAGCCCCGTGAGTTAGCAGCTACCACTGGCTGCCCACAGCAAGGAAGATGTTCGTTATGAAATAAATGAAACAGAGAGCAGGTAATGGTATCCATCAGTGAAGGAGCCCCTTGATTTATGCCGGGGGACCATGGCCGGGTGGGACTGGATTGGACATTTCAAGATAATTCCAACACTAACAGGCAATGAAAAGTACTAAAATATGTAGCTACTCAAGGTACTCGAAGTGGGATGAGGAATATGAACTAAGAGCGCAGGCAAGGGAGACAAGAAGCATGGGGGTGGTGGCAGTGTGGTGTGGCCAGGGCCTGAACGCCAAACTGTGGGAGACGAAGTCAGGTGAGCCGCGGAGGATGCGGAGGGCCTCCTTCGGGTGCCTGGCTGAAGAGTTGTTACCTGATTCTGCAGCCAGTTTTTTCTTTTCCTTTTTTCAAAGCAGTATAACATTGTTTAAATTAACATATAATGTATTATTTGTTTCAGGACTATAGGTCTGTGATTCATCAGTCTTACATAATTCACAGCACTCACCAAAGCAGTATAACATTTTAATAAAATTAACTTTCATTTTTTAATCTAGGTAAAAGATGTCCATAGTTTAAGGCAGCAGTTCTTAACCTTGGGTGTATATCTACCACTTAAGAGCTTTTAAAACTCAAATACACAGGCTTCACCCCAGGCTGCCCAAATTAGGATCTCTGGGGGTGGGACCCAGACATTAGCATTCTTAAAGCCCCAGGTGATTGTGGTACACCACCATTGGGAATCACTGGTTTAAAGTATTCATTTTTAGGGGTGCCTGGGTGGCTCAGTCAGATGAGTGTCAAACTCTTGGTTTCAGCTCAGGTCATGATCTTGGGGTCATGGGATTGAGCCCCACATCAGGCTCCACATACACAGCTTGAGGTTCTCTCTCTCCTCTCCATCTGTCTCTTTCTCCACTCCTGCACAATCTCTCTCTCTCTCAAGTAAATAAAATCTTTTTTTAAAATATTTTATTTATTTGAGAGAGAGAGAGAGAAATAAAGAGCACAAATAGTGTAGCAGGCAGAGGGAGAGGAACAAGTAGACTCCCCACCGAGCAGGCAGCTGGATGCGGGACTTGATCCCAGGACCCTGGGATCATGACCTGAGCTAAAGGCAGACGCTTATCCAACTGAGCCACCCAGGAGCCCCAAATAAAACAATCAATCAATCAAGTATCCATTTTTACTACATAAAAAAGAGCTATTCTTCCGCCCCACTCCATAAATCCCCTTAGCCTGGCCCATATTTCCTTGACTTCTGGTGGGGTTATGATAAACCTATCACATGTTGATAATATCATAAATCAAAAATGCATTCAATGCACCTAACCTACCTTAAATGTGCTCAGTACACCTATGGTTGGGCAAATCATCTCCCACAAAGCCCATTTTATATTCAAGTGCTGCATAGCTCACGTAATGTATTCAAGACTTCACTGAAAGTGAAAACCAGAATGGCCGTGTAGGTACAGAACATCTGTTGGTGCATCGGTGTGTACCCTCGTGATCGCACGGCTGAGTGGGAGCTGAGGTTCCGCCCCTGCCCAGCGATACAAGAGACGATGGTATATCTATCACTGGCCCAGGGAAAGATCAACGTTCACAGTTTGAGTATGGCTTCTACTGAAAACATATCACTTTCACACCATCACAAAGTCGAAAACTTGTAAGTTGAAACATTATAAGTCAGGGACTACATTCTAAAAGCCGTAACTTCCATCTTCTGTTTTCCATATATTAGTACCTCTCTTTTATGTTGGAGGCTTTCCTCAGATGTATGGGAATCTTTGGCCCTCGGCTCATGTTTAAGAATGAGGTCGTGGAAAGATTAGGCAACACTGTTTTGAAAGGATTTTGCATGGATTATGGGAAATCCCTTTGCAACTATTGAGCTTTGCTGTAGGTAGGTAAATGATGAACTGAATTTTTAGTTGAAGTTTCCTTAAATGTCAACATCCATACGCCTTTTCTCTGGGGTTTTTCAGTGTTTTTTTTTTTTTTTTTTTTTTTTTCCCAGTTATTCAGATTCTTAAGGGAAGATCGCTCTAGACTCCTGCCTGGGTACTGTATGTGATTAAGTTCATCTATTCCGCTGGGGCAGGGAAAGCATGCCAAGGGTCCTACTAGTCAACATGCAAATTATCATGTAATGTCCCTGGTTTTTGTCTCTACATCTCATCCTTTGCTCTCTGGCATGGCCACATTTCCTAAACCTGAGACTCCCTGGTTCAGTTTTTCCAGAGATTAAATCTCTGCTCTATGTGGTGAATGTGGGGAAGGGACAGTAGAGTGTGGGAGGTAGGAGAGAGGAGAGGCAAGTAGACTCCTGGCTGTTCTGGCCTAGATAGTCAGCCTGAGAGTCCAAATGCTCCATATCCTAACTTTCCACCAATTCCTTGATTCCACCATCACATTTGGGATGGTGGATTTTCTTGGGTAAATGTGTTCATTTTTTATTGGTATTATCCTCTGTGAGTACTTGTATTTTAACTTCCTCTGCTGAATCATTTGCCATCCATGTTACTTTCTATTTTCCAAAAAATGTTTTAGCTTCTGTTGTTTGCTGTTGTCTCCTTTTCTCTTTGTTCCTGTGGATTTGTATAATTTTGGCTTTGTTCTTTGAATACTATTATAATGGAAAGTTCAAGTGTGAGAGGAGAGAAATACATATGGTTAATCTACCAGGTCTAAACAGAACTCCCAGGGGAATTGGGCAGGGGCCAGGAGGGTTTGGGAGTGGGGAGGGAGTTGGTGGTGTTGTGTTCACAAATATTATGCAGAACTATGGAAAAAGAGTTAAAAGTGGAATGACTCCATATAAGTGAAGGGTAGAAGAGTCAGAGTTCCCCTGTCCATCTTCTCCCTTTTGCTCAAAACCCAGACAAATCAAAGAACACACACAGAAGAAAGACCTGGTGTGAACAGAGAATGGTTGAAGGTGAAGACTGATCTCATGGCCTTCTTGGTCCTTCTGCCAAAATGTGAAGTGACCAAGGAGCCATGAGGGAATTGTCTTGTTTCCTACTATGATTTGACATGTTTCTTTTGCACATTGTGTTACTCAAAGGTTCCTTACAAACTTTCTTCCTAAAGATGCTTAAGATTGGGTGGAGGATACAGAGATCACCAAAATAGTCTTTATGCTTAAGTAATTGATAAGCTCGTAGGAAAACTGGAAGCGCATAACGTTGACTGCACAAGACCTTTCAAATGCTCTGTCCCATCTTACAAGTCCTCCAAACCTAAGAGGGCCTCCTACCATTCCCCACATTTTATCACTTCTTTGTAAAAAACCACTTATCTCATAGCGGTTCAGAGAAAGCACAACTAAAACTGAACAGGTAGGTTTTGTTCCTACAATCTAACCATCTCCAATTCCCATTTCCCTCCTCAACTCTCCAGCCTCAGTAGAGACCTTGAAGAATGAACTTTAGACCCATGGCAATTCACATCCTCATATTTAATAAGTGTTGCCCAGGTTCCAAATTCAAAGTGGGAAATAAGGTGTCAGCAGATGGAAGTCCTGATGTACATATTCTCATTCTTAACTTATTTTCTTTTTTTCTTTCCTGCTACATTCTTACTTGTCCTTCCTTCATGTAAAAGATTCACTTTGAGCACCACCCCAAATGCTCACATGGAGGCAAATAAATATGCTTTGTTTGTCCCTAGCTATGAGTCCTTTAGTGTAAAGGTTACATGGTAAATATTTTCTATCCAAATGTCAAAACAACCATGGACTTCCCTGAGGGGACTGTTTTTCAAAAACTCCGTGAAATCAGGTTGGCAGGCCAGGAAAGACATAATGCTGCCGCCACACGTATCCCTCACAGGAACACTTGGGAACACCCCAAAATGGGGTTCCTGGGGGTTTCTAAGGCATCAAAGGTGGCAGATACAACTCCCCACTTACTCCCAGTTAAGACCTGCACACCATTTCCTCATTTTTCCTAACAAAGAAAATCTCCAGATGTTCACACCTCACTCAAAAGGAATAGTTGGGCAAAAAAAAAAAAAAAAAAAAAAAACCCAAAAACAAGACAAAACAAAAAACCAACCTTCTGTGGGGAAAACTCACACACCTTTGTGGGCTTATTCTCAAGCTCCACCATGCAAATATAGTAACAGCAGCTTTCCTACAAGTGCTCTTCCCTTTGCAAAATTCCACAGTGTTACTACATCCACCATGGGGCAAATCTGGAGCAGTAAGTCAGATTGGTGGGCAGATTCTGGCATCCATTTCATGACACCTTTCTCTCCCTTCTTAGAAAGGGAAAGAGAAAAAGACAGAAAGGGGAAGACCAAATATGAGAAGCTTACTAACTTGTCCACAGCTTCCCCCTCCCTCTGCCCAACTCAGAGGGTTTTGGTCTTGCCTGTTCTCCATTTGCTAGTGTTCTGAAAGAGGAAAGGGAAAAGTCATACTAGAAGATTCTACAGAGAAAATCAATAAGAATAAAAGAAAAACTGTGCACCCCAATGGGCCATGTGAGAGGAAGGACATGCAGCATACCGGGAACTAACGTACATAAGAGGGAACCTGGAGAAGAGGTGATTTAAAGACAAATGAATGCAAGGACAGTAGTTTGGTACTCTTCTAGATTGGGTGAGTGGAAAACTCCTGGAAGTTTCCTTAAGCAAAATAATGGGAGACAATGGTTGATGTTAGCATACCTTACCTCAGTCTATGCACTTGAACCTCCTTAAGTGACTGAGGTACACACAAAAGGAGATTTGAATTTTTATTGGCATTATGATTCTTAAATTATGATATGTTGTAGAAGTTTTCTAAGCCTGTCTGTAGAGTAGCTTCATACATATTTGAGCTATCTACTGATCTCTTCTGAGACTTCCAGTGATATTTTGTCCCATTCGGCTACCTTCTGTGAATTGTTCAACACTATCTTTCCCTTCTCTTCCTCAGAAAATGCACCCTTGACCTTGAATGGTTTCTATCCAGGGCAATAACCAAATGGAGACTTGGTCAGTGGATGGAGAAAAATGCTCAAACCAATGAAAAGTTAAGGACTCTTTGGCCGATGTACTTACCATCTTTTTCCTACCCTTCCAGATTTACCTTTCTCCATCCTGGTCTAGGCCCCTTGGGCTGATTTGTATGGCACAACTAATGGAACCCTTTGACTTCTGACTTCCAGGTGAGTTTGACCAGAGGACCAGAGGGAGATCTAGGGATAGGAGCAGGGCTGGTTATTTATTACCAAACTTGTTTCCTGCTATCCAGGAGTGGCCCTCAACCAAAGGCAAGCCTCAGTCAGGAGATACCCTCCACACAGCTCTCCTGCCTGGATTCTGGTAGCCACTCTTCCCTGTAGTCATTCAGGCCGGGGGTTTACTAGCTCTGGAGTTTGGTGTTATCCCTTGTGGTTTTTCTTTGCTCCTCACCCATATCCTTGCAAACAGTCTATTAGACTTTCCTCAAATTACCCAATTAGAGTCTACCATCTGTTTCCTGCTGGGACCCTGACTGACACAGTTGGCAGAATGAAATTTAGCTTATCCAGAAGGTGTAAATAAAATAATGTGCTTTTATTAAGCTGTCATAAAAATAAACGTGGGTTGAGAAAAAATTTTGTTTGACTTAAGATATATAAGTAAGCAAGAAACTATAACAAACAAACCATTACCAGTAATACAGGTTTCCTATACTTAGAAAGCCTATACTTCTGATCACTGGGAGTATTGCAAGAAAGCCTGTTAAAAACCTGGTACAATCATCTTTCTTTTTAAACTTATAAAAAAAAACAAAAAACAAACCCCAAACACTGCTTTCAGCAAAGGAGCTGAGAAGGGTATAAATTATAACCCTAATAGACTGAGATGAAAGGGATCTGAGTGGGATAAGTACAGATTATAAAGAAACAAAAAATGAAATAGAAGAATTAAAATCTGCATTAGAAGCAGTAAAAAGCAGAATTGTCACTGAATAAAATCAAGTCAGTGGATATAAAAAATTCATTTGAGGAGCTTTATCATAACACAGAAGAAACATATGCAGAGCATCAGCTGAAAATAAGCTGATATCTAAGTGAAGTTAATAAACAGGCCAGAGATAAATATTCAATAGGCAAAGCGTTCCAATCTATCAGAATATTTAGAAAATATAGTAGTAAAAGATTCCATTTGTGTTTAAAAAATGTATTTAATTGGGCGCCTGGGTGGCTCAGTGGGTTGGCCTCTGTGGGTAGGCCTCTGCCTTCGGCTTGGGTCATGGTATCAGGGTTCTGGGATCAAGTCCTGCATCGGGCTCTCGGCTCAGCAGGGAGCCTGCTTCCCCCTCTCTCTCTGCCTGCCTCTCTGCCTACTTGCAATCTCTGTCAGATAAATAAATTAAATCTTTAAAAAATAAAATAAAAAATAAAAATAAAAAATGTATTTAATTATATTTGTTATTTAATACATTTGCTTATATTAATAAACTGATTTATGGGGTTGTATGAAAAATTCTGCAGAGCCTTATTTAGTTATAACAAATAAATGGAATGTGTTATTTTATTGGATAGGAAAATTAATTATTATAAAAACAGTCACAAATTAATGTGGAAGTTTAAATACAATAATATTCAAAAATCCTAAGGGGACTTTTGTTTGGTATAGAATAAAAAAGGCAAGGACTTGACAAAGGATTATGAATTTATAGAAGATGTGCAAAAAAATAACAAAATTTTAAAAAACAAGTTCAAAGAAAAAAGGCTTACCCACTAAGTTATTCTATAAAGTTATAATAATTAAAACATTATATTGCTTTCACAATGGAAAAGGGCAACACATGAAACAAAACAGATATTCAAAAAAAAATCTCTGTAACTATATAATGAGATGGAACCAGAAAGCAATGGAGAAAAGAGATTATTCAATAATTGGTACTGAAAAAAGTGGATTAACTTTTCAAAAAAAAAATGTGTTCAATTTAACCTCATGTTATGCCAAAACCAATCCAAATGAATTAAAAAGTTACATTTTTTAAATTATAACCATAAAAAGGTAGAGAAATTAATAAATAGCCATAAGATCTTGGATTGAGAAAGAATTTTCTACTTAAGAGTTATGAGAAAAGTCCTATAGAAATAATTTATTAGTTTAAAAACCTAACTTCTGTATAATGAAAGTGACTAGAGTAAGGGTAGATTGCTGTAACAGAGTGAACAACTTGACTTTGCAAGTAACCTTGCTTAAAGAACCAAGTATTTCATGTGCTGTCACCTAAGAGTCCAAGGTCTGCCATTCAAGATCACCCACGTTTTTTCCAACCCTTTGTTCTGCCATCTTCCAGGGCACTGCTGTTGCCTGCATGGTTACAGATGGGCCTGTGCCACATCTTGGTTTCCGGCAGGTAAGGAGGAGGTTGGCTGTGAAGGAAGGACTCCCGTTGTCTTAAAAGTATAGTCAGATAATGGGAAATATCCCTTCTGCTCACATCTCATTGGCAAAGAGGTAGCCACACGCTTCCGCTTAACTGCAAAGAAGGTTGGAACATGTATGTAGTTCCAAGCAAAGAAGCCACATGCCTAGCTATACTAAACTATGGAAAAGGAGAGAACAAAATTAGGTGGGAAACAGAAATATCTACCACACCACTCTAACGACAACTAAAGGTAGAGAGCAAACCAAAGAAAAATATGTGCAGCAGATATAAAAAAATAATTACCATTAGAGTATAAAGAATTCAGTATCACAAATCAACAAGAAAAACACCAATGCATCAATTTAAAAAATGGGCAAAGGACAAACACAAACAATACAAATGTCCTATAAACATGAAAAGTAGACAGCATTGCTTGTGAGAAAAGAAATTTAAATTGGGACAAATTAAATGCGTTTATCAACCTGTTCATCAAAATCTTTCTTAATGGTCATTCTCAATGGTGGCACAATACAGTAAGACCACTTTGGTGGAGTATAAATCAGAACATTCAGCCTTTGTGAAATGCACTTGGTTAACATATACCAACCAAATGGTTATATATACACCAAAATATATACCAATATATATATTTGGTTATATATATACCAATATATACCAACTTGGTTAATATATACCAACCAATTGGTTATATATATACCAATATGTATATACTTGGTTATATATATACCAATATATACCAACTTGGTTAATATATACCAACCACACTCTTCTCCTGGAACCCTGAGTCCACATGAGAAATCTGCCCTAAGGAAGAAACCCAAGATGAGGTCAAAGAGGCATGCAGATGTGGTCATGGTAGAACAACCAGCTGGAAATAACATAAATGCCTGACAGTAAGGGAATGGTAAAAGGAATTATGCTTAGGGAGTAATGATAATGCTATCTCTATGTTCCTATTTTGCTTTATGGATGACTTCTGTCCACCTTCCCATGTGGGAAGTGCTGGCAAGGACAATATAGGAATTTCCTTCCTCCTTTCTTATTCCTTTCCCGGACAGAAACAGCTGATTTGTTTTCAGAGAGCATCATACCCTTTGGGTCATATTCCACATAGGCAGAGTTGGCAGGAAACGTGCTCAATCTTCTTTCACACTCAGGATTCTCAGGAAAGGTCAGGCCTCTACCTCTGCTTCTTCAGAAGTGGTGTGATCTGTATCAGAATCAAGACATGCACTCTCCCAGATTCTCCATTTTGCTCCAGTTGGACTCAGGAGGCAGGTCTAGAACTTCTGTGCAGGTGGCCAGTGAAGTGTCTTGGAACTCACTTTATTAATCTCAGTTATTCAGACAGAGCATCTAATACTGGAGATGGGGTGTGGGGAAGCCTCAGATTCTAGTTTCTTCCTATAAGCTGAATTCTCTAGGGACTTCTGAATTCTGGAAATAATGGGGCCCTGACTGATAAGGGTTCTTTGTTCTCTACATGATTCTCTGTGCCCATTTTCTACTGGTCAGACATGCAGGGAGTAGCACCCTAAACCTTCAACACTGGGGGACATCTGTAAGTAAGATAGTATCTATTTTGTTTGAGAATTATGCTTATTTTTATAGGAAAATGCTTCATGATAGCTGGTGGAAAGGCAAGTAAAAGACTTCATCACAACAACATAGCAAGCCAAAAAAATCTTTCCAGAAAAAAGCATATAAAAATGCTGGATAATATTTTTAGTATGTTCAAGCTACAGATGAACTGGAATGAAAATAAGTGAAGTCCTGAAAAAATAAACATATTTGGAGGAAAAAATAAACAAAAAAGACATTACCCTGAATTAATTGGTTAAAAAAAAAAAAGAAAAAAACAATAACATAATTCATATTCGCCTGGAATTCAGGTTGTGAATCCTGAAAATGAGGGAGTGTCGATAATGTCTGACATATAAAGTAAACAGGAGTCCCATCATAAATCCGTACCATATTTCGTTTATACTGTTTATTTCTCTTCAAATCATTAATAATTATACCATAAAGTATAATTTTTATAGCAATGCAAATGTCTAAGGAACTACAAATATTTTCTGCATTGTAAATTCAATAAAGCTTGCTTCCCTTGGGAAAAAAAATTTTTTTTTCCTTTTTTTTTAACCCCAACAAAAAAGAAATAAACCCCTCATCCCCTCTCCCCCCCGAAAAAAGAAAATAAGTGAAGTCCTCCCAGGTGAGGTCCTACTGGACAAAAGAGATAAGCACCTCATAAAGCTAGGGGCTTTAGCTTTCAAAGGCTATCTGGGATTAAAGGAGAAAAAGCTTGGGATATTTACAAAGCAGGGGTTGTTAACAGAGACCCTCCCACATACAGCTGGCAACAGGGCAAGTCTTTTGGTGGGTAAACATGAGAATTCTCTGCCACGACCCATAAGGAGGTCATTAAGAAAAATTTCCAACCTCAGCCT
The DNA here is from genome assembly GCA_028646535.1 of Procyon lotor. NCBI lineage: Eukaryota > Metazoa > Chordata > Mammalia > Carnivora > Procyonidae > Procyon > Procyon lotor. The sequence goes on along the minus strand of CM053606.1, from coordinate 65,579,369 downwards.
TGGCTTGTAGGGGAGCAGACAAAAACTTTCATGAGAATTTGTAACCATAAGCTAGTCTTCACATGGGCTGGAACTGGAAATCACATGATGATACAGCTCCAAATACCTAAGCCACTAATTTGGTTTAAAGTATTCCCTGGTATCTCGCAGAATCACATACAAATCCTCTCTGGGGAATCATACCACAGAAAAAAGTTTGAAGGATCATGAGCACTCTCCCTTTCAGGCATGCACAAGCTCACATGTATACGGTGTGCACACACACGTGTACACATGCATATTTGAGAATTTAAGCCACCATGAACAATTACTCATAGAAACAAAAATCAGGCAATTAAATCTACAAAGATGGCAGATAGTCAAGTAACCAGATACAGAATATGAAATAAGTATATGTTTAACATTTTTAAATAAATAAAAGCAATAGATAAAAGCATGACTAAGGAATAAGAGACTATGAAAAATGAGCCATCAGGCAGATTAGCAAGAGAGAAACAGAACTTCTAGAAATTTAAGGCATAGTGAATATAATTAGAAATATAATGAATAGGTTAAAAAGATTAGACATTCAGCAATTCCAATCTCAGGAATGCATCATAAGGAAGCAAATTAACAGAAGCAAAAATCCCTATCACTGACATGTTCATTGTGACAATTTCTACAAAGAAAAGCACGGGAATAATCTGTGTAATCAATAATGTTTTCATTAAATAAGTATTTATTGAGCTTTTTTAAAAAGCAGATTAGACATAGTTGAAGAAAGAATTAGTCAATTAATCAATTAATTTGTCCTAATATCTCCTAGTAACATCCTCAAGTATGCTTTTATATTTAGTATTTAATGCCTATATAATTTGCCTTTGATTTCAATTTATAAAGCAAAGTATAAATTTACTTATAAATTCACATTATCCTGATAGTAACCCTGTGGGATTTTCAGGATAGACATTAATTCCCCAAATAGATTGTAAAGTCTTTGAAAGCAGACAGTAAAATGTATTTTTGGTCTTCTACAAATGATTGCATGCAATCTGTTGAATATAGTTAAATCTATTCAATGCTTCTCCAATTTGTAATGCATTTGAACAAAATATCTACTCTTTCTTTAAATATCTTTCCCCAGTTTAGAAGTAGTTTTTTTTCCCCACAAGTGTTTTGAAATCCTGAAATTGAAGTTTCTAGAAAGGAAATAAGCGTAAAGACCACTTTTTTGATGCCTAGAGTTCCAGCTGTGCCCTAACACAGTATTTACTTTTGGGCAAAGGAAGAAGTATAGTTGAATTAGGTAAATATTGATTGAGTGCCTACCAAGTGACAGACATTGTTTGGTAATTTACATATGTTACAATCTCATTAGTCTTGTGAGAAAATGCCCCAAGTGATTTTTGTGTGTAGGACACAATGGGTAAAAGAATCATTTATTAGGTGCTGTGTTTTGTGTCAGGCACTGCACTGGTTACCTTACATGTATTTTTTCTTCAAACAGTTAACCTGATTTCCAGCATTTATGTGGATTATTCTCACAGAAGTTTCCCCTGCAGGAGGGAGAATGCCATTAGAACAACACCTGAAGTCTGCTCTGACCCAATAACTTCTCCAAGATTCATGGTGGCAGGAGAGGTCATAACAAAGGCAAAGTCCAGCCAGCCTTCCAACAGCCTGCGTTAGGTGAGAATAGGGGGTCAATAGACTCTATTCCCCAAAATAAATGTGACTAGCAGACGTTCAGTGGGGGCTTCCAGGCACTGTCTTAGAAAGGAGGCAGAAAATACAGAGCAAGGTCACTATTTTAAGAGTCTATAATCGATCTGTAGTCTTTTGCTCATCTCTTGTTTGAACTTCATTAGTGGAAATTATGTATTCAGGGTTTACCAGAATCTCCCAGAAAAATCCAAGTAAGTCATTCAAGAAAATAAAACCTAATAGATTGGGGTGGCCAAGAATAATTTGGAACCCAAGCCAGGATCATGGATGGCAGGAGTCCAGCACTGAACCCTGACCTGGGTTATAGAGTATACCGAACAATGAAGTCTGAGTGGGGATGGCCCCCACTTCCCTACAAATCTAGATAACAGCTTTAAAAAGAGTACCCATGAGTGATGGTACAACAAATGTCTGTGTGGTACTTACTTTATTCCAGGCACTATTCTAAGTGACATATGTATGTACCTCAAATCCTTTTTGGTGAGTACCATCATTTGTCCCATTTTTAGATACGGATATATCTGCTAAGATCATGGGTACTCTGTGACACAGCCAGGTTCAAACGCAGGCAAGTCTGGCTCATCACCACTAGCTCTACCACCTCTCCCACACCAATCAGACAATCTTATGACAAGGATGTACAAAGGACTTTGGTGACTAAGACTTAATAGGTTAACATGGGTATTCCATATCAGTTGTAGAGGGTGCTTACAGAGTGAGGGGTCCTGAGAGAGTTCAGTCTGGGAGCCTTATTCACCTTACTTGCACAACTAACTTGGAGAAGTGAGACTCTCAGTCATTAGAGTTCACTTTCTGTTTATGCCAGATTAACCCTGCACTCATTTATTCATATATCTTTACAAAAGAGCCAGTGCAATGTCCACAATAGCCAAAGTATGGAAAGATCCCATTCTATCATTCGAAAGATGATAAATCCATCGAATGATAAATGGGTAAAGATGTGGTATATACACACACACATATATATGTATATATGTATGTATTTGTACACACACACACACACACCTCAATATTACTCAGCCAACAAAAAGAATGAAATCTTGTCATTTGCAACATGATGGAACTAGAATGTATTATGCTATGCCAAATAAGTCACTCAGAAAAAAATACGGTATAATTCCACTTAAATGTGGAATTTAAGAAACAGATGAACATTAGGGAAGGGAAGGAAAAATAAAGTAAGATTAAAAACAGAAAGGAAGGCAAACTCTAAGAGACTCTTAACTATAGAGAACAAACAGAGTTGCTGGAGGGGAGGTGGTGAGGGGATGGGGTAACCGGGTGATGGGCATCAAGGAGGGCACTTGACGTAATGAGCACCGGGTGTTATAGGCAACTGAAGAAGCACTAAATTCTACCCCTGAAGCTAATAATACACTATATGCTAACTAGCTTGAAATTAAATAAAATCTAAAAAAAAAAAGAAAGAAAAAGAGCCCGTGTTCCTGTACAAACCTCTCCCACGATCACACTGTAATCTGTGCCTGTGGTTGCCTTCCCCTGACCTTGATCAAGCATCAAAAGCTTATTATCTGACTTTTCGTTAACCGATGGTTTCAAATAAGGAACCCTTTCTAGATCTGCAGGAGTGGTAGGAGATCATTCACTTTGTTTCCCTAGAGCTCTACCTCTTTTCTGTCAAATCCTCTTCCTCTATCCCCATTGCCCCTGGTCCTTTAATCCCTCTAGGATATACACCTCTATTATTATGTCCATAATTTCCAGGAAGCAGTAGTAGGAGAGCCCTTAAAACGTAAGCAATGTGTAAACTTGTTTCTGATGACACCAGAGAAACGAGCCCCTGGGGAGAATAGCCAACAAGCATGTGGAGGGGAGTGTAAATACAGGCAACCAGCAGTGTGATTTAGGGGGGGAAAGTGTGCAATACATACACAGTAGGCAACAGAAGTAACCAAAGGCAAGTAAATCAGAAGAGTTCCCAGACCTTACCGAAAAGTGATTTGGGCCTGGGAAGTGACTCGGAGGCCGACAAGCCTGATAATCACTTTACTGTCCCAGCTTTCCTTTCTCCAAACTCATTTCTTCCATCTTTTCTACCTCTAAAACCTCTATTTTGGTAGTCAGAGCAGATGCTCAATACCAAGAAGTAGATTGACTCCTTCCTCATGTTCTTTAAGCTCTCAGAGAACCCTCATCTTATCATAAAGTTTGAGCACTAAAATACAGTCATTTCTTACATAAATAGAGAAATCTATTTGGAAACAGACATATAGACTGTCCATTAAACTGCTGCCTAATTGAAACCTGCTCATTTAAATTACAACGGACTTCATTTTCAAGACACTTGACAGTTCATAGTCACTGAGAAGTGTGTTTCCCCACGCAAACTCTTCTGATAGTGGAGAAGAAGACATTGAGTGTCATGTCAGAGAAATTAAGTTTCATCTCCACACTGCCTTTCTGCCTTCCCATGGAGAACAATACTGAATCCCAAATAATGTCTGATACATTTTACCCACTCTTTCCATTTGTGGTCATAATTGATTTTGAACCAAGTGCTAGTGTCTGTCTCATTACATTGGCCTCAGAGTACTGTCAAGTTTGTTTTCAGAGGAAACTTTTCAAACTATGTAATAGTTCCCAATAACAAAACAAAACCAAAAAAAAATGTTGATAGCCAGAAAGAGAAGCGAGGTGCATTACGATGGCATTGGCATCCTTCTTTAGAGATCAGGAGAAATATGACAAGCGTGACTCCTATTATTGTTGTAGCATATTGCATTCAGCTATGATGAAGCGGCCTGTGGAAGTGTATCCTGAGGTATTTCCACTTCGTGCATTTGGCATTGTTATTAGTTATTGCACTTAAGATACATGGGTCTGTTTACTCCTCATGTTTCCTCACAGAGAAAATGTTAACCATGGAAAAAGGATATTTGATGTTACAAATTATCTAGCTTGCTAGACTCATTTCCCTTTTAGTATGCAATTATTTGTTTAGCTTCCCTTAGCAAATGAAATTTCAAGGGCATTTCAAGGAATATAAATAATATAAAAGGGAAGTAGAGCCCCAAAGAATGTTTCTGTCTTTTTTTTTTTTTTGTATTCAGGAGCAGCACTGAATCATGCATATGTATGAATCAACAAAATCAGGTTAGCTAAGAAATTGGAAATTGCACTCCACTAGAACATTTGTCTTGCTCTAGAGATCTTTGTTACGGATTTGAAGGACTAATAAAAAATCACCAGCATGACTGGAACAGATGTTTTTTATGGACTTGGGTTGTTAATAGTCTTTTTAGCTTCTCCTAAGGATTTAAGCAGATTCCTCACTTGTCCTCAATACCTGAAATTATGTTATCATTGTCCAAAATGTACACTAACAAGGTATATTTAAAATGCCATAAATTGGAATGGGGATACTGGAGAATTTAACAAAGCAGAATAAATTTTAAAAGCAGCAAAGAGAGACAGATGTTAGATAGACAAATAGATCAATGAGTAAATAGAAGATATGGGGATATAAATAAAGATTTCAAATGGATCAATAAGAGCATGAAATAAATAACATAATAAATAATTGGGAATCACCATTTTCTTCTTATGGCACAAGGTAACCCCCTTCTCCAGCAGAAATTACGAGGATCGTAGGAAGCCTGGAGTAGAAAATAAACTCAAAATGCTGCTTCTATATTTGCCTTGGTGTTGTGCCTAGAAGTGCTTTCTCTAAGAATTCATATGCAACACTCTTTCTAAGCCCTTACAAGTTACTCCCAGTGGAGGCCAAAATTGATCAATTTTGCAGAGACCAAAATAGGTAAGAAACAGCAACTAACAAGTTTCCTGGTGTCACGGGGATGACTGTTTGTTGCCATCTTTTAAACTGCATGAGTAGGTGCAAATGGGGCACCTGCCCCCAGCCTTGCCCTCTCTGCCCATCTCAGTTGGAACACACTCCTGCTGGGCATGCCCAGTCCCATTCAGCTTAAGGCCACGTTGCCATCTGCTTCCCCAATTCCTGGTGTTGCCCAGAATTTATCCTCTCATTAATGAGTGATGAGTGATGGTACAGGATGAGAAGCAAAATAAAGCCTTGTAGTATAGGACAATGCAGGGGTATACTTTCTCCTTCTCCATTAATTACAAAGAGACGGTTTTAATGCTGCTTTAAAGGCCAGCTCCCCACCAGAAAACCATGTAGACTTGAGTGAGTTTACTGATCTCTGAGCCTCAGTTTAACTCCTCTGTGAAATCAGGGTGCGTATTTTGTCTCTCAAGATTGTTGTCAGGGAGGAATGAGTCATCACATGGAAGTGTCTAAAATAGTAGTGGTACGTGGTAAATGGAAAGATAAGGCATATTCAAGGACTGAAAAGTTTAATATTGTCAAGATGTTATGTTCATATATTGAAGTCCTAACACCATTACCTCAGAATGTGACTATATTTAAAGATAGAGCATTTAAAGGGGTAATTAAGATAAAATGAAGTCATATGGGTGGGCCATAATATAATATGACTGGTGTCCTTATGATAAAAAGAAATTAGGACACAGACACTCATACCAATCCAGAGGCAACCATGTGAGTACATGACGAGGAAGCAGCCATCTGCAAGCCAAGGAGAGAGGCCTCAGAAAAAAACAAAATTATGGACATCTTGATCTTGGACTTCTAGCCTCCAGAACTGTGAGGATATAAATTGTTCTTTAATTCACCCAGTCTGTGGTATGTTGATATGATAGTCCTAGAAAACTAGTACAGATTTCAATTCTCCATGAGTTGATCTACAGATACTATGCTATTGTAAACAGAATCCAAGTGGGCATTTGTGTAGAAATTAGTAAGCTGATTATAAAAATTATATGAAGAGGAATAAGAAATTAATCATTCATGTGAAACCCAAAATGATCTTGAAGAAGAACATAGAAGATGTACATTACCTGATTTGAAGACCTACCATAAAACCACTGTAATCTAGGCAATGCATAATAGGATAGACAAATGGAACACAGGAAACATACATAGACCCATATATATGCTATCAACTTATGTAAACAATCAAAGGCATCAAGGAATTCAGTGGGTATAGGAATCTTTTCAACAAATTACTCTGGAACAAACAGATAATCATGGGGTAAAAAATGAATTTCAAGACAGGAGCAAGATGGCAGAGGAGTAGGAGGCTGTGACAGTGTCAGATCCCAGAAGTTCAGCTGGATAGTTATCAAACCATTCTAAACGCCTGCAAACTCACCAGGATATAGAAGAGAAGAAGAACAGCAATTCTAGAAGCAGAAAATTGACCACCTCCCAGAAGGAAGGATGTGTGGAAAAAGCAAATCCAAAGCGATGGGAAGATAGACAGCAGTGGAAGGGGCCAGCTCCCGGCAGCTACAGAGCAGTGGAGCACAAAATTGGAACTTTTAGAGTTTGCTCTGCTGAGGGACATTGCTCCAGGGGCTAAGTAGAGGTGGAGCCCTCGTGGGAACAGTGTGGTCTCAGGACCCGTGGGGTCACAGAGGGACCAAAAGTGTCTGAGGGTGGCAAAGCCCCCAGGTATCAGACCAGGGAAGCCAACAGCAGAAATGGAGCCGTGAAGGGGGCTCTCAGCTCGGGCTTCCCTTAGACCATGATCAGAGGCACAGTCGGGCCACTGCTCTTTGAGCAGGGACCCCACAAGTGGCAGCTCCAGAGAGACCCCTACCTTCCTCCTTCGGGAGGAAGAGCAGGGGAGCGCGTGGCAAGAATCTGCTGAATTTGGAGACTCCAGACCAGCCTGTGTGCCAGCGACAGAACCCCTCAGTCATAGGCCAGGTAAGCTCGGAGTGCGGCCAGAGACCAGGGAGACAGGAGTGACTGCTTTTCTCCGAGGGTGGACGGAGGAGTGGGGGCCCCAAGCTCTCAGCTCCTACGGGCTGGAGACTGGGAGGCTGTCATTTTCATTCCCAGCCTCCAGGGTGGTACAGAAAGCGTCCAGGAAACAAAAGCTCCCAAGATCAAATCTGAGTAGACTGCTTGGCCGGGCCCCTGGAAAGGGTGGTGCAATTCCGCCTCAGTCAAAGACATTTGAGAGTCACTACAACAGGTCCAAACCCCAGAAGATTAGCAAGAATATCCAACCAAGACAAAGTTCACAGATCAGTGAGAACTGCAGAACTCCAGAGTTAGGAAAAAGCAACACATAGAATGCATGGCTTTTTTCCCCACGATCCTTTAATCTTTCAGAGTTGAACTTTTCAAATTTTGTTTTTTTCTTTTTTTTTTTTTTTTTTAATTTTATTTTTCCTCTTTCCTATTTTGGTGTTTTTAATGAGTATCTTATCAATACCTTTTTAAAAATCTTTTCTAATTTTCACTGTTACATTGATATTTTATCCCCTCATTGTATTTAACCTTATTTTTGGTATACATTTAGGGTTTTTTTTCTCCTTGAAATTTTAGGATACAATTTCTTCTAATAGATCAAAATATACCCTAAAACTAGCACACAGCTTGGTTCTAGTCTCCAGCTTGATCACATTCTTTCCTCTTTTATTCTTTTTTTCCTCTTTTTTCAACCAATCTCTTATCGATCCTTTTAGAATCTTTTTTAATTTTCATCTATACGCTCATATTCCATCCCTTCGTAGTGTTCACCCTTATTTTTGTATATTTATAAGTTTTTTCCTTCCTTAAAATTTTGAGAGGTAGTTTCTAACAGACCAAAAACACCCAAAATCAGGTGTGGGGCTCTGTTCTAATCACAACTATATTCTTTTTCTTTTCTTTTAATTTTTCTCTTTTTTCTCTTTTTTCTTCAACCCCTGGTTTTGGCTCTCTCCTGATTTTTCTGGGGTCCTTGCTACCCTTTTAGTATTTTGCTCTCTCACTCATCTATTCTTATCTTGATAAAATGACAAGGTGGGAAAAGTCACCACAAAAAAAAAAAACCAAAAAAAAAAAAAAACCAAAAAAAAATCAAAAACAAGAGGCAGTACCAACGGCTAGGGACCTAGTCAATACGGACATTAGTAATATGTCAGAAACAGAGTTCAAAATGACAATTATCAAGGTGCTAGCTGGACTTGAAAAAAGCATGGAAGATATTAGAGAATCCCTTTGTGGAGAAATAAAATTCCTTTCTGGAGAAATAAAAACTAAATTCTAACCAAGTTGAAATTTAAAAAGCTATTAACGAGGTACAATAAAAAATGGAGGCTCTTACTTCTAGAATAAATGAGGCAGAAGAGAGAATTAGTGATATAGAAGACCAAATGATGGATAATAAAGAAGCTAAGAAAAAGAGAGACAAACAACTACTGGACCACCAGGGGAGAATTTGAGAGATAAGTGATACCATAATACACAACAATATTAGAACAATTGGGATCCCAAAAGAAGAAGAAAGAGAGGGGTGGAGGTATATTGGAGAAAATTATTGTAGAGAATTTCCCCAATCTGGTTAAGGGAACAAGCATCAAAATCCAGGAGGCACCGAGAATCCTCCTCAGAATCAATAAAAATAGGTCTACATCCCATTATCTAATAGTAAGACTTACAAATCTTAGTGACAAAGAGAAAATCCTGAAAGCAGCTCGGGACAAGAAGTCTGTAACATACAAAGACAGAAATATTAGATTGGCAGCAGACCTATCCACAGAGACCTGGCAGGCCAGAAAGGACTGGTAAGATATATTCAGAGCACTAAATGAGAAAAATATGCGACCAAGAATGCCATATCCAGCTAGGGTGTCATTGAAAATAGATGGAGAGATAAAAAGCTCCCAGGAAAAACAAAAACTGAAAGAATTTGCAAACACCAAACCAGCCCTAGAGGAAATATTGAAAGGGGTCCTCTAAGCAAAGAGAGAGCCTAAAAGGAACGTAGACCAGAAAGGAACAGAGACGATATGCAGTTAATAGTCACCTTACAGGCAATACAATGGCACTAAATTCAGATCTGTCAATAGTTACCCTGAATGTAAATGGGCTAAATGCCCCAATCAAAAGACACAGA
>CM053606.1:65524400-65569186 GCA_028646535.1 Procyon lotor | reverse complement strand
AAGATGTGGTATATATATAAACAATGGAATACTATGCAGCCATCAAGAGAAATGATATCTAGCCATTTGCAATGACGTGGATGGAACTGGAGGGTATTATGCTAAGTGAAATAAGTCAGTCAGAGAAAGACAATTATCACATGATCTCTCTGATATGAAGAATTTGAGAGGCAAGGCGGGAGTTTGGGGGGGGGTGGGAGAGAGAAATGAAACAGGAAGGGATGGGGGGGAGACAAACCATAAGAGACTCCTAGACTCATGAAACGAAATAAGGGTGGCTGGGAGGCGGGGGGGTAGGGATAGGGTGGCTGAGTTGTGGACACTGGGGAGGGTATGTGCTCTGTTAAGTGCTGTGAAATGTGTAAGCCTGACGATTCACAGACATGTACCCTGGGGCAAATAATACATTACATGTTAATAAAAAATTAAAAAAAAAAAAAAAGATCTGTAGAGGTTGATACCACTGAGGCTTTTTATGACCTGCTCTGTAGCTGGTACTATTCCCTCACTAGTATTTGTTTTCCTATTAAAATAAGATGTGACAGGGAGAAGCACATTTTTACCTGATCACAAATGTAGGTTTTTGTATTTAGACCCACATACATGTGGCTATAAATGAGTGGGTGTGGGAGTAGGATTGCAAATTGTTTTAGAGGGTGGGAAAGTCTATCAGGAAAGAGGGGGTAAGATAACACAACAGAAGTAAGCAGCTGTCGTAAAAGAAAGAAAATAAGCTTTATCAATACAGACCCAAATTCAAGTTCTAGTTCTAATTCTTACTGACTGTGAGACCTTAGACAACTAACTCATGCTTTCCAAACTTTAGTTTGCTTATCTCCAAATTGGGATAATAAGGTTGTTAGGGGGATCCATTGCCATCTAGGAAATGTGTTACAAAGTAGCAGGTAATGGGTTTGGACCCAAAAATCCAAGCCCCAAATGCAAAAAATCAGCACACCTATTAACAAAAGACTTCGTATGTTCACTCAATCACTCAAAAAAAAAGAAAGAAAAAAGAAAGACATTATGCACTTTCTTGGAGCCAGGTACCCTACAGAGCTATGCTGTCCTTGACTTCTATCAGTTCACAGTCTAAAGAGCCACAGAGATATCTTAAAAAATAGAAGCCATGAAATGTTTATAGGCATTTTAAGATAAGCAAATGTCTTCTACGGATATCCTTTGCATCCCTTTGTTTTGGACACAGACCACTAAAGAGTGAGACTTGAAATCTAGTCTCTCAACACAATTTCTTTTGCTCCAGAGTCAGCTCCCTGTCATTGTGTGTGTAAGTAATTGCATGTGGCTTAGTTAGGCGCCCTGGATTCTGGGAGTTAGAGAAATTATGCATAGATCTGCCATTAACACTAATGGGGGGTTACATGCACAAATCCTCCACACACCAAGAAGAGAATAGACTCTTCTCATTCATACATAATAGATCTGTAGAAAAATTAGCATGTATGCTTTTAGGAGCTGAACTCTAAAGATGTACCTTTTATGGGAAATATGTAAATAAGGAGAGAGGATACACTGAAGGACAAGTGCTGTAATGTGCTCCCTTTCTGATGCCTGAGCACCTTGTCAATTTTGCTGCTGCATAAAGTGGGACTATATTTGCCTGTGTGGAGATTCCCCAGCACATCCGTCTGCCCAGTGCATTACCAGATTTTGCCAGGCAGAGTTTACTTTGCCAAATCTGCCAGTTCCCCTGAGGAAAAATAAGTGGGACAGTGCAATTGGTTAGCTGGTAAGCAAGTGCAAATATAAACATTTTTCGCAGAAGTATTTCTTTGTTTCCTTAGAGCTTTTACTACCTTGCTTTATAATTTAAGCTGTCTTGGAAATGAAGAAATACGATATGCATTGTGGAATTGCTGACCCTCCCAGTCAGTGGGAGTCACCCCTGACAGGCGCAGAAATCTGTCATGCTGGGTTTTATCTAGGAAGGGGAGAAAACACCTTCCCTGTGTCTTTCACTCATCTGCCTCAGCTCATAGAAGAAGGAAATTATTTTCCCAGCTTCTCCATCAACCTATTCTTAGCTCCTCCCTACCAGGCTGATCTGACAGTCACTGGGCCACATCTCACCAGCAGGGAAAATCAGGACTGAGAAAGGTGATTCACATCCAGAGGTAAGAGGACATTTTCTTCCTATACATGCACACTTCTCAGGCCAGGCCAAGGCCAGCCTCTCTCCGCCACAGCAGAGTCTAGCCTTTCCCTGGGCTCCCACCCTGGGCCCTGACCTGTGCTTTCTATCCCCTTGGGTGCTGCATCCAGGGCAGGGCTATTCCGCAGGCCTGGCCTTTCTCCTAGCTACCTGTTCTAGATCCCTGACCGGCCAGTGGTTGGCCACACGGACCGGGAGTTTGCTCTATGGGGTTCATGAATGACTAGAAGAGTAGAACAGGAGTCTTTACTGGGAGTCCAATCCCACTTACCATGGAAGCCCTTCACCTGGACAGTGGTTCTGAGAGTTCTATCAGGGGCTTTCCTTATTTTCAGTGAAAGCCACTAAACTTTTATACCTTATGCATATGACTTCCAGAGTGTGCCCCAGGATGAGAGAGTATTTAGGCACCAAACTTCACCCTGAATATGTAAGAGTTAAAAATGCTAATAATTATTACAGTGCCTTATTTATTCAATCGTTTACTCATTCATCGGTGTTGGCACTCTTCCTAATTTTAGGCATGGCCAAGGCCAGAAATAATCCCAGGAAAATGAGAAACACCTTCCCTTTGAGGAGTGTACAACCTATTGGAAGAGAATAAAAAGCAAAAGGAAATTTCTAGACAGTATGAAAAATATGATGAAAGAGGTAAGCATAGGTGATGTAATGGTAGAAATCCAAAGGCATGGGGCACCTGGGTGCCTCAGTCGGCTGGGCATCCAACTCTTGGTTTTGGCTCAGGTCATGACCTCATTGGTCGTGGGATTGGCCTGCATAGGCTTCCTGCTCAGTTGCTTGAGGATTCTCTCCCCCTGCCCCTCCCCCGACTCATGCTCTCTCTCATCATCTCGAGAGAGAGCTCTCGAGCTCTCTCTCTAAAATAAATCAATCTTAAAACAAAAAGCCAGAGGCATGAACCCAGGCTTTGAGGCTGTGTGTACCATCTTTTATGGAGCAAAACTCCTGAGACATGTTGAACAAGAAACCACAAAAACCAAAGTCAGCTGTGAGGAAATAATTGTAAGTGTAGTCCATTCCAAGTGTGCGTATATCAAGAAGGTTAACTCCTAAAACCCATTCTAGAATCAATAAATTCTTTTGGAGAGAAGATCTTTTTACTTTAACGCATTATATCAAACTTAGGACGTATATTAACCACAGATTTACTTCCTGTGTTCTTTTGTAAATGTCCTTAAGGTTTTGACTACTGGCAATGGTCCTCTAGGAAGTCCTATCAATGGAGAGAAAGAAATGAATCAATTGTGTGTGACCCATGATCTCAAGGTTTTGTGTCTAAGGGGTGGAGCACTTATTCCAACTCCTGGAGGCTGCATCTGTCAAACAAGATTCCTAGCCACGGGCTAGGCAACCACATGAAACCAAGGTCTTGTTAAGAGGATTGTGGAAGAAATGTTTGAATATAATGTTTTATCTGATTCCAAGACCACTATGACTTGACTGACAGCAGTAAACCCTATCCTGTAGCAATACCCTACCTGCAGATGCCCCCAAAGCTTGCTGTCACAAGAGCAGATTAAGAAGCATACAGACACAGGGGGAGCTCTTCCCCTATGAAGTGCCAAATTTATCACCACCAAATATCACCAGAATTCCCAGCCCCAACTCAAGCCTACAGCCCATGCCATGCCATCCCTTGCCCTAAAATGGGGCAACAATCCCAGAATTCCACTGAAATGCCCATTATCTGGATATAAAGTAGCCCATGCAGACACACGCAGGACCATCGACTCATGAGTCCAGGGACACCAAGCTGGGACCTCCTACCGCCTTGTGAAATCACAGCCATGAAACAGCTTGGGCCAGCAGCTTTGGGTTCATTGTTCTTTCAAAAATCTAATGGCTCAAGTCTTTTCCAGAATCATTACTTAAATTTTCCTAAAAGCAGATGTGCGACGGGATGGATAAGAGAAAAAAGAGACAAGAGGTGAGCCTCCAAGAGACTATTGCAACTAGGATAAAACTGGAGATCGATAACAGAAAAACCTGTCCTTCCATTAGTCAAAAAAAAAGGATTTAAGCGGCACCATAGTAAGTTTTCTTCTATCAGGTATATAGCATGGAAATTGACATTTTTGTAAGAAAATTAAGTCAGAGTCTAGAATTATATCTTTTATGTAGCTTAAAATCTCAATTAGAATGTTTTTGCTGCTATCAAATTTTGTCCTGAATGACAGCATTTGGAAGGAGAGAGTTAAAGAAGGGCGGGGGTGGGGGGGGGGAGGAAGCTGAGAAAGATTGAGCTGGCATTGCACATGCAAATGAATGCATTATGGTAGTGGGTTTTTTTCCCACTGAATAAATTTACATTTACATCAGTTAGAGCTGATGTAATTCTGCAGCCAATGGAACTTAAATATATACATATTTTGTCATGAAAGGCCTCACAGCTATAACCTTTTGATTAAAATCTATTGCAAAACTAAGAATAAATTTCAGTCGACCAACTTTAGATTTGACAACTTTTATTACTCATTTTACCCAGAAGTACACTTTAACTGGTATTTTAGCAATACTCAATAGAAGGAGTCTCCTCTGGTTTTCTTGCTAATTCTCTAGATTTTTTAATAGTTCCCATAAACTGGTGAAATTTTGTAAACTCCCACCATAAAAAATGAGTAATATAAATTGCCTGCTCTTGGCCAAGGACACACTTATACACGGGTGATACATGGCTACCATTTACATTTTCCCACTGGACTGAAAACTGATCACAAAATTAAAGGAGTGGGAAAAACTGGTGGAGAAATCACTTCCTTTGGGCTAAACTGTCACCTGTTCCTGTTTCCTGCTTATGTCAGCCATTGCAGAACTGGTAAGCAGGGTCAGAAGCCTTTCGCTTGGTCACTTAAGGAGGTACAGGAGATGAGCACGCAAGCAGGACCGTAGAACAGTGCCGATGTTCTAAGTGATGAGCCAGGGTAAGTATAATCTGTGTCATCATTGTCATTACAAGTGGCAGATTAATGAAGCTGAGAGTAGGGGGCTTTACACGGGGGGGACTGTGACAAGATTATCAAAGTGTAACTGCTGGTAAATTATTAAATTTGGAGGAAAGCTAGAATTTCAAGGACCAGTCTGACAACCATCTGCGGAATGCCTACATGTCAGCCACTGTCCACTGAACTCGGAATTCTCCCACCAGCCTTATAAAGTAGGTACTTGAGTTTCCATTTTACAGATGACAAGACTGAGGGGCGGAGAGGAAAATTCCACGTGTAAACCCCACAATTCGTAAATCACAGAGGCAGGACATATGCCCAGTACTGTCTTAAGAAATCACAGCCATGAAGCCCCTTGGGCCACCAGCTTGGGTTCATTAAAAATTGAATGGCTCAAACCTTTTCCAGAATCATTATTTGCATTTTTTTTTAAACAGATGTGCAATGGGCTGGAGAGGAGAAAGAGAGACAAGAAGCGAAGCTCTAAACAACTACTGCAATTAGGATAAAACTGGAGATCTGATAATTTGGAAAAACCCATCCTTCCGTTAGTCAAGAAAAAGGATGTAAGTGTCTTAGGTGGTCTGTCTCTGAGGTCTGAGCTCTTCGCACAATGCAGTTCCATCCTCAGGAAATTATAAAAGAAACAGATATTACCAGCAAAAAAAAAATCACAGTATTACCTTTTGCTAGAAGTGCGGGGCAGGAAGAACAGTGGCTGTGCTGGAGAGAATCTCCTAACAAGCCCACTGAAGTCATCTTTAAACATAGTCAAATTACAACAATTGTATTACCATAGAACTGAGCACAGGTTCGGTATTTGTAAGGCTCTTTTGCCTTGAATGGCTAACACCTCATGATTCAATTACAAAATTAGATAAAATAACTAATGGTAGTTACCCCTAATATTTGTATTGCACTTTACCATCTAAAAACTGCTTCCTTACACACTGTCTCATCTGAGGCATACAGGACGGTCACTCGGAAATCATGGCATGGAACCACACAGGATACCTCGAAAAGAGAATTTACATCAGCGGTCTTCCAATTATTGTCAGACTCCCCTTGTTTTCGTTAAAATACAGATTCCAAGGTCCCTGTCCTCCAAATTCTTAACCCATGGTTTTGCTGCAGGTGGGCCTAGGAATCTGTATTTGTACCGGACATCTGACGAGTCACTTACATGAGGGTGAGGAGGGGATCCCAGGAGAAACACGGGTGTGTGTCAGAAGGATAGGCCATAACCTGCCCCTGGATCCTGTCCCATGTGGCAGGAGGTGTGTGTGTGTGGGGGGGTCTTTTCCCCACCACCCAAAGGAGATGACCACCTGCCTTCGCAGAGAACTGTTCTACAGTAAGTGACCTCAAACATAAATGATGGGTGCATGGTTGCCTTAGTTCCCAAATTCCGCATCCCATCTTCAACTCTGCAGACTTTTCATCCTAATACTCTGTCAATCCTTTCACCTCATTTTCCCAGTCCTCTTCCCCCCGCCTTCCCTCGTATTCTGAACCCTCAGTGGGATCCCACACATTAAAATAAGGTTTAGCCAATCTATTCTAAGCAGCCGGCATCACACTGGAGTCCGTTCCCACGCTCAGAGCATGGGCCCAGCAGTTCACCCAGTTACTTCAAAGTGTGAAAGCTGGGGTATTTGGTACCTCTGTATGTACTGGGCTCACACTGGGGATCCCTCACAGGCCCAACACACCCAAATCTCCCTTCAGGGGCAGGATCCAGGATAATCTCAGAATCTGCACACGCAGCGCCAAGCTCCGCCGTGGCAGGGAGGCTGCCCCCAGCACCTCCGCACTGTGGTTCTCCTCTCTTCTGCCACGCCCCCCTGCCTCCTTTCAGCTGGGGCACTTCAGGGGCAGGGCCTGGGCTGCGTTCACCCCTGAGGTCCCGGTGCAAGGCACAGAACAGATGCCTGAGAGATGTTGTCTGAGTTACACCTAGGAAATCAACAGCAAACTGCAGGGAGCGGGTGGGGAGGCAGCCCATCACGAAGCCAGTCTCTGAGTTTCTACACTTGTCTCTCCCTCTTCTCTATATACAACAGGAACCAAATGGACATTGTCTCCCAGACCCACTTACCTCGATGAAATCCAGAGACTGGACAAGAAGGATCCTTCAGGTGGGCTCTTTAGACAGTAAGTGGAAACCATTCTTCTGTGTGTTGTGTTTTTCAGAGGGAAACACTGTCCCTCACTGTCCATGGAAAGGCTTCACCCAGACACACAGAGAGAAGGGCTGGAGGAGCATGATCTCCTCACTGTGTGCGCGATGAGGTGTGACTTATTGCACCTTCCATTTACGCCTGGAAGCTGATGGAGGGGGCAGCTGAGGTGGCAGGACAGGGGGTCATGACTGCACCCTTGGGCAGCATGGGTGTTTTCCAGGTGCTTTGTAATCACGTATTTACTACCCCAATTGCAGCTCCAGGAGGGAAGGTCAGCATTATCGTCCTGGCTGGGGAGGAGATGGATCTGAAGCCCAGAAGGGTAGGAGGCTGGCCATGCTGGGTTGTTGTGTCACCGTTGAGCTATCTCCTCCAGCCAGGACTGCAGAATCCATCCCTTGGCGGAAAGGTGGCACTTCCCAAAGCCTCCGCAGACATCGGGGTGGGGAAAGGCTAGGGGACAAACTTCAAGAGGCCAATTCAATCTGGTTGTTTCAGGAGAAAACGTGGACAGTAACTGAACTTTAACATGTATATCCAAGGGATCCACAAACTCTCTAGTGGTGAGGAACTAAAAGCAATGCGTAAGCCACACGTAGAAGTTGTTCACAGAACATCAGCCTTAATTACTACATCATACTGCTTGTTAGTAGTAGAGTAGCCCCCACCCAGTGGGGCAGGCAGGAGAACTGGGCCACAGTTCCCACATGTGCCCTCATGGCTCTTAGCCGCCCTGCTCTGTGTTCGGTAAGGGAGTGGGCAAGGCAAGAGGGGTGTCGGCTTGGAGCAGTAATGTGGAACACAAAGCAATGCATTCTGATTCACCTCAGCCTCCCTCCTCCCCAAATATACATATAAGCATACATGCATGCACATGTGCGCGCGCGCGCGCGCGCGCGCACACACACACACACACACACACACACACACACACACACACACACACACAATGCAGAACTTTAACCTGCTGGATCCACTAGAGAACCAGAGGATGAGACTTGGGTTTGAAAGCTCAAAGAATGAGGCAGGGTCATCTCCCTCTCTGCTGGAAGAGAGATGGAGGGAAAGTAAAGAGATGAAACCCAGAGAAAGCCTCACACGTAGCAGGGACGAATGTGGGTCTGGCAGTAACTGTGAGGCTGGCCCAATGACTGGCAACATTCATTGTTGGTACCTGAGTTACACCTAGGAAATCAGAGAGCTCGTTACAAATGCCGGATATTGGCTCCCACCCTGATGTACTTGCTAGTCACACACTCTGAAGGCAGAGTCCAGGAATCTGTGTAATAAGTGCTCCAGGTGATCCTCAGGTGTGCTAAAGACTGAGAAGCTCCAGCTCTGGGGTCAGTCTACTGCAACACTCAGGCTCTGTGACCTGGGATGAATCACATAAACTCTCCCGGCCACCATTCCTACCTTTGGAAATTGGGGACAGTGGTTAATGCCTACCTCTTGGGGATGTTGGGTGGGGAGGACCACATGAGATACTGTGCATAAAGCACTTTGAGCAGGATCTGACACATAAGAAACTCTCACTAAAGTGTGCGCGCACGCGCACACACACACACACACACCCCATCCTTTCTTTTCTTTTTTTTTTTTTTAAAGATTTTATTTATTTGACAGAGAGAAACACAGTGAGAGAGGGAACACAAGCAGAGGGAATGGTAGCGGGAGAAGCAGGCTTCCCGCGGAGCAAGGAGCCCGATGCGGGGCTCGATGCGGGGCTCGATCCCAGGACTCTGGGATCATGACCTGAGCTGAAGGCAGACACTTAACGCCTGAGCCACCCAGGCGCCCCCACCCCATCCTTTCTTAAGCCCCACTTCTGCCCAGAGCTCTTGCCTCTGACGACCACCCAAGGTTAACTCTTGGCCCATGGCCAACTGTAACTGACAACAAACTCTGAATCCTGCTTAAGTCATCCATACCCCATTCATCTGCGGGTCACAGGCAGTACACAGGCATTTTCCTTTAGTCTCCCACTAAAACCCTTGCCCCTTCAGTGGCAATGGATTCTGATATTCATAGCTTGGTGTGACCTCCCCAGAGGACAGAGACTTTCAGACAATCACCCATAAAGTCTAGAGGTGCTTGGGGAAAATCGTGGACTTGAACTCCCTTCTCATGTTGGGCTTGCCGCTTAGTGTTTGTTGAGTAAATGAATGACTATCACTCAACTTGGCAATAAGAGTCACAGGTTATGGTGACCGGAGACCAGACTGAGTTCCTGCTCTCAGTTTATCGCGGAGCTTTATTTACGGCTCACTGATCCATTTAGAAGTGCCAGGGCGGCGTGGTTTACTGTGGCTTCATGCCACATTTGCATGCCTGCCAAACAAGCTCCTCCCCAGACAAAAATTATCACAATTTGGAGCAAGAATTTAAAACGAAACTTTCCTTCGTAAGAAACGCATTACAGAAAAACAAAGGAAGTGAATCAGCCAGGGATTGATTCATTTGGTGTATCGTTAGAGAAAGTGAGAGTCAAATCTTAATAATGAGCCTGCTAAACATAAACGTTGAGAAAGAGAGAGAGAGAGAGAGAGAATGAGTGTGTGTGTGTGTGTGTGTGTGTGTGTGTGTGTGTGTGTGTGTGTGTAAACAAAGGAAGGGAGCCAGGAGGGAAAACCACGGATCCCCACAGTATGGGGTAGGGAGGGAGAAAACATATGTATGTAGTGATACACAAGAATAGGTCTGACACCTTTTTTCCTTTTTTTTTTTTCTTTTCTCCAATCCTGCTGAGACCAAGCAGTGCTCTAGACTAGTGCTTCTCAAACTATCCATGTGTGAAGGACAAGTTTTTGTTCTTTCATTTTACTTTATTATTTCCTGTCAGGGACCAGTGTTCTAAGTATAATAAAGTGAATTATTTTAAAAATTATATAAAGCAAAAGCACACAGAATACATGGCCCTGTCCTTGCAGAAAGAGCATTCCTCAGCTTGCCCTCCCCTTGAGGGAGGGAACTAGACACCATGTAAGGACCCACTTCTAACATTCTATCAAGTGAACAAAGGACAGGACCTGGTTGCCCCAAATTGCGGGTGACCATGGTAGCAGAAGTAGCTTAGCTCCCCAACCTCCTCTCCCCTGCCGCGTGCTGGGAATACATGGTTTCATTAATGAAGAAAGGTTCGTGCTAGAAATTTTAGCAGGTCAGCAGAGGCCTGACCCCCCAGGAACTACAAGCAAACCTACTTCCTCTCACTTTCCCTTTCTCCTGGTTGACTGTGTCGGCAAGAGTCGAGCATGCCCAATGGAGATGCAGATTTGACAAGGCTTAGTATGCATATTTGTTATCTATTTACTCTTTTAATTACAGGTTATTTCTTCAAGCTTGTGCAAACAGTGCTTGCAAGAAGTGAAGACTGAGAACAGGGCTTGCTGTCAGATGTGGATTCCCAAGTGGGCAAGGGCACGGTTATCAGAGGGGAAGAGGGTGCCTGGGCCTTTCTCAGTGGCAGCATCAACAGAAAGGGGACTATGAAACCATTTTGACTTCACAATTACTGACACCACTCACACAGGGATTTGGATCAGGATGGGGATCAGGGTGGGAACAACTCCCCAACACACTCTCACGACCAGAGAAATCTCTGTTCCCCACAGAGTCCTGGCTTTTCTTCCCCCTGCTGTGTGCTCTACTGCTCCTTCCCCTCTACCTCTGGTCCCACCCCTTCCCGTTACCATTTTATTCCTCAGACAGACAAGGCATACAGCCTCTGCCTGCCGCACTTCCTTTCTGCCCTTCCTCAGGGGGCCTATTGTCTTTGTGACCTGGCGCTTCTCAGCGGCTGGCTTTTCTTCTCCTAAATATGGCCCTTAAAAAGTATCACCAGTGAACAGGAAATAAATAAACATGGTGGTGGTGATAACAATGTGGTATCTTTTGAGAAGTCTCCCTGATTCAGTGAGATACCCCAGACTCCACAACAAAGTATGTCCTTCTCAAAGCCTATGGAGGTATGAATATTTTTATACAACTGTCCCCACTCGCTCTAAACCATGAGCTTCATTCATTAGCTTGACCCCTGTTGGCTTTGGCAATCTTGGCTAAAACCCTTGCCTAGCTCATGAGTCATTCTCTGGGCTTGGATTTTGAAAGGCTTTCTGGTTGGGCTGCTGTGACTGCTGCTTGGTTCAGGGCGCACACAGGGCCCTCAGGGAGCACCCTCACTCCTTTGAAGCACAGACTTCTAAGACTAGGTTCGAGCCCTGGGTCTGCCAGTTAGCAAACTGTATGAACTTGGGCAGGTTATTCAGTCACGGAGACTTAGGTGACCCATCTACCAAACGGAAATAATGGTAGCACCTACCTCACAGGGTGGTCATAAGGACTAAATGAATAAGTATAAAGCAGGTAGTATGGGGCCTGGAACATAGGAGACACTAAACAAAAGCTATGATTTTCATCCATCCTTGTGGACAGGATCCGGACCATGTCCTTCAACGGGTGACATGCACTATTTGAAGAAACTGAGCTTGAGAATAAAGCTTACCTGAATGTCACAGTGAGATCCCACAAGCCTGCTCACTCATTCAGCTTGTGTTTATTCAGGGCCTACTTAGCGCTGGTATCTCCGTTAGGTCAGGAAGGCAGACGCCTCTACTATGATGCTAAGGACATACTAGGAGAAACACCCATAAAACCCAAATGACAATTTTTGTGTCTTTTCTGCTAGCGACACAAAGGTCTGAGGGTACATAGTCATGTGATGTAATATCCTTGAGGAAATCGGATTCCTTGTAAAAAAAAAAAAAAAAATACAAAACAAAACACCTACCCCCAAGTAATGGCCCCCTCAGCTCTGGCTCGTGTTTGAGGCAGCTTGGAGCAGAAGCACAGGAAGGGTAAAGAAGGGTGCAGGGCTTCCCTTGGGCAACCCCAAGCCCCAAAGGGCCAGGGCACGTCTGTCAGTGAGAGTGGCCATGGCAGAGGCGCCCATGCACAACAGAAAGGCAACCAGCAAGAAAAAGTCAAACCCCCCTCTTTCCCATCCCAGGGCCCATTTCCGCAGGGTGCTCACAGCCCCAGCAGAGGCCCAGCCCCGGCCTTCCTTCCCACTGCCCTTTACAAAATGGGAGACAGAAAAAGCGGCACCCGTCTCAGATCCATCTGCTCCTCGGTTCCCAGGATTGGAGCATGGGGTCCACCGTCTCAGAGCCAAACCCTGTGCGTTTTCTCTTGAACAAAGAGCATCTGTGACTGGCTGACTTACACGTTGCCGGCGTGGGGTGGGGGACGGGAACGGAGTCTGTGTCACAGGTGGAACCGGCTTTCTCCCTCTCTCTCCCTTTTCTTTCTTTTGTTTCAGGGGATTTTTTTTTTTTCTTAATGCCTTTTTCAAAGGCAGCAGAAGAGGCTCTCGTTTGGAGAACGTGTCGTGGTTCGAGGGAGGGTTAAGTAAACAAATGATAACAACACCAATCAACCCTCTTTGCTTACAGCCCGCAGAGTCAATCTGCCTCCCGGCTGTGGAGCTACCAACCGGCAAAGGCAAACTAATTAGACACAGACAAACACTTAGGCAATCACACCTTGTGAATGTAAGCGTCCTCCTGTCATTTGGCAAGTCTCTCAGCTGCCTCGGAGCGTGAGACAACAAGTCCCCTGCAAACAAGTTCCGCGCTCTCCCGTTAGTGAGACCTAACGGATCACAATGGCTGGAGGTGAAAGGTGGCAGTCCCGTCAGGTATGACATCTCCCCAACAGCCCATATTAAAACAGCGACACTTGTTTAGACTGGCCTATTTGCACCTACCTACAGAGGGCCTTTTTAATGTAATTATTAGCCTCTGCCGCCCTGCTTAGGATCTGAAAATATCGTTCATTTTCATCTTGCTTCAGCTACCGCTGCTACCTCCTATTCACTCAGTCACCTCGTCTTCCCACAACCAAGTGCAGAAACAGGCATGAGCTACCAGAGCTGAATTAACAAGAACAAGCTGGCAGGTGAGCTAGGTGACAAAAAAGAAGAAGAAGAAGAAGGGGGAAAAAAAAAACCTAAGAGATTTCACAAGATATTCTAATCACTGCCTGTCTGTCGAAATCTCGAAAAAATTTAAATGGCTTTTCTCAGAGGGACCAAAAAGTTATTGCAATCATTGACCAAACTCGAAGACGTTAAAGCAAAGAGGTTGGGATGTGATAATAGTATGCAGCCAATAAACAACTGTATGTTGCTTTAAAAAAAAAAAAAAACTAGGACGAGTCTGGAATCTATTGACAGGCTGGCTCCCGAGTTCTGATAACTGCTCATCATAGCGCAGAATTTGGCCTTTGACATGTTAAGTAGCTGGAAGGGATGGTCCCACCTGACCTCTCTCTGTATTATACAAACAAATGCATCACCGTGTAAAAGTTTGGCTGATACATGATAGACCTGTAGGTCAAAGACCAGAATTTATAAGTCCCCCGAATGGTTTCCATCTCTGCTTCTAAGTATCCAGGTCATATTCGGGCAGAGCAGGGAGGCGTTTCATCAACCCACTATTAATTGTTAAGTATCTGCCGATGCTTGGAGCTGTGCTCACTTGAAAATGATGCAGTTGACTTTCTGTCGAGATGGGTTTCAGTGTTGCTCCTCAAACCTTACCAGCGTTCTGGTTATACCGTAGATTATGGCCGTCACTTATGAGTGGCTATATACGTGATGTTTTTTTTTAGAAGATGCTAGATTAGACTGATATTAAGGAGACACTTGTGTCCAGAGCGATGCACATCTTCCTGTTTTCTTCCTACATTTTTACCTCCGTCTCTTCACTTCATCTTCTTTCCCACCCCCACCTCCCTGTGGAAGAGGTAGATTTTATAGAAGTCCCTTTCCAGGACAGTCATCAGGGTCACAGAAGCTCCAGATAGAGAGAACAATCTGGGATAACCCACCAGGGAAGGGGGCGCAGGAAAGACCACCTGGCAAAGAGTGGCCAGCAAGGAGCCTTTATTCCCTCTTTGTCAACCTGTCACCTGTCCTAGGTGCTGTGGGCAACTGGAACAAGAGGGAAATGGTCCCTGGTTCAATGTACTAAGGAAGAGAGGACTAACAACCTTCTGATCCCAAAAGAGATGCCTAGCAGTGCGCTGACCACACTGTCAGCACAAGATTCAGAATTACCAGCAGGAGGTTGCTGTTCATAGCTGAAAATGAGAGCAAAAATTCAAATTCAAAACAGCAACTGAGAAGAGGTTAGAGGGAAATGACATTGTTTCTTCCAGAAAAGGACAGAATTTTAACCAAAGCACTTAAGGAGGAAGATAAAAGAAATAAGTATGGCTTATTGTTTTTGCTCTATTCTCTCTGGCCCTCTCTTCAAAGCAGTGGGACACGGGACTCCTGTACCAAGATGGGGATACAAAGTTGTGCCTGTGATGCCTACCCAGTCTTCAACTTCTGATCAAAATCCTCAAGGAGATTCACAAAAGGACAAAAATTGGTAACAGCCCTGGAAGCTAAAGATAGCATGTAATCATAGATGACTGTCAAGGGGAGGGTTCTACCCTGCAAACATAAATGAGGATAGGTTAAAAACAGATTCTTAGAATATGCACACACCATCCTCTGAATCCAAACATGGAGAAAAATGATTGAAGAAGACTTTGATCCCAGTGTCAGCACCCACATCCCCCAAGATGCAAGGTGTGCTAACCAAGAGAAGAGGTGGTCACTCCTCAGATGCACTGGAACTGCCTTCCGAACTTCCAGAACACTGCTGCCCCAGCAACTGCTGCCTTTGCAAGACCATTCAGAAGGCAGCCATGCAGGAGCTTGGGGGGAAGTGGCAGTACCTTGCATCTTGGGATATAGAGTTTCCAACAGAAAATGCATTATAAGCAAGGGAGGACTCGGGAACAGCTGTGGAGCAAACCATGCAGTTGGCCTCTGGAACCTACCGTGTCACTGGAACCCACCATGTCACTGGAACCCTGAAGCCCCCTGCTGATTTTCCAGCATAGTCGAAGACCGCACAGAGATAAGTGGGGAGAGTTTTTAAGGAATTTGAATAGCGTGTGTATGTGTATATGGCACTAGGAATGAGCACTCATACTGACAGGATGTGTAAGTCACCTGAACTGCTCATTGGGAAACCCATCATAGGGTCAGAGACCACAAGCCACTAGGACCCCACAGTTTTAAGAAAACTCAGATTGGAGGAAGAGATGTCCAGGTGTTGGGACCTCCAAGAAAAAAATTCCCCAATATTCCTGGAATGAGCAGCCAGGGCGGGGTCATGGGAGCAGCACAGAGACAGGATAGTCTAGAGACTGAGAAAGCTTCAGCTTCTTTTCACTTATTAATTATTCAGAAGAAGCCACCATCCTACCCTACCTAGGGGTTCAGGCTGCTGCATTAGCTTTGCCTGGTCTTTGCAAGCATCGCACAATCCACAAAAGGGCAACCTGGCCTCAGGGACCTTTCAGAACAAGTTACAAGGACTTCGTGGGTCAGTCTCAGTCAGATTTTGACCACATTATCTAATTCTGAATTTATAGCTCTAACTAGAGACACAGAGCATACGATGAGGGCAAAAAGGAAAATCATATTTACTATATATTGCTTCAGAAAGCAGGGCATCTTCAGAAGCACAGTATCTTTTAGAAAGATTTCCATCTAAAAGCCACCTAAAAATGCCAGTGCCTACGTAGGGGTTACAAGCCCAAATGCCTTTGGGGCCCAGCATATGACACAACTGTGTGAATTAGGGGAGCTTGCCATCAGACGGACAGGTATGAGCTAGTGCAAGTTTTCCAGGGGCATCTACAGCCCAGTTTGGCCCTTTGTCCTGCCCATTTCCATCCCATGGCTGAAAGAGTTAACCGCGACTGTCTCTAAATGCAGGTATTTGAAATAATACGTTCCCAGAAGGCTCTGTGGTGCTAAAGTTAGGCTAACCTCTAATTATAAAAGGTGTTCTAGGATTAGATGCCAGGGTACTCCTTATATTTTTAACCTTCCCCTTCTGAATGAGAGCGGGAAGGAACACCACTGGCAACTGCGTGACCCAACGGACAGTAGGATTTCGGCAGGAAAAGGTGGTCTCAACTGGGGAATGAGATGGAATTATGCAGTATCCAGGGCTCCATATGGCCCCTCAGTCAGGGGTACCATTAGAGTACATCAAATGCATTACCTTCTCTCAAAGAGGTGGCTGGGGGCCTTCTCATTCCATTTGACCACCTGTCCCCCTTTCCTTCTCTGTCATAAAGACTCCTTCCTCTCTTCATACTGTACCAGGACTGGCAAGCTCAGCTCTTACCAGTTATGGGGAGGGCACGGGGCGGGGTAATCAGGGGACTGTGAGCTTGATCAAGGCCTCCCCACCCCCACTGCTCTCTCTTAAAGTGGAGAGAAGTCAGCTGACCCTCTGGAAGAAAATCTGAGACTCCCTGGTTCAAAGTCCAAAAGTCAGTGAGGAGTGTTCATTCTTTAATAAAGAGCCATGAGGCTGCACAAAGATGGGAGAAGCCAGACCCATAAATGTGTGGGCAGGGCTTCTGGATTCCCCAGGCTCTCTGGAACCATTTGCAGAGTAAGGCAGGTGCCCCGCACTTCGCGCATGTCCAGAGGGAAATATTTTGTATATGCTTGTGAACTTGTGTTTGGGAAACAGAAAAATCCTTTTATTAAAACAGGGTAACTCCGGAAAAAAGATGGAGTGTGGACAGGAAAGACAAAAAAAAAAATCCTTCTAGCTCTGCCTAGAATCAGTGATAGTTTTTGGAACAGCTTTCTGCAACACTCTCCTGAATGTCCAAACTGAAGACATCATGCTCTGCTCTTCTCTCACGACCCCTCCCTCATTTCCATTCATTATTTTTCCCCAGTGGAGCTCTCTGAATAAACCTGTCACTCCTCGAGCCTGCCTTTCCCCAGCAGCGCAGTGTGATACCAGCCTCCGCACTTGTGTGGACAGACAAGGCAGAGCTCGTCACCGTATTTGACACTTGGGGGTGTCGCTTCCTGGTTGCAGGTGAAGAATAGAACTACTTCGTCTCTAAGATAGCGCAGTATACAGTGAAGACAAATCCTACCCATAATTACCTTTATGTTTTTCAAAAAATCTACTTCCTAGTAAACATGCTTAGCACAGTTCTAGGCCCAGAGAGTAAGCCCTCAACAAATATAGTTGACTGATTCATTGACCAAGCCTCTTCTCCCAGCCCATGTCCAGAAACATTGCTGCTGCCCACAAACACCCTGCCTCAGAAACCCCTGCCTTCAGGTGAGATCACACTGAGAAGAAGAAACACCTGCACAGCAAGGAGCCAACAGTAGGCATGACTTCAACATGGCCAGAGGCACTGGAAAACCCAATTTTACTTTTATTTGGTGACTTCGCTTTTTTAAAGATGAATCATTGATGCGGAAAGAGAATTCCAACTTATTCTGAATTCACCTACACCCCCTCCCGCCTGGGGGCAACGGGAGACCTCCCTAATTTGAGTTTCACATTCCTTGGTTTGCAACTTCCATTGCCAGCTCCTTTTTGTCACTAATTAAGGGCTGTGTTCAGGGATACTACGAATTCACCCTTCTTTTTCCAGACTCTTGTGGTCACTTAGGAATTGAGCTATTTGCCTATATTATATGGTGGCAGTAGGGAAAATGGAAAAGATATGACATCTTTGTCATCTCTTTGACAAAAAAAATTTGATTTGTCAAATCAAAGATTTGACATCTTTGATTTTAGATGTTTATGTTGTCTTTTCAGTTGGAATGCCCACTCTTGTCTGCCATATATACACCATCTCAAATTACTGACATCTTAATCAGCTTCCCAGACCCTTCTCAAATGCGGTCTCCTCCACAGAGTCTTGATTCTGGCTACTAGAGGCAACTTCCTCCCACAACGGTGGTGTTACTGCCTGGGATCTAATGCTATAGTCCAACACGTTCTTGACTGTGGGACCCCCCACAGGTAATTTGAACTCCATGTGTCCAAATTCCTCATCTGTCAAATGGGGAGAATAAGGCAGCCTATCTCAAAGGGCTGTGAGAATCCAATAATCCAATTCACAAAAAGTGCCTGGCACAGCACCTAGTGTGTGTAAACACTTAACTAAAGCTAAATCCTACAATTGGCTGTCAGCTACGAACTCTAAAAGAACTTTTATTTCTCTAGAAGATCTTGCCTCACTTCCTTGTATGTATAGTATCTTGCTCTTCTACCTCTTCTCACTGTCCTTATATGTTGATAGTGCACTCTCATCTCCCCTAGCCAGTAGGGTTTCAGAAGAGCTCAGAGCAAATTGAAGGTCCACCTTAGAGTAAGGTGCTTGGGAGCAGAAACAACATCCTTCTCTCTGTAGCTGGTTCATATATGTGTCCAACAAATACATATTGAAATAAAGCACATGAGGTTTATGCGATGCCTAGCGTAGGCTAAACTCTGAGAATATACTTGTTGACTTCGTTGACATAAGCTTATACCAAGAGGAAGAACCCAAGTATCTCTGCATCAGTATGTAAAGTACGTCTCTTTGAAAGCATCCACGTACAACTGAGACACAAGATATAACACAAAGTCAAATTTTGCCTTCTGGTAACCTGACAAGGCTGAAAAACTCTTGACAGCACACAAAAACTTTTTCCAACATACAGAGCTGTCACCGGTGCTTCCCCACCTTCCCAGTGACATACAAATGCTACAGCGGATGCCAGAAGCATCAGCGACTGGATCAAGGACAGTGCCCTGCCCACAGTTAGTAGTCACTATATTTATTTTCACTCTGATCTGCTGTCAGCTCCTTTCTTTCAGATCTATGCCTAGATTGTGAGCTAAGATTGCAAGTCTTCATCATTTGGCTTGCAATATCTATTTTCAAAATGTGCTCTTGTGAATGCAAGGTAAATCTAGTAGTTTTCTTTCTGTAATGTTCCTAAGCGTTCTTTGTCATCAGCATAAATCTTTCCTCCATCCCTTTGCGCTTTATTAGAGTCTTCTCCCCAAGAACTCTTTTTACCATCTCCCCTTCCTGATGCTCCCAGTCTAGCATGGTCATTTTAAACTGCTAGCATGGTCTAGCATTGGTCATTTTAAACTGCTCTGGTCCCTCTCTAAAGAGAAATATTTGGGATCTGTGTGAAGATCCAGAAAGCCCTTTGGAATGTGATTCATGGATCCGCCAGGTGCTGGTATGCTGCAGAAGACCCAGTCAGATGGTACTCTGAAGAAATGTAAGGAAAGACTATCCACAGAGTAGGGTCGGGGAGACTGGAAAGCCATTGCCACCATGCTGCTAGAGCTTGGAGACAGCTGGAGCCATAGATGAGAGGCCAGCCCTTGGGGCTACTGTCTGAGAGGGCATGTCACAGGCAAGAGGTCAACTGTCTGCATCCAGGTGAAGCAAAGAACAGAACAGAGAATGAATCTCACAGATGAGATATGAGAAAAGAAAGCAGAGGACAACCAGCACGATGTATATGAAAGTTCATGTACCAAACCTGGAAATGACATTGCACCCTGTCACCCTGCCCACCACGTAAAACTCCATCCATGCAAAATACTCTCTAAGGAGATTCCTACTTGTTTGACTCTCCCCCGCCTTCATTTGTGTTACTAGAAAACAGAGGTCAGTTTAATTTCTAAAGAAGGAAAGAAGCATAACCTTACCTGTGACTGTGATTCTCGTTGATGCTCCCGAGACTTGTGGGACACCATTCTTCTGCTTGCAGAAAGACGGCAAGGAAGAATAATTTCTCTTCTCCAGTTAACAATACCTGAAATAAAGACAGCCATCCGTGAGGCACCCACAGATTATACTTCCTCTTTAAGAGGGGAATTTTATGTATTTCAATTCTAGCTGTAATGCAGTGGTCTCAACCCGGGTGCTCACCAGCATCACCTTCAGAACTGTTACCTGGCACTGAATCCTGGGACCTGACCAGAGACCCTTGACTCAGAGTCATTAATTTTAAATTATGGATGTATGGTTAGGAAGCTCTAGATAGAGATTTTTATCCAGACCTCTTTGATCTATCAATAAACCTTAACATGTTAGGTTTTTTAAAGATCTCCCATCTCCCATGTCAGTCTCAAGACAATTTCCTATTTAGAAGTACATATCCAAGGGAAACAAATGGACTTTCACATACTCATAAAAGCAATGAATTTAATTCAAAATTCCAAAATAAGGATTTTCACATGCAGAATTAAAATTAGTTTGTGATTTAAGGGGGGTTGTGACATTTCTGAAAAGTACAATGAACAAGCTAAACATTGCCTATATATGTTTTCCAAATCCAGCTCAAATCCTTCCAGAGAACAGCTAGCATTTTGTATATGAAAAGGCAGAGAGTTTTTATTTCTCAGTATCTCCAATAAGTAAGTAATCCTGTCATCCACTGAATTAGTGAAGTATTCTGCTCCTACCTCCTATTTTGTTTAAGTTTGTTTACTTGTTAGCTCATTTACTTTAGCACATTTCATCTTCTGGATTTTTAAACACACACACACACACACACACACACACACACACACACACACACGGAACATTTGGACGTCAGAGATTGTGTTTGTTCATTTTTGTATCATCACCCACAGCACTAGTCCAGTATAGTCCATTATAGATGCTTCCTATATGTCTGTTGAATTAATACATTACTTGAAAAACAAATGGGTTTTTTAAGATTTTTTATTTATTTACTAGTGAGAGAGCGCAAATGAGCAAGAGAGAGCACGCACATAAGTGGGGAGAGGGGCAGAGGGAGAGGGAGAAGCAGGCTCCCTGCTGAGCAGGGAGTCCGAGGTGGGGCTCCATCCCAGAACCCCAGGACCATGACCTAAGCTGAAGGCAGGCACTTAACCAACTGAGCCACCCAGGTAGCCCACAGATGTATTTCTTTGTGGACAAAATGTACCTAGTACTACTGATGTTTTTCGCTAACATATACCTTTTCCCATCATGCCCACCTATGGGGCCATTCTCAACTCTTCCACTCCAGACACAAAGAAGAAAACCTAGATCTCAAATCCAAATATATTATGTTCAATTTGAACACTAAAGGCACCCAGTGGGTTTCATATCCAAGACCTCAGAAAACATTCATTTTCAGACAAATGTTTACGGCTATCCAGTGGACTTTCTTGACTTTAGTATGATCTCTTGATTTTCTGTTATTACTGAAGCTCTCTACAGCTCTGTCCTGATGAATAACTGGTATCCCTCATTTGTTTTTACCATAAGTCATTGTAAATGAAAGTTTAAAGCCACCTACACAATGAAAGATATCATTTAAAAATAAATAATGACAGATAATGTTTGGTAGCCAGGAACTTGAGCTAAAGATATGTCTGGAAATATCACCCTTGAAAATCATGCACATAATGAAAAAGGGCCGGAACTGATGAATTTTAATGCAACCAGGCAAAGACCCAAGGCCTGTCACACCAGCTGGTCATTCTTGCTTTAGCCATTAAAAGTGGCCTTTTTTGTGGCTAACAACAGAAATGTCGGTCAATCAGGCACAGCTGTAGGTCTGGGCTTGGAGCCCACTCTCAGCTTTGCCCCCTCCCTCTCCTTCCCCCAGGCTAGGCTGGAATGAAAGGGTTGGGACTGGCAGTAGGCACGGAGAAAGGGAAAACCGAGATGCTGAAATCCAGATGAAAGATTGATTGCTGCAGCATCTCAGGCCTTCGCCCATTAGGTAAAGTTTAACCCCTGCAAAGCAGGTCACTTGGCAAAAATGGATGGAAAATACAAACTTCAGGTTGAAAGACGGGGAGGAGGCAAGGGGAAATGCTCCGCTGCATATGGTGTTCCATTAATAGGTATCACACTCCATAATGGGAACATTTTTATACAAATGTGTTCTTTGGAATCCAGCCAAGAGTAGGGCACCCTAGTGAAATCACAATGCACGGCTAATGAGCTATTTTTGGTGAATTTGGCACTAGAGACTAATAGAACCAATTTGTCCCCAAAATGTTAAATCATTTAGCGCTTCTTTGGAGGTGCTAAGTGCATCTAGAACTTTTCGGGGCTGTCAATAAAAATTAGAGACCACTCAAAAGCCTTCAGTCTTGGCTTGCAATCCTTTATCCTTGGATGAGAGGACTGTCGGGCGCCCGAGGAGACTCTGAGCACAGCCTGCTAGCTGCGGGAAGCAAGTGGTCGGGCTGAGCCACGAATGTGCTCCCCTGACTAATGAGAGACTAAAGAGATAGTGAGCGTTCTTTACCAGCCATGCTGTCAACCCCCAGCTCTGCTGTAATCAGGCGGATGGGATCATCTCTTCCCCACGCTCCACTGCCCACGAATTCTGTCATGTCACTGCCATTGCCCCAAGCCCGTAATCTCTAGACTCTCTTCCTCCCTCACTTTACCATTTCCCCCTGTACTTTTCTCCATTCCCTCCACACCAGCCTCCCTCACTACCAACCATGCGGCATGTTGATGGAAGATTAATCTTCATTAACTAACGCTCTCAAAAAGTTACTCGCCTATTTGGAAACTTTCAATGGCTCCCCAGTACCCACCACATCAAATCTGAACTCAGCCATCTGACTGTCACAGCCTTTTATAAGATGACCCCATTCAACCAAGATAGCCTTATTTTCCATGAGCTGTCTCACCCTGCCTGGCTCAGGAGAATCATTAACCATCGTTGAATAAATAAATCCCTGCTACTGCTCACCCTGGAGCCCACTACAAAGAGTGAGCAAGTTACACTGTGCTGCCAATGTGAGAGACAGTAAAACCCAAAAGTAAAGCCTGCAATTTAAAGCATCTGCCCTTGTGAATTACATTTTAGAGGTTAAAAAATGCTATTTGTTTTCTTGGTCTATGACCAACTCACCCTATTGCCACAAAAATCCTCCCTCCCCATGAGTTCAAATATGGACAAATCCATCAAACTTTTTTTATGCTGGAGTAACAAGTAAGAGCAATTTTACTGAGATGGCCGCCTGCACAACATGCCTTCCACACTCATCAGACTGGCCGCATTCCATGAACACCTGCATTCATGCTGCCTCTGTGCCTTCACATCTGCTTTGCTCTTCTTGGCATGCTCCTCCTCTCCATCCATCCATCCAAGTCCCATTCTGTAAGACTCTGTCCCAGCCCCACCTCTACAAATTTGGCTGCCATAAAATCCCTGGTCCTCTAGGATTTTGTTCCTGAGAACAGTATTCCGATACACTTTACTGCTAAAGGTTAATGTTCTCTCTAGTACCGATTGCTGATTACTTCGTAAGAGTCATTTTTGCTTCTTCAAGAAGAGTTGTAATTTAAATTCCAGGTTCCACATAGTGCTATGGTCATAGTAGGTGCCAAATAAATAGCTTTTGATTGGTCAACCTGTTCATACTTTAATCCTACCCCTATTGTGCCTACAATAGTGGTGGGCTTATAACAGGGGCTCAAGAACTCTAGTTAATCAAGAATTAGACACTTTCATGGAGCATTTTTTTAGTCTACTCCAGATATCAGGTTAGAACTTTCTCTAATCTAACAGTATGGCCACTGTGCTAGAGAAGACTAACCATCTTCCCCAAAATTTGTATGCCTCTTTCCATTATACATTGAGAAGCAATGTCCTTCTCAATGGACATTGAGAAGCAATTGTCCAATCAGGCACAACATTTCCCAGCCTCCTTACATCTAAGTAAAGCCACATAACTAGTGTTCACCAATGGAACATATGTCAAAATCATTTCTGAGCCAGAGTGGCCAAGAAGTGGATATGCTCTCTCCATCCTCTTTCCTCCCAGGTGCCACCTGGATGCAAATCTCCTGAGCGTTTAGAGGACAGTGGAGCCAGATGTTGGAAAGAACCAGATCCCTGAATCACCAACCACGTGGAGGAAATGTCCTGCCAATTTCATTGGACTGTGACTTCAGGAGAACTATAGACTCTTACTGGGTTTATAGCTACTGCAAAACTGCAGTTTGTTACAGCTAACTAATCCACTTACCTACCTCTGAATGAGTGAAGATGCCACTGAGGGGAAGAGAGGTTCAAGATGAGAAGTAACTAACCTCTCATGCATTAATATGAGTTATCAGGCTGAAGGCTAACTGGCTTCCAGAATGTGCCTCTGTACATTTAATGAGGAATTCAGGCATATCCCACCAGTCCTATTTTTTTTTAGGTTCCAATGTGCTCAAACTCACAGTTATGATTATTCTCTGAAGTTGCCTTTATCTCCTATCTCCAGTCCAAGCCACTTTCCTGAACTAAAAAATTGTATATAGAATTGCTAAATGTCTCCAGAAGGGTGTTCCACAGGCCCCTTCAACCTGGGATCTCCAACACTGACCTCATCGCCCTCTCATACTCACCTCCTACTATTAATGTTATTCCTCCTGCTGAACCTCCTACTGAAGTTAATGGCACCACAACCTATCCAAATGCTGCCTATTCCTCCCCTTCTCAATCTCTCTCTTACCCCACCCTTATTGTCTTCTCTTACACCACTGCTTGCTTAAGGCTCTAATTAGCTCTTACCTCAACTATAACCACAGCCCCCTAACTTCTCAAACCCAGGGAAACCTTTTATAGGGCATTATGATCACCTGGGGGCCTTGTAAAAAAAAAAAAAAAAAGCTGACTCATGAGATCCAGGCCACAGCTTTTGATTAGTGGCACTGGGTGAAGCCTGGCAAGGTGATTCTGGAATGCGTGATCCATAGGTTATATTGTTACACCTTGTTTTCAGTCTAGTATCTCCACTGCCCCTGAAGTTCTTTTTTGTATCACACAAATCTGGTTTTGCTCACCAACAAATTTCTCAAAAGCTATATGGTAAAGCCCTTGTGAGTTGGCTTCTGCCTACTCACCAGCCTTATTGCCCTATCTCCACCTGATCATTGATTCTCTAGCAATTTTGTTCACCCACCTCTTTCTACCTTTGTATGTTCTCTTACCTCTGCCTGATAGCCCTCCCCAAGATACTACCTGGATGACAACTACTCCTCTCTCAAGTCTCAGCTCCAACAGTAACTTCTCTGGACAATGGACTTGACTCCCAGAAACAAACATGAATCTTTCTGCTCCTTCTACACAATCTACCTACCTCTGCCATAGTAATCATGTGCCAGGATCATTATGTGTACATCCATCTTCCCACCCGACTGTAAACTTCTTCAGGTCAGGGACCAAATCTTTTTATCAGTGTATTCACAATATACAAATGTTTGCTTGATGAAATAATAAATTATCATATACCTAAATGTAAAACCCAAACTATACTACAAAACTTTTAGAAGAACACATAGAAAATCTTTATGACGTTGGATTGGGCAGAGTCCTCAGATATAACAAAAGCATGATCCATAAAAGAAGTTGGTAAATTGGTCTTCATCAAAATTACAAGCTTTGGGGTTCAAAAAATACTATTATGAAAATGAAAAGACGAGTCATAGATCAGGAGAAAATATTTGCAAATTATACTTCTGATAGAACCCTTATCTAGGATATATAAAAAAACCCTCATAATAATAGACAAAGAACCTAAGTTAAAATGCAGCAAAAGAGGGGCACCTGGGTGGCTCCATCAGGTAAATGTCTGCCTTCAGCTCAGGTCATGATCCCCATATCCTCTTTCTCCTCTCCCTCTCTCCCTGCTTGTGTGTGCCCTCTCCCTCCCTCGTGTTCTCTCTCTCTCTTTCAAATAAAATCTTTTAAAAAATAGGCAAAAGTATAGACATTCCACTAAAGAAGATACATGAATGACCAATAAGCTCATGAAAAGATGTTGAACATCATTATCCATTAGGAAAATGAAAATCAGAACTTCCATGAAATATCCTATCACTGTCACTGGAACACTATGATAAGAAAATACACATAATTAGAAGTGTTGGCACAGACACAGAGAAACTGGAATTCTCAAAACATCAGTGGTGAGATGTAAAATAAAGCAGCTCCTTTGGCCAACAGTTTGGTAGTCTCCTAAAATTTAAAAATCTATTTACCATATATGATCCGACAGTTTTAAGTGTGTACCCAAAACAAAAATGTCATCTATACAAGAGAAATGAAAACCTATGTCCAAAGACCTGTACATGAATATTCACCATATTATTCATAGTAGCTAGAAAGTGGAAACCATCCCAGTGTCCATCAATTAGTGCAGAGATAAATTGAGTTGAGTTGTGGTATTGGTTGCACAAATCAGTCAATTTATAGAACATTATTGAATTGTACACCTAAAACAGGTGAATTATATGATATGCAAATTATACCTCAATAAAGCTATTTTTAAGCAAAGAATAAATGAGAGTTTTGTATTTGTACAGATATGATGAATACTAGTACAATAACAACTTATATTTATGTAGCTGCCATGTGCTGGGCAGTGATCCAAGCACTTTATACACATTAACTATGTCTACACTGAATCGCACTGAATCCTCAACAAATTATTGCTATTGGTAGGTGCTATTGTGATCAGTTATTATTAATTACATTAGTATTAATTATCATTATACTACTATCAGCTATTATTAACAGCTATTGGTAGGTACTGTTATCATCCTTATCTTACAGATAAGAAAACTGAGGTACAGGGAAGTTAAGTAACTTGTCCCGCATCACATGCCTAAGAAATGGTGCATCTGCAAAATATGGGGAGGGAAGGAAATCGTCAAATCACTGCAATTGTTACATCAAAAAGATGCTCCCTTTTATTCAAATAATTATGGGAAATAAGCATTGTTTAGATTGTTAATTCTTTCCCCTCAATAACAACAATAAAAGATTTAGTCTGAAATTCTATAAAAGGCCCCTAATTATCGTTCAATTCTTTCCAGTCATTCTCACTGGGTAAAATGGACATTTGTTTAAGTATTACTAGGGAAAGTATGATGATTTATCAACCCTATTATACGCTATCAAAAGCAAACTTCGGGGGCACCTGTCCGACTCAGTAAAGTAAGCAATCCCTGATCTCATGGTTGTGAGTT
Organism: Procyon lotor; assembly: GCA_028646535.1. Taxonomy (NCBI): domain Eukaryota; kingdom Metazoa; phylum Chordata; class Mammalia; order Carnivora; family Procyonidae; genus Procyon; species Procyon lotor. Next base: position 65,541,953 of record CM053606.1, on the reverse strand, counting down.
CTAGCCCAATGTTCGGTGTAGAGATCACTTAAAAATAAAATCTTAAAAATTAAAAAAAAAAAAAAAAGCAAACTTTGTTCATCTTCATTCTACTGCAGTCTGTATACTCATATTCTGAACACAGAAGGGAGTCAAAGTTTCCAAAACCTCGGTCAGCCTAAACCAAGCTCCCCACTTCCTTCCCACGAAGACATCCTCCCACCTGTGAGGCATGTTCATATCTGCAACCATCTCTCCAAAGAGCCTCAGCATAGACTTCTCATTTTCAACCCTCCACATACCCACCTCTTACCAGGGGCTATGCCTGTGACCGTACAGAGTATGTTGAAAGCCCTAGTTTACACTCTTTACGAGTAATACCAATTGTATGTAAATAAAGACATCAATTGGTGAAGTCTAGGCCCAACAATGGGATAAGTAACACTGAAAATGAACAGAAAAAAAGATTAAAGCCATAGGACACTGCAGGATTTTACTTGGCTAGCCTTAAACTTGGGTTTGTCTCATGCTGGATTGCACATTATCCAATCACCGGGTTAGTCCACCACCCAAGTTAAGTCACATGAGTGACATCTATGTAAGTAAAGAGATATTCCTCACCCTAAAAAAAAGTGAGTCAGACTTAATTCAGCTACAGGCCACCTGACCCAAATCCACAGTTGACTGAAATGTTTAAATCCTGACACTACTGAAGATAACTTGTGCAAAGCCAAAAGGAAGATTCCTTTCCAGCTTCCACCCTCTTTGGTCTCATCCTGTCCTCCAGATTATAAGCGTTAGCCCTTTTCAGCCACAGCTGAATCAATCCTTTTCATTTCTTCATTACAAATCTTAAGACGACTGCAGCAAACAAAAAATGGAATTTGACTTGCTGATGTTTAATTATTGATGTGGCCTTTTGAAAACATATTTGGTTCTCGGAAACGGTTCCTCAGAACTGTGCTCCATTTCTCATTGGCTCCCATTTTGTTTGTTCTTGGCCTCTGCGCTCCTTTTCGATTTTCCACAGGTTTGCGAGTGCTGCATCGTCTGCTTTTGAAATGTGTCTTTAGGCGTGCTTTTGTTTGACAAGTAATGCCAAGGCTGAGCTGACAATCTGTTTGAAAATCTTTTTCCAGGTACCCAAGATCAGTGAGCCTGTTCAATGTATACTGTGATTAGAATTCTTCCTCAGATATTTATATCAACATTTCAGTTTTAGGGAGAAATGTTTTTCTGAGGCTACCTGTCAAAGAGGAACTTATAAAAGGTAAGGAATGCCATCCTTTATATTCAAATGCAGAAATACGTTGTGGTTGTGGTAGCACGGACACCCTCCGCCCCACAACTGATAGACGGGAGGTGGCCTACAAGCACAAAGTCACCGCCCCTCCCATAGGCAGGACAACCGCCCCCTTGGGAGCCCTGGCACTCGACTATGGGATTTCAGCGTTTCACCTGGGCAGACTTAGGAAGTTTCCCTCCTGAGAGTTCGTTTCCTGTACACTTTCCTTTCCATGGCAGGAGGAATGGGGGCAACAGCAGGAGAAAATAACAGCCACCAAAGCCCAGTTTGTCTCTATCAACCTGTATATTAGGACACCTGGTCAGTAGAAGTTTATAAAATATCTGCTTGGTCTGGGAGCTTAGGTCTTCCACACAGTTCAGCAAATACTCATTTCATCCCCAGACATATTTGAAAGTGGAACACATTTTATCAGAGACCTCACAAAACCGGAACATATTATTTCAAAATAAAAACTTACTTTACGGGGCACCTGGGGCGGCGCACTTGGTTGAGCAGCAGACTCTCGGCTTCGGCTCAGGGTCCGATCTCCTGGTGGTGGGATCGGGCCCGGGGGGAGCTCTGAGCGGAGTCTGCTTGAGACTCTCTCGCCCTCTGCCCCTTCCCCACCACTCTTGCTCTCTCCCTCTCTCAGAATAAATAAATCTTTTTTAAAAATTTACTTTAAAAAGCTACTTCTTTTTGGAAAACAAAGCCTAGTGTGGTACAAGGAAGCGGTGCCACTTTGGCCACTGGCTGTCTAGACGCCAACAGTCAGGCTTCCACTAATTTGCTCTGAGACACCACCAAGAGCAATGTAATAAAAAATTAGAGTTGACAGGGCCATGTTGGCTTAAGAGATGAAATAATTCTGAGTATTCTGGAATGCAGAAATACCTGTACAAAAAATTAATTTCAAATTTGGCTTATGGAGTGATTAAATCTACTGATTAAAGTGGGCCTGCCTAAGAAGTCTTTAACCTTTCCAGTTGGCAGGGACACGCAATGGAACACTCTGCAGTTCCTTACCAACACTCCACAACTCAGACACTTAACTAATTATCCCCAGTTATAAAAAACAGATTTTGCTGGCCTACATTTGTCTCTGTTAAATTATATTTTTATAAGCCAACCATTTCATTGACAAATATTCATTGATCGCTTACACGGCACTAGGCACAGTTCCAGATCCCAGATATTTAACTTCGAACAGCACAATCCCTGCACTCAAGGAGTTTCTCTCCAGTGAAGATGGAAAGACAATCAACTGTCAACAAGGTCAAAACTGTCAACAAGGTCAAAAACAATAAAGGAACTTAAAGGCTCCAACATGTAAGTAATAATAGCAGCCATTTTAAATTCTCTGCAGAGTAAGATGGGAGAATAAACAGATTAAGTTTGAGATCTTATGTAGCTTTCTTAAAAAAAAAAAAAAATCCTAGACAATAATGCTTTAATTTTGTATAATCTGTCATTTTCCCCAGAGCAACACTGACATAACTGTGTTCCCTTCTCGATAGAGTCTTCCATCAAGAAAAACAAGTTCAGATACCACCTGATTCTGCCACCCAAAGGTATGAATGCAAGATACTTTTCAATTAATTACGCTGAGAGCTGGTAACTCTTTTTGTTTTCAAGTGCTAACTTAGGATGGAAATAGACATCAACCCCAGTTCCCAAATCCAAAAGAGGAGGATGAGGAGCCAGAGGCCGGGAGAGTTACGGAGCAGTTTACCCGTCACGGAGGTCTGAGACCCAGAGCCTCATGCTGATGCCCAGCCCAGAACCACTGCTTCTATGCAATGCTGTTATACACTGCTGTTAAAAGAGAAAGACCGAGAAAAGATATACTCGTCGTGTGGTTAAGCAGCTCATTTTCACACCACACAAGTGTTGAGCACTGCCCCAAATGGATAGCTGTCCTAATATGCTCCTACAGCTGCCGAAGAGCCATGGCAATAAAGGGGGTGTGTTCCTTTGTAATGATCCACAGCAGTTTGGCCCACTCAAGGCAGGCGTCTCAGTCTTTCACATGGAAGAGAGCTATCCCCATGCCAGATATCTGGAGTGCCGCTTTAAAAAAAAAAAAAAAAAACTGCTGCAAGATCTCTGGGATGTGGCCCGAAAAAAGTGTTAGAATCTGTACTAGTGAAGAGACACAGGAAAAAAATGTCACTTGAAGATGGAGGAGTCTGTCTACAACCTACCTGTTTCATTTTGCGTTTCTGGAGCTTTAACTGGACACATTATGCAGAATCTCTTATTTTTCAGCAGAAATTCCAGAGTTAGCCACGAATCCCCAAGATGAGAATACCTAATACACTTTGGTAGGTGTTACTATGCTCACAAATTCAAATGATAAAAACAAATAGGGCTTTGCAAAACATGTATAAAACCAACATACATGTTAATGCCCATGGTCTGCCAGCTTAAGATCGAGGACCCCAGAGAGAAACACTTCAGAATTCCATAACTACACCTACTTCAGGGCTCATTTCAGGAATGAAGAGGAGCTAATCATTTGTTTCGGATGCACAGGAGGTGAGCAGGGAATTTGAAAGGTGAGGGAAGGAATATTCTTATTGGGGATAAAAATGGAAATTATTTACTCTAGCAATCCTCATTATCCTGTTGATTTCCATCCTGCTGACACTAAGAGGTTCTCTTATCTCCCACCCACACCCACCCCACCCCCGCTCTCACAATTCTCTATTCCCTTTGATTTCGTGACAAAAATTTGCAAGTCTAAAACTTGTATTTCACGGAAATATTAGTATTCAAGCTCCATGTATTAAAAGGAGGAAGAGGGAAGACCCCCACTTTCAAACCCACAGCCAACCCTTTGGTATGACAAGGTTGACAAGCAGAATTGCATGTCCGATTATCAACACATTATCTTGATAACGTTGATAACTATGTTGCTTTCTTTGGCTTTTTTCTAGGGAGTGCAAAATTTGCATTCCATGCAAAATTCTAAATTCCCATCAAGGTAGAATTAAGAACAGCATTTTTTTAAAAAGTATACCTAATGTGCAGTAAAAAAATAAAGCCCAATTTTTTTTTTTTTTTTTACATGAGACTAGAAATACAGTTTACTTGTGGCCTATTGTATGGAACATATCTTCCTGAAAAAGGAAGACATCTCTTAGACCAGAAATATTCTCAGGGCACAAGGAGGAAAATCCATTAAAAAGAGTTTAATTCTGCTAAAATAAGATCTCTAGCTGCCTCGTGCCCGAGGCAACTCATGCAAAGGGTGCAATTTGAAAACTTGATTAAGTAGGCTCTGCTACCGTTCTTGAGTATAATACCCTGTCCAGTCGTCTGTAGCTCCCTAAAATCCTGCCTAATATTCAACTTCCAATTCATCAATACCATACTGTGCCGTCAACCTGAGTCAGACTGGTTGGAATCCCAGCCCAGCAAATGTATTAACCACCGGATCCTAAGTCTTAGCTTCTTTGTTGGTAAAAAGTGTTAAAAACTGACTTAAAATTTTATCTCACAAAGTTGTCCTAACAAAAATGATTTATATAAAGCCCAACATACAGTAGGTACTCCATCACCCTTTCCCTTCTCCCAAAAACATATCCCTACCCAGGATTTATTTTCCCCTAAATATTTTGGGAGAAAAACACAAAGGGGCAATCCTACAAATAAGCAACCTATTATAAACCATAACCACTCAGCCAAAACCAAATACAAAGACTTTTTTTTTTTTTATCATGTTGCTTTACTAATTATAGCCAAAGTGCCCTCCTTTCACTAATTTATCCCAAAGGGGCATTATGCTTGTCGATACAAGCCCTGGGTCTAAATCAACAAGCCAGCACTACTTTGATTGGCTTCTAATTTGTGTAGTTTGAGGAAGAACTAAAGAATTTCCCCCAAAGCTTCTCTTTCTTGTATGCCCTTGGAGAAAATTTTATGGGACTCTTACTCTAAGGTGGAAGACTCTTTCTCAGAAGTCTCATGGGCCACAGAAAAAGGAGGCTGTGCAACTAGGCTCTGCTGGTCCCCAAGCAGGCCTTTATTTAGGTAAGAAGCACAAACAAGGCATCCATCACCATGGGGCCAGCTCCTTGGAAAATAGAGCTTCATCCCTCTGTCCCAGAAGCTATTTCATCCTTTCCCGACCAGGAGATGAAGTCAAGAGCAAGTTGTTCAGGGTGTCGGTAAGACTCTTAGAGGGCTCAACAACAGGTTCCAGTTCTGGCCATCCAGTACTCAGTCTTTCTTTATGGTCAAACCACACTAACCCCCAGCATCCCAACATAAACCCAGTCACAAGACCTTCCTAGAAAGGGTAACTTCGTACCTCAGTATAGAAGCCTCAGCATCTGGTTGACCGGATATCCTCACCATTCAGCCCAACTGGATTGGTGTTCTGGGAACACCAATGGACCAAGATTTATGATGAAGGCCTGAGATCTTTTTGAAGCTCATCACCTACCAAAAGATAAGAAAAAAGAAAAGAGAATAAAACCACCAGTCACATACAGTTTGAGTTGTTCAGACAGAAAACCAAAATGCTCTGGGTCACTTTTCTGTTAACAGACAAGGGGGAAAAGAAAAAAAAGCAAATGTTTTAGGTAGTTCTCATTCTACTAGCAAAACAGAATAAAACCTTTGGTCTGATTCCAACCAAAGGACCATTGACCTAATGTAAAAAAGCAGCTCTTCATCAATTTATCATTAATGACAGCATTACCACCTAATGTGAGGGAACTACTCTTCCCTGGGGATTCTGTTCATGAGTGGCCTGAGTCAGACAAGAGCACAGGAGGTCAGTCATAGGAGGGAACACAACGTATGTGCTCTATGAGCATGCAGATCTGCAGTTTGGGGGTGATGTCACCTGGAGTAATAGGGCAATGTAAATGAGTATATTTTTCAAAGACTAAGATGCCAAACAGCGGCCCTGTGGGATTACTGTCCAACAGTAACATCAAACCCTAGGTGCCATTTAAACCCCCTAATAGTATTAAATAATTTAGTCCCTCCTCAAGAAATCAGACCTCCTCAAGGTCTGATAATTTGCTCTTGGTCACAATGATAATATATAGTAGAACTAGGATTTGAACCCAGGAGCTCTGGCCTCAGAGTCTGTGCTCTTAAGCAGAGTACTATAATCACTGCCAATCCAGCTATTAGTAAAAAGAGCATACAAATAATTTATATGCTCTTATTGTCAGCCTGTTCCCCCTATGGCTGACCTGGAATTCAGAGACAACCAGTGAATAACCAATGCATTCACATTGGTGATGTTGGTTCTTTAATTAGACCGTAGGCATTGGAGTCAGACTAACTCAAGGTCGAATCCTAGGACCTATGTTAGTCAGTTAAACTTGAACAAGTTATGAGACTATCCCAAGCCTCACTTTCCCAATCTTTAAAATGGAGGTTGTAACAGTACTTATTTCAGAGTGTTAAGAATTAAATATTATCTGTGTAAGCACAACTGCATGATTCTAGCAATGCAGTGGTCTATAAATTTTATTAATCATCATCATCATTTATTACACGTGTGGCTTTCCACTGTAGATGAGCATTTGGAAGGAATGCTCCTTCTTCACTCTACCCAGGCACCCTATTGCTTTCAAAAGCCCACACATGTGAGAAGGCTGGTGGGGATTAGGGGTATCGGCTACAGCTAAGGATCACAGCAAAGCTAAGGGGCTCACAGGGACCAAACCCCTCAACCTTGGCTTCATTAGCAAGTTTCTCTAGCTGAGCTAACCCAGCCCATGCCGGTCAAGCATTCCCTTGCAAATATAAATCATTACCCAATAAACCACAGACATACAAGACTGTCCGTGGCAGATAAAGCTGTGGGTCAGAGTAGCCAATCCCTGAGGCTTTGAGGAAACGGAGGAAAAGCAACAGCATTAATTATATAAATAGTTCCTTGGAAAACGCTTTAAGCAAGTGTTTTAGATTCCCCTTTAATTAGGATAAATAATTACTGTGTTTTCATTTTTCAATGAGCTCTCAAACTCTCCCATGCCCCATCTTCAAATACCGAGTAGAAACACACAAAGATCAGGGGAATAAACTAACTGTGTACACTTTTAAAGCCACTTTATCTATCTGGATCTCAGCTTCACCATCTGTACAATGAGGAAATTGAACGAGGTAAGTCTCCAAGGCCCCTTCCGGTAGATTTTCCACAACTCCGTGCAGTGCTTTGGGGCTGACATAATGGGTATACCACTTTACTCACCTTGTGTTCTTTTCTAGAGAGCAGAGTAACATTTGAAGATATTAACTGCATTTGTTTATTGAGCTTCAAAAACTGTTTTACAAATGTGAACATCAAGCCATCCGGCATTATTGTAAGTGTGCTGTGAAATAAGGAAACCCAAAATACCAGTCCTAAGAAATGTCGGGAGATGAGCTCAAATGAGGAATAAAAGAACTGAAGATGTTTTTAGCAAATGACAAAGTTATCTCTTTTAATTAGATTTATCCTGTATCTTTCCAGAACCGGAATCTGGAATTAGCACTGCAGGGTGAGAGATAGTAAATAACTTTTCTAAGAAATAGCTTTTGGGACACCTGGGTGGCTCAGTTGGTTAAGCGGCTGCCTTCGGCTCAGGTCATGATCCCAGAGTCCTGGGATCAAGTCCCGCCTCGGGCTCCTTGCTCGGCAGGGAGCCTGCTTCTCCCTCTGCCTCTGCCTGCCTCTCTGCCTGCTTGTGATCTCTCTCTCTCTCTCTCTCTGACAAATAAATAAAAAAAAAACTTAAAAAAATAGCTTTCTACCCAAGATAATGTTCAAATCAAAAAAGAAGTATTTATATAGCTATGAGCATCACTGAAACCTATGTGAAGACTTCCCATCAAGACATTTAGAGGACATTCCTCAACTGGCACAGTAAGTGGAGAAATGTATGCTGAGCTCACCTTGCCTCTGAGTCTGTCTTGACTCCCCACTGGCTCTCATAAGGCATCTCATAAAATGAGATTTTTTTTGTTGTTGTTACTGTTTTTTTGAACAAGATGTTTTAATATTTCTTTGTTGGCATCACCTTCATCACACCAAGAAGGTCTCATTATTGTTTGTATTTGTCTATCACAGCTCCAAGCACATAGTAGATTCTCGATAAATATTGAATAACTTTTTTAAATGACCAAAGAGTTTACAAAGGCTGTTCCTGCCCTCAAAGAGGCTTGCAATCTAGCCAGAGAGTCTAAATTAACACAGCCAAACCAAAATTTATATAAAGAAATATCTTGCACACAGTTAGGACTTAGTAAATGTTTAGGAAACAAGTTCATTTGACAGAAGTGAAGCAGGAGTTTATCCCTGAATGAAGAGAAGCTGCTGAGGCTGGCCTGGAACACCGACCAAAATCTGCCTCCCACCCCAACCTGACTGTACTTTCCTCGGAAACACCAGCTGACTCTCACAGTCTCCTAAGCTTGCATTCTCACTCCTATACTTAGGCTCAAAATTTTTCTTTCACCTAGACCACCTTCCCTTCTTTAGAGCATCAAGATCTTTCCCTCCCCAGAATTCTCTATCATTATTACCAGTTAATAGTACATCTGTCATCCATTTGTTAAGCACACAGTCACTGATTCTTCAGTTTGTGTGGGCTGAGCCAAACTTCAGAGATACCAATGGAAGAGATATATTTCCTACACTCAAGAGTTTTAAAATTCCCCAGAAGCCAAGCACTGTCTAATACAATTAACAATTTTAATGCATAATGTTATGAAGGAAACACTGAGGACAGCGCCTAACACAGTCTTCAGGTTTTGATAAATGGTGAAGAAGTTTCCTGGAAGAGGTGTCACCAGAGCAGTCTTGAAGAAATGCTGGAATTGAGCCAGGTGGAGAGAGGAAAGATCCTTTCTGGCAGAGTAGCATGCAAAAGGCTGCAGGAAGTGAACGCACAGTGAATGGAGTATGGCTGGTGTGAAGAGGTAAGAGTTGGGCATGGGAAAACAACATGAGCTGGATAAGGAAGAATAGGCTGTGTTGAAATGCCCATCTTTTAACCTCACACTAAGGGGGAATTTTTAAAAGGACTGTAAAGAAGGCTATTACCTCATCAGAGTCACCTTTTTATAACATTAATTCAGGCAAGTGTAGATTGAAAGGAAGGTCAGACCCTAGGCTTAGAGGCATATCAGGAAGCAAATGCAGGGAACCATTCATCAAGTGAACCAAGGTAGTCTCAGTGGCAAAGAAGGGAAGGAATCCTGAGCAGGCCCAATCAATGAGGTTGAGTAAGTTCTATTAGAAAGAAGGTGATCAGGAAGTCAAGGATACCTTCCAGGATTCTGCCTATAACAGATGAGTGGACAGTGATGGCATTACTGAGAGAAACAAGAACAAGCAGTGGGTTTGGTGGGGGAAAAAAAGGAGTGAATTTCGCTTTAGATCTCATGAGCTTGAGATGCTCTTGAGATAGTCAAGTAAGAGGCAGTTGGATGCACAAGTCAAAACTCGTAAGAACTGGGATAGAGATGTGAACTAGGGAGTCAGGAATGTACAAATGGTGAAAATCACAAGATCTCATGGAGATTATGAGTGAGGAGGAACCAAGTCACTGTCACCCACCCCAACCTGCTTCCAAAAAACAAAAGAAGCCAAAAGAAAGCTGGGACCACCCCTTATCCCAAGTCATCGCTTCCCCCCAAGGAAAAGAATAGATTTTTAGGCACGCTAGTAGGTCAGCAGTGTGTGTGTTAGTGATTATTTCTCAGTTTAAATGCAACCTTTTTCATCTGTAATTGCAGAAACCTTGAAAGCTGACTTTTGCTGACATCCAGTGACCATCGCCAGCCCTCGTTTTATTGTGCCCCTCCTCCTCATCATCGGTTTTCCACTGTGTTAAGTTCTGGAGCTTGTTTTTTTAACTGATAAACGCCCCACTTTTCTTTTCCCTGAGGATGTTTCAGCTGAACCACTTTATTTTGTTGTTTCAATTTCAAAATAAAAGGAAAGAAACTGAAAAAGGAAAAAAAAAAAAAAAAAGGAATGCCCTCTAGACCTGTAAGCACTTGAAGTCTTGTAGATAACCCTTGCAGCATTTCTTCTTTTCAACATGCCTATCCATCTGGTCACCCTAAAGCAATTGTAAGCTCCCTGAGAGCAAAGAGCCAGCTTTTATTTGTCGTGGGTCCTATAGAGCAACTAGCAGCAGGATGTCCTATGAGAGAAGCTGCCTTGTAGCTATATATGGAATCAGTTGTTCTACAATTAGGCTCATACATATGCACACTTCTGTAGCTCTTGGAGTATTCCATACTATTTAACACAATTAATTACTGTGTCCTGTTTTTTGGTTATTTAATAGATGCTACCCTTGGAACTGCAGTTAGACAGTAAACTTCTGGAAAACAGAAATACTGGCATATACTTTATCTCGTATTGCTTGCTAGTCAGAAGTGGTGCTCAACAAAGGTGTGTTGATGCACATATGTTGTTTCATTTAGAATGAACTTACCCTCTTACGTTACATCTTCTGAAAGATCCAACAGAATGTTTATCTCAGATAAGCAGGACTCAACTAGCTTGAGCTATTCTTAAGCACACCTTAAACAGTAAATGTCCCTGTATGTTGCCTAATTGAGTAATTCATTCAGGAGAATTTCTACTGAATTGGGCTGCAGCAGGCTGCACATGGAGTTGTACCATGGCTTTCAATTGAAGATGCACATTTCATACACAGATCTGTAAGCATCATCAATAATGTACATCTCTTGTGAATTAAATCAATGGCTTTCATTGTAATGCAGGAAATTGTGCTCACAGCAGAGAACCTATGGAAAGAAGGAATGAGGAAGAGAGAAAGGAGACGGAAGAAAGTAAGAATATATTCCAGGAGATAAAGGAAGAAAAAGAAAGGTTTGCTCATCACAAGCAATCTATGGCAAGAGACTCAAGCTTAGACAGACCAGGAGGGCCCTGCATGGCCTCCGCATGGCCTCACAAAGATCCTTGCCATTCAGAAAGAACGGCAGTAAGCCTTCCCAGAGGGAAGTACTACAACAGAATACCTAGGTTTCTCTAACTAGTCCCACCTTGATTCCAGGCTTCAGAATCAATGTCATACCTTGATAATCATTAAGTCATTGGTTGGCTTGTCAAACTGTCTAATACAGATGGCTGTATTTCCCCTTCCTGAGAGCCCACAGAGATCACATTGAAGAGGGTTATCAGCCAAGAGATCCTAGCCTGGAGAGGCGAGCAAGCAGCCTCTAAAAGCGTGCTCAGGTAAAACAAGTCAAATGTCTGGGAAGGCTGAGAGGAGCTGAGCTGCTGTGAGCCCGTGAGTGCAGAGACCCACTGCTGATCATGCCCAGGGCGCTGGAAAACCACAGGGTTATATGCTTATGGATGAGAAAGAAGAAAATAATCCCCAATTCCTTCCCTTCTTTCTTTTAGCAGTTAGAGAGGCAAGCATGCTGAGAAATTATGGTCACCATCTAGGCCCTACAGTGGAACATTTGAAAATCTGACTTAGGGAAATAGTGTAGAGCAAGCTGAGTTTTAATGTATGTGCACCAGTAGAGTGCTCCTTAAAATTTTGAAGTAATTCTGCCTGAGTTACTAAATCGCTGTTATCCCAAGCCTCTTAGTGTCCCTTGGCTGTCCCAGCCTTTCTTCCCAGGACAGTCCCCATCTCTCCACTAAGGGGCTAATGCCTGACATGGCAGTGGGCTGCAGGTCCCTGCTCCAGGCTGTCATGACAAGCTGGTGTTGCTAAGGCCTGATGAGACTCTTGAAGCCCAAGCATCAGAAGGTTCCTAGGTGAGCATGGAGTTGAGCAAGTGCTAGCCTGGCAGGATATAGGCCAAGATGGCCTTTTCTTTGGAGGCACAAGCTTTGTTTTGATTTCTGCTTTGTGGGGTCACCTGGCTTCCACTAAATTGTCATATCTTTGAGTCATTATCTCAAATCTGTAATGCATGGGATTGTGCTCTCTTCCCCCTCAAACTGTAAACTAAAAAGCTACCAGTCCTCAGACACAGGGGGCCCACCAAGTTCTAAACCAAATAAATTAAACCCACACCTACACACAATTTCAGTACAACTATTGAACATAAAGGATAAGGGGAAAATCCTAAAATGTATCAAAGAGAGAAAGACGGAATATATATATATATAAAGGAATGACAGTTTCTCAGAAGGCTTAAAACAGTGGATGCTAGAAGTCATAAATATCTTCAAAATGCTTAGGAAAAATTAGTCTCAACAAAGCAATCTTTATGAATCTAAATTAGTCGTTAAGAGAGCAAAAACAAAAGGTATTTAACTCTTTATAGCCCCTCCCTGAGACACATGTCACCACATGTAAGACGCAGTGTGAAGTAAAGAAACTGATAAATTTTGGTAAATTTGAATGAGAACTATTATTAAGAATAATGTCATGGGGCGCCTAGGTGGCTCAGTGGGTTGAAGCCTCTACCTTCGGCTCAGGTTGTGATCTCAGGGTCCTGGGATCCAGCCCCACATCGGGCTCTCTGCTCAGCGGGGAGCCTGCTTCCCTCTCTCTCTCTGCCTGCCTCTCTCCCTACTTGTGATTTCTCTCCCTCTGTCAAATAAATAAATAAAAATCTTTAAAAAAAAAATGGCTAAAATTTGGAGGATTAAATTCAAAGTGAACCAAAAATTGCAACAGATATGAAAATATAAAGGGAATGTTAAGATTAAAAGTATCTTAAGGTTTCTATATTGTTCAAATAAATGTAAAAAGTTTTGTTTCTAGATGTTGGTACATTAAGGACACATATTAAAGAATAGCCAGTGAAAACAATTGAAATGGAATGGATTATTCCCAACTGTAGAGAGGAAAGATGGGACAGTAAAGGTAATACATTCAATAAAACAGAAAGTAGGTAAGGAATGGGGAAGAAGCATATCTTTTTGCAACTAAGACAGTAGAAATGAGTCTAAATATGTCAGTAATCACAAAAGTAAATGGATGACATTTACTATTACCTATAAAAAGTTTGGAAACTCTCAGGTATTTGGAATATTGAAAACTAAACAAATAGTTTATGATAGTGTTTATAAGAAACACAGATGAAACACAATGACATAAAAAGTTGAAAGTTAATAGTAAAAATATACTGAGAAAATATTACCTAAAATGAGCTTGCTGTAGCAATATTAGACACTAAATGGAATTCAAAGCAAAACACAGTAACTGAAAAACCTTATAAAAGTCATTGGAGGTACAGGGTAGAAAGTCCTTCTGGGGCAAGTAAGTGGGTCTTAGTTATGAGAATATGGAGCAGGTCCAGGGTAGGAGCCATGTGGTGATGATCAGAACCAGTCAGCCAGGACTAATAATGAATGATAGGTTTGCTTAATAGAACTTACGCTAAGGCCTAAATCTACTGGGCCAATGTGTGGGCCTACGTGCTTCATACAACAAACCTAGAGTCATCTGATGGTCAGGTGACATGGTGCCCTCAACTAGTACAGACCCTAAGCTCTACAAAGATAGCTCTTATTTATAACAAAAAGGAAAACCCTGCCCGGAACATATTAAAATCATGAACTTGAATGAACTTAATGCAAAACACAAAGCAAAATTTATCCAAAGAATAGCATCCTCTCACATGCTACAACATGAATGAACCTTGAGGACTTTAAGTGAAATAAGTAGGACACAGAAGGACACCTATTGTATAATCCCACTTATATGTAGTATCTCAAATAGTCAAATTCATAGAGACAGAAAGCAGAATAGTGGTTGCCAGGGCTAGGGGGAGGGAAAGATGAGAATTTATAATTAAATGTTTACAACTTGGAATGACAAAAACAAACAGAAAGTAGAGAGTGGTGATCATTGTAAAACAATGTGAATGTATTTAATGCCACTAAATTGTAATTTAAAAATGGTTAAAATGATAAAAATTTGTTATGTATGTTTACAATTAAAAAAAGAGAAATCCTTAAAAAAAAAAAAAAAAAAAAAAAACTTATCCTCCCACAAAGGGAAATTTACAAATCCATTATTATATTGGAGGTCTTAATATGCCTCACTCAAAAAAATATACATCAAAGGGCCTAAGTACTTCAATTAGTTAAGTGTTGCAAGTTAACACTTGATTTCGATTCAGGTCATGACCTCAGGGTCATTAGATCAAGTCCAATGTCAGGCTGTGTACTGAGAGTGGAACTTGGTTTGGATTCTCTCTCTCCCTCTCCTTCTGTCCCTCCTTCCCCACCTGTGTGCACGTTCTCTCTCTCTCAAAAAAATAAATTTTATATATACATATATATTTAAGTACATATACATGTAGCAAAAGGAAAACCTACAGAAAAATTGAATTAAGCTTATTCCAATAGACGGAAACTCACAATCAGCAAAGAGGCTACTTAATGGAGCAGTTATGAAAACTGAGCTAATCTTCATGAACAATCTATGAGGTAGTCACTATTATGTTCTCATTTTACAAGAGGTACAGAGCTAAGTCTCTTGTACGCAGTCACACAACTGAGCTCTAAGTAGAGCTGGGATATGAATCCAGATGTTCTGATTCCAGAGGCCAACTTATAACCATAATGTTGAGTAATAGAGGCAAGAACAAAGAGTTAATAAAATAGAAAACTGAGAAACAGTAGAGGTGTGCAACAAATCAAAAGCTGATTCTCTGAGAAGACAAAATTACAAACTGCTTATGAAATCAATCCAAAATTGAAAAGTGAAGAAGATATATCCATCATGATAGAAATAAGACAACATACTACAGATATAGTAGAGATTCTAAAATACATAAGAGAATACTATCATCAACTTTATGCCAAAAAAATTTTAAAATAGGTGAAATATACAATTTTCTGAAAAGATTAGAATTCCTAAAATAGACTCAAAAGGCTGAAAGCTAATAAACCATTGGAATTTAAAAGATTGACTTTAGTAGTCAATTTCTACACTGGTTTTATAGTTAACATTCTCCAAACTCTTCAAAAACTACTGTTCCCATCTTATACAATTATTTCATATAGAAAAAGAGGATGAGATTTATTAAGAAGACCCAAAGTGAACTTAAATGCAAACGGTGGGATGTGTTCTCTATTACTCTTTATACTTTTCTGTATTGTTCAAATATTTCGTATTAAAAAAGAGGATATGGGGCTAGCTCAAACAGGCAAATACCGTATCTTTTATTCAAAATTTTTTTTTAAAGATTTTATTTTATTATTTGACAGCAAGAAACACAGCAAGAGAGGGAACACAAGCAGAGGGAATGGTAGCGGGAGAAGCAGGCTTCCTGCCGAGCAAGGAGCCCGATGCGGGGCTCGATCCCAGGACTCTGGGTTCATGACCTGAGCCGAAGGCAGATGCTTAACGACTGAGCCACCCAGGCGCCCCCTTTTATTCAAATTTTAATCATCTCTGAATCAGTAACTTCTAAGTACTTTCTTTTTTTAAGTGTCTATTTCCTAGGGGGTGGGCTCCAATGTATTAGAACTTATATCCCAACAACTGTCAGCTTAGAGGTAACTTTCTCCCACAGATACTCTTTCTTTCAGAGAGCAGCATAGGGGTTCTCCTCTGGACAGTTTCTTAATCTGTAACTGAGCGAGTATGCCACCACTTGAGTTTCCGAGAGAGATTTAAGCGATTCCTACCTTGAGAACCTTTATAGGCTCTGACATTCTTCAGATATTAGTCCTGCTTTTTCTATTGGGAATTATATTTAGAAATAAGTCACCCTAGGGGCGCCTGGGTGGCTCAGTGGGTTAAAGCCTCTGCCTTCGGCTCAGGTCAGGATCTCAGAGTCCTGGGATAGAGCTCCGCATCGGGCTCTCTGCTCAATGGGGAGCCTGCTTTCCCCTCTCTCTGCCTGCCTCTCTCTCTCTCTCTTAGTCAAATAAATAAAATATTTTAAGGAAAGAAGGAAGGGAGGGAGGGAGGGAGGAAGGAAGTCACCCTAATTCTTTCCCTGGGGGTGCATTCAGGTTAAATTTCTTAACCCAGAGAAGAAACCATCTTGGGTAAGAAGCGACCCATGTAATGCCCTGTTGAAGGCATGGACTTGGAAAGAGCATGATTAGACTGAGTAATTGCAGCACAAGTTATAAGAGGAAGATTACCTTCTCAGAATGAAAACTCTGTCACACTGCATTCAGCAAGGCTACTAGAGGAATCTAGAAAGGTCACATCAAAAGTTTTCCATTTCTTCACTGATCTGAGAGAAAAACTACATTGCAGGAAATACATCAGGAAGTTAACAAAAGTAAAGTTTAGATGTGGTGAGTAATATTAGAAAGATAGTTTTAATTAGAATCAGGCAAAAGGAAAGGGAATTCGACATTAAAGTTCAGCATAAAAATATCATAATTTGTGAGTTCCAGTAGAATGGCTTACATACTATCTATGGTTCAGCTGAGGCCATTCTAAGGGCTGGAAACTCTCTCATGGGGAGACTTGAAGAGTTTGGAGATGACTACTTTCTATTGTCGCTCAGACTTTCATTCCTAATCCTGGTAATAAATCATTGCACATTATCCCTCAGTGAGGTTCCCCAACTCAAATGATGCTGAAGAATGATAATCAGTTTTCTCTACTGAGAACAAAGGGTGAGAGGAAGCATATTTAAAATTAATTAGAATTTTTATTTAGAATTAACTTTTAAAAGGAAATATGTGATTAATTTTGGGAAGTAAGCACTTCTTTGTTGATTTTGGTGGTGTTGTTTTTTTTTATGTGGAAGGACACTGTTGCTTCAGGGGCCACTTAATTACCCTTTTCTAGACACATCAGTACTGTAGGTGATGTTAGCTACCTTGACTCTAAGTGCATATTTAAGGTCACACATATCTGTAGTATGCCAGATCATTTTACAATATATAAAATAAGTTACCCTGTAATGTTACTCTTGATCCCCTAGGATGGGCAGTAACTGTACATTTTTTTCATATTAATTTGTTAATTTTTTTACTATACTTTAATAAAATGGATTGTCTTTATGATGATTGATCCTTTTTCTTTTTCTTAACCTGAGCATCTTTAATTGCCTGCATTTTTCTTTATTGTATTCTGCCATACTTTTTTCTCCACTTATGATAACCAGCAACACTGTACCAGAATTTCCTTGAAGTTTGTTGATTTTTTTGTTGTTTTGCTAGAGAGTATTGTTATTGCTTCTTTCAATGTTTACATGTCAGCTATGCTTATCCAACATCAAAACACTGGAGATATTCTATTTGTTACTTTATCCTTCAACAGATATTTGTTTCATGTCTGTCCACTGTGTGATAGGTTCTGGAAATGCAAAACCTAAATAAGACTCTTGAGGCATTCCATCTCTCT
>CM053606.1:65487110-65523900 GCA_028646535.1 Procyon lotor | reverse complement strand
TTATTTCCATTAAGAAAAATGAAGTAGAATCATGCTCTAAGAGGGAGACAGACAGCAGAGGCAAACAGTTCAAGAAGAATGGCAACGTCTGGAACACTTTCTCTAAGGTTGGTGTGTTCCTTTTTAGTCCCCTTGATCCATTCTCCATATTTCTCCACCCTGCTCTGTGCCCTGAGATGCTGGCAGCTATGGATTGCACCAGCCAGTTTCCTAACCCTCTTGCTTTTGACTGGTTTCAACCACTGGGAGAAAGGAAGAGTTTGGGATACTTATTCCCCGCACCTGGTGTCTTACTACCCGGCCGTGAGCTGCCAGTAGCCAGCAGTTGTGAGGACCATAGAGCCACAGTCTTAGTCCATAGTAGTGCTCTCTCTCTGTTGCTAACCCCAGGGCACTTCTCCATCCTTTGGTGTTTTCCTATAACCCTGGGCAGACAGTCTTCTCATGAAACTCTCCTAAAATTGGAGTGTGACATTTGTGTCCTATCTGGGATCCTGATACAGAATAAAGAGGAAACTGGGTGGAGACAAAAGCATCACCTTAGGCACAGGTGAGGTTAGGAGCTCTAAGTCTCTCGTGTTTAGTTTCCCTGCTTAACCTTACTGCTCATGAGAAGCAGATGATGAGGATGGTGGGACAATGAAGTTTCACTGGAAAATGTAAATGTGGCAAAGAAGAGAAAGAGGGATTTAAGGGGCTGGTAACTGTCACTGAAATAACTGTCTTAGGCCTAAGAGCTGGCTTTCCATGTGTATTTTGAGTTTAGGCAAAACCCTTTTCTACTGGTTTCTTAAGTCTCTAGAACTGAACTATGATCTCACTTGAATTTACCTATGCATTCAGTAAGTCTCCAGAAAATAGGAATGCACACGCACGCACACAGACACACTCACTTTAGGTCGCTTCAGATCTGAAAGTGTTACTGGAATGTTATGGACTGAACTGTGTCCCCCAAAATTCATATGCTGAAGCCCTAACTGCCAATGTGACTATGTTTGGAGGCAGGGCCTTAAAAGAAGTAATTAAGGTTAATTAAAGTCATAGTAGTGGGACCCAATCCAGTAGGACTGATGTCCTTAAAAGCACACGCACATAGAAAGGCAGTGTGAGGACACGGCGAAAAGGTGGCCGTCTGCAAACCAAGGAGAGAGGCCTCACCAGAAACCAACTTTGCTGACACCTTGATCTTGGACTTCTAGCCTCCAGAACTGTGAGAAAATAAATTTATGTTTAGGTCTGCCAGTCTGGTACCCTGCTGTGGCAGCCCAAGCAAACTACTACAAACTAATCCACCTAAGCCTTTTAACATAGAAAGGGAACCACGCTTCTTTGGCCACAGAATTCAATGATGCCTAATACTGCATTCTGCCTACACGTTCTGGCCCTTCTTCTCCTTTTTATTGACTATGATTTACTGTTCAAGGCCCCATGGTCACCTCTTCTGGGCAATCCCCCCTGGCCAGTCTTATCCTCCCTGAAGGAAGCCACTCCTTAGAGATAATGTCTCTCTGGCCTTAGATGATGCCTGTCTTATTATCACTCCTAGGGCCAAAACCTTACAATTTTGTGAACTCACCCCTGCTCTTAGCAATGCTGTGTACAGAGCAAACATCTAGTAAATGTTTGTGGATTGATTAATGACCTGTCCTTGATAATGAGAAGAAAGCTACTCAGTTTCCTGAGTTTCTACACTTAGGACACATGCTGAGAACAGCTGAGGAGGCAGACCAAACAGACCATCACAGTGGCATCGATGTGAATCCACGGTATCTGTTCCCCCCTTCATGTTCAATCGAGACCACCCAGCCCTGGCTGGTGACAGAGCAGAGGTGACAACGCTGTTTCCTTTGACCACAGTGAGCGTTACTCAAGCTTCTAAAGAGCAATAACCAGTTGGTTCCCATTCCCGAGGCTGAGTGGGCTTGGAGTAACTTGTGCAAATCAGACCAATGAATCCTTAAGCCCCTCGCTATTCTGTCATTTTAGACACTGTCTAAACCAACAGAACCCCAGCAAGGTATGGCCTGCTCTGAAAACAGCTCTCAGGAGTAGCTTTCATACCTCGACAGCAACAGCACCTTCCCCCAGATGAACCTACCTCATTTAGCAGGCTTCCGTGGCAAAGACTATTAAAGCAATTCCCTTTGAACCTTGCATTTTACTTTTAAAGCCACTGGTCGAGTTAACTCTCCCTTTCTCCTGAAGACTCTCTCACCTTTAAAACAAGCTCATCATCCACTAATCCATTTCCAAACCCAGTTCGGGAAGCTGGGTTAAGCACAGTATAACAGACCGAGACTGTGGCTTGAAGGAGCAAGAGTTCCTTCTTTATCCTAATTGGCAGAGTCCTCACAAGGGAAGGCAGAGCACCTGGTTCTAACTCCAATTTGTCTTCCTTCCATGAATAATTCATGCCACCTCCACACGACCAGCCACCGCAACGGTAGGGGATGGTCCCTCCGTGCGCATCACTGGCCAAAGCCTGGTCAGAACTAACGGTCCCTGCCCAGCCAGCAGGAAGCTCTGGCTTCTGCAAATGTGAGAGTTCTTGCTCAAGGTCAGGTTGATGGCCACTGAATGTTAAGTTACAGTATTGTCAATTTGGTATTAGCGATTCCCCATTTGGTTTATTTAACTAAGGCTGACCTGCCTCACCTTTTAACCTTTAAAGGAATGCAGGCTGCTTCCTGGCAATTGAATATGCCAGTGAACATATGGTAAGAATACGCTTATTTGAAGGTTTTATAGGCCTGCATCTATCTGAAAATGGAACAAAAACACAGTGTGATTTTGTGTAAAAAGAGAGGGGGGGAAAAAGAGCTAGGGAGGGAAGGTGGAAGGGAAAAGAAAGCAAGAAATCTGATCACATCACTCCTCTGCTTGAACCTTCCATAGCTCCCATGGCTCTGAGGCTCCAAGGTTCTCCACATTGCCTAAGTGACCCTGAAGAATGTGCCTCCTGCCTACCCCTCTAGACTCATTCCACTACCCTACCCCTTGTTTCCTGCACTCCAGCCATACTGGCATTTTTGAGTCCTTGAACTTGCTCAGGGGCTCCCCATAGACTTTCCCCTCTTTCCCTCTACACCCCCTTGCCCACATGCCCAAGCTTGCAGCGGGCTCCTCCCTCAGGTGGCAGGCAGAACACTGCCTTTACAAGCTTGAGTGACCTCAGACTGAATGAAATTCATAGCTCTCACCCCACACCATTATGTTTCCTGGTGATATACATGGCCTCTCATCACAGAAGCTGCTGTGTCTTGGTGGATTCTACCTCACTTGTAACTGAATTCTAGATTCGACTTTAAGCTCCAAAAATACAGGAACTCCATCTGTCAACTCTGTGTTCCCAGCACGTAGCACAGTGTCTGATGCAAGAGACCAAGTGGCACGAATGAAAGGATAACTGAATAAATGAACAGACTTATGAATGGGGCTCTGCATGGACGGAACTACACCAAAGCCCAACTGGGAAATTCTCAGTCTGTTGGCTTGTTTGCCCAGTGAGTTTCTTGCCCAAGTGGAAGACGGATAGTCTCGCCCAAAGGAATGAGGAGATGAGATCTCAAACAGATGATAAAGTGTGGACATCACCACCAACCTCCTACGTCTAGGTTTTAAAGTCTAAAGACCAGCCCTTTTAGTTAGCTTGACTGAAAAAAATCAAGAGAACGGAGACCAAGAAGTCTCTCTCTTCCTGATGCCACCAAAGAGCACAACCAGTCAGCCAGCAGGCAGCGGTTTAGTTCGAACACACCTCGGAAATGCCTCTAGCATGTCACACTCAAGAGACCTCCTGGAACCAAAAGACCTCCTGGTTCTTCTGGGACTACCTCACTGGGCCTCAACTTCTGTGTTTACAGAAATGGGAATGAGAGCATTAGACACTCGTTCCATTTCTTCCCTGCACTTCTCTGGCACGGACTTCTCCCTCCATTAGGCACAGAAGGCCCAGGGCTCAGGACCCAGGGTACTTTTAGGAGCCCACCAAAATGATTTAACTTTTTTAAGACCAGAAGATAATTAATATAATCTCAGCAGGATTTCACTCATCCATTATACCAAGATATCATAAACTAAAAATTCTACTATATTTATGAAGAACAAGGTCTACAAAAGTTTAAATGTGCAGGGCCTACGAGAGTCATACCGTAGCCCTGTCCCCAACCCCTTTTTGGAGATCTTCCTCTCCCCCACACTGTCCCCCTGGTTACAGCACTGCGTTCTTTAAGATTTTACTTATTTGAGAGAGAGAAAAAGAGAGCGCATGAGCAAGAGGAGGGGCAGAGGGAGAAGCAGACTCCCCAATGAGCGGGGAAGCCCAACTCAGGACTCCATCCCAGGACCTTGGGATCATGACCTGAGCCAAAGACAGACGCTTAACTGACTGAGCCACCCAGGCGCCCCACAGCAGTGCATTCATGGCATCAGCTGTGTGTGTGTGTGTGTGTGTGTGTGTGTGTGTGTGTGTGTGTGCTTTTTAAACAGTTCTGTGCTGTATTTATTTTTTTTAAATCTGCATATAAGTAGACCCACACAATTCAACCTCCTCTTGTACAAAGATCAACTGTACTATGCATGTTGTCCAAGTGTACATCCAAATGATCACTGCTATACAACAACGTGGGATGCTTTGAACAGCAGGCTGGCTATGTGCTCAGCAACCAGTTTTGACTCTGCTCCTGTGGTTTGATTGTACCAAGACCTACACCTAGCCCAGGCTGGGCCTGTCAAAGTTGCCTCCACTCGGTACTCATCCTGACTATGGTTAACTAGTTTAGGGTTCAGGGGGAATATTTGGGGATGGGCCTCCTCGCTTCTCCTCCTCCAACTGGGCTGAGCTAATTTCTTCCTAATGATTTTAGACTTGCTTCTGAGATTCAGCCAGTCTGGCTATTCCCTCCCTGAGAGAAAACTGGGGCGCTGCTATTTCCCAGCCTATGGAGTTAAAGGAGAGAAAGCCAATCCCAAGGGAACAGAGGACTAAAATCAAAGGTCCCAGACATATTCTAATCTCAGGCTGGAGGCTGTTTCTGAGGCTGCTGGCACCCTGTCTCTTGGAGTCTGAGACATCAGCAGAGCTGAACAGGATAGTGGTTCAGGGCCTGGGGTCAGGAGCTCAGCTGCCAATATTCAAAGCCCAGTTGCTATATTCCAGCTCTACCACCCTAAGCAAGTTACGTAAGATCCCTGTGACTCAATTTCCTCTATCACAATAGGGACAGGTGAGAATCCAGTGAAGTAATTTATTTAAAGTGCTTAGACTACAGAATACAAGACCAGAAACAGACCCATACACACATTGTCATTTGATTGCTTCCAATGGTGTAAAGCAATTCAATGGAGAAAGGATAGTCTTTATGACAAATGATGGAGGAATAATTGGAAATCCATAATCAAAAAAAAAATTTGACCCTCAACCAATACTTTGCAACATACACAAAAATTAACTTAAGGGGCCTCTGGGTGGGGCAGTCCGTTAACCTTTCAACTCTTGGTTTGGGCTCAGGTCATAATCTCCTATCCTGGGATGGAGCACCACATCTGACTGTACTCAGTGGAGAGTCTGCTACTAAGGTTTCTCTCTCCCTCTCCTCTGCTCCTCCCCCCAAGCTTGCTTGCTTGCTCTTTCTGAAATAAATAAATCTTTAAAAAAATTAACTTGAGGGGTGCCTGAGTGGCTCAGTGGGTTAAAGTCTCTGCCTTCAGCTCGGGCCATGATCTCAGGGTCCTGGGATCGAGTCCCGCATCAGGCTCTCTGCTCATCCCTCTCCCTCTGCCTGCCTCTCTGCCTACTTGTGATCTCTCTGTCAAATAAATAAATAAAATATTTTTTAAAAATTAACTTGAAATGGATCATAGACCTAAAGGTAAGACCCAAAATGACAAAACTTCAAGAAGAAACCACAGGAGAAAATTTCTGTGACTTTGGGTTAAGCAAAGATTAGATAGGACATAAATTTGTGGTTTTTACCATTATCCATTCTTTAAAAAGTGACTAACTGGACTTCATCAAAATTTAAAACTTCTGGTTTTTTGGGGGTTTTTGTTTGGTTTGGTTTGTTAAGGCATCTTTAAGAGAAGGGCAGGCCACAGACATAAAATATTTGCAAAACACACCGATTAAAGACTTAGAAAATGTAAAGAACTCTCAAAACTCAGTAATAAGAACACAAAGAACCAAGTAAGATTTGAACAGAAACATCACCAAAAGCAGATACATGTATGGCAAATAAGTCCATGAAAAGGTGCTCTACATCATTCAGGAAATGCAAAGGCAAGTCACCATGAGGTAGCTCTGCACCTCATTTTAGAACAGCTAGGATACAGACAGAGCAAACCAACAGCTGGTGAGGACAAGGAGCACCTGGAACCCACAGAAAGCTGATAGAAATGCAAATCCTACAACCCTTTCAGAACCCTTTGGCTGTTGCCCCCAAAATTAAATATACACTTAATATAGGACTCTGTAGTCTCACTACTAGATATTTTTACTCAAGAGACATGAAAACATACGTGCACCCCAAACTTAGACACAGATATTTGTAGTGGTTTTATTCATCGTCAAAAACTGGAAACAACCCAGATACCTTTCAGCTGGTCAGAGAAGCAAACTGTGACCCCTTCATACAATGGAATACTGCTCAGCAATAAAAGGAAATTAACTGATGCAGATATCGACATAAGTGAATCTGAATGAAAAAAGCCAAATTCAGAAGGCTTTTCACATGAACCATCGGTATTTATGTTCAGTTAGCCAACATACAGTACATTAGTTTTTGACGTAGTGTTGGATTCATTGTTTGCATGTAACACCCAGTGCCCATCACTACACGTGCCCTCCTTAATACCCATCACCTGGTTACCCCATCGCTCCACACCCCTCCCTTCTGTAACCCTCAGGTTGTTTCCTGGAGTCCAGAGTCTCTCATGGTTTGTCTCCCTCTCTGATTTTCTTCTCATTCAGTTTTCCGAAACAAAATACCGATGGTGATCCACAGGGGAAGGGAGGAAGAACCATTGGTATTTTCTTTGGGAAAAGGCAAAGCTACAGGACAGAAAGCTGATTGTAGTTGCCAATAGCTAGGGGTGGAAAGAAGTCAGGCTACAATGGGGCATAAGGGAACTTTTGGGGGTGATAGAAATACTCTCTATCTTGCCTGTAATGGGGGCGACATGACTGTAGGAGTTTGTCAAAACACAGACCTGTACACTCTGGTGAGCATGCGTAAGTTATTTCTCAACAAACCTGGCTTTTAAATTTTGGGGGGAAAACAAAGTAACTTCATTTCCTTAAATTGGTCCCAGGAGGTTTCTGTGACTTACCATCAAGGGTCCTGAATGATAAACACCGTGCTGTGGGAATTACATGGCACAGTGCAGTTTCATCTAAAGACGGGGCTAAATTCTGATGTTAACTCACAAAGCCAACTTCATCCTTGAAAGCCCATTAACTCTCCCACAGAATACAATGAACCTTTCTTACGTACAAACTGGTCCATGAATGTGTAGATATGCCAAAGTCTGAGACCCGCTGAGCTCTACAAGAGGAACTACATGCAGGGGCCTGGACTCTTAACTCAAAGCACAGCGTTTCTAGTCAAGTTACCCTGGTTCAAATCCCAATTCCACCACTTTCTAGCCCTGGAGAAGTTACTTGACTTTGCTATGCTTCAGTTTTTTTCATTTGTACAGTGGTGATAATGGTACCTCACTCACAGGGTTTTAGTGTAAATTGATGTATGGAAAGCCCTCCGTTGGGCTCAAGTCAGTAAAGGCTGTATTGGTGTCTGCTGGTCAGACAGACCCATATTATAATCCCTTCGGTCAATGACTATCTACTAAGCTCCTACTACATACATATACAATGAATATCTATTAAGCTCCTACTATATACAATGAATATCTATTAAGCTCCTACCATATACAACGAATATCTATTAAGCATGCTGTAGGACCAGTTGCCTCAAGCTGCCCACAGACAAAAAGGACGCTCTCTGTTAAACAGGTGAATTGAGCTTGATCTAGATTCATTTTGAGAAGGCAGGCATTCAGGAGCTAACCCACAGGGGCCTCCCCAAGCCTTTTAAGATAATTCCTAATATTCCAACAAAATGATCCATCTGCCTCTGCTGGCACTGTCAAGGCCTGCACGTTTCAACTAGTGTAGAGGATAATCTGGTCACCAGGTAAAAAAAAAAAAAAAAGCCTAATAACAAAGCAGCCCTTATTTGGGGAGCCCAGTCCTCAGTAAGGGGCCACTCTAAATAGCCTACCACTAGCCCTCCTTTTCCTTGTCTCTCTAAAGTTCTTCAATCCTGTTCTCCTGCTAGCCTGGTTTCCCTTCAGTGTGGGTTCTTTAATCTCAGCTCCTTGCCCCTACAAAAACCATCACATTTTACTTGGGTGTCCACTCTAACAAGGCTCCTGCTTGTTAAGACACCTTCAACATTTTATTTAGCTTCCTCATGCCTAAGCTTTCTCTTACATCAAAGTGGCTTAATATCACCTGTTCTAGGGATGCCCGTGTGGCACAGTTGGTTAAGCGTCTGCCTTTGGCTCAGGTCATGATCCTAGTGTCCCAGAACTGAGCCCCACATTGGGCTCCCTGCTCGGCGGAGAGTCTGATTCTCCCTCTCCCTCTGCCCCTCCCTGCACCCCCACGCTGCTTGTTTTCTCTCTCAAATAAAATCTTTTTTAAAATATCACCTGTTCTATCTACCCCCCCAAAATGAAATTAGGGAATCAATGTGACAATGCCTTATCACTCACAGATGTCAAGATAGAATCACTTTATCTTTCATTATAGGATTACCTTCCTTTATACAATCCCTTTTCTCAAATGTTGCTTGTGAATCAAATCCACATTTAAAAGGCCTGGGGATGCTCAGAGCGTGAGGAAATCAAATGGTGGGGAATTTTGTCAAACAAACCAAACTGGTTCTTTGGCCTAACCCCTGCCCCAACCCTTACCCATGGGGATACGCTCCTAGAGCCCCAGTGGATGCCTGAAACTGCGGAGAGTACCGAACACAACATATACGCTCTGTTTTTCCTGTACACATGTATAATGGTAAAGTTTAATTTATAAGTTAGGCCCAGGAAGAGGTGAACAACAATAACTAAAAAAAGAACAACTACAACAATATGCTCCAGTAAAAGTTGTGTGGATATAGTCTCTTTCTCAAACTATCACACTGTACTCACCTTGTTCTTGTGACGATGTGAGAGGTAAGATGCCCGTGTGAAACAGACGAACGGAGGTGAAGGACGCAGGCATATGACGTAGCGCCGGGCAACTACTCACCTGACCAGACGTCATAAGTAGGACCCTCTGCTTCTGGACCACGGTTGACCGCAGGTAACTGAAACCCTGGATAATCACCGCCAACATTCCCAAACCTCCATACTGAGTTAATTTAGATGATGAGGAGGAGGAGGATGGCAACAAGTCAAGAAAGCAATCTTAATTCACTTAACAGTTTATGGGTTTTTGAGCCACTTTCACGCGCCTCTCACCTGACGCTCATTACCACCCCCCCAACCCCGCCGAAGACAGTGATCAGGCATCATTCTCCCCAGCTGCCAGATGAAGCTGACGCACAGTTAAAAAAGTTAATGACTTGCCCAAGGTTATGCGGCTAATGGACCTGGGCTGAAGGCTCAGACCATCTCGAAACTCTTAACCCTTAACCTGTGCAAAACAGCCCAAGAACTAAAAGAACCAGGAATTATCTGCCGTCTGCAGAAATGCAAATAATTTTCTTTAAGCATTCATGGCCTCAAAACCCTGAAGTTCTAAAGCCAAAGTCTCCAACACATAAAATTCTAAATAAATAGAGGGGACTGCTGACATCTTCAAAGCAGAAAGGCAGTAAATGCAGTATCGCCGTGATAAAAAATGATTAAATGCTAATCATACCAGCTGAAATATCATCAAATTTTGCATTAACAGCTACAATTAAATAGTAGACTTATTAGCTACATTATGTTTAAGTGCACCCTGCCAGAATCTTTGTATTTTCCCACCAAACGTAAAAAAAAGACCTTAAATCAACTTTAAGAGGATGGAAAGAAACAAGATAAAATGATGTCACCCATATACATAGTAGGGGAAGGAGCCTCAAAGACCCTGGAGGAAACAGCTGAGGCCTGCAGTTTCCAAATGTCAATTTGGAGGAGAATATTTTAGGCAGAGGTAGCCTTCCTGCTAATGAGATTCTAGATAAAACTTCTATGTAAATTTGACCTTATCTCCCTCCACCCCGCAAAAATATCTAGGAGGCCTACAGTGCAGGAGTAGTCCTCTGCTGGGAGGAAAATATCCTACTATGAGCTGATCCAAGCTCCCCTGAAATCTGAAAGATGAAAGATGGCCATTTCTTTATTGATCAGATGGGGCCATCATTCACCTTGGATGGTGAAAGTGGATCACTGTGGATGCTCAGCCTTGGATGGATACCCAGAAGTCTTGGGTGAATGACCAAGAATCCCTTCTTCCTCCGATTTTTCCCAGCTTCTCCCATCTTGAGATCTTCCACCCTGCTCCAAGATGCCATGTTATCCAGGTTTGTACCACTTGGTCTGGACCACAGAGACCATGATTCTTGCTTCCATTCTGCAGAGAGAGAAGTTAGAGAGGATTCTCGGTCAAAAACTCCTTAAGTTCTCCATAGGCATTGTCTGTGATCTTACCCCTTATTGCACCTAAAACCGTTGCAAGACAAACAAGACTTCCTCTTGGTGGAAAAAATGGTTTCTTACAGCCACCTATGCTGGGTTAACAGTAGGCTATGTGTTATGAAGCTAAAAGTTTTCTCTTACCAAGAGTAAAGAGAAGTAATAAAAGGGGACAAGAAAAATTCACCCAGCCAGATAGACCTAGAAGCAAGTGTACCCTTTACTTCCAAAGTAAACTGTTTTTTACATAATCTAATTCAAATTTCCTATTCCCATCCTTCCTCCAGAATAGTCTCTTCCAATGGAAGAGATGCTTAAAATAGGCATACCTTATGATTTTCTTCATTATAAACCACAAGTAGGTAATTTTTAAAATTGATCTATGATGTTCATAAAGTCCTCATCAACCCCTATTTTATGTTTATTTGCCAAATGCCACACAACTGTGTGGCCAGAAATGACTAGGGCTTTGTTAAGGTCTGTGGTTGAACTGCTTTATGGTTGGATTGTTCTGAATGTCCATGAGCAATGCACACTCACAGGAGAATGGGTCACCTTCCAGCCTATGCCCTTGCAGAGTTACACAGCTCATAACAGATTTCAACTTTTGGAAACCTGTGGCTGTGGAGGTTTATTTGAAAAATTCTAGTTCAAAGGATTGTGAAAATTCAATGTCCCCAAATATGATGTCCTTGTTTTAAACTCTGAAAGGAAAGAGAACAGATCATGTAGATGTACACCAGTTAAAGGTTCCGAATTCATATACGGTCTGCAAGAATGGGTTCATCTCTTCATTCATTTATTCAATTACGGGTTGTCTGCCCATTATTCGTTGAGGGTGCAAATTCCGGGGTACATGAGTGAATAGAACAAGCCAGACTGTGTACTTGCTTTTTAGGTATTCCTGCTCTAGTGGAGATAGAGAAGAAAGTAATAAACTAAAATAATTATAGATATTGTTAAGATGTAAAGAAGAAAGAAATAGGAGACAGAGGTAGAGAATAAAATGAATGAGATACATGTACTTTCAGGAAGGAAAGCCACCCTGAACAGGTGACAATTAAGTTGATCCCTGAAAAATGAGAGGCTGTATCATTCCTCTTATGGTACTGGGGAACGAACATTTTCAGGAGGAGACAGCCCATACCAAGTCTCTGAGGAATGAAAGGGCTTGGCATCAAAAGGAACCTTATGTGGCTGGGATGAGCTCAGAGAGGTAGGCAGAAATTTTCATTTTATTCTGAGGTAAATTGGAATCTGCAGGAGATTTAAATAGAAGAGTGACGTGACCTAGTCTGTGTTTTTTTATGGCACTGGCTACTATGCAGAGAATGGACTGCAGGAGGAAATGCGTGGCTGTGGGGAGACAGGAAACTGTTATAACAGTCCAAACAGGAGCTGGGGAGAGCGTGGCCCAAGTGTAGAAGTGACATGGAGAGAAGACAAGACTCAACGTACCTTTCTAAGGTAAAATCAAAAAGACTTGCTTGGAAATTAGATGTGGAAATGAAGGCAAGAGAAAAATCTAGGATAATTATAAATTTCTGAGTAGGTGGGTGATGGTGCCATTCATTAGGATAATGAAAATTGCCCTGGGTTTCTTCTGTTCTAGTGTGAGTGCCTGACCGTGCTACACACCTGGGGCCCTACAGGGTTTTTCATTTTCTTTCTAATAGAGCTTTCTGTGGGGAGAGTTTTCTGGACTCTTTTGTACTTCTAGGGAGCTAAACACACACACACACACACACACACACACACACACACACACTCACACACACACCCCAAGATGGTTCAAAGGAAGACTGACCCTAATGTCAGGTATCCCAGCCCCAACTAGTGTGCAGAGTGTTAGCAGGCAGGGCCAACTGTAGCTTAGTGATGCTCAAGAGAACAAGAAAACAACTCAAACATAAAAAAATCACATTTTCCTGGGGAATTAGGACTTGTGTATCAAATGTTTGGCATGAGTTGCATTATTGGATGGACTGAGCAGAATTCACACATAGACATCCACTGGCATTAAGTTCTTTAAAGAATACCCAAATCAAAGATGGGCAGTTGTTTATTGAACAGATGAAATTGACTTTCTTGGGAAAGGGCACTGAGAGATGAATTTAGACTGTGCTGTCTGAGATGGGCTTCTCCATTGATATTTGTTGTCAGAGACTCTTCCAGCCCATTAAACTCAAAGCCAGTAGCTTGAAGCCAACAATTCAGAGACATTCTCACCTCTGTGAAGCATGAGAACCACTTGAAGGCCATCAGTTTAAGGGGGACAATGAAGCTGGGGTCTAACAAATTAAAATAGCTTTGGGGACAGACATCATTTATGCTTTATTCCATAGGATTCTAGACACCTCTCTTACTGTCCTTGTGGCTCTTAATGGGTACACAACTGGCACGGACTCATTGGCCATATGTTCTCACTTGACCAGCTTATACCATCAATCCTTCTGTGCCATGGAAAATGTGCTTATGAGAATTGTTAAGGGAAATCTTGAAAAGATGAGGACATTGCAAAAGAAAAACTCAGTACCTAAAGGAGGAATGAAAGGGATAGCAGAACTCATTCCACTGCTCTGGATCCAAATCCCAGCTCCCCTGTTACTAATTAATAGAACATACCATCAAGACAAGACTGAGAAGCACTTCAATAAGAGACATCTAAAAGGGGGACCAGGCTTTCACTATTTCCTAACCATTGTATCCCTATGTTTTCAATTCTGTTTATTTTCATTTGTTTAATGAGATGTTTATCTCTGCATTTATTTTGTGTTCCTTCATCATTTATTTTTTACTGTGCTCTGCCAATTTGGGATTTTTTCTTATTTTCTTCTATTGTCTTTTCATCTCCTTTTCAATCGTTTTTTGTGTGTGCACTTCCTCCTCTCCAAGAAATGTTACTACCTATAGTAACATTAAAATTCCTTGTCAAATTCATAGAACAATCCCTCTTGTGATTTATGTGTTATCGGACTTCTGCTTACCCTTTCCTCTTTTATTCATATGCATATGGCCTAATGGGTTCCTTTCTGATGGCTATTCACATTTCTTAGGGTAATTTTGACTGAGGCCATCATTAGCTTCAAGATTTCTGTGAAAAAGGGCAGCTCAGAGCTTTAAATGTAGTGTATTATCTCAAAAACCTGCTCACCAAACGTGCCCTCGGCCCTGAACGCACACTTCTCTTCCCCTCTCTTCAGTTAGGATGTTGATTTGTGTTGCCATGTGGCAAGCACAGTTTCTCGTCTTCCCTCCATCCTCCCACTGCACACCCGTTAGCTAGGAGGCTAGGGTGTCCTGCACAGGATCCAGGTGGAGCCTCCACATGACCCTCCTTCAGCTCCGCCCCACTTTCTCTTCCACAGTTGACAACTGAGTCTGCGTAGGGCCACGCCCACTTCTTCTTTGGCCACAGTTCTCTAGATCCCACGTTTCTCTAGATCCCTGAAGGATCCTTTGGACCTGAAGACTATAACATGTACTTTTTGAGAATTCTGACTCTGCTAAAATCTGAGGCGGTTTCTGGGTTCTTGGTCTCCGCCCTAGTGTTAGTCTCAATTTTTCAGAACTGGCCAGATTTTGTTCGTAATGAAGTTTCTCTATTTTATCAAAGATGGAGTTTTCTTCTTCTTTTTTTTTTTTTTTTCATTTTTTCAAGTGGAGGATTTTCATTTTTTCCAGAAAAGGTTTTACCAAAACCTTTTTCAAGGTTTCAAGGTTTCTTGGTAACTGAAAATGCTTTTACCTTGACTTCTTTAACTGAAGGCCCTCTTATTCACTCCTGATCCATGGCAAACTTGCTTCTATATCTGGTTGATCAGACTGGTTTCTCAAAGATCACTACTGACTTCCTAATTGCTAATTAAAAGTCTTTCTTCTTGTTTTTTTTATCACAATTTCTTTTTTTTATGATTGAAGTATAATTAACATACAGGTTATATTAGTTTAAGGTGTACAGTTTGATTCAACAATTCTATACATTACTCAGCGCTCATGGAGGTAAGTGTGCTTTTAATCCCCTTCATCTATTTCATCCACCCCCCACCATTTCCCTCTGTTAACCATCTTCTGTATCCATTCACCAAACGATGGACATTTGGGTTGCTTCCATAATTTGGCTATTGTAAATAATGATGCAATAAACATAAGGATGCATGTATCTTTTCACTTTATATTTCTTCTGTTATGGCTCCTAAATGCCCATTCTTTTGCTCTTTTTCAGGTTTCCTTGAATGACAGCTATTCTCCCAGGGTTTTTTGTTTACATGCTCTTCCTAATCAACTCCATGCCTTCCCCAGGTTTAAACTGCCCATTTGTAGGATTTACTCCCAAATATCTCTCATCAATCCTGATCCTCTCTTGAAACTTATATCCAATTTCCAAAGCCTGTTTGACACCTTCACATGCACACACCACTGGCATCTCCATGTATGTTCTAAACCACTATTTTCTAATCTAGTGACTCTCAGAACGTTAATTAGTGTTGTGTTATTCGTCTTAAAGATTCACACATTATTAGTTTCCTAGTTTTGCAATAATAAATCACCACAAACTGGATGGCTTAAAACAATTTATTCTTTCACAGTTCTGGAGGCTAGAAATCCAGAATTAAGGTGCTGGCATTACCATGCTCCCTCTGAAGTCTTAGGAAAGAATTCTTCCTTGCCTCTTCCAAGCTTCTAGTGGTTGCCAGTAATTCTTAGCTTCTCTAGGCTTGTAGCTATGTCACCCCAATCTCTGCCTCTGTCATCACACAGCCTTCTTCTCTATGTGTATCTTTCTTGAAGCCTCCCTCTTCTTACTCTTATAAAGACACCATTCATTGGATATAGCACCCACCCAAATACAGCAACATCTCATCTTAACTTGATTACCTCCCCAAAACCTTATTTCCAAATAAAGTCACATTCACATGTACTGGGGCTCAGAACTTCAACATATTTTTCAGAGGGACACAGCTAACCCACTACCTCATGACAAAATACATTTTGAAAATGTGGGTTTAAGCAAAACCAGATAGATTTCATCACTAAAGAACTCCTCACTTAATAGGCTAATGCGAATTGTAGGGGGGTTGCTTTGTTAACATTAGATTCAGGTGTGCGACATGACTCGCTATTTGAATATACTGCAAAAAAAATCATGAGAAAATCAACATCCATCACCACACATAGCTACAGACTTTTTTTCCTTGTGATGAGAAATTTTAAGATTTACTCTTTTAGGAACTTTCAAATATGCAACAGAGTAGTATTCACTATAGTCAGTGTATTGTACATCATATCCCCCGGACTTATTTTGTAACTGAAAGTTTGTACCTTTTCACTCCCTTTACCCATTTTGCCTACCAGACACAACCCCCCCACCTTTGGCAACCACCAGTCTGTTTTCTATATTTATGAGCTTGGATTTGTGTTTATTTGGGGCATTTTTTTAGATTCTACATCTAACTGAGATCACATAGTATTTGTCTTTTCCTGTCTGGCTTATTTCATTGCACATAATGCCCTCAAGTTCCATCCATATTGTCACAAATGGCAAGATTTCATTCTATTTTACATATTGGACACATTTTCTTTATCTCCTCATCCATCAATAAATACTTAGTTTGTCTCCATGTTTTGGCTATTGTAAATAATGCCTCAAAACACATTGGGGGTGCATTCCAACTGCTTTCCAAAACAGCAAAATATGCAGGTCCAAAAAAGGAAGGTTCTTTTTTTAAAGATTTTATTTATTTATTTATTTGACAGAGAGAGATAACAAGTAGGCAGAGAGGCAGGCAGAGAGAGGAGGAAGCAGGCTCTCCCTGCTGAGCAGAGAGCCCAATGTGGGGCTCGATCCCAGGACCCTGAGATCATGACCTGAGCCAAAGGCAGAGGCTATTTTTTTTAATTTTTATTAACATATAATATATTATCTGCCCCAGGGTACATGTCTGTGAATCGTCAGGCTTACATATTTCACAGCAATTACCATAGCGCATACCCTCCCCAAGGTCCACAACCCAGCCACCCCATCCCTACCCCCCTTAAAGGCAGAGGCTTAACCCACTGAGCCATCCGGGTGCCCCCAAAAAAGGTTTGCTCCCCCCAAACTTAACTACTAATAGCATACTGAAGACTTACCAATAACATAATCAACTAACACATATTTTTTTACATTATACATATTATATGTGATAGTCTTAAACTTAAACTTCTCTAACTTAAAATAAGTTAGAGAAAAGAAAATATTAAGAAAATCATAAGGAAGAGAAAATACAGTACTATACTGTATTTATTTAAAAAAAAGAAAAAGAACAGGAAGAATATACACTTAGTTCAAATCCACTTGTCCAAAGGTCACCTATAAAGGCAACAGACCACCTGAGGAAAATGCAGATTACTAGAAGCCAATCTCAAACCTACTGAACCAGAATTTTGAGGTGATAGGACCACAGAATCTAAATTTTAGCAAGAAATCCAAGTTTTTAGTCAAGTTATTGTGTGAGAACAACTGCCTATAATTTAAAGGTAAACAGTTCATTGCTACCAACTTGTGCTCCTAAGGATTTAAAAATATTTGAGATAAAAATTCTCCTGTCAGGGTACATGGATGGTTCAGATAGTTGAGCATAAGACTATTGGTTTCAGCTTGGGTCATAATCTCAGGGCCGTGGGATTGAGCTGGCATGGGGCTCCATGTTCAGCAAGGAGTCTGCTTGAGAGTCTCTATCTTCCCCCTCTCAGCCCATCCTTCACCCCAGTCAAATAAATACATAAGTCTTAAAAAAACCCAAATCTCTTATTGATTTGTTCTATCACATTGATTGATTTGTGAATGTTGAACCACCCTTGCATCTGAGGGATAAATCCCACCTGGTCATGATGAATAATCTTTAATGTACTGTTCGATCCTATTAGCTAGGATCCTGTTGAGAATCTTGGCATCCATATTCATTAGGGATATTGGTCTGAAATTCTCCTTTTTGATTGGGTCTTTGCCTGGTTTGGGGATCGGGGTAATGATGGCTTCATAGAAAGAGTCTGGAAGTTTTCGTTCTGTTTCTATTTTTGAAAAAGCTTCAGGAGAATATGTATTATTTCTTCTTTGAATGTTTGGTAGATTCCCCAGAGAATCTGTCAGGTCCTGGGCTCTTGTTTTTTGGGAGGTTTTTGATCACTGCTTCAATAAGAGAAGAAACAAGATCACATGGTCCTCCCAATTGATGCAGAAAAGCATTTGACAAAATACAGCATCCGTTCCTGATTAAAACTCTTCAAAGTATAGGGATAGAGGGAGCATTCCTCAATTTCATAAAATCTATCCATGAAAAGCCCACAGCAAATATCATTCTCAATGGGGAAAAGCTGACAGCCTTCCCTCTGAGATCAGGAACACGACAAGGATGCCCACTCTCGCCAGTCTTGTTCAACATAGTACTAGAAGTCCTAGCAATGGCAATCAGACAACAAAAAGAAATAAAAGGTATTTAAATTGGCAAAAAAGAAGTCAAACTCGCTCTCTTCACAGATGACATGATCCTTTATATGGAAAATCCAAAAGACTCCACCCCCAAACTACTAGAACTCATACAGCAATTCAGTAATGTGGCAGGATACAAAATCAATGCACAGAAATCAGCTGCTTTCTTATACACTAACAATGAAACTGTGGAAAGAGAAATTAGAGAATCGATTCCATTTACTATAGCACCAAGAACCAGAAGATACCTGGGAATAAACCTGACCAAAGAATTAAAGGATCTGTACTCGAGGAACTACAAAACACTCATGAAAGAAATTGAAGAAGACACAAAAAGGTGGAAAAGCATTCCATGCTCATGGCAGAAGAATAAACATTATTAAAATGTCTATACTGCCCAGAGCAATCTATACTTTCAATGCCATCCAGATCAAAATTCCACCAGTATTTTTCAAAGAGCTGGAACAAACAATCTTAAAATTTGTATGGAACCAGAAAAGACTCCGAATTGCTAAGAAAATGTTGAAAAAGAAAAACAAAGCTGGGGGCATCACATTGCCCGATTTCAAGCTTTACTACAAAGCTGATCAGCAAGACAGCTTGGTACTGGCACAAAAACAGACACATAGACCAGTGGGACTAGTAGAGTCCCCAGATATGGACCCGCAATTCTATGGTCAACTAATCTTCAACAAAGCAGGAAAAAATATCCAGTGGAAAAAAGTCCCTTCAATAAATGGTGCTGGGAAAATTGGACAGCTCTATGTAGAAGAATGAAACTTGACCATTCTCTTACACCATACATGAAGATAAACTCGAAATGGATAGACTTCAATGTGAGGCAGGAATCTATCAAAATCCTAGAGGAGAACATAGGCAGTAACCTCTTCGACATCCACCACAGCAACTTTTTTCAGGACATGTCTCCAAAGGCAAAGGAAGCAAAAGCAAAATTGAACTTTTGGGACTTCATCAAGATAAAAAGCTTCTGCACATCGAAGGAAACAATCAACAAAACGAACAGGCAACCCACAGAATGGGAGAAGATATTCGCAAATGACACTACAGACAAAGGTCTGATATCTAAGATCTATAAAGAACTCCTCAAACTCAACACCCACAAAACCAATAATCACATTTAAAAATGGGCAGAAGACATGAACAGACACTTCTCCAAAGATGACATACAAATGGCTAACAGACACATGAAAAAATGTTCATCCTCAGTAGCCACCAGGGAGATTCAAATCAAAACCACACTGAGATACCACCTTACACCAGCTAGAATGACCAAAATCAACATGACAGTAAACAACAACTGTTGGAGAGGATGTGGAGAAAGGGGAACCCTCTTACACTGTTGGTGGGAATGCAAGTTGGTGCAGCCACTTTGGAAAACAGTACGGTGATTCCTGAAGAAATTAAAAATAGAGCTACCATTATGATTCTGCAATTGCACTACTGGGTATTTATCCCAAAGATACGGATGTAGTGAAAAGAAGGGCCACATGTACCCCAATGTTCATAGCAGCAATGGCCACAATCGCCAAACTGTGGAAAGAGCCAAGATGCCCTTCAACAGACGAACTGATAAAGAAGATAAGGTCCAGGGCGCCTGGGTGGCTCAGTGAGTTAAAGCCTCTGCCTTTGACTCAGGTCATGATCTCAGGGTCCTGGGATCGAGCCCCGCATCAGGCCTTCTGCTCAGTAGGGAGCCTGCTTCCCCTTCTCTCTCTGCCTGCCTCTCTGCCTACTTGTGATCTCTGTCAAATAAATAAATAAAATCTAAAAAAAAAAAAAAAGAAGAAGAAGATATGGTCCATATATACAATGAAATATTATGCCTCCATCAGAAAGGATGTATACCCAACTTTTGTATTAACATGGACAGGACTGGAAGAGATTATGCTGAGTGAAATAAGTTAAGCAGATACAGTCAATTATCATATGGTTTCACTTACGTGTGGAGCATAAGGAAAAACATGGAGGACACTGGGAGAAGGAAAGGAAGGGTGAATAGGGGGAAATCAGAGGGGGAGACAAAACATGAGAGACTGTGGACTCTGAGCAACAAACAGGGTTTTGGAGGGGAGAGGGTTGGGGGGCTGGGTGAGCCTGGTGGTGGGTATTGAGGAGGGCACGTATTGCATGGAGCACTGGGTGTGGTGCATGAACAATGAATCTTGGAACACTGAAAAAATTAAATTAAATTAAAAAAAAAATTCTCCTGGTCAAAGTGGAAAACTCTGTAAAGCAATGAAAAAAAGTTAAGATCATATATTTAGTATCAATAAAGAACAAAATAACACAAAGATTTGGTAAGTCTTTTGAACCAAAAACTTCCTACTGAACTCATGATAGTTCTTTTTAACATTTTCTGGCCAATGACAATTTAAACCATGTACGTACATGCTAATTATTTCAGTAAAGCTTGGCTATTCCAGTTGCCACATTTTTCTGAGGCACAAGAATTGTTTTTAAGTTCTTTTTTCTCTGCAGTATTTAAAAGCAATTGATTCCTAAATCACAATTGAGATTACCCACTCTTCGTTACTGGGGATCCACACAAAACTGAAGGCCATCTTTATGAGTATAAGAGCTAAATGAAAGTTAAATTTGTCACATTCTTTACCATACTGCACACTTTCAGAGTTTCATTTAAAAAAAAAAAAATCTACATAATTAGTTTAGCTTTACCAGGAAAAAAATTTTTGAATGACAAGGTCAGGCTCCTGACCTTTTAGTAAATTAGAGAAGATTGCCATAAATTGCACAATATAATGAAACACCAATTTGCATATTTGCTGCTATATTAAAAGGGATCAGTTTTAGCTCGCAAAGCAGAACAAACAAAAACATGCATTTTAATAACTCAAATTACTCCCAGGAAGTGACCCTCAGCAGAAAGCCTGATTATCACTACTTAATTAGAAGCCTTGGAAATCTAAATCCTCCTTTAAATCCTATTCTGGGTACAGTGAAAGATGAAGCCATGAGTTTTGTCTAAGATTCAATATTTACTCTTTACTAATATGTTTGCTGGAGAGACTTCCCAAGCATTATAAAGACATGCGAGAAAAAATTTAATATTCAAAGAAAGAGTGCACAAAACCTGTGTTGGCTTGCAGGTGCAAAGCAATTAACAAGCTGGCATTTACAGTACTTTTAATTAATTAATTAAAAATGCAAAGCTGACTTTCATATCTTTAAATGTTTGAACATTTTATCCATCAATAATAAAGCACTACATGCTGCTGGGCGACAACAGCTGGTAAATGAAAAAAGTTAGTCCAGTGTTAAAGTAAGTGAAGAGAGGTTGGGAATTTATTAGAGCATTTTCATCTCTACCTTCCCCTCAGCCTGCCCCCTCTAAGGATATTATGAAACTTAGTGTCAAATGAGAGGGGAGACGGCCTTTTGGCTACTCTGAGTCATAAACTGACAGTGACAATATTTGATGTGACATGGTAACCTTGAATGGGAATGAAAACAACACAGCTTATTACAATTATGCTCCCCATTAAGGACCTGCCGCTCTGTTTCCTTCGGGGAGCAGAGTTGTTTGGAATTGAGGCTGTGCACCTCCATCTTATTTATAAAGGTTAAAAACATAATTAACAGAGGGAATTTCAATAATTTGCAAATTGCATTCTAATGGAATGCTGCTGTGACTAATTTTACAGCTGGACGCTGCTCGAACAACGACGTTACTGGTCCCCGTGAACACATTTTTGGTCAGTACATATTTAAAAACAACACCATTAATGTACTTTAATTAAAACATAAATACTACCGTGCTACCTCGGTAGGCATTCACTCAGCTGGAACTAACTGTATTTGCTTAATCTACAATTTTAGATGTATTAGCAAAAATAAATGTTGGTGAATGTAAGAGCCTGATTACATATCTTGGGTAAATTGGTGATAATGAGTCAAGAGACTTTGTGTTCATTCACATATATTAGAATAAGAATCATTATGAAATTAAAGCTAAGATTAATCCTGCTAATGACACCACAGAGCATCTGGGAATAAGATAACCCAGATGTCAGATTCACTGTGCTACTGTGCCGCTATTTGATAGAGTAACCCTTGAAGTGTTCTTTTAAGGCAGATAGCTGCTACCCCCCCAGTCCCAGCACTTGAAATGCAAATGAGTGACAAGATAGTCTAATAATGAGAGCAGATTCTAGCAGTAAAGAAAATGAATAAATTAAAAAAAAAAAAAACCCTCTGCACCACTGATAAGAACAAGCAGCAGGCACCCTGATGTCCTCAATTAGGGTGGATGACATCTGCTGAGCATTTCTCTCTAATAAAGCCCTCACTCGGTATTCCAAAGCACACGATTCTAACACTGTTAACATTTTAATGTCCTGGGCGTGCGTGGTAACATTAATTACAAGATGATTTGGATGACTTCTGAATCGCTTTTATGTCTTCCGCAGAAGAGAACACAGCGTTGCCGCTTTGATATCATAAATAAAATGGGGACGCCTGCCAAGCATGAAAGGTATCCTGAAGTCACTTGCGTCTGCTGTGTTGTCCTGAACCTCCGTAGCCAGGCAAAGAGAATCCTCTGGGCATTTACAAAGGGTCAGTAGCTATGCATTTTAGGGGAGGCTATGTGGCTCTCAAGGATTTTTTTTTTCTTTTATACTAAAGGTGAACATTTTTGTTGCTGTTTTTAATTCCTAATGAGCTTAAAGTCCAATTAATATTTTTCTAAGCACAGTTTGCCTTCCTAATAGCTATTTTCATGAGCTTTGGCAAATGTCACCAGGGCTTTCTTGTTTGCTGGCTGGAATATGGGGGCAGTTTCGCCCCTTATTCAACAGACTAGCACAAAGCATTGATACTACAGGGGACCCCAGGTGGAGAGGGAGGTAGGGGGGCACAAGAGAATAGAAATTTGTTGGTTGTCCTACTACATAGCTGGCACTGTATCACCATCATTACTAAGAAGATACTATTATTACCTTTATTATACGGAAAGGAAACTGGGGCACAGAGAGATCATCTAATTTATTTGCAAGTTATTAAACATGAAATAAAGAGCAGAAGCAGGATTCAAACCCATGTCTGACTGAGCTTAAAGTCCATGATCCCACTGTCCCTCTTCACTATACCCATGGCAGTCACTAGGGCTGTTCCCAGATGCCCAGGGTCTCATCCTTTGGGGCATATGATAAGGTTAGGTTTCCTTGCCCTCTTTTCATAGCTGTGTAGACTTTTTTGACCAATGATATGCTAACAGAAGCTTCAGAAGTCACTGTGTGGTTCACCCTGACCCCTTTTCCCTATGAGGAATCATGGATGTCTCCCTCGGCCCGGATCTGAGGATGACTTGGAGCAGAGCCCACAGCCAACCTATAATAGACGTGAAGAATGAGCGAGAAATAAATGTTATTTAAGCCCCTGAGATTGTGAAAGTTGTAGTTACTGCAGCGTAACCTAGCCTATCCTGACAAATATAATAATAAACATGCACAAATCTATAAAGCCCCCAAGTTACCTCAGGAATGGATGAAGAAGGATGGAAAAAATAAAGTGAAGGGAGATGTGACTGCAAAGGTGGCCCAGGAACTGTAAGCCTGAGAGGAAAAGATTGCAATGCCATTAGTCCTAAAGGGTGCCTCTTACATGTGCGAATGGCTCCCCCTAGAGTTTTGCAGTGCGCAACCTGGACCATCGTGAGCAGGGGCCCTGCCATTTCTAGCCCTGCTACTTTGAGAACATGGCTCCCCACTCTTTTTACAAATTAAGCCAGATTTGCAGGGTGTGCTGGGTATAGAATTCACATTCAGTCAACAAACACATGCCCAGCCCAAAAAAGGAGCTTGCTCGCTCAAACATCAGGAACAATTCATCAACACATTTTTTAGGGCACTTGTCAATGGATCAAAATTAATCTTGATGGCACATTACTGTCACCAGATACATATAATAAAATAATGTTATACAGTCACAGAGATATGTATCCAAATGTGAAGGGAGGAAGAGAAAAGACCCTTTTGGCCTTTCTTAATTAACTCACTGTGAAAAAAAAAAAAATTAACTCACTGTGGTACTGATTTATTGCCACAACAGAAGGGCTGTCTGAGGGGGAGAGAGAAAATAAGATACAGCGATGAGACAATACTTGTGAGAATCAAGCCCCTTTTCTCTCTTGTACCTCTCTCCTACCTCTGTTTGGACCACTCCCGAGAAATATCGTAATTCTCTATGCAAACTCAACTTTATTCAAAAGGCCTGCAGTTTGCCAAAATAACAAATGACCAGTAGGTTCAAAGTTCCCAGCCACCCATCAAAAGTTCTCCAGGGTATCACCCAAGGTTCCAGAGCTATCGAACTGGGTAGCACACTTAAAGAACTTAAGCAAGTAGAAATTTCTGGAACAGAGGCAGAATGGATCTCAAGCAGACAAACCAACACAGCTGCAGGTCCTCCCTCACTATCCTAGTGGCACCGTCCAATGGCGGCATTCCTTTGGGGAGCATTAGAGAGGACTGTCAATGAGAGAATCAGCTCCCTGTATTTGGTACTCCCAAGATCTACCTGTCCACCTCCACTTACAAGAAAGCTGGTGAGTAACAGTGAGAGAGTGTAAGAAAGTTCTCGTCTTGATTAGGACTCTAAAACCAGGTATGTGGAACACCTCAGTTTCTTCTAAAGAGGTAGGAAAAAGGTACACTTACACATTTATACTCCAACCTAGCAACTCCCCAATCAAAGGGATTCAGTCCTCACATTTATGTTCTAGAAAATGAAGTAACCCGATAAAAATACTCGTGAAGCCCACTCACTACATCACCATGAGTTTTCACTGCATTTTCACTGCCTTAGCCTGGGGCCACCTCCTTACCAAGAATGTCCTCTGCTGGGACTCGGTGAATACCTACTCGTCCCTCAAGATACAACTCAAGGGTCCTTATAAAGCCTTCTCAGATCCACTCGACCAGAGGAGCACACACCCTCCTTTGCCCCGCACCCTCTCTCATACCGAGGAACTCTCCTGTTGCAACCACATCACACGTCTCCTCCTCCACTGGACTGTAGGGCCCGGGGGTAGAGGTGGGCAGTTTCCCCCACCCCCAGCAGGATGCCTGCCTACTCAATACCTACTTACTGAATATTGACAGTGGGAGGCAGATTTTAGATGCTGTGCCATCTTGGAAGATAAATAATACCCATATTTTCTTATAGGGTGCTTAAGGCCTGGCTCAGCTATTGCTTCTGACAGACATATAGTACTTTTTATCTCCCCTTCTGAAGGCTTTGGCATCACCTTTATACCTTCCCAGATACTTTTTTAGTTTTTTAATAAGGTGTCCTTAGATGAGCCTCATCCAATTAGCATTATTTTGTGCCCGGCTGTGACAAGATAACTGGAAAATCAATGAAAACAAAGGCTGAATGGCCCGAGTTCTCATGACTGAGTGGGCTCCTAGGTGTCTTTTACACAGAATAATTTATGGAAGCATCCTTTAAGTACAGGCTTTTCCATCTGTTTCACCTTCACTCTTGAGGGGAAATGAAATCAGAAGATATTTAGTCTGTTCCCAACCTAATATTTTTAACCTCTTCATCTCAGCATTTGGAACTCTCAGTCCCACATCTTTGAACAGTATCTCAGGAGCAGGAGATGAATAACAACAATCGGGGTCTTGTCGCCTTGGTGCCAGGCAGCGTGCTAGGAATTTCAAGGCTCGATGAACTTAGTCTGGTCGGGGAGAAGACATAAGAGGCATTTTATTTTATTTTTAAAATGTTATTTATTTATTTATTTATTTGACAGAGAGAGAGATCACAAGCAGGCAGAGAGGCAGGCAGAGGGAGAGGGGGAAGCAGGCTCCCCGCTGAGCAGAGAGCCCGATGTGGGGCTTGATCCCAGGACCCTGAAATCATGACCTGAGCCAAAGGCAGAGGGTTTAACCCACTGAGCCACCCAGGAGCCCCATAAGAGGCATTTTACAAATAAATGTTAATGGAGCCACAATCAGTCGCTGGGTGAAAAAAGACAGAAGGACAGAGCTGTTGAGGGGACATTTCCACTCAGCCACAAGGAGGATGGAGGAGGAAAGACCAGGCAGACG
Organism: Procyon lotor; assembly: GCA_028646535.1. Taxonomy (NCBI): domain Eukaryota; kingdom Metazoa; phylum Chordata; class Mammalia; order Carnivora; family Procyonidae; genus Procyon; species Procyon lotor. The sequence continues at coordinate 65,497,653 of CM053606.1, read as the reverse complement.
ATAAAGGGAAAAGTAGAACAAGAGAGAAGAAAGGGAGTCTAGGTGACGCCTGACATGTGACATGTGAAGCTGTGGTAGCAAAAGACGTCATGTGAGGGGAGGCATGAAGGTGGGGGCAGCCTATCAGGGGGCTCCTGCGTGTCATGCTAAAGACTTTGACTTTGCTGGTAATGGGGAGCACCTGAAGTTTGGAAAGAGGGGGTGACAGAACTCAACCTGCATTTTGAAAGGATGTTTTTGAAGGATATTGGGGAGGGAAGGGCATTGGAGGTATCATTAGGAAGCTTTTGCAGAAACTCTAAATAAATCATTGAGGGTTTGGGTTTTTTTCCTGATGAGAATAAGGACAAATTGATTGTCTGGGTAATGATTTCATTCAACAGCATGAAAGGCAAGTGCTGAATTGGATCCACATGGCTATAAAAATTAAATCTGAAAAGAGAATTGTAGCCTTTTAGCTTAAAAATGCGAACACTGGGCTTCTCTTCTAGAACATGCTCAATATCAGTGGCAGATGGGGCAACACAGTTAAGCAAGGTAGGGAGAAGTAAACAGAAAACCAGGATGCTGTATATTACATGTTTTCATAGAGGTTTGTACATGAAAGTTAGTTGAGAAAAGGAAGAACTGGATATTACATAGGAAATAAGAAGAGTCAGATCATTTCCCAAAGGCAACCTGAGATGGGTTCTGAAGTATGGATAGGAGTTTGTCACCCGGATAAAGGAAGAAGACAATCATTCTTAGTTTAAGGGGGGAAAAGACACTATGGCAGAAGTGTCTAATTCACAGAGAGGATGGCTATCCTTCCTGACGTCAATCCTGAGGTTTATGAAAAATCTCCACAAAAACCAGTATTTCCTTTAATAAGCTTTCATGAACCTGCCATCCATGAATTTATCTTTACCTCTTTAAAAAAAAGTCATTTCTATTTTCACCTCTCGGGATTATGAGCTCAATGCTTATTAACTGCTGCTCATTGCACTGAAATTTACTTCATTTCAGTTTAAAGGAATGTATCTATGAGTCCTGCTTTTTCAGGAATTGTTATTGAGTTTATAACTTTTCTATTGAAACTCCTCATCCTTCAATACCAGAGGACCTTAATTTTTTTTGGTCGTATTTATTTATATCTGTATTCCTTTTCTCATCCCAGATCCAGGGTCATTTGGACTAATACAGCCTCGCTTCACCCACTCTCGCCATCTGGAAACTCACTGTAATGAAATCTGAACATCTATCCACATATTGCCCCCGCATCTCTGCCACTTCCTCCCAGTCACTAAAGGTTACTCCTTGTTATAATGCCTGTTGGTGTATCAGGGCATTTTCATGTGTATGTTAGCTTTTCCATGTTCCTGAAATAACATACCATGTACAGATTCGATCCAAGAATTCTAGAGAAAAAGGGCCCCAAGGACTATATTATATGTGGCATCATAAACCCAAACATTTAATTATTTGACCTGCTCCCCCAAATTTCCCCATGTTTCTCTAACTATTCTTGACAAGCACACTGCGCGGTAACTCTTATTTAACCACAGTTGGTTCTTTACTGTCTCTCTTCTTTCTTTCCTTGGGTAAGAGAGTTCCTTTAATAAAAGTGATTGTCTCAAAGGGAACTTAAATCCCACTGCCTCCCTCCAGTACCGCACTTAATGTTGTATGTTTAACAACACCTGGGGGATTACACTTAAATCCTGGAAAATCTTTAAGCAGCAACACACTGGCAACGGGAAACTCTCTGTCCCCTGAGATCTCGGGACAGGGAAGAGCTCCAGAGGTGGGCTGTCTGAGAGAGGGGGACGACCAGAGGATGAGAAGCTACACGCAGGATGGAGCAAATTTGTGTGCAGACTCCCTCTCCCTACCGGACAGATGGGCCAGGCACCAACGGTCCTCCCAAGGTCTGGGGTTTGGGAATGAAATGAACAGAGTCTCAGGAAGATCCAAGGGGTCTGCACGACCATCTATCTACTTTCACCCTGGCCTGCAATCCAGATCTGATTTATACCCTCCCAAAGAAGACATTTTTGCCAGTTTTAAAATACCTTCCAAATGAGATTCACCGGCATGCACACATGCCCACACCCGCCCCGGCGCACACCATTGCCCAGTCCAGGATTTGATAAACTTCGCTTCAGCCTTCTTCATTGCTTCTAACCACATATTCCCTGGCTAAAACTAAAACCCACTTCACTTTCGCTCTGCCTTCATAGTAGAAGGAAACAGCTGGTCATTCTTTAGGGGGAAAAATCTGCACACAACACTTCTTTAGATAAAACATGTATACGTTTTTGTTTTTTTTAAATAAGCCCAGAATGAACCCCAGAAACCATCATTATAATTACCTCTTAGACTGAGTCTCATAAACTCGAGGTGCATTCTTCATCCTTCAAACATCTGTTGGGCACTGACTCTGCATGCAAAGCGTGCTGGATGCGCCATTATTAACACTAGGTTAAACTGACCTGACCGGTATTTGTTAAGGCTTTAAAACATCCACGACTCTTACTGACTCCTATGAAAAATACATCACTGACTATTGGCAATGATTCTTTGGACTACAAACAAATAGTTAACAATAAATTAAAAGTCTTTTTTTTTTAAGTGATTACACTTTTCATAAAATTCTAGAATTCTAGTGGGCGCTGTCAGCAATGCTTGATCATACCAAATAAAGAGAACTTTTGTGACGCGATGAAAGAAAAGTCATTTTCTTCCTTCTTTCAAAGATAGAAAACCACCTGGTAGTTCGTGTATAGCCAGACTCTGTTCTGGCAAGAAAGTTCAAGGACATAACAAGGAATAGACCAAATAAGCATTTTGCCTTCAAAAATCCATTTTACTGGGCGCCTGGGTGGCTGAGTGGGTTAAAGCGTCTGCCTTCGGCTCAGGTCATGATCTCAGGGTCCTGGGATCGAGCCCCGCATCGGGCTCTCTGCTCAGTGGGGAGCCTGCTTCCCCTTCTCTCTGCCTGCCTCTCTGCCTGCTTGTGATCTCTCTCTATCAAATAATAAAATCTTAAAAAAAAAAAAATTTAAAAAATCCATTTTACGTTTTACCCCCCAAAGTACCAAGGCTCAAGAAGAAGCAGTTTTGATATGAAAGAACAAAGGAAGAGATGTGTCAGAATGTATGAGACAAATTCAGCCTAACTTCGGTGGCATGACGTCCCACTGCCACATCGCTATAGCTATAGCCCCACGTGCTAACTGAAAGCCGTAGTTCATCACATCTCTGCCTTATTCCATGACACTTGAGCATTTTCCTGATTTCCTACTCCATGTCAGAGTTTAAGACTCCCTTCAAAGTTCCCTTTTGAAGCTAGGTCTAGCTAGGTCTCCGGCTTTTCTGCCAAATGCACAGAGAGACACTTTGTGTGCTGATATTTAGCGTATTTAGGTGTTTAATAAATACAAAAAGTTGCCCAACTGAGAAAAAAAAATCGTTGAAAATTCTGTTTCTAGCGTCACCTCGGTGGCTCAGCCAGTGGAGCGGCTGACTCTTGATTTGGGCTCAGGTCATGATCGCAGGATCCTGGGAAGCCGCCCGGCAGCGGGCTCCACACGGCAGAGTCTGCCTAAGACTGGCTCCCTCGCCCTCTGCCCCTCCCCTGGTTCTCGCTTACACTTGCTTTCTCTCTCTCTCTCTCAGTAAATAAAACTTTTAAAAATTATGTTTCTACATTAAAGAAACTGATATAATGAGGCTTCATATTGCATAATATTTGGTGTGGTTTTGGACAGTTTGCAGTCGTCCCCCCCTCCCCCTTTAAGGCCATGAACACGGAAATACAGGCCCGCCTTGCTACTAATCCAAAAGTTTTTGTCCTGTCTGATCTCACAGACAGAACTTTGGTGGATTTGGCTACCGTTGCATCTTAAAGTAAGTCGCGTCACCGTTAGCTTTCTATATGCATATGTATTTTAGACAGAGAGGGAGAGAGAAGGGAGGAAGCGCAGAGAGAGACTCCCAGCAGGTGCCACACCCAGTGTGGAGCCCCCGGGGGGCTCCATCTCAACGCCGAGGTCATGACCTGAGCTGAGATGATGAGACAGACGCTTAACCGATCGAGCCACTCGGGTGCCCCTAGCTTTTCAATTTTAAATGAATAGTTTTCAGAAGAAACCGCATCCTTCTTGCAGAGGTGCTAGAGGCCATCTGTCCATCAGTGATTTCCACGCTGGTGCTGACTGTGAGACCCTTTCACTGTCCCACCACCCTGTCTCCAAAAGATTGGAGAGCACCAAGTCTCCGTCTAGTTAGTGAGGGACCCACAGGATCACAAAGATAAGTCAGTTGAGTATCTGTCCTCAGGCCGGTGACAGTTTAATATGAAATGCCAAAGAGACCGGGTGGCTTCCTAGAGTACAAACGTGTGCGATATCAAGGCCTACTGACTCGGTTTCCTCAAAAGAAACATCACCTTTCCATCTTTTTGAGCCCCGCGTTTTCGACGACTAAGGCAATGAGTGTCTTCAGATGGGGGCCTGTCACTCACACTCATAAAGCTACCGCTAAATCCTAGGAATCAGAGGGCTAGAAAAAGATGCAAAAAGAAGGCTAATACGTCCTCTGCTGACTTCAGGATCTTCAGCCCCTGTCCCATCCCACCCCAGTGTTTCCATTCTAGGTCATGTAATTTTTAAAAGCAAAAGCTACTCAGAACCAAATATAGAAATCTCTGGAGAATAATGAGGACCAGATGGCTCTGATCCTTGGCTTTCTTCAAAAATCTGTTTTCATGATAACTTATCAGCACACTTCCCATTTCTTTGATATAAGGAAATATCAGTGTTCTTTTCCAATACCTGTTTTTCAGATGAAAAAAAATAAAATGCAGGGCACTTAGATGAAACGAATGAAGACCTACCTTGCCACCACTAGCACCACCCTCTGGGCTACTTAGAGAAGACCGACAAGCACTTTTTTATGCTTAGATGTTGCCTCAGAAGACGATTAGTACTGGTTGTTACATATTGCTAAACGGGTGGCTAGAAAATATCTATTCCAACCCAATGGTTATTATATTCAGTGGCACTGACCCAGTTCCTCACAGATACGCAAATACTAATCGCAAGCAACAAGTATCCTTCTTCATTTACCTTGGGGCACATTATACCGTAGTTTATCTTGGGGATAATGACACACCAGGACACAGGATGGCCAAAGCTGAGCATGTCGCAGCTGTCTGAGTTCTGTTTTTCTCTTGTAAAGTCAGACATCTAGTTAGATTTACTTCAGCATTTCCTAGGCTGGCCTTATTAGATGGAGTAAAACTGTGGGCCCTTGATCACACATTTGTTTTGACATTATAACGGATTCAAAACTGTATTCTGAGTCAAAGTCTGGACCTTTCTAGAGATACTCTCTTGGCTCCTCATAAAGCAGGGACAGAACCCGTCTCTCAGGGCCGCCTACCTTACTCGACTGCCTCAAGTTAGCCTTTCTCAATCGTCCGCTAAGATAGACACAACACACCGGCTGTGCTGTAGCTACCTTTCAAGGAGTACATCCTACCCAAAATTCCAGGCGAGAGGAATGATATTTGGAAGGGTGTCCTGGAGGAGAGAGTCAATACCTTCCTCCAGGATCTCCAAATTCCACTCCCAGGTTAAGCCAGGTCACAGAGAGTGGGGTGCTGGGACACACTGTTTCGACGGGCCGCGGCCAAATGTTTTTCCTGAAATTGCAATCTGGCAGGGTGTAACTGGCTTGTTTTCAGGGACTGGATGTAAGTAGTATGGATGCCCTCGAAAATAAAGATTTGAGAAGTATTTATGTAATAAAATCTCCTGGTCTTGGGGACTGATTGGATGTGAGCTAGGAAGAGAAAGGAAAATCAAATTTCTCACGTGGATTTGTAATGAATAATGGTACATTCAATATTAATGGATTGAGGCTCAAATGAGGACACTCAGAGTTGGAGTTACATGTGAGCCATTTTAAGGTCTTGTGTCCAGCACACATTAGAATAAATGGGTCAGAAGTCAGAAAAGAGGTCAACACTACAGCAGGAGAAGAAAATCTGCACATCAATGGTCTAAGAGACAAGCATAGGAAGAGGATCCAAGAAGGCCATTTAGAAAAGAAATTTGATGACACAAACCATAGCATCAATATTCCCAAATATGAAACTGAACCAAATGGCATGAAATTGACAACATGCCCATTGAGCCTGGAAAAAAAAAGAGAGAGAGAACCCAGCAATTTCATCGAGTGTAGGAATAAACAAAGACTCGTGCATGACAGGTTAGTTCTCACCAAATACAGATATTTTTATTGACTTCTACCTCATTGGGAATATTTCAGCGAGGAAGAAAAAAAGGCAGATTGTTTGATCAAAAGAAAACTATGATTTCAAAGTGGACACCTGCTATTCACAGAAAAATATCCACACAAATACATAACAAGTTATTAATAGTAATTATCTTTCTCTGGTCGTGTGTTAAAAGAGACCTCCATTTTCTTGTATGTTTCTGTAGTATTGGAAGTTTCCTAACAGTCAAGCATTTTCAAGCAGAAAGAAAGCTTAAAAGAAGACCAAATGGACACTTCAATATCTTTCTAACAAATTTGTATTCTCTCTCTGCTGTCTTCTTCAATTGTCAGTAGCAACCGAAGGAAGGCTGCCTTCGTTTTCCCTGTGTCTGCTGGACCAGGAGATGCCAAAGGACTCAGGTTTAAGAGGGAAACTGTGACCTCCAGTGTAAGAACTAGAACACAGCCTGTCCTTTGGCGGGCCTGCTGCCTCTCTACAGGGGATTGATTACTCAACAGAATTGGAAAGCAGGCTCCTGGTGAATCCACTATCTGTCACCCACAAGCAACCCTGGCCCCCAAAGCCTGTGAGCCAGGTAGGGATGAAGCTTCCTGTCCATTTCAGCACCTGCTTCCTCTCCACCCCAGGCTCTCTGGAGGTCAGTCTTCCATGCCACGCTCTACACTGGCAGCTCCACGGAGACCGTATCTGGGACCAAAAGGTCAGGCCACCTGGATTAAAAGGGCATCTGCCTGGGCCTTGCAAGGGCTGTTAGCTCCACATTTGCAGATAGAAACTTACCCCCTGTTGCTCACACTGATGAACCTAATGGTTTCCTGGCCTGCCAAGGCTCACAGCCATCTGCTCCGTTGGCCGCACGCCCACGCTGAAGGTGGCGTGCTCTGCTCGGATGGGGCGGGCCACGGATGGCCACCAAGGAGAGGACTGCAAAGTAGGCCCAGGGAACGCAGTCAGTGAGGCCGTATTTGCAGGAAGATTTCCCGGAGGCTAATAAAGCCCCATGAAGAACACATGACCTGCTGCATTTCAAGGCAGCAAACCTACTGACCGCTGACATGATAGCACTGAGGCTGCCTTTACTCTGTATCCCTCTTTCTAAGTGGTCATCAAGTGAGGAATTGTGAGCTTAGAGGAGGTTTAAAACCTGGCTGGCTGGACTTCTTCTGAGTGACCAAGCACAAGACAAAGGTTAGAGCACCATGTGTGGGGGAACCTTCCCTGAGGTTCGTAGATGCAGTTTATTAAACTGTGCCCAGAGCTGGATCCTGGCCTCCAGTGAAGCACCATGGGAGGGAAATGGGCCTTTCTATAGGTCTCTCAGATATGGTTGTCGTAGCTATATCTAAATTTTATATATAAATTTATATACATATCAATTTATATTAGTGTATATATATACACTAAAAACTTCTTGTTTACCAATTCTAATTTAGCTGATGGCCTGTGTTTTTATCTGCTACCTCTAATAACCCTACTTTTTTTTTTTAAAGATTTTATTTATTTACTTGAGAGAGATCGAGAAATCACAAGTAGGCTGAGAGGCAGGCAGAGAGAGGGGGAGGCAGGCTCCCTGCAGAGCAGAGAGCCCGATGTGGGGCTCGATCCCCAGACCCTGAGATCATGACCTGAGCCGAAGGCAGAGGCTTTAAACCACTGAGCCACCCAGGCGCCCCTAATAACCCTACTCTTAAATCAGGCTAAAAAGGCAGGGTGGGGGCAAGGAGGCAAACTTAAAAGAGCTTTGGAACAAGCCTAGGACAGTTGGCAGAAGTAATATCTCAGAATCAGAGCAGCTTAGAGAAATCCTCTTTCATCTGCAAATACTCCCTTACCTATGACTGAAGTGCCTTTGGTTGTTGAAGAATTTCTATAGTTTAATCGTGTTTTAAATGACAACAGCCTCTCTCAAGCTTTATCGTCTATACACACGCCCCTCTAGCCAAACTGTGGTCCCTACTGGTCACTGCAAGGCCACACACAGCCCCCTCGCCGCAGCCACCCAGAATGGTCTAGCTTCCTCCTCGGCACTTTGGGTCAGATAAGCAGAGAGCAAAAAAGACCATCAACACAGGAGCCGGTGTAACCTGGGTTTGAGTCCCAGATTTGCTAGTTAATAACTGCAAGTTCCTGGGCAAGTCCCTTCATCATTTCTTGACAAATTCTAAGATTTTATTTCTCTATCTTCAAAGCATGAGCCATCATCCTGCTCCATCAGGATACTAGGAGAAGGAAATATGACAATATACTGAAGGGAATTACCTGAACCATAGCAATTACTTAAAAACAATAGTCACTATTACTCCTGTTGTTGTCAGTTTATTATCCAAGGCTCAGGCCCGGGCACAGGAACCTAGCAATGGACTGTGCCTGGTTCTGAACCATGACTTTCTCAAGCTCTTTTTGTTTCTGTCTGTCATAAGCTTAAGCAAGTTATTCTGCACACGTTACTTATGGGTAACATAAGTAAAATGAGCATACAGACCATGCCTAGAAAACAGCCAGTGCCATGGAAGCAAAGGCCATTATTACTGGCTTTCACGGAGCATTCCCAGAGCAGGATGGCGCGATCTCATCTGATTTCTTTAGCGCTTTACCAGTCCCATTCGCATTTGGTTCCTAGGATGCGTCTCATCCTCTTGGCTATTCTCCCAACAGGAACTCATCGAGTGATGATGAGGGCGATGAAGGTGAAGCGAATGTGTAAGGCACTGTGTGAGTAAGCACACAGGCGAGCACTCCAGATGACGTGTGGACAGATGGCAGGTTACCTCTATTTACCATGTCTACTGTGTGCCCGGCACCGCAGCAGGAACTTTACGCGTTCTCTTTCATTGCATGCCCTAGCAACCTTATGAGTCAGGCCATCGGCTTTCTCTCTTACAGATGGGGAGACTCAGCTTAGAGAGTGTCAGTAACTTGCCTTCGCTTGTACGGCCCATAAGGTATTTCAACATGCATCCTCAGGTGATGTGGAGGAAGGAAGAGGAACCCTTGTGTACTGATAGTGGCAATGCAAACTGGTGTAGCAACTGTGGAAAACAGTATGGCGTGTCACCCAAAAATTGAAAAACAGAATGACCATTTGATCCAGAAATTCCACTACTGGGTATTCACCCAAAGAACAGGAAAACACGAATTCAAAAAGATATACACAACCCTGTGTTTATCGCAGCATTATTTACAATAATAGCCAAACATGGAAGCCAAAATATGGAAGCAGCCCACAAGTCCAATGATAGATGAACGGATAAAGAGGTGGTGTGCATATATATGTATACGCACGCACATACCACCACAAAATATTACTGAGCCATAAAAAAGAATGAAATGTGGCCATTTGCAACAGCATGGATGGAATCAGAGAATATTATATGCTAAGTGAAATGTCAGAGAAAAACAAATGCGGAAGGATTTCACTCATATGTGTTTAAGAAATAAAACAAATGAACAAAGGAAAAAAGAGACAAGCCAACTTTTAAGTAAGCAAGTCAGGTGTTCACAGCAACTTTCAACATCGGGGTTGGGAACATACCCTTTAACTACTGCCAACTGAACACAGACCTGAAAAAAAAACACAAGGAAAACCAAAGCCTCTGATGCCAGGAATGATTCAATGACGGTCACCTTTAGGTCTTCCCCGGCATTTCCTAAAGGAGTCGTCACTCTTTTTTTCCCACTGTGTGAAGTTTTCATTTTTATTTTAAGCTTTTATTTAAATTCCAGTTAGTCAACATACAAGTGAATTCGTTTCAGGTGTACAGTGTAGGGATTCAGCAGTTCCAGACATCACCCTGGGCTCATCACTGACAAGCGCCCTCCTTAATCCCCATCACTGATTTAACCCATCCCTGCCCCCTCCCCCCTGATAATCATCAGTTCATTCTCTATAGTTAAGAGTCTATAGGGGCACCTGGGTGGCTCAGTGGGTTAAAGCCTCTGCCTTCAGCTCGGGTCATGATCTCGGGGTCCTGGGATCGAGCCCCACATCCAGCTCTCTGCTCAGCAGGGAGCCTGCTTCCCCTCTCTCTCTGCCTGCCTCTCTGCCTACTTTTGATCTGTCAGATAGATAGATGGATGGATGGATGGATAGATATCTAGATATCTAGATATATATATAGATAATCTTTTAAAAAAAAGAGAGAGTGTTTCTTGGTTTGCTTCACGTTTTTTCCCCTTTGCTTATTTCTTTTTTTTTTTTTTTTTTTTAAGATTTTATTTATTTGACAGAGAGAAACACAGCGAGAGAGGGAACACAAG
>CM053606.1:65441900-65486610 GCA_028646535.1 Procyon lotor | reverse complement strand
GGATAGATATCTAGATATCTAGATATCTAGATATATATATAGATAATCTTTTAAAAAAAAGAGAGAGTGTTTCTTGGTTTGCTTCACGTTTTTTCCCCTTTGCTTATTTCTTTTTTTTTTTTTTTTTTTTAAGATTTTATTTATTTGACAGAGAGAAACACAGCGAGAGAGGGAACACAAGCAGAGGGAATGGTAGCGGGAGAAGCAGGCTTCCCGCAGAGCAGGGAGCCCGATGCGGGGCTCGATCCCAGGACCCTGGGATCACGACCTGAGCCGAAGGCAGATGCGGGGCTCGATCCCAGGACCCTGGGATCACGACCTGAGCCGAAGGCAGACGTTTAACGACTGAGCCACCCAGGCGCCCCCCCTTTGCTTATTTCTTAAACTCCACATACGACTGAAATCACATGGTATTTGCCCTTCTTTGACTTATTTTGCTTAGCATAATACTCTCCAGTTCCATCCATGTCATTGCAAATGGCAACATTTCATTCTTTTTTATGGCTGAGTATTATCCCATTTTAGATATAGATATATAGATATAGTCCCTCTTCTTTTTTTCTTAAGATTTTTATTTATTTCAGAGAGAGAGCGCACGCAAGCACATGAGAGGGAGAAGCAGGCTCCCCAATGAGCCCCTTGTGGAACTCCATCACTGATCACCGGACTCTGGCATCATGACCTGAGCCAAAAGCAGGTGTTTAACCAGCTGAGCCACCCAGGCGCCCCATAGCCCCTCTTCTTCATAAAGGACCTATGCACACCCCCCCACACGCTTACAGCAACAGCATTACCTACAACCGCCCAATTACGGAAACAGCCCAGGAAGGCTTCCTTCCTAACCTACTGTATCTGTAGCACATTCTTCTCCCTCTCCAAGAGGCTTGTGCGCACTCCCTCCCAGGGAAGGGGGTTTTCCCTGAGACGGCCCAGCACTGCTGGGTGGAGGGGGCTGTACTCACGAGCGCCAGGCCCAGGTCCCGGGCTTACCACACATATGTCTCCTTCCACACAGGGTGGGCCCTGCTCTGCCGGAGGGCGAGCCAGATCCCAGGCTGGCTTCCGAGGCAGGGGCACCGCGCACTCCGCAGTAGACCAGAGTCTCTCTGTTTGAAGTAACACTTACCTATCCCTCTCCCCAGGTGACAGCTCAGAGTCCTATACCCCGCCCCCACCTCCCTGTGCTGCTGGGCCACTTACCAACTCTTTTTTTAACCTCAGTTTGTTTTTTAGTCTGCGAAAACAGGTTAAGAACAGTGACTCACAGAGCTAGGTTAAAGATCAAAATGGAGTGACATCTATAAAAATGCCAGGTTCACAGAGGGCATTCAATATTTTATTTATAAACCTGTTTATTAATATGTTCATTAAGAAAGCACAATTCTAATAGCTTTACAAGCATCAGTTATTTGATCCTCATAATAACCATACTGACATAGGGATTATTTTCATTCCTCTTTTAAAGATAAAGACACTGGGTATGGAGAGCCTAAATAACCTCCTCAGAGTGACATAGCAAGTAAGTGACAGAGGTGAGATTAGAACCCAGGTAGATTTCCTACTTTCAACTACTGCTCTAGGTACTAGTTATTCTTTCTTCCCCTCCACTACTGATTGTCCTCTTAGATCCCTTAGGCTAAATATACTGTCCTAACAGTGTTTCCCAGGGGCACCGTACTGGGAGCCCAAACCATGACCCACCAGGGCTGCTGGAGATGTCAATCTTGAACAAAGCCCTTACGGCCTTCCTTAGAAAAATATCTGTTCCTAAATTACCTTGTCTGACCATTACAATAGTCAAGAAACTTAGTTCCTACTAACATAGTCATTAGAAGCCCAATATGGTACTTCAAAGGAGCATTTTTAAGGCTTTTTGGTAATTCATCCCAACATAAATTGGATCAGGAAGAGCAAGTGTCTAAACATATATAAACACCTAAATATGGCCACTTTCACCTAAAAAAAAGGAATAAATTTATATTGAGATTTGAAAATATAAATTCATTGGCACAACATACATATGTGTACATGGGCCTATGTGTTTACAGACGTAAATTTTTGTTGGGACTATTTGCAGAGTTTCTTTTGGTGATAATTTCAACATGTCAAAAAAAAACCCAAACCTAATGACTATTAAGATAATGCCATTTTCTCCAACATTGGCTTCCATGGCAATGCTCCTATTAACAAATAGCAGGCTGCAGTTTGGTAATTGGGCTGTCATATCTAATCTCCATAAAGAGCTGTCTTTCCCAGACGTCTCCACTGTGCCTTCAGCTCTATGCTGGAATACAAGAGGTTCTGTCCCAACACTGACAGAATCATGATGAGGACCAAGAAATGGCTTCCTCTCTTGTCCTTGAAAATCAAGGATGAGGCCACCTTTTTGGATCTTAAGCCTCAGCCAGTAGACCAGCCTCTGGGATGTGGGAAAGCACTGTTCCTCGAGCATCATCGAGCATCTCATCCGTTATCCTTGAGGCCCAGATCAAAGGAAGACCATCTTCCATAAGAGAGATCCTCCACTGACAGCTCTTGCAGTCACTGACAACATTTCTGTAGGGCTCACTCTTAAAAACAAAAATCTAGGTGAGAAAAGATAATATAAGGCCAACTGGGAAATAGATGTTTCCCAGTTGGGGAAAGGTTTTAAAAAAAAGAAAGAAAGAAAAAAGAGGGCTGATAAATCGATAACTCCATTTGTGTTTTATTCGGTTACAATAATAAATAATTTAATATAATAATGTATGTGCATTTAAAAGGCTAGGCAATGGAAGCTGTAGGTTATGTGTGACTTCCACAAAGTTATAGTATCTATTATCTGTTATAATACCTGTCTAAAAACAATTCATATTTATTAGTGGAATAAATCCCTAAAATTCCTTTCTAAAGGCTTATCAAACCAGATTGGGTCCCAGCCCAACAAATCGAATTAGAAAGCCATGTAAGGCTGCTAACTGAGTTATTAAAGTGATCTGCATGGATATTCCCAGTTCCCCAGGAAATGTTCTGTGTGGACATTTAGTCAAATGCTGCCCTCTAGTGAGAAAACTCTTTAAAAGGCTCCAAAAGGCCCTGGGATTCTAAAGCACTCACGCCCAGGCTTCAAAAGAGACCCAAATCATATAATCAAGTAGAATCCTCAACTAGAGCCCCATTTTTTCTAGACAGAAATGAACACTGTGTTATTGCTTTCTTGATACTGCCTCGTTTTCTTTCTAAAATTATGTTATACTGGCAAAACGTTAAAATTACAGCCAGATACTTTTACCACTGTGACATTTACATGTTTTAGGTTCTTACACTTGATAATCTACTAATAGGAATTTAAAGCTTTGTGTGTTTCCTTTAACTGGTGGTACAGCTAAAGAACTTACCTAAAATTAAATGGGTGATAATACAGCTTCCTACTCTGTCAATTAAAAGAACACAGAAGAAGTGATGGATATTTCACAGAATATTTGTATGAATAAGCACTTCTTTACTTCTAGCTGGCTATTTTGCCATAAAAGCCAAGAATTATAATGTTCTTAAACAATATAAGGAAATTGCTATATCCTCAAAGAGACAACTCATCACTTCTAATTCAGTAGAGGGGGAAAAAAAATCTCTACTTTCAAACTTTTTCATACAATGGTAATACATTTTATTTATTTAGCAGTAATGGGCATTCAGCATTTTTTAAATTGTATGCTACACTTTGTAGAGTCCTAAGACATGATATTCCTACTATAGCATTCATTCGTTCATTCACCCATTCGTTCATCCATCCATCTTTTGTGTCTGTTAATGAACTTTTACGAATGGCTACTCGGTATTCATACTCTGGTAGTCACGTGGGATCTAATGATGAAAAGGATGAACTTGGTCTTAAAGCATACGGCTCCCACAGCCAAGTGGGGGTAACAAAGATGTAATCAGGGCATGATGAAATATTGTCATAAATGCTTAAGGTGTGGATAGACAGAGGGCTCCGGGCAGGAAGGGAGGGACACCTGATCCAATATTGGGAGGCCAGAAATGCTCTGCTCCCCCAAGGAAGTAAAGTTTGAGCTTTGACAAGGTTTCACAAGCAGTTGAAAGCTCTCTGAAGGTAGTCCTCGCAAGACAGGCCAGTTTCTTTCCGCAGAAGCAAATTCAAGACTGGGACTCTGAGACAGTTTCACGTCTTCAACAATATATCATTCCCAATTAAGTATGCAGTGATGACAGTCCCACACTTTGCACTAGCCATGCAAATATTTTAATCCAATCTCTCCTGAATTGTAAAATGAAATATTCCCATTTTAGAAAATCTACTTGCCAGAAAATTTTGTTCTCCTTTCTTAGTTCTGAATACCTCTCTTTTTCTGGAGAAACAAGAAAACTAAATCATTTGGAAATTATGTAATCCTCACGTACTCAGGTCTAACTGCTAGCACCCTATGTGACCTTGGGCAAGTCCTATAGCTATGGTCTAACATCTGCTCAGTTCAAGTCTTCCGTAAGTTCACAAGCAACACACTATAGAAACATCATTCTTCATCTTAAAGTGTTGTACTCATTGTTGAGTGTTGCTGACTGGCAGCTCCTCATCCTCCAATTAACCACGGTCATTTTGGTAAGTAGGAGAAAAACTCTCTCGCTCGAGAAAGACAATCTTGTCCTTTCTACTCAGATGCTATAGAAATTGAAGTTTGGAGGAAAAGTGTATAAGGTCCTGGTCCTGGATAAAACAAAACTGTCAGCAGTATATCAAGAACACATCTCTAGAAAAAGAATTAAGGTAGGGGGGCTTGCTATGTGAGAGATCTTTAATGTTTTCTCTGAACTCCAATACACATGAGGAAAAATTTATCTGTATTTTTGGCATCTATTAAAACACCTGGTCTTTAGACAGCAATTTTTTATTTATGTCTTAAAATTAACTAAATGTAGAAAAACTTTAAAACGGAGCTAAAATTGATATATAGATGTGGATAGAGATATGAATATATGTCAATGAGGGAAACATAAGGTATTCTCAGCCCAGACTGCGAGTACAAGTTTTAAATGGCACACCATGTTTTGAGGAATGAAAAGTTGTATAAAGGAGGAACAAGGTTTTACACAAAGAATTAAGTAGCCTGGATTCTGAGAATATAACCAAGTCATCTAACTTCTGTGTGTGTGAATTTCCTCACTTGTCCTGTCTGACATATGTCCCTGGTTTCCCGTAAGGATCCCATGAATTCGTCTTTGTGAATGTATATTGAAAATCACAGCAACAACCTAAATACACACCAATAGGAGAATTATAAACAAAATGTATTATATTCAGACAATGAAATGCACACCAAAAAATTTAAAAGAATAATCTGGACATATGTACATTAATACGTGTATATATTCACAGATCGTCATGCATAAATCTCCAAAAAGCTATAATGGTAAGTAAAAAGTGCAAGATACGGAATAATATACCATTTCACTGCTTATATTCTTTAAAAAAAAACACTCAGAACAATATTATATTGTTTATGATTATAGGTTGCAATATGTGCATATAGGTTGCATATATGCAAATATATATACGCACACACACTTTTTCTTTTTAAATCAATGGTGGTTGTCCCTCAACAAGAGGAAAAGAAAACTCAAGGTTGGGGGAGCCTGAGTGGCACAGTCAGTCAGTTGTCTGACTCTTGGTTTTGGCTCGGTCGTGATCTCAGGGTCAGGAAATGCAGCTCCGTTTCAGGCTCCATGCTCAGCATGGAGTCTGCTTATTTTCTTTCCTTCTCCCTCTGCCCCTCCCACTCATGCTCTTACTCTCTCTCTAAAATGAATAAATAAATCTATAAAAACGACAACAGCAAAAACAACTCAGGTTTCGAGGGGACTAGAGTCAATCATGTGATTGTTTTAAGGGGCCGGAAGCAAATGTGACAGAGTTAACCATGAGCTCGGGGTGCTGGGAATATAACTGCATTCCCCCGATCCTCCAGCACTCCCCTGTACCTTTTAGATTTCTTTAAAATGTTTTTTTTAAGCTGGGGCGCCTGGGTGACTCAGTTGGTTTATGGGACAGAGTCCTGGCTTCAGCTCAAGTCATGATCTCACAGTCCGGAGACTGAGCCCCACGCATCTCCCTGCTCAGACTCTCTCTCCCTCCACCTCCCTCCTTCCCTGTCCCTCCCCTCCTCCACTCGCACGCTCTCACTCATGCTCTGTCTCTAAAATAAATAAATAAAATCTTTAAAAATTTTTTTGAACTAACAAAATAAAGAGCAAGTGTAAAGCGCTTTGATAAACAGGTAAAAAACAGGGCTGGTGTAATGACCCAAAGAGCCTTCCCATCTTTGTTTCATGGTCTTCAGTGACAGACCAACATGAGAGTCATCGGACTATACGGTCAACCTACATTTAACAGGGGATGCAAACAAGTATCCACATGACATGGTCCGGGGGTGGGGGGGGGGGCGGTGCAGAGACGCTGTCTACCCAAAGAACAACTTTGAACACAATTTCAATCCCATACAACCTGAAGCTTTTCCCTTCCTACTTTGTTTCCAAACCTTCAAATAAAACCAGGACTTTCATAATTTGAAAAAAAAGGGGGTGTGTCCCATCATGTTCTTCATGTTCATATCAGCTACAGAGGTTTTTTTCCCCAGTACTCTTGTTCAAACTTAGAAGAATTGACTGGAATCTCTAATTTCAGATCCATGATTCTGTAGAGCAAGCTGGAAAATAAGTGACTTGACTTGTTCAGTAGAAGTAATTTCAGACATAAACAGATTGTTCACAAAAAAATGAAACACAAATAGCTGTTAAATATTTATTTTTTTTCTTTTTTAAAGATTTTTATTTATTAATCCGACAGAGAGAGAGAGATCACAAGTAGGCAGAGAGGCAGGCAGAGGGAGGAGAAAGCAGACTTCCTGCTGAGCAGAGAGCCCGATGCCGATGCCGGGCTTGATCCAGGACCCTGAGATCACGACCTGCGCCGAAGGCAGAGGCTTTAACCCACTGAGCCACCCAGGTGCCCCACCCCTGTTAAATATTTTTTCAAATGCTTACTTCAACTCATAGTGGGAGAAACAGGTGTTAATGTTATGTCCAAGTATCTTCTTTTTTTAACCTATCAGATTGACGTAGATCATTAAGTTTGATAAAGCACCAAATACATAGTCAGGTAGTAGGGAATTAGGCGCTCTCATCCAACACTGTAACTTACAACCTCCACGGAAGATAACTGAGCAATGTCCACAAAAATTACAAATGTACATTTCCTTTGCCTAGCAATTGCATATCTAGGAACTTACCCTACAGATATTGTTTGCATACATACAATACGCCGTATATACAAGACTATTTTTGCTGCAGTGTTTTTAACTGCAAAGTATTGGAAATAAATTTTTACCAGTTGAGAACGCTAACCTAATTTTGTTATAATCATAATGGAATACAGTGCTGTCTGGGGAAAAAAAGGGGGGAGGAACTTATGATTTGATATGGAAAAATCTCCAAGATCAATTATTAAAAGAAAGAAACTAAAGTGCAGAGCTACCACTTGTATAGAAGGGAAAGATCATAGGGGCAGGGGATTCCTGAAAGAATAAGAGAGAAAAATGCTACTACTGGCCACGTTTGGAGAGGAGAACAAAAGTGGACATCGGGATCACAGTACTGAAAGGTAGACTTTTTACTATATACTATATTTTGAATTTTGAACCATGTGGATGTGAGTGTGCTATTTTTTAAAAAAATAAAAATTTAAAGACACACCCTAATGGTGGGAGACCTTTGAAAGAGGTCTTCAATTTTAACAGATGGCTCTAATAAAGGTAAAGAGCACCCTTCCCCCAACACCCAAGAAAAAATAACATGAAAAGGAGAATCAAACCCCAAGGAAGAGCCAGAAAGGAAAACTCCCTCAGAGGATGGACTCATTTTGTCAGTTCTAGCAAATTCTCTCACCTGAAGCTGCCATACAAAAATCAATCTAGATTTTCTTAAAACCCATACGCAATTCAAGATGCTCAGCCAACCCCTGCTAAATGAAGCCCCGGTTCAAATTGGTAACAAAGCTTCAAAATCCAATAGCATCTCTCTCTACCTGGTTTTCAATTTGATTATGAAACTCAGCAGGTGTAACACAAAATGCAGAAGTTATTTTCTCTTTTGGTGAAGCAAAAATGCATCTTCTTAGCTCGAAAATACATCAACATGTGTTATGTAGAACCAACAGCTAAATCTAAACAATGTGAACCACACGTTTCGAACAGATGAAATCCAGCATGTACTGAGCGTAAGCCGCGTAACTGGTCATCCTAGAGCAACAGGCAGTGGAATTTTACCTTAAGTAGCCCTGAGGGGAGTTGTTCACCCCAGCAGACAGTTACCGCTACCCTGCCTCTGGGTATTAGCTTGTGCTTTATTTTAGCCCATTAACAGGAAGGCTGTGATGAGGTGGAGAAGTTTACAAAAAGACACAATTGTCTCCTTAAACCAGAACCCTCAAAGTGGACACTTCTGTTTTCTGATTTTATATTTGACTACATTTTTATACAGAGGAAGCCCTACTGCTTTTGAAATGTATTATCCTGCCTTGTTGTTATTTTCAACTTCTTCAGATGCACTGCCACCCAGCACGACACGGTCGCCCCGGTACTGGGAATCCACAAATTAGGAGTGAGCACTGCCTCCTGATTCCGCCTGCTGCCAAGGTGCTCCCGGCCGCTCAGCCCCTCCTCGGCTCTGGGAAGACCTCTGCCGGCGTCGTGCTGAAACAGGGCCACTGAGTTCCTCTTCTGCTCTGAAAAGCACTCACTTCCCATTTCCCATAGGAAGAAATTTCTCTTTGTGAAATTCCAGGCAGAAAACCTTTCCCAGCGTCTCCCTGTAAGGAGCTTGGTACAGTAGGGGAATGTTCTATGAATTAACTGGCACACCTCAATGAATTCTCACCTCACAGAATTCCATATATATATATATATATATATATATATATGAATTTTTCGATGCCCAATAAATGACATTTTTCTACAAGTTACAAAACACAATGTCCTAGAAATACAAAGACAGTTTCCCACACGGGCTCTCCTTTTAAAGATCTAAAAAGACATTTTAAAAATACCTGCCAAAAGGACACCCACACACCCTGAGAGTTACCCACGGAGCTGGCTTTGCGGTAGGCTCTTAGTGCTTTTAGTTAAGATGAAAACACTGCTTCGTTTGGGCTGGTTTCTCTGTCCCATGAGACTTCAAAAGCGTGTTTTGCTAGCAGCCTTGGCCAGAGCCCCCGCACCCCCCGCTTCCTCACTTGCGTGGACCTCACGGTTTCCCGGATTGATGCACCTGGCGGCCTGGAGCTGCCTGGAGCAAGGACTGTGACCCTTGCTTTCCTTCTCCTGAAGTTGTGAATTCGTTAAGAAGCAAACACTGCCTCGTGCTCGGGAAGCGGGTAGGTCCTGCACTGAATGCTTCTATGACTTCATTACAGACGACAAATATAAATTACATTTACAAGCGCACGCGCGCACACACACACACACACACACACACACAGCTACACCCTCTGCAAATTCTACAAATGTGCCGTCTGACCCGGGGGGTGGGGGGTGCGACCACACCCACGCGCGGACACCAGTGCCTCCTCCAGGGTCCGCTACAGGTGTCCAATCTACATCTAAGGACAGAAATGTCTCCAGCAAGTTTACTGACGGCACTTGGAGCTTTTCTGTTCCCTCTTGTTTTTACGACATTCTCCCCAGGAGTCATTTATACTTTTCTTGGGGTTCGCTTTTTGAAAGAAGCTAGAGCTCCGTACACAAAATTGTATCCCCCCATCCGTACCCGTCCTTTGCCACTTGCCTAGGTTAAAAATGGCCGAACTGACTTTTAATTTGGTTAAATAGAAATAAATGAATGAATAAATAAATAAATAATAAACAGAATGTCCCCAGGTTAAGACCCTGCATTCCAAGTTCCGGCCCAGAGTGAATTTGTACGGCCAAGTTATAAACCCCTGAAAATAGGAAACTAATGCCATGAGGATTTAAAATAATAGAAAATGTTTCACATAATATAAATCCATAAGCAGTGTATTATATTTAAGTCTTAATATCTACATACTCGGATTATCTTATATCTTGACAATCACACAAAGTAATCTCCCTCCCTCGCCCCCTTCCTTTGACTCTGGGTTTCATTCCTATGTATTAACAATGCTCTGGGCCATAAAATACTGTATTAATATTAGTTTGTCACAGCAGACTAAATTTAGAACAACTCATTAATATGAGAGAGTTAAAGGCAGTCAGCCAAGAGTACCAGGGACTATGAGCTCTTAAGGCTGTAAGTTATGCAGATATGCCACTTGAAGTGGAGAGGCAGCCATTCTTTTTGTGACTAATAAGAGATTCTATTAGTTCTAAGCTGATTCTAATTCTAATTAAGAAATGTGGGAAAAGGCAATTCTGCCGCTGTAGGTATAGTTGATGTGCAAGTGGAATAAGTCTTCTATCATCTCGCGTGGCTTGCCGGTCACAGAAGATTGGCGGCACATGCGTGGAATGAATATTCCTCCTGCCATCCACACCCACAGCATCCACAACAACAACGACAACTTCGCTGCCCGGTTTGCGGCCGCGGAGCATAATCCACGTTCCCGAGGAAGCCTGGCAATCAGTGTTCTTCCTAAACAAACCTTTTGTGGCTCAGAATCATCCCTGTTGTACAAAAAGTTTTGACTTTTTACAAATAAAAAAAACCTTTCAGATGGATACTTCTGGACCTGTTATGCCTTTCTTTGGGCTTGTCAAATATTAATTTTTTTTTTAAATTTAGTCCCTTGCTAAGCTACAAATATTCATGTTTAACACCAAGTAGCAGTTCAGGGGCTGACAACTTGGTATGTACCTTTTGAATGATGCATAGAAAGCAGCAGTTAGCACAAAGAAAAAGCCACCAGATTGGTCTCAGGGAAACCCAGTGTCTGAATATTTCATGACTCCTCTAGCACTTAAAGAATAAAAAAAAAAAAAACTGGCTACTAGTGTTGGGAGACCAACATCAGGAAGGTCAGAGCCTGGAAACGTGCACGAGATCCCAGTCTTGCCTGGGGAAAAGTGAAAAGGGATTTAAGCTGCTTAGGAGAATTAGAAAAAGGAAAAGGAAAAGAAAAAAGAAAAAGAAAAGAAATTTCTTTTGCTTTGTTTTGGTATTTTATAAACACCTTGAGTGGCAAAACAAAAGCTATTAAAAGGGGATGCAGTCATACCTCTCTGGGGGTCCTGATTTCTTCCACACCTATAAGGACATCAAAAACTTACCTTCTCTTTTGGGTTATGAGGCTTAGTGTTCAACTTCCCCAAATCACGCCTTTCCTGGTGTACTTGCTCACTCCTGTGGGTTTTCTCTCCCAAAGAAACCTGAGCAAGAGGGAAAGGAGAAGCGATTCAATTATTTGTTTCCCTGGACATGTTTGCAAACATCTCCCATAGAGGTGAGGGGCAAGTGGGGAAAGATGACATCTTAATTACGCAGATGCCCAGTGACTTGGGACTGAAAAATGTTCCCCCTTTGGTGAACTTTTCTGCATTTTACGATGATGTACAGGAAATCTAAATTGAATCCAGGAAAACAAGCGAGTAACTCTTACGGAAGGGGAAAAAAGCGGTAAAGTGTTTAAGCAACTGATGACTTCACCTGTCACTGTCTCATTAAGCTCTTAATGAGTTCTTTTCTATTCTTGGTCACATCTGATTTTTTTTTAATATAAGTCCCTTTGAACAGCTGGGAGTAAGACTCGCCTTTGATCACTGAATTCTTCTGAATTTTCCGTCAAAACGAGGCCATTTTCATCCTGACTTGGGGTATTTTTATGAGTTTATTTCCCCCAAGTACATTCCTGGGCATAGCTTTCCAGGCTGAGAAGAGCCTGAACAATTAATGTATACATTTTTACATAAATGTTTATAAATTTAACAAAGGGAGAGAGCTTTGCCACAAGAAGCCTCAGCTCTTTTGAAGGCGGTTTTCTAATGATGACCCTTGGCGTGTTGGACCACATGGGATTCCTCGGAGAAGAGTCAGATGAAAATTAGTCTATTCTCATTTCAAACAGAATTTTGCTGAAGTCCTGATCAGAGCATCAGCATGGAGTCCGGGGAGACAACACTCGCTACTTGATTCACTCCGCAGCCTCCCTCTCCTGGTAATTGTTGCAGGAACACATAGTGACAAGGCTCTAGGATGTGAGCGGTCTGGATGTACTCCGGCTGTTACGCTCTGTTTAAAGATTTAAACCATCAGGGTATGATAAGGCTTTTTGATGTTCATTGAACACGGAGCTTGGGTACAGAAGAAGGGGAAAGGGCTTCACCAGAAGGCAATCATCCTTCAGAGCCACAGTAAGACAGAGAGAGGTGGGGAAATCTCAGCCTCGGCATAGACATGGAACAAAGGCAGATGAAAGGGGCCGGGGGAGGAAGGGGCCAGCTCTGACTGGGAGGCAGAACTCGCTCCGTGAGAGTCCGGCGCCTTAAAATGCGGGGGAAGCGTTTAGTGTTCCTCTTTCATTAAAACACACTTCTGTTCGTGGGGGGAGGGGATGATGCCAGCTGCAAATTTGGGTGGCTTCAGTTGACCCTGGATTTCAAAGAGCCTCCCCGTGGATTCTTTTCGAAATTATTTAATGAGTATTTATTTAGAGTCAGATGAATTCCGGTTCCTGCTCTCACCCCTGCAAACCTGGAAGAAGACCTTCCTGAAAGTACGTTTTCAAGCTCCTCACCGTGTTCTCTTTCCCCAAAGGTAAAACCTGAATATTTGTCTTGAAGAACAAAAAGATCAGGAATGCAAAGGGACAGAGGTGGCCTCTCCAGAACCCAACCCAATTTCTTCGGTTTTTTTTTTTTCCTTCTTTGGCAAAATACCAGCTTTTCCACCCTGTTCACGGCCATATCCTGCCATGGTAACCGAGCCTGCCCTTGGAGTATATTAATTAGACAAGAACCAACACTTTCCCAGCTTTGTCTCCCCAGCCCCTGACTGCACGTACCAGAGTCAGAACAAATGTGTGTTCAGTGAATGAATGAATGAATAAATGCATCCATGCCTGCATGTAAGACCCTGGGAAATGACAGGACAGATTTCAATTTCTTTTCCGTGCCTCTCTTTAAGGTTTCAGAAAGCTCCTGTATGAAGAAAGCACAAAGTTGTGCTTCCCCCTGTTGGAGCCTGCACCAGCAAAGAGCGCGGCAAGGCACAGCTGTCGAGTGTCGGTGCTCTGGCTTCAGACACACCAGGTCCTGAAGGCCGCTTGGCCACTCACCACGGGACTCTGGGGAACTTCTTAAACTTCCCTTAGCTTTCTTTTCCCCATCTGCAGATGAGGAAGTATTAAAAAGAATGAGAAGATCCACGTCAAACACCTAGCACAATGGTGGGCGGATGGGAAAACTCCCCCCAAATTTAACTATTGTTGTATCGTTGCTATTAGTAGTAGTATTGCTCTCCAAAACATTTTCAGACACGGCAGCATTGGAAGGGGATTTTAGAAATCTGTAGTTATCAACACAACTTCAGTTGAGGCAGTTATGATCACATACTCCCCCGAAGGGTTGTCTCCACCCTTGTCACTATGGCGACATGAACAACCTGTGCTATAACCTGCTGTCCTCCGGTCTGACAAGGTGCTCTGGTCCCCACCTCACACACGGGTTCTGTAATTAGAGCTCAGACCCCCTTCTGATATCAGCAATGGGATTAGAAGTGGGTTTGACCAACCAACACCAGGAGACCCAGGTGGATCCTGTCTCCTTGAACCTGGAAAGCGAAAAGCCAGGCAAAATGATACATACAGTGTGGAATCCATCCCCTCACGAGTGTCCGCTCAGTGTGAAATAGAAATCACTGCTTCTGAGCAGGCAGAAAGAGATGAGGCCCCAAACTCCATTCCATCCCGTGATGGCCACACCCCACCCGAGCCAAGGGTCCCAATGAGCCATGTCCCAGGAGAAGCTACAGACATCACATCTCCGGGAAATCAGCCCTCTCCTGTGATCCTCTCAACAACCCTACGAAGAAGCTATACCTAGTAGATGAGAAAATTGAGGTGCAGAATAATAGTATCAAGAAAATGACATTTACTGCCATTTTTATTTTATTTCTCTTTTAACATTTTGCTCAGCAACCTGCTGGACTGGACTAGGGCACTGATTCTCTCTGAGGCTTTATGAATCCCTCAATTTTGCTGGATCTCAGTGTCCTCACAGGCATCACTGGGGGGTGGGGGATGCAGGGAGTGCACGGGCTGGTCTGTTCTACCTATACAGTCTATGATTCGAGCCAGGAGGGCTGAGCCCCTCTAATGACACTGGAATCTCCGTGGAAACAGTGCAACTCACATCATGATCTTCCTCTCCAATTTCCCCTAGCTTCCAGCCTCCAATACCGAAAATGGGAGCATGTCAGCCATTATCATTATGGAAAGAGTCCGTTTTAGCCGAGCTCACATCTAAGGGAGCATTATGGCCAAATAACCCGGCCCCTGATTGAGCCATACGGGAATTACGGTTTCCTTTCCCTTAGCCTGCTCACATGGAGAAAGTCAATCCTCCAAAAACAAATTGATTGATGATATAATTTAATATCTTCATATGATTTCTAGTGGCAGAATCAATCTGCTGCCAGCACAACCATCCAAGGCAAAGGAAAAGAAAAATTGCACCAGTTGCTTTTCTTTTATTGCACTTCTGGGTGCTCTAAGAAAAAAAGTCTCTCCAGAAAATCAATAAGGCAGATTTTGATTTCAATAAGGGGACTGTGCCCAGCAGTCCCCCATTACAGAATTAAATCCATATGACAACACAAAACAATGAAGAGACCCAACTAGCAAGGGATCCATCTGCTTTGTTTGACTTTGACTGCCAGGGAATGAGACCAGAAGACTGGCTGTAATTTAATGCAAACCTTGGCCTATCCTGGTTGTGCATATGACTGACCCTTAGGGCACGACCATCAATTTTCTATTAAAGATCAGAGATTTGACATATCAAAGTCAACATCTAGCTGAATAACTGCAGTAACTTGATAATAATTCTTTTGTGGATTTCACAGTGGCTTTTCCGTAAAGTATCAGAAAGGTAGCCGATTTCAATCCTGACCTGGCAAGATCTGAATATGAAATAAAGGATTTCAGCTTGATCTCCCCATGATGTGAGGATGAATGTTCTGGTAAATGTTAACTTAGTGCTCTGAGTAGCTCAGTAATAGATGGGTTTAGGCAGTAATAGGTTTAAAATGTCAACTTATTGAATAATAATTTCATGTTGTACAAATACTATGTGTAAGAAGGGATTTGTTTTGCAAATTTTGAAATAAATGAATGGATTTATAATGTCCTTGACTGTTTCATTGTTCCGGTCAGAATTTTACAGAAGAATCGAAATTAGTTTTTGCTTTCTCCGGTCTTGTTGTTTTCCTGCATTTGTCTCGATTCAGTTTTCATAATTACTGGGCCTCCCTGAATTCTAGTCATTAATGGAGTTCTCTCCTGTTTCGGTCCCCAAAGCCAGGCTGATAGCATTATTTTCCAGTAAAAATAAAAACTCAATTATCCCTCCCTATAAAATGTTTCATGACACCAATAGCATAAAAACCTTTCACCAACCCAGCCGTAAAATGCTCAACTGTTCAAAACATGAGAACCGAATATTCTGTTTCCATAACTGAACTCGGCCCTTCAGTCCAATTATGAGCTGACAGCTCCATAAATCCAGGTGGAACACAAGTGTGGGTACAGCCGAATCGTGATTGGGACGCTGAGGACCTGGGGCAAACACCTACACAATGGCCTGCGGAAAAGGTCCCCAGATTCTACAACTAGCCCCGCACCCTACACACACACACACCACACACACACACACCACACCACACCACACACACACACACACACACACACACACACGCACACCTTCCAACCATTCTGGACAGAGTCAACATCTTTGCTCAAGGAAATGGGAGAGGCCAAAAAGCCACCCAGGTAAGTTCTCTGAATACTCCAAGTCTGATTCTTTGGCTCCTCAGCTTACCTCAGCTT
The DNA here is from genome assembly GCA_028646535.1 of Procyon lotor. Lineage (NCBI taxonomy): Eukaryota > Metazoa > Chordata > Mammalia > Carnivora > Procyonidae > Procyon > Procyon lotor. Next base: position 65,470,544 of record CM053606.1, on the reverse strand, counting down.
CCCAGAAAACTCAAGAAGAGAAACGAAAAGGAGCCCACTCTTACAGCCCACCAGCCTGGCAGCCTGAGGAACTCTTTGTCTAATACATAAAGGATGTCTCAATTTCCACAAACCGAAACACCCGTTGGTAGCTCATATAGATGCTCCCGCTCGGGTGGTATCTCCATGAAATGGTCCTGGATAGAACTGCTCCACCACCCAGCTCAGTGGTTGGTCACATCAGTCTCTGTGCTGCAGCTACGGAGAGACTATGTCCTCATCTTGGGTTGCCCCAGAAGCTGGCTATAAAACAAGGATGTGGGTACGTGTAGCTTATTTGGAATGTAAAGAAAACATCGGGAAGGTAGTAAGTAGGAAAAAAAGGCAGCCAATAAAGGGTGTCTCATCACACCAGTTACCACCTTGGACAACTAGAACTTAGCCCCACGGGGGACGCTCAGACATAGTTTGGGAACAGAAGTATTTATACACCAACGCCCCTGTCAGTCACTGATTGAGGGCTGCACATCAGGGGCATGCGTTCCTTTGCATTTGCAGCTTACTGTTTGGTTAGGCAGAGGGATTTAGGGGCTGGTAGAACCCCTCAGGGAAAAAAAAATACAGGGGCGCCTGGGTGGCTCAGTTGTTAAGCGTCTGCCTTTGGCTCAGGTCATGATCCCAGGGTCCTGGGATTGAGCGCTGAATCAGGCTCCTTGCTCGGCAGGAAGCCTGCTTCTTCCTCTCCCACTCTCCCTGCTTGGGTTCTTTCTCTCGCTATGTCTCCCTCTGTCAAATAAATAAATAAAACCTGTAAAAAAAAAAAATGCAGTTACTGGAAGCTTGCAGTCAGGCACCGTGCACCGAAGTGGAAGGTGATGAGGGATGTGGGCAGGGCACTGAGCCTCTGCTACAGACACTGGCCTTTTTATTAACTTCTGAAACTTTCCCAACTTATTTTTAAGTTAATATGGTTCATGTAAAACAACAATATAGTTAAACACTATGGAAAAGCTCACCTGTTTTTTTCAAGACCCGCTTCCTCCCAGCCACTCAGTTCTATTCTCAGGGATAACCGTTTTTTTACAGATTCATTTTTCTATCTATAGAACCTATGTATTTAAACACACGCACACCCACAGGAGCCGGATATCCATTTTTTGCTACACAAATAAGGTCACAGTGGACATAATTTCTTGTGGTTGGCTTTTTTTCAGATAATAATATATCTTGGACATCCTTGAATATTAATACTTCTATATATTTGTCTCAAACTTTTTAATGTATACTAATACGAACATATCATAATTCATTTAACTTATTCCCACCTGATAAACATTTAGGTATTTGTTCCAACTTTTTTGTTATCAAAGACAATGCTGCAATCTGTCTGCATTGTAGATGTGTGTGTGTCTCTGTATATGATTATACGATGTCTGCCATATATACATATATATAAGATTATACAATGAACATGATACATACATGATAAATTCCTAGAAGTGAAATTTCTCTAAGAATATACACATTTTTTTAAAGATCGTATTTATTTATTTATTTGACAGAGAGAGATCACAAGTAGGCAGAGAGGCAGGCAGAGAGGGAGGGGGAAGCAGGCTCCCCGCTGAGCAGAGAGCCGGATGCGGGGCTCGATCCCAGGACCTTGAGACCATGACCTGAGCCAAAGGCAGAGGCTTAACCCACTGAGCCACTCAGGCGCCCTACCATATGGATTTAATTATATTTCTGGAGTATCCATTTTGTTTTAAACGTTACAGATCTATAATATAGTTTATTATAAGACTTGTCCTCTCTCTTTAATTCCTGGCATTTCTCCCTGTTTTGTTTTGTTTTTTTTCCCAAATGAACTGTAGTATTTTGTCAAGATTACAAAAAAAAGTTGGTATTTTATTGGAATTACTTGAATATTTCAATTCACTTAGAGTGGTCATGTTTACAACTTCCAACTCCTTATAAGATGACATAATTTCTTTTTCGATTTATTAGTGTTCTTTCATGTCCCTAGCAAAGTTTGTTTTCTTCAACTGTGATTTTGTACCTCAGAGGCAAAAAGTTAAAAGATAATAATTATTCTCAATTATAGCAAACTATTATATTCCCCCCTTGAGAACACTTAGTTTTCTCCATGTGTTTTTCCTACACCTTCCTTGTTGAATTTATTTCTAAGTAGTTAAACACATTCATAAGCTTTGGTAAATGAGTTGTTTTATCCCATTACATTTACAACCTTTTAATCATTTCTATGTTTCCTATTTATTTTTGTGCATTAACAACATACATAGCTACCTATTGGATTCTCTTACTGTGCCTTAAAGACTCCCTCTGTCCATTTTATTATCTTTGATTTCCAAGATCTGTAATTACATCAACTGTAAATAATGACTTCTGAAATCTATTCTAATATTTACACATTAATTTTTTTCTTGTCTAACTGCATTTGCTAGTACTTTTAAAATAATGTTACTAAGAATAATGTATTGGTTTTGGGGAAAAAAAAGAATAATATATTGGTAATTTGTCTTATTCCTGACTTTAACAAAAATGGAATATTTAAAGATCCAAATTTCAGAGAAATTAAATTTCTCAAATATACACATATGTATAGTCAAATTCATCACTAAGAATGTTATTTTAAACTAAAATACATATTTGTATCACATTAAAATCCATCTATTTCAACCACAAAGAGAGTTTAATTCAGGCAAAGATACTAATTTTTTAAATTTCTTTTCACTATTTTAAAAATGTCTTTTCTCAGGGTGCCTGGGTGGCTCAATGCGTTAAAGCCTCTGCCTTCGGCTCAGGCCATGATCTCAGGGTCCTGGGATCAAGCCCCACATCGGGCTCTCTGCTCAGCAGGGAGCCTGCTTCCCCCTCTCTCTCTGCCTACTTGTGATCTCTCTCCTCTCTGTCAAATAAATAAACAAAATCTTAAAAAAATAAATAAAAAATAAATAAAAATGTCTTCTCTTTTGTATTTATATGGCAAATTATATTAACAAATTTCCTAATAATAAATTATCCTGGCATTTCCTGGATTGAATCAATTTAATCATATTCTTTTGCTGTTACTTGGATTCCACTTGCTGTATTTTATTCAGAAGAATGTTTTTAATTCACTTGTAAAACTTATGGATTTTTTCCTATTTTATGCTTTCCTTGAAAAATCTTACAATCAGTGTTATGTTTTTTCTGAAAGCTAGCAGAAGGGATAGGTCCTATTTTAAGTTAATCTTAGACCTGCAAAGGAGTCTCTGGAGGCCACGTGATGCCCCTTGACATGACCTCAAGTGTGAATATGGCCATAGTTCAATTCCAAAACATGTACTGAGCACCTATTTTTATATGAAACTATGTAAGTCAGAGTTTGGCTCTTAAAACCAGCATTCAAAGAAAAAAAAAAATCTCACACGCTACTCTATCAAAACATTGAAAGGGATTTTCCAATTGTCCTGAAGTTTGAACTGAAGCCCAAAGCAGAAAATAACAAATATGCATATAGGAGATACAAAAACAATATACCTCATTGAAATGGTTACTAGAAGATAGAAAAACTAGGGCTGTGACCCAAATCCAGGCTTGTAAGAGAACTCAAGACATTTGAAATGAATATTGAGCCACTGCAGTAAAAAGCTGTCAACTGAATCAACAGTTCCGTGGCGTTTCTCCAGCTCTCCTCACAGGTGACCTCTCCTAAATCCAGTGAGGAAGGAGCGTCAAGAAAATCTTTTGTAGAGAATGGGTGGTTTTCCAGAGAAGACACTGACACATTAACCTCCAACAGAGATGCCTGTTCTGCAGGGACTCTCTAGTGTCCCTGGATTAGAGCTGAGCCTAGGGCACTTCCTGGGAGATACTGACAATGTCCCGAAAGTGAAGGAAAAAACTTGTGTAGACCACAGTGACAAGAAAAGACAGTAGCATGAGTGGTTTACTCTTCTAGAATTTGGTGGAACCAGGATGCTGTGTTTTCCTCTGAACTAAGAGGTCATTAGCTACTCTCTTGAAAGGTTTCTACTGAAGGAGGCTGCCTGCCAGAACAGAGTAACACCAGCAGAATGAAGCTGGCAATCTACCATCCTAAGCAAAAGCTAAGATTCGTAAGAGCTCAGCTAGAGAATGGATTTCCAACACTGAGCATCAGCGGAGAGCCAGAGATGCCCACGGGGGCCTCCAAAGAACCCACAAAAGCTCCAGCTATCTGTCCCTTGGAAGAGATCACAGTCAGATTTCATCTCCACCCACCAGGCACATCACGGTCCTTTTAATTCTCATCTGATCCTTGACCTGGTACAGGAGGAGCTGGGAACATAAGGAAGAGGAGATGAGTAAGGCAGAGTCACAGTGGAAGAACAAAACACTACACATCTTTCCCTGCGGTTCTACAGATTTTTGGATGGGGCTGAGGCTTGGTGGGGAGTGGAGGAAGGGAGAAGTTTGGAACTGGAGGAAAGAATAAAGCTGTGGTTTGAACTGGACTGACCATTTTAATGCCTTAACAGGAAACGACTCTAAAGCGAAAGGTGACTGGAAAAGCTATGTGAGTCCAAATTATGGCCACGTTGTGAAGGAGACCCAACAGTTCATATCTGAAGGCAAAGGTAAGACACGTGGCATAGTCGAAAGTACCCTTGAACACACCTCCGGAGGGTTTGCATCAGAGACTGAAACCCTCATCTCCCATTAAGTCCACTTCCAGCACTGGAACAGACTGCAGCTACCTCCCTGAGCACAGATGAAGTAGTTGGTGAAGCTCAGCAGCCATGTCGGAGGACAAATATGTACCTTTAAACACAAGAATCATACCCAGCACAGCAAGATGCTCACACAACAAGAGGCATAGAGATACCGGGTCTGTGTGAGAGAACGAAAGAGAAAAGATCACGGTCTCCCAAATACGGTGTATTCAGGACCACAGAATAATTAAATGCAACGGTGACCGGCATCACTTACTCACCCTAGTTAAATCCATCTCTCCCACCTTACCAGTACCCCTTACTCAGCATCCCTCCAGCACCCACCTTCCTCAGCACTCCAACCTCCTCTCTCCCACCACCCCTGCCCCGAGATAGGTAAGATTCACATGCGGTCCATTTCCACTTACCTCCCTTTGGAAAGACCCGAAGGTCAGCACACACTTCTCAATGAGTTCCCAGATAAGTAAGAGAGAAAACTATATAAACAAATGTGTAACAGGCCCTCCAGCAAAAATAAGCTTAAGATCCAATGGAGACACAAAGGATCATTCTGGTCTTCACCTTGAGGAAGAGAGACTTCCCGAGAGAGAAGGAAAGCGGTCCGACCCAGCCCCACCACACTGAACAAGCAGTGCCGACGGCCGAGAGCAACATCTCTTCCTTCTCAGTGTATCTGGAAAACTACCACTTAAAATTCATAGTAGCAAAAATAATACCTTTTATTTAGAAATGGCCATTTCAAGGGGTTGGGTAAGAAAATCCCCAAAGAGGCTGAGTCTTGCACAAAGGCATTCGAGTTGGCCGGTTTGGGAGCCCAGACTAGACCCAAGTCTGCTGATTCCATGCCCCACACCTCACTGCCTCTCAAGGAGAGAGCCATTACGAAAATTTTTAAAACTTATTTCTCCCGGAATAATATTGTATTGACAGTAGCTATCATCAGATACTGACATAACTATTAGTAGGTTTTTGAAAGGAATTTGCAAAAATTCGAGGATTAGAAGTCCATAAATGGATATTAATAGAAACATAAGCCTGATGTCAAGGACAACCGTGTCTATGGGAATTTTGGGGTTTTGGTTTTCAGCTTTATTGAGGTATAACCGGCAAATAAAATTGTAAGATATTTAAAGTATACATCATGATGATTTGACATACATGGGCATTGTGAGTGGGTTCCTCCCGTGTAGTTAACGAACACATTCATCACCTCACATATTTATCTTTGTGTGTCTGAGAACATTTAAGTTCTGCCCTCTTAGCAAATTTCAATCATACAATACAGTGTTTTCAACTAGAGCCACCATGTTCTACATTAGATCCTCAGACCTTATTCATCTTATGTCTGAAAATCTGTACCCTTTTACTAGCCTCACCTTATTTCCCTCACCTCCCAGCCTTTGGCAACCATTTCAGGTCTTTATGTATGACCTGATTCTCAGCCCCAGAAACCAAGTTCAGAAGCACTTTGGCAATTCCTTTGCTCTCTTGGCATCGGTCCTCTGACCACCCAGACACCGCTATCTTCTGCCTGTTGACTTCCTTTGTGTGTTTTACGGTACACTTGAATAACATGATCCTGGGTCAGGATTCTCTGGGGAGTACAGAGGTAGTGCAGTGTGACAAGGCCTTCACCCAGAAGTCAGGAAACTTGGATTCTAGCACCATAGAGAGAGACACCCTTTTCCTCCTCAGCTGGTAATTGGTAGAAAGAGCACGAGAAACCAGATTTTCTGACCCTACATCAATTCCTCTGCCCACTCTCCTCCAAACCCCTTGGCCTGGCATTTAAGGGTCCCCACTGATTGACCCTGATTTTCATGTCTTGATTTCAATCTGCATAATTTTTTTAAAGATTTTTTATTTATTTGACAGTGAGAAACACAGCGAGAGAGGGAACACAAGCGGAGGGAATGGTAGTGGGAGAAGCAGGCTTCCTGCCGAGCAGGGAGCCCAATGCGGGGCTCGATCCCAGGACACTGGGATCATGACCTGAGCGGAAGGCAGACGCTTAACGACTGAGCCACCCAGGCGCCCCTCAATCTGCATAATTTTAAGTACACTTTTTGGCCTCCATACTTTATCTCATTCTTTTCTTACCACTCATAAGCCTTTTCTAGCTTATTGCTTAAGATTTCCTAATGAAACTTTGATTGTTCCTTATAGCTCAACTCAAATGACGGTTTTTTTCATGAAACCTTTCCTGATAGCCTTGAGGATGGCCTCTCTCTTTTCATTTTTTACTTCTCTCAAAGCACTTACTACATCTTGCTTTGTGTCACAATTGAGTGCCAATAGATTGCAACTCCTTGAAGTCCTTTCACAAATAGTTTCAGTTCCAAGAACACATGACAACAATCAAGACAGACTAGGCTATGCCAGAATAAAAAACACAAACTCCAACATTTCACTGGTTTTACCCAACACAGAGTTATCAGAATGTCACTGTAAATGTCCAATGTAAGTTATTAGGGGAGCGCTGTCATCGTCATCTCTCAGGAACCAAGGAAGATGGAGGTTCTATCTCAACAAGAGCTTCTGTGATCCCTAAGGCAAGGGGCATAAATGTGGAGAATTGATTAAGTGCTAGCTCTTAAATCTCCCATCCAGAGGTTACCCATGCCATTTCCTCTGACATTTCACAGGTTAAACCAAGTCATATGGCCATGCTTACCTTCAGGGCAGGATAGAGAAGTGTGAGCCTTCACTGTGTTTGTAAGAAACAGGAAAATCAGAATATGGATGAACACCTTAATGACACCACCACACACACCATGCTGTATCTCACACCCTTGATCTTGCCCCATCTTGTCGCCTGTGCCTGGGGCATTCTGCTGCCCATCTTGTTTTTCCCTTTATCTGAATAATTTCTTCTCATCCAGCTATTTCCACTTAGAGTTCCCCTAAAGACTTTGTTGACCATAACTCAACTTACGACCACCACCACCACCACAACCAAACCTGGATAGACTGTCCTTCCAACGTGCTCCAATAGCACCTATGATTAAGGGATCATTGTAGTTTGGCTTTTTCCTTGACTCTTTCCACTAGACCAGGGATTGGCAAACTACAGTCCAAGAGTAAATCCAGCCTGCCCCTGTTTGTTGTTGTTGTTTAATAAAGTTTTATTGGGATACCATCAAGCCCAATCACCTATATATTGGCTATGGCTGCTTTTACTCTGCTGCAGAGGCATTTTAACAGAGACCACCAGGCCCCCAAACCTAAGATATTGACTATCTGGCCCTTTAAGAAAAAAATGGTCAACCCCTGCACTGGACCATAAGCCCCTTCAGAACAGGGTTATATTCTCAGTGCCTACCGTATCCCAGCACCTAGCAGACTAACTGGTTCATACTAGGCAACCAGCAAATGTTGTTTAAATAAATAAAGAGTAAGCTCATGAGTGTTTACTGAATTAAAATCAAGAACAAAGGACAAAGAAACAGGGAACAGAGAGCATCAGAACTTCAAATTTGGCAAAATAAAGACTCTAGATTCTCTGTTCCAGCTACACATGCTATCGCTTTTTAGAAAATGAGTAAACACTGGGAACCAATGTTAATCTTCTAAGTGTCACGGCAACTAGAATTTGCCACGGCCCAGTTAGAACAAATTAAGCAACTGTGACACTTACAAAATGCTTTAAAATTACAAAATTACTAAATCCACAGCCATTTGCTCTGTAGAATATTTCATTCTCTTTGATTAACAAATCTGACTTAAATGAGGTGCAGACCTTTTCACACAGCACCGCACGGCCTTCCAAAGGACCACAACCCATACGAATTGCTTCCAAGCTGAGCGTCTGTGAGGTAATGTCAGTACACTGGCTCAGAGCTTCCAGAAGTAAACACACAGTATCTGGGCCGCGGTGACTTTACAGCGTTTGGGGAAAAAAAAAATCTCAAAATACAAGCAAATCTGGAAAGTACAGCGTCTCAGCTTGTTTATAACAGCAATTTCAGCTAGTACAGATCCACAATTTATTTGCAAACAGATTAATTAATGTTTCAGCAGCTGTTTGCAGCCAGTCTGCGATCTCGCTGAGCACAGATGACACTTTTTTCCTCTCTTATTCCATAGGGGCGATTTTAGCAATGCTTAGATTAGGTTTTTACTGTATCAGCCCACAAGATAAAATCAGTTGAGTCTCAAAGCAGCCACACTGGCTTTACGAGGTCCCCAGGCCACCCCGTCTCCGGTGGGTCCCCCATGCCACCTTCCCTGGGCTTCCTTTTAATTATGGCCCCAAAATGCCAGTTTGCAAACAGCTCTGTGAGATCAAAACCTGACATTTTGAAAAACTGTTTTCTCCTTCTACTTTTAGATCCCTCAGGGTTGGTATTCGGCAGTGTGTACCACTGGGTGTAATAAAAGCAAAAGCTTGAATATTTTTCAGTAACCTGACAGAGAATAAACAAATGGGAGAACAAATGTTGAAGAGCCTACAAGTGACGCGCTGCCGAGGCTAGGTGGATCGCTTCCGACAGGGCCGTGCGGCTCTTCTGATTCTTTCTCTTCTTGAAGGAAAAAGAAACCAAGAAGACAAGACAAAATCCCCAAAGCCTCACTAGGCTAAATTTCCTTATTCTCCTTTGAACAGACTACACAGATTTTGTTGACTAATTGAGATCAATCCCAGTTGTAAATCGCCTAGCTATCCTACAGCTTTAATTAAGCTACCAGAGGGAGCTGTTTATCAATTAACACTTGTTACAAATTATTAGTAATTATATGGACTTTGTGTATATACTGTAGCCTGCAAGACCAAAACCCCTTCCCAGTTGTTAGGGAAGCCAACTGAATAGCTAATGGGCTATTTGGGTGAAGGCACCAGTCATCACCATAATTACAGACCTCCTTTTTTGGCAGAAAGATTTAAGGTAAGTTCCAGCACTGTCGGCAGCACTCGAATCAACACTGTAAACGTGTCTTTCACCAGAGCTTTTCCAGACCATATTCACTAGTGGGCCCTGTGAGATGGACTTCGGGTCTGTATTTACTGTTTGAATAACAAACATCATGAAGATGGGAGCATTAGGTAAAAGTTGATAATGTATTCAAGCATTAAAGCTACCTATTGCGGTATGCACTGCATTCTGTGATAATTTTAATTGGCTTAATTGAGATGCGCAAGCCTGATTAATGTTTAATTCCTTTATATTAAAAAAAAAGAGTCAAGTAGTTCGACATTTCTTCAATTATGTTAGATCTTTCTAGACTTCAAAGGAATGTTACATGAGACAGCCAGATACGGGGCGAACTGATTAAAGACTGCTCATTATAATCTAAGAGCACAAAATTGGTTTGTGTAGCCTTTGAAAGTCAAAATTATGAGCTAACACTTGAGCTACAGTAATTAACCCGATTTATAGTCATTCTTGCTTATCTATTTGCTTATGATTAGTAATTTAAAATGATCCATGGGATTGATTTACAGATCTAAAACCCATTCAGGGACCCAAAATGTGTTGTTCACAATCCTTAAAAATGTTGGAGGAATAGATTTAGTAGTATTAGCAAACATCTATCAGTCAGTGAAACACACCAGCATGAAAAGACTTGATGGTCAACTTCATTATTCCAAATGCAAAAAAATACTAAAATATTTGTATGATGTAATCTACTTGCAAAAAAATGTAGCTTGACTTGCACTTTCTGTGGCTCTCTATAAAAACAAAGTAAAAATTGTGGATTTCTTAAGGTGATCAACTCTTAATTTCTCTAGTGTGTGTGTGTGTTTTTTTAAAGGACTATGGATGAAATTTGAATGTGTCTTGGCATTGGTTTAATGACTTTTATGGAAGTCACCCCTGTCTCTCATGTGCATTTTTCAAAATGTTCCAAATTCACCTCAGGATATGAGATCACAGCAGGCTTTGGGAGAAGTTAGGGTGAGAACCCTTAGGGAATCGGGAAAGAAAAGGGATGGATATCTATCAGAAACAAACATTTGCTAAATTGTAACCCTCTCCGCCACCTCACTGGTACGAGGATATGAAAACCCAAAGCCTTCCACTTGATGAGGGACACAGAGCAATTTGGGGCAGAGAGGAAATGGAACTCACACATTTTGGCGGGGGGACTTCTTTTATCTACAGAAAATACAAACCACTTCATTATGACTGAGTCCAGGGACTCTGAGCAAATCACACTTTCTGCAGCTTTTATGATATTATGACTCTATGTGTGAGTGAATGAGCATGTAATGGCATTCCCCAAAATAGATTTCATGGGACACAAATTTACCTAGTTGCTCCATGAAAAGGAGATTCCGCAGACAAATAAGTTTGGGAAACCTTGTACTACGTTCTTTTCTTGCAATTGCAATGCCTGTTAGCCTATCAAATGCTCTACATATTTCACTAAAGAACATTTTTAATTGAGTATCAATATTAGTATCAATTAATATTAATATCTATATCTAAATAGAACACTGATGCTTGCTTTTCCCAGAGTAGTGTTGATCACGTATGTCCAAATACATAAACTTTTCCCATCCCACCTGCCTCACTGAGGGAACAAGACCACAAGCCACATCAGAAAGCAGGAAACTTTTATTCTCTTGTTGTTCCTGGCCACTTACATTGATTTATATTTGGTGTATTTATGTAGCACATGTGCTAGACTTCACAAATTTAAGATAGATGTGTGAAATGTGTCCAGGAATTGGGAAGAAGAGGGTGACCCATTTTTAAACTTGGTGAAAATATGAGTCCTAGACATTTTTTAAGGGCTAACCACACACACACAATAGTAATTCCTTTCCCATTGCCCTGTGAATTCAATAAGCAAAAGCTAACTTTTGCTACAGATAGAAAGAGAAATGATACAGGGGTATCTGTGTACATGCCCTAGCTGTATCTGCTGACAGAAATGAGAAGAAATGGCATCTCAATGTTGATGAATACCCCTAGCACCCCGATCTTGGTTTCTAAATGCCATTCCTCACCAAAGGGAAATACGGCCCATGAAGAAACAATGAGTTCCAGGGATGGGACAGGATATGTATAAGGTGAGCCTAGAACATCTTGTTATACAAGGGAGTGAGGGGCATTCAAAGCCTAGTAAGGGCAGGCTGGAAGGACAAGAAGTCAGCTTCCAAGGGCTCCCTGCTAGCTAAATCTGGATCGATTTAAACATCAAAATAGAGTAACAAATTATAACCCATAGAATGTAAGAGTATGTGAAACTATACAAATATCAATCAATCAGAAGGGAAAGCTTTTCTTTTTTGGGGGGACAGGGGGTGGTGGTGAAGCTTTTCTTTAAAGTAAAATGCCAGCTAATAAACATAGAAGGAATAATGAAATCAGAGTCACCATTTGACAATTACCATGGCAATATTTGTTTCAGGAAAGAATCATTAATGAACACTAAAATTAGTGGGCTCCGCTTTGATGAGAAAAAAAGATATCTGCATAGTCTCAAAGTATTCCCCTATAGATACTTATTAACAAAGGAGAGATAGTAACTTCATGGTGGAGAAATCTTACCAAGTGATCAAAATGGACATTACCATTAATGAGATGTTACTATTAATGTATCTGATATCAAATGCCTCCCAATATGATGTACTGAGAGGGGGACATCATTTCAGTCAGTTTCCTGTCCAAAATGTATAATTAGAATCTAATCATGAGGAAATTCCAAACAAACTCAAACTGAGGGACTTTCCAAAAAACATGACTAGCTTGTACTCTTCAAAAATATCAAAGTCATGACAAAGAAAACCATTCCATATTAAAGAAAACTAAAAAGCCATGACAACTAAATGTAAGTAGTAATCTTGGGTCGGATCTTGAACCAGATTTTTTTTTTTTGCCATAAAGGACATTAATAGGATAATTGACAAAATTTGAAAAGGGTTTCTTGATTACATAATAATATTGTATCCATGCTAATTTCCTGATGTTGAATTATAGGATAGTTAAGATAGGAGCACTGTTTTTAGGAAATACACAATGAAATACATAGGAGTAAAGCTGCATGTCTGTGATGTACTTTCATATGATTCAGAAAAGTGTGTGTGCATGCACCTGGAAAGACAATGAAGACACATATGGCCAAAGTGTTAACACCTGAAGACTCTGGATCAAGGACATATAAAAATGTACTGTTTTTGCAATTTTTCTATAAATCTGAGATTATTTCAAAATTCAAAATGAAATGAAGGGGGGAGAAGTCACAGTCCTGACAAGGGAATGCTGGGAAAGAAGCCCTGAGATTGGTGTGCTCAGCGGGCTACATGCAAGGCTATTTAATTGGATTCTCCAAGTATGTGTCCCCTGCTCCTTGAAGGTTGTCCTAGCTGCTGACCTCTAAAGCCATTTCCCCTCTGCCTTCCCAACCTTGCCTCCACCAAGCCCAGGTCCAAGTGACTGCTACAGGACCTCAACCCTAAAAATAACTCTGCACTTTCTTCAAAAAACACTTATTTATAGGTATGGGCATCCAGGGCCATATGGCAATCCCAATTCCTCCTTGGGAGGCAAGGAAAATGAGGGCAGTATAAAATTGTGGGTGAACATAGAGCAAAGGTCTTAGACTAATGGCTAAAAGAAAAAGGAAAGACTTTGAGACTACCTCAAAACCAAAAAATTACTCTCTCCCTTTCAAAAGGCCACTGTGTTTTATTATGTGTCCTATCATAGCAATAACAGGCTGGGAAAACATGCAAACAAAAGGAACCTACACAAAGGATACAAGATGGTGGTTTCATGGAGTAGCTAAGAAAATGGGCACCAAAAAAATTAGAAATAGGGAAGTTTTGCCATTGGGGTCCTTGAGTGTTCAGTGAAACAAGCTAATGGTATCAGGGAATTAATGGAGACATCTGCTAAAAGCAAATTATTGCAGTAGCACAGACTTCTGGGATTGACTAGTCTCCAGCTTCCTCCCCTTCCCACTTGTGTCTTCACAGACTTGAGTTAAACACACACACACACACACACACACCACTGAGAATACACATTTTTTAAGGCATTAAGCCTTTAGAGGTACTCTGCAGACTTAAGGTTTATTATCTATTTTCCTGTCAGTGAAATCTCTTTCTCCGACTACGAATGGTCACTGGGTAAGGGCAGATTGTTGCTTATTAAGCAGATATCCCCAGAATAACAAGGAACAACTAACAATGTGATCCCTAAGACTTGTGCCAAGACCTCAAGGAAAAGTGCAGTTGGAATGAGAGTAACATCGCTGTGTTAACAAACACGTATGAGTCAGAATCAGATCGGATGTAACCAGGGGAAATTGGGGCTATAGAGCAGCTAGAGGGAGACATTTTTTCCTTAAAAGTAGTTTCTTGTTTTGGTTTTGTTCCTAAGCCTTTATAAGGCCTTGAATGGGTCATCACAACATTCTGGGCTTCACCTCCGCTGGCCACTGAATGGGGAACTGTATACAGAAGGACAAGAGAGGGCACAGGCCAGTTGGGAGTCTGCTGCTCTCATCCAGGCGAGGACTCAAAGCAGCCCGGGCCAGAGTGGTGATGGTGCAGGAGTCAAGTGAGGGAGCTGAGCCAGAGTCTGCTCCCTCCAGAGAGACTGTGTGTGTATCTGAAGCACCTTCTTCAACTAAAGGCAAGAGGAAAATCAAGCCTATGCCTTAGGCTGTCTCAGCTGCTACCATCATCTGATTCATTCACTCAGCATCTGGCAATGGGGTTTATTGCACTAGGGGGTCAAGACCTTTGGTAGCTGATAGGACCTGTATCGTGGTGAGTAAGAGAGAGGTCATCTCTGCACCCAGGGAGCTCACGGCCACGCTGTGCACAGAGACAAGCAAATGGGCAATGACAGTGTGGTGGGAGAAAGCTGTGGGGGGGGGGGAGTTCAGGACTTGGGATCATGAATGAGGTCCAAGCAACCTGATCTTGGGAGAATCAGGGAAGATGTGCTGGAAGAGGCGACGTGTAGGCTGAGATCTCAAGAATGGAAGTGAATTACCTGGTAAAGAGCCGTGGGCTGGAGAGGGGAAGGGAAGATGTGTGGGTGGACAGAACAGCAGGCTCTAAGAAGAGACAGACGGCAAAGGGCAGAAGCCCAAGGTAGCCTGGGACAGACAGGCACGTGGACAGGAGGGCCAGGGAGAAGGAAAGGGCCTTATAACTCAAGTTCAGAAGTATCACCTGTATCCTGAAGGCAAGGGGGAGGGCCTGAAAAGTTTTAGCAGGAAAGGAACAGTTACTTGTTCATTTAACAAACAATGACTGGGCATCTGCCATGTGCCCAAGAGTGTTCCAAATGCTGGGGTATTCGCAGTTCCGCGTGATCAGTCTTATGTACAGAACAATTACTCTGACTACCAAATGGAGAACTGGATATAGAAGGCAAGAGAGAGAGAGGGGCGGCGTTTAAGAACTTGTTTCTGTTTACTGGGTGAGGGCCAACACAGGCATCCCTCCTCTCACTGTGCTTCCCTTTACTGGGCTTCGCAGATATTTTTTAACAAATACAAGTTTTGCTGCAATTCCGTGTCAAGCAAGTCTATCCTCTCCATTTTCCCCACAGCGTTTGCTCACTTCATGTCTTTGTGCCACATTTAGTAATTCCTGCACTACTTCAAACTTTTCATCATTATCATATTTGCGGGGGTGATCTGTGATCGGTGATTACAACTTGCTGAAAGCTCAGATGATGGTTGGCATTTTCTAAGCAAGAGAGGATATTCTGATTAAGGTATATACTTTTTTTTTTTTTTTTTTTAGACACAAAGCCACTGTGCACTTAACAGACTGTAATGGAATGTAAACATAACTTCTACGCCCTGGGAAGCCAAAAAAAAAAAAAAAAGGGCATCTGACTCACTTGACTGCAACATTGGCTTTATTGCTGGGATCTGGGACCGAACCGGCAAGACCTCCAAGGTATGCCTACAGTAACGCGGGCCAGGGTGGCGACGGTGTCGGTGCCCGTGTGGAGAGCTTGGACTTCAAGAGGCACAGGCTCCCCTAGCCCCGAGTTTTTACTGCTGTGCCTACCAATGGGATAAGAAAGCTTGGTAATAAATAGCATTTAGCACGCTACACGCTCTCATCTCTGAGGCTCTTCAAGCCTCCTCAGGAAACATTCAGTTATTGCTCCGACATCGAGCATTTCATCAGGTACTTTACTAGATTCGTCTGTCCTTACCCAGACAGGCCATTATTAAAAGTACATGAAATCACAAAGAAAATCAGTCTGCCGGCATAACCAGCCTCCTTCCACACACAAAAGTAAATACAACTCAGAAAAATGTCTGCTGAACATAACCTTTTTCTAAGTCACCAGAAATATGGTTGGCAGCTGCTGGTGACAACTTACTTCATTACATTCTAATGATGTAAACTGCTCCCTCAGGATGATTTAGCTGTGCTGCAGACAAAATGCTTATTGCTCCTTCAAATCCTGTAGAACACAAATGATTGCCGAGGAACTCGAGCCCAGTCGTCAGGATTTCCAGCTACCCTCACGGACCAGCGGCCTTCGAGGGAGAACAGAGGCAGCTCTGAGAGGAATGCCGTTCAAAGTCCGAATTAGGGCCGCATTGCATTCTCGGCGTGCAGGCTATTAATCCGGGGCGCCTTCTGAAGCCTGGGACTTGGGAAGCCCAGGGAATTTCCTGGCGTGGTTCCAACCCTTCCCCCGCCAGAACCTGGTGGGTAATCGATACATTCCTTAGCGAGGGCTGCTGGGGGTAGCCTGTGCGAGTAAACGCCTGCACAAAGCCTGCACGCTGCCTCCAGCTGGCGGGTAGCTTTAAGGCAGTGATTTCTAAAAGATCTGCCAGGGGACCGGGTGCTTCAGAGTTTTCTGAGGTGATTGTTAAAAACGTGGATTTGCCGAACCTACCTGAGACCAAGAGAGTAAGAACCTCTGGGAGCATGACCCGGGCATCTGCACATTTAACAAGACCCCGGGGGAGGGGGGTGCGCCGTGGGGCCAGTTTTGTCGGAGTCTTTAAAGGGACCACCTGAGGGAGACCCGTCCGTGCGGCCCACATATCGAAGGCATCCTGCTCAGGGGGGTGCACCGGGCACCATGTTTACGCGCCTCTTGGACTCTGGTTCCAGCTTGAGCCTTCCACTCCGGGCGGCTCTCCTGCTGGTTCCATCCGTGAGACCCACGCAACTTACTCAGCCTTCCTTGGCCTCCGTTTTCTCAACTACAAGACGCAATATCACAACCGACCGGACTGTCGTAGGAATTGTAAAAGTTAATATGCATAAGTACCTGACCCATACTAAGCAATCAAGATCTATGAGCTTTTTAAAATTTTTTCTGGCTTCAATCAGGTCTCATCTCCCCTTGGTTTCTTGAACACCCTCTCCTTGGTTTCTCCCCTAAGCCCCATCCATCTTCTTCCACCCTCCCCCGGATAAGCAAACCTCCACATTCTGAATGGGAGCGTGCCCGCAGGCTCCAATCCTACCCCGTCTGCCCTCCTTTGAGCCAGGAAACACTGACGCCTGTGAGGCAGGCTTCTTCCCCTGGGTGTCACCCTGCACGAGGGACCCGGACCGGTCCGGCACCCCGGACACGTGGAGGGGCAAGGTGACGCTCTTTACCGGCCCTGGCACACAGGAACCTGGGCGTCTGTCCTGCTGCCAGCCCAGCAGCGAACTGACTGCTAACCCCCGCAGTGGCCGGCATGGGATTAGTAAGCCCCCCGATGAATAGCCCCAGCAGGGCCCAGCTAAGGCTCTTTGCCTCAAATGGAAGCACCTGTGAGATATGTACTGCTTTTTCCAATTTATATTTGAAAAAATTGAGACTTGGAGAGGTTTTGAAACTTGCCCGAGTTCACAGAGGTAGCAGCCACGATCCTAATAAATGTAGCCAGACTCCAGCATTCTTTTTTTTTTAACCATTACACTAGAAATCTCCCAGAGAGCTTGATACATACACACACACACACACACACACACACACACACACACACACACACAGGTTGTGTGTGTGTTTATCAGGAAGTATATGGCATTCCACATGGAAATCTTGCTGCCTCAGACCAAGCACTAGTCCAAGCCATATCTTCTTACCTGTGAGAGATAATGTGATGTGAGATAAATACCAGGAAGGTGAGATGTAGGTGGATGATTTGGGGTGAAGGTACTTAAACTCACTGAACCCCATTTTTCTTCATCAATAATACCTACCTCTCATGGTTCTATATGAAGATTAAATTAGATAATAAATGTAGAAATGCCTTAACCTGGTATATTCCAACTGTGAGCAGTTACAACAACTCATTCCACTAATATTTATTCAACACTATGTCCTAACCGATGGAGATGTAACTAAAGTAGACACAACTGTACCTATCAGTGTGGCATTTAGAGTCTACAAAAAAGACAACCAGAAAATAAAGTAGTGGGATGGCTGGGTGGCTCAGTCGCTTAAGCGTTTGACTCTTGATTTCTGCCCAAGTCATGATCTCGGGGTCGTGAGATTGAACCCTGTGTCAGGCTCTGTGCTGGGTGTGGAGTCGGCTTGAGTCTCTCTCTCTCTCTCTATTGCTCTGCTCCTCCCCTCACCCCACTCTCTTTCTCATTCTACTAAAAAAGAAAGAGAGAGAGAGAGAGAAAAAAGAAAAGAAAAGAAAAAAGAAAAGAAAAGTGCCAAAACAGAGGATGTAGATGACGCAACAAGGACACGTAGGTAGAATGGCTACTCCTGACCTGTAGGGTAAGGAAGCCTTCTTGGAAAAATGGAAACCCGTATCAGGTCCTGGAATGCACTAGGGAAAGAAAGTGGGAAGAGATGATGGGAAGATAAAGGATAGTCAGAGACGTCTACTAGCATTTTGGTTGGATATTGGTGCTTTTCCTGGTGTAAGAAACATTGAAAGAAATCATATTTGGAAGAAATGACAATAAGTTGTTTTAGATAGGATGAGCCAGAGGTGCCTGGGGCTAGAGAGAGCTGTCCACTAGGCAGCTGGATAAAAGGATTTGGAGCTCAAGAGACTGATTCTGCATGAAGCTGTAGATGTGGAAGTCATTAGCATGTACCTAATACTTGAAGGCATGAAAGTTCTACAGAGCAAGAAGAAACAAGATGGTCTAGTTCAGGTAGAAAAAGAAGCTCCAAAAGGCTTTGGATTCTCCTCTTTCCTGCTTTCACAGGGACCTTATTCTATTAACTGTCCTATCCTCTTTTACTTGTTTTGTTAACCTCTCCCTTGCTACTTATTCTTCCCACAGGCAATTAAATATACTAAGTCTCTGTTATCAAAAAAAAAAAAAAAAAAGCCTTTTTCTGCCCCTAATTCTCGCCAGTTTCAGTCCTGTTCACCCCCCACCCCCTTCAGAGCTGAACTTCTCTAAAAGGAAATCTGCAGTGGGAATCTCCATTTCCCCCCTTGCCACTTCTCAACCCTCCCCAGCCTGTCTGTGGCCCCTGTCTCTCTGGCAAAGCAATCTTACAAGACCCCTAAGGATACTATTTGTGACTAAATCCAAAAGATACATCTTCACCTTTATCTTACTTGACTTCTGCATGGTTTTAGAGCTTGGAAACGTCCATTCTCCCTTTTGTTTGGAACACACTCGTGCCCTGGCTTCCCCTAACATGACGCTTCCTTGCTTGTCCTCTCCCCTCTCTGACTGCTCCCCGCTCTGTCCCTGTGATGTGATGGTCTCTTCCTCCTCTGTGCCTCTCAGACCTTGCTACTCCTTAGGGTGCTGTCCTGAGCCCTTTATTATTGCATAAACACATTCCCTCGCTTTCCCCCAACCTGATATTTTAATCCATGCCCATGTTACCACCTAGGGTAGACAGAATCTCAACTTTTTAACAGACAAGAAGGAAAAAAGATGAGAGAGCCATGAGTAATTTTTTACATTGGGTTGCAAAAAGTTACACCTCTGTGATGGTTTACATTTTCTCTGAAAAGTAACAGGCACAGGCATCTGCTGAACGTGTGGTAGGGGGGAGGGTCTAAGAATATTAGGAAAGAAGTCTTGAAAGGTTGTTGTGGAGGATCGGAAAGAAGGTTATGGAGGGAAACAAATGGATAACTGAGTAATGTTGAGATTCTAGTTAAAGCTGCAAAGGATGGTTTTTAAAGGTCTCCAATCTGCCTACAACTTCCTCTAGCAATCTAAATACAAGCATGGAGAAGGCCACAAGTGCTTTGATCCAAGGTGGAATTTTCCACGTGGGCTCTACAGAACCTACAAAGGGACAACAAAGGAGTTAAAGATGAAAGCAAGAGAGTGGCAAAGTGCTGATCTGTGGAGATCTAAGCTGGGAAAAGAGAAATGTTTAAATAGGAGGGATCAGAGAATGAAAGTCTTGGTAAGTTTGGGGGTGCCTGGCTGGCTCAGTCAGAAGAATATGCAACTTTTGATCTCGGGGTCATGAGTTTGAGCACCACATTGGGTATAGAGATTTCTTAAATAAACTTAAAAAAAGAAGAAGAGGAAGAAGAAGAAGAAGAAAAGAAAATCTTGATAAGTTTGAAGGAACAGTGTAACTGACCATAACTGAACAAGCAGGCTGGGAAGACTGGTGGGTCTGGTCAGAGAGTTGGATCATGAACTTTATTGTATCAGAGTTGAGACAGTTCTAGATGGTGAGAAAGCCCAGAATATGGCCACTGTAGTGGCTGAAGATGAATACAGAGAATGGTCTTTGGAGATGAAAGGTAAGTTTATACCTGTGTAGGGGCCTAAATAAAATGATGCTTCTGCAAATTCATCATTGCCCAACTCAGAAGTATTGTAGGCTTCTTCTGTATTCCTTCCCAATGCATTTGTATTATTGCCTTTATTCCACTGTGTTCTACTTAGCATGGTCTCTGTTTATCCTCTACTTGTCTGTGAGCTTTTGAAGGAAATGTGTCAGATTGTCTTCTTCCCACCCACCACAGTACACAAGGTCAATTAGCAAACAATGTTGAACAAACGAATAATTACTAAAAAAAAAAAAAAAATTGTTTCACTGTGACTTCACAGCATGGGCCTCTTTCTCGAATTTTTCTGGCATATTTCACTGTTTTTATCCATAAATAAAGATAACTATGCATTCCTTGTGATTACATTGCTCTTTTTCACTGATAAAGTATTTCTTTTTTTCTAAATAACTTATTTTCTAAAGCTTTAGAGATGGAACCATGATCTTTATTTTTCCATCAAATAATATTCCTTTATTACTTTTCCTCACATCAGAACCACACCAAGGGTTTGGCTCCTGTGGAAACACAATCTTCAGATAGATCCTTCCTTGATACAGAATCATCATTTCATTCCATGAATGATTTATTAGTTGCCTACCATATGTCAGGCAGGCCAGTAACAGGGCTCCAGGGATGGAATAGAGAACAAGACCATTACTTCCCTCAGTAAGATGTAGAGACAGGTGAGGAAGCAAGATGACGGCCCAGCAATGGCTGTATCAGTCAAGATACGTGGCAGTAACCGCAGTCCCAAAAATCTCAGTGGCTAAAAGGCTACAAAGGTATCTCTCTCCATCTTGTGTCTCCATTGCAGATGTCATCCACATCGTGCCTCTGTTATCAGAGGAAAAGAGAGAACAATGTGAGCACAGGATAACTGTCAATCTGCTCACAAATCAACTAGATCAAACCATATGGCCACACCTAACTTCAAGAAGGTGAGAAGGTGCAATTCTCTCAGACGATCAGAAGTAAAGAAACAGCTACATTAAACAGTGGAAGCGGCATGGCCACCATGGCGAAGCGGAAAGACAGAGGCTAGGCTGGGTACCAGGGTATTATCAGAGTCCTCGCAAGGCTCGAGGAGTCCTGGAAGGCTTAATGGGGGACATAACATTTAAGGAGACACACAAAGATAATTAAGAATTTAGTAAGTTGAACAGATGGCAAAGGGAGGCAGAAGGAACTGCTTATGGGAAGAAAGCACGGGAAGTCTATCCCCTCGCCTGGTCCTGCTCGTGCTACAAAAGGGGCAGCCAACGACACAGATGTCAGTGGTAAGGGAAGAAGAATCAGAGCTGGAGGAATCCGTAATGAGCCATAGACATACACGTACACGCACTCATACAATCTCATACTGAAAATGGGGAGGTGCAGAACGGCTAATAGAAAAACACAAGAGAGGCGCCTGGGTGGCTCAGTCATTGAGCGTCTGCCTTCGGCTCAGGTCATGATCCCAGGGTCCTGGGATCGAGCCCCGCATCGGGCTCCCTGCTCGGCAGGAAGCCTGCTTCTCCCGCTGCCATTCCCTCTGCTTGTGCTCCCTCTCTCGCTGTGTTTCTCTCTGTCAAATAAATAAAATCTTTAAAAAAAAAAAAAAGAAAGAAAGAAAAACACAAGAATCAGGTGTTGGTGAGGCTGTGGAGAAAAAAAGGAACCCTCATGCACTGTTATTGGGAATGCAAGCTGGTACAGTTGCTGTGGAAAATTGTATGGCGGTTTCTCAAAAAGTTAAAAATAGAACTATCCTGGGGCACTTGGCTGGCTTAGTCATGCGAACCTTGATCTTAGGGTCATGAGTTCAAGCCCCATGTTGTGTGCAGAGCTTACTTAAAAAATAGAATTACCCTATGATCTAGTAATCATACCACTGGGTATTTACCCAAAGAATACAAAAACACTAATTCAAAGGGAGGCATGATATGGAAGTAGCCCAAGTATCCAGTGATTGATGAAAAATGGAAACCCAAATCACATCCAGTCATAGAGAAAATGTGGTGTGTGTGTGTGTGTGTGTGTGTGTGTGTATAAATAACATTATTCTGCCATACAAAAGAATGAAATCTCACCATTTGCAATGACATGGATGGATCTAGAGAGTGTAATGCTAAGTGAAATGTCAGAGAAAGATAAATACCATATGATTACATTCAGATGTGGAATTTAACAAAACAAATGAGCAAATAAAAAAAAGAGATACTCCAAAAAAAACCAGACTCTTAGCTATAAAGAACAAACTGATGGTTGCCAGAGGAGAGGTGGGTGGTGGGATGGATAAAATCAGTGAAGGGGATTAAGAGTACACCTATCGTGATGAGCACTGAGTAATGTATAGAACTGTTAAATTACTTTATTGCGCCTCTGAAACTAACACTATGTTTACTGGAATTAAAATTTAAAACATTTTTTAATAGAGAGGTGCCTCTGGAGTTTTGATGATAATGCTTTCCCTCACTACCCTCTAGGGATAAAAACACCATGATGTGCAAAGGAATTCCAAAGTTTCAGAACAAAGTTCCATGGAGTCTGCTGACAGGGACAAAGCTACTCCCCTAGCCACTGGGTCCATCACAGAGAAGTAATAAGCTATATATATAAGCTGTATATATATATATATACATATATATATATATACACACACACACACACACACCATATATATATATCCCACACACACACACATATATATATATCCTATTTCTCCTGATATCTCCACCCTCAGAGCACCCCCTCTCCTGTACTCTTGTGCCAACCTCAAATGGTTATTCTGAGGATCCACCAGCTCGAAGCTCATAGTTGCTTAGCACATATTAAGACCTCAATTAAGTCAGCTCTTACTCTGTGGCCCATACTGAATTAGGCACTCTTCTTAAGTGATATACTTTCAAACCTCCCCAGTTGGAAAGAACTATCATGCCCATTTTACAGATGAGAAAACTGTGAATGACCGTATATCCCTAAGGGTACACCACTAATAGCGACAGGAGCCAAGAATTTAAGCTCGGATGTTCTTAATTTAAATGCTGCTTATGAAAAAAAATAAAAATAAAAATAAATGCTGCTTATGTGGTGTTTAAATTACTACCAACAGAGGTAGAACTGCCAAGTTCATTTAGAATGAGGACATTCTATTTGACTGAAATTTTCTTTATACAGGTATATACATATAAAGCATTACGCAAGTATAAATCGTGAGCCAATCATAAAGCCCAATCAACACCGGGTGTATTGGTGGTGACCCTCCGGCATAGTTATCAAAGAGACACGGCTCAAGTGGTCCAGTTTAATTTTTAAGTGTCCTCATAATTCCATGACCCCTCCAAATGTTCATAGTTGGCTGGAAGCAACTCAACTCTCAGAATCACATATCTCTTACACTCATCTGAACACACTTGTTAGTGCAGATTAGAACTTGTTAAAGATTAATTCTTAAAGCATCCTCAAGCTTCTTTTCCAACAAAGGAAACATCAATTATAGGCTCACACATAAACTTTGCCCCTTTCTTGAATACTTGCTGCCCTTTATAAATCTTAGATTTCTTCCCCTTGAGTATTCGTTCAAAGGAGAGATTTTATTGCCTCCAGGGGTTGTTAAACTGATTGCAATACTGCCTATTTAGAGCAGTTCAGTGGGAATTACGCTGGTTCAATGCTGTCAGACGTAGAATATAGCTGTCAAATAGCATTACAAGTAAAACACCCTTGATAAGAAATAATGACCAAATGTCAATCTGCTTTCCACTACCCTTACTACAGACTTCTGCCACACACACACACACACACACACACACACACACACACACACACACAAAAGCAGTGTTTTACACATGATAGTAATAGCACATTTCTGATATTTCAGTTAAAATTCTAGCAGTGTTTTCAAGGACAAAAAAAAAAAATAGTTTCCAGTGCAGTCTGGGCTCAAAAACTGATGGGGGCATTTTTTTTTTCTTTTTCCAGAAGTATTTGGCAATGTGTTTCAAAACTAGCAAACTTTATTAATCCAAGTTAATGTGACACATCTTAAACCATTTTTATATGTCGAGTATATCTTAATTTAAAAAATTTTTAAGTTTCATCATTTATTCATTCATCCCACTGACATCTGTCGAGTTTCTAGGAGTGTGGCATTGTGCTGGATGGTTAGCAGGATACACACATTAAGTTCCTTATAAACCATTTTAATGGGTCTAGAATTAATCCTGCTGGCAACTGGGAGTAAATCTTTAGAAAGACTAATTTGGTTATAGTATCATTCTCTCTCTTCTCTTTTTCTTCATAGCATTGATTATAATTCATAATCACATATAGGTTTATACCCATATTCCCACTAAATTACAAATCTATGAAATCCAGGAACACGTCTACTTTATTCATTATTATATACATGGAGCCCAGTGCGGTTACTGGTATAGAAACCATTTGGTAATTATTTGCAAGACGAAGTGAATAAACACATATATTGCAAGGGTTTGACACCATACCTGAAAAGATCAGTAAGACTGTTGTAGTTTATGTACAGTTCATGGGAACCTAAAATAAAGGCGATATTGTCAGTGATATTGTGGCAAAATAAGACTTGAATATATGTTTAATTATATGTAGATGACATAGAAAAGTGTCTAGAATAACTCAGAAATTCCTAATTTGATCTAATGAATATTGCTATGTTCAAATCAAAAAGGTATATGAGTAAATGACCATTTATCAGCTACGTCCTGATAAAATATTTCTAAATTTTTGGTATTATAGAAGATGCAGTAGATACAAATAAAACACAGAACATAGCCCCATAAAAAGGTGTTTTTTTTTTTCATTTTAAAATTATTTTGGGGGCGCCTGAGTAGCTTAATCAGTTAAGTGTCTGTCTTTGGCTCAGGTCATGATCAAGGGGTCCTGGGATCAAGCCCTGCATCAGGCTCCCTGCTCAGTTGGCAGTCTGCTTGTCCCTCTTCCTCTTTCCCTCCCCCTGCTTGTGTCCTGTCTCTCAAATAAATAAAATCTCTTAAAAAAATAATTTTTAGGGGCACCTGGGTGGCTCAGTGGGCTAAAGCCTCTGCCTGGGCCAGGTCATGATCTCAGGGTCCTGGGATCAAGCCCCGCATCGGGCTCTCTGCTCGGTAGGGAGCCTGCTTCCCCCCTCTCTCTCTGCCTGCCTCTCTGCCTACTTGTGATCTCTGTCAAATAAATAAATAAAATCTTTAAAAAAATAATTTTTAAAGTATAAATAACTTAGTGATTTAATTAGTGATTTAATCCATTTAATCAATTAATGATCCGGTATCACACTGATAAACAATTAATCCTTCCCCCTTTGACCCCACCCCTACTTCCATCCTCTCCATCAAGGAAAATTATTTTTAATCGGTTATTAAACAGATTAAACAACTGCACATTTAATTAAATAAACAATTGCAGATTAGTGAATCTGTAATTCACTAATAAATTGTCAAATCATTTCCTTTACTGAAAAAGGCTATTATGTCAGTAAAATTGAAGAATATCATAATGTCGTAGATCTTCGAAAGATACTTGATTTGGTTTCCCAAACATTCACTTCCCGCTCATCCATTCTTTATTATACATGTCATTTACTATACATGTCATTCCACTGCTCAGAAATGTTTAACGGATATCCCACTGAATTTAAAATTACATTCAAATTCAGTAGCTTTTCGATCCCAGCTTTGAATCTTACCTGCCTTTCTAATGTCACCCTAGGAGCCAGTTTTGGGTTTTTTCCCAACACAAGAAAATTAGTCTCATTACAATGTGATCAAGTTTATCTTTGACCAAAGAATAGATGGGCTGCTGTTTCACCAGACCTACTTCTCAAGGGCCTTTGTTATTTCTAAAAGCTAGACTTACCCCCTCACCCGCATTCAAGAGGAAGATTTTTCCATTGCTGAAAAATGTTACTGTGATGGTTAATTTTAGGTGTCAACTTAATATAATTACCAACCACAAAAAGTGCAACAGGCTCCAGAGGAAATTCTAAAGGAAGTGTTCTTAAATAACGTTACGGATAACCTCATTAGAACAGGGGTCTCTTTTTCCAAGATAACCATTCTGAAGGGACTTACAGGCACCGAAGTTTCCTTTACAGCTGCTAAAACATTGGTTTCTTCTCTTCAGAGTTCCCACTGGATTCTTAAAGTCCTTGTTTTCCTTCTTAACAAAGCTTTTATTAAACATGGGTGGTTGGCTCCAGTTTGACATGTTCTTCTTTTTCTCATTTCAATTAATATTTACATTATTTAAGGTACTTTTCAAATAATTGAAACATAAATAACAAAAATCAATATATTAAATAGAAGATTTTAATGTGTTCAATCTTCCCTATAAACAAACCAGAATGGAACAAAAGACTTTTATTATGGGTCTTAGAGTTTTTCCAACAGGACAATAACAAAAAAAAATATTTTTTAAGATTTTATTTATTTACTTAAGAGAGAGAGAGTGAGCATGCACACAGAGGAAGAGGGAGAAGCAGACTCCCACTGAGCAGGGACCCAAATGCCAGGACCCTGGGATCATGACCTGAGCCAAAGGCAGACGCTTAACCCAACTGAGTCGCCCAGGCACTCCAAATTGTTAAGTCTGATGTCACTGCTTAATTTATTTTCCAAAGTTAAAACTCTAAAATAATTAAGTTAAAAAAATTTTTTAAAAAGTAAAATAAAAATAAAATAAAATAAAATAATTAAGTATTCCTGACTTTTTTGTGTTTTATGACTTTTAATCTGAAGATAAGAATATTTCCAAATAAATATATTTTAACTGCAAAAGAAGGCATAAAATACAGGAGACTTTGCTGTATGTTAATGGAAATGCTATTCTCTTGAAAAAAAAAAATAATATACGTCAGCCTTCCATCATGTTTCCTAGCCTCTCTTGAACCTTCTACATAACAGAATAAAAAGAATACTGAACTCGGGGCGCCTGGGTGGCTCAGTGGGTTGGAGCCTCTGCCTTCGGCTCAGGTCATGATCTCAGGGTCCTGGGATTGAGCCCCACATCGGGCTCTCTGCTCAGCAGGGACCCTGCTTCCCCCTCTCTCTCTGCCTACTTGTGATCTCTCTCCCTTTATCAAATAAATAAATAAAATCTTTTAAAAAATTAAAAATTAAAATTTTTTTAAAAGAATGCTATTGTTGATTAAAGCAAATTACTTTCATCTTCACAGGAAATGAAATGCCTAGCTTAAAAAACAAAAGTTCTGGGTCCATCTCTCTGACCGCACTCCTGAGTTCCACTCACAGTTGTCCCCAGCTGTATGTCTTTTTTCTCAATCTGAGTGTGTTGAGTACATTCCAACTGAATGGTTTTGGGTTTTTTTAAGTTTATTTAAGTAAGCTCTACACCCAGCATGGAGCTAGAACTCGTGACCCCGAGATCAAGAGTTGCATGCTCTACCGACTGAGCCAGCTGGGCGCCCCACAACTGAATGGTTTCTGAACACCAGATCCCCAAGATCTGCTCTGCAATCTTTCTCTCACCTCTGGCCCACAACCTTCCCATGCTCCACACCTTTATATTTGTAAGCAGAAAGCCTGTAAAATGACCCCTACCCCAATATTCCTGGAAGTTTGGGTAGTGGGGGTGAAAGAAAGGTAGGGAAGGAAACCATCAGACGTTGAAAACCCTTGTTTCCTCTCTCCCCTAGTTTATATAAATTTGAGCCCATCCCTCCCATCAACTCTGAGGCTGATCTTCCCAGGTTCTCCCTTTCATTCCATCCTCCCTCACCTGGGGACTTCATGGCATCAATTATCCTCCCTCCTCTCCTAACCTCTCCCCCAACCCTGCCCTTTCCACCAGATCCTCCGTCTTGGCCTATGCAGACCTTCAAGTTTTCCTTCTTGATTCTGTTCCTTCTTTTACCTATCACTTTGTTCCCTGTACAGCCCGAGATACGGTCTACTTAGCCGTTTCCCACGTCCCCAACCGGATTCCCTACTCAGTTCATCACAATTGAGCTTCTGCCTCCACCTTCGGCCCTAATACAGCACCTCTCCAAGATCACTACCATGGTAGAGCCAGGTCTGGTGTCTCCTTTGCAGCCCCACCTCGTCGGACCTTTAACATCTGGCCCGTACAGGATTCCTTTTCTCTCAGAATTTCCGAACCTTATTTTTGTGCCCCTCAGTCTGCTGAAGCCTGTGGACTACTCAGAATATTGTCCCTAAAGACATAAAATGAAATAGTTGCAATTACAAAGGAAACCAACTTATTGAAATACAGCTATAAAAATGTTTTCATCTGCGACATAGTCATGTGTGTA
>CM053606.1:65396295-65441400 GCA_028646535.1 Procyon lotor | reverse complement strand
TCCCGACCCGGGCGGGCTTTGAGGGGCCCCTCCGGGACCCCCACCCCTGGTGTCAGGGCCTCTGGCTGAGGCTGTCCCTGCAGCGGCGAGGCAGTTTTTGACCACCCTGGGGCCCCCCAAGCTTGGACCAAGCAGAACAATAAAACTTTTTGCCAGGAAAAAAATTTATTTTTTTAAAGAATGAAACTAAACCACCACTCTCTACACCATATGCAAAAATTAACTCAAAGTGGATTAAAGACTTGAGCATAAAACCTGAACCCATAAAACTCCTAGAAGAAAAATGGGTGGTAAGCTCTTTGACATCAGTCGTGGCCATGATTTTTTGGATTTTACACCAAAAGCAAAATTAACAAAAGCAAAAATGAACAAGTGGGATTACATCAAACTAAAAAGCTTCTGCACTGCAAAGGAAACTATCAACAAAATGAAAAGGAAACCTACTGAAAAGGAGAAAATATTTGCTAATCATATACCTGGTAAAAGGTTAATATCCAAAATATATTTCAAAATGCATACAATTCAATAGCAATTTCCCTAAGACTGGTAAACTAAAATTTTCCTAAGTCCTTTCCAACTGTATAATTCCAGTTGTAAAATAGTAAAGAAAAAACCCCAATCCATTTTTTTTAAATGGTCAGAAGATTGTAATAAATACTTTTCCAAAGAAGATATACAGATGGCCAACAGGTACTCGAAAAGCTACTCAACATCATTAATCACCAGGGAAAAACAAATCAGAATAACAATATCAGCTCACCTGTTAAAATGGCTATTATCAAAAAGACAAGAAATAACAAATGTTGGCAAGGGTGTGGAGAAAGGGAACCTTTGTACATTGCTGGTGGGAATGCAAATTGGTGCAGCCACTATAGAAAACAGTATAGAAAAAAAATGATGGAGGTTCCTCCAACAATCAAAAGTAGAACCACTATGATCCAGCAATTTCACTTCTGAGTATTTATCCAAAAGAAATGAAATCACTAACTTGAAAGATATGTGCATCTGCATCTTCACTGCAGCGTTATTTACAATAGCCAAGGCATGGAAACAACCCAGATGTCCACAGATGGATAAATGAAAAAAGAAAAATCTGAAATATATATGCAATGGAATATTACTCAGCCACAAAAAAGAAGGTAATCCTTCTATTTGCAATAACACAGATGGACCTTGAGGACATTATGCTAAGTGAAATAAATCAGACAAAGAAAGACAAATACTGTATGATTTCACTTATTGGGGAATATATAACCAAAAAAAGAACAAAAACTAAAAAAATAAAATAAAAATTAAAAAAAAAGCTCACAGATAGAGAGAGCAGATTGGTGCTTGTCAGACAGGGGAGAGGTTAGGCAAAATAGGTGAAGGGGGTGACAAGTTACAAGCCTCCAGTTACAAAGTAAATAAGTCATGGGATTGTGATACACAGCAAGGCAGCTATAGTTAATAATACTATGTTGCATATTTGAAAGTTACTAAAAGAGCAAAACTTCGAATTTACCATCACAAAAAAAATGTGTAACTGTGTGGTGATGGATTTAACTCTACTTACTGTGGTGATCATTTCACAATATACATATTTATTGAATCATTATGCTGTATACCTGAAAGTAATGTATTGTTATATATCAATTCTACCTCAATTTAAAAAAAGGAAACGCTGGTCTATCCATACACCTTCTGCCAAAGTTCTTAGTTTCCAGATCTGATTCTACCATTTGACTTGACATTACCCTCTCTATGCCTCCGTTTCATTTTTTTTTTAAATTTTTATTTTTTTTAAGATTTTATTTATTTGACAGAGAGAAACGCAGCGAGAGAGGGAACACAAGCAGAGGGAATGATAGCGGGAGAAGCAGGCTTCCTGCCGAGCAAGGAGCCCGATGCGGGGCTCGATCCCATAACTCTGGGATCATGACCTGAGACGAAGGCAGACGCTTAACGACTAAGCCACCCAGGCGCCCCACCCCCCAATTTCTTCATTTTTAAAATAGGATAATAATAGTGTCCACTTCATAGGGTTGCTGTGGGAATTAAGTGATTAAGAAATGTAAAAACTTATCAATTATACCTCGACTATCATAGGCACTCAATAAATGTTGTATGTTATTGGCACATTAGTAAGTGAAACAGCTAGAACAGCAAAAGAGCCGGGAGCCAGAAGACCTGGGGCCTAAATTCAGGTCCAGAATTAACTCACTGTGTTACCTTAAGCAAGTCACTTCACTTCTCTTCATATCTAAATTTCCTCATGTATAAAATGAGAAAGGATTGCTAAGTCCTTTCCGACTGTATGATTCCAGTTGTATTATATTCTGAATTCTGCATTAAAGGGAAGTTAAAATAGACATATATTAAGTAGGAATCAAGTTTTTTGTTCCATGAACATTTACCAAAGCAGTATGCAAAGACAAATAAAGACACATTTCACTGCAGGGGAATCCACAAGACAGTTCATGGACTAAGTGTGGTGAGTAGCACTGGACCTCAGGTTTACCTCAGAAGAATAACATTTGGGAGCTTATTCTGTGGGTATTTGTTTCCAAATTTAATTATAATGCATACTGTACCACTCTCAGTGAAATAAGATAAATGCCAGTTAGACAATTAGCCTATATTTACTCTGTCCAGAGGCATGAGAATGCAGATGCAATGTATAATTATAACAGAAATAGCACAACATCATGTTGTTGGACAGGAGGAAATAGTCACGCTGCCCTTAGTACTCAGCTTCCACATGGAGAGTTTTTTTTCTTTAGCTAGAGCATTAAACACCCATTAAAATACATTGGACCCCGAGAGGGGCTGAGTCATTTATTTCTTAATATGAATGAGTTTAGTCAGGGGGTGCTTGGGTGGTATGGCTGGGCAAGCCTCTGACTCCTGGTTTTGGCTTGGGTCATGATCTCAGCGTCCTGAGATCAGGCTCCACGCTCAGCGTGGAGTCTGCCCAAGACTCTCCCTCTCCCTCTGCTCCTCCCCCCATGCACTCTCTTTCTCTCTAAAATAAATAAATAATAAATCTCTTTAAAAATATATAAATGGGGGGCGCCTGGGTGGCTCAGTGGGTTAAAGCCTCTGCCTTCGGCTCAGGTCATGATCTCAGGGTCCTGGGATCAAGCCCCACATCGGGCTCTCTGCTCAGCGGGGAGCCTGCTTCCCCCCCACACACCTACTTGTGATCTCTCTTTCTATAAAATAAATAAATAAAATCTTTAAATATATATATATATATAAATGGGCACGTATTGCATGGAGCACTGGGTGTAGTGCATGAACAATTAATCTTGTAACACTGAAAAAATAAAATAAACGTATTTGGGGAAAATATATATATATATGAGTTTTGTCAGTTCTCTCTCCTAAAAAAAGGAAGAGAAGAATGCATGAAGACATAGTTTCCCCCTCCAAGCAGAGGGGAAAGGCAAGGCAGGGAGAGAACCATAAAAGTGCTCTAATCTTTTCCCATTCATAATTCATTTAAATAATATTTCATTAAATTATGTAATTATAATTACGAATAAGCAGAATTAGGAACAAGAATAGGGACACACTGTAACCGCACACCTTGCAAGAGAAGCAGGGTCCCCTGGGGACGCTGGAGGGCAGCCAGATGCCAGGAGGGCTCAGCCAGCCGTGGGCATCAGATGGCAAGCACTGGTCTGATCAAGGGCTTCAGTTGTGCTTCACAGTTTGCTTTGGGCTGGGTCTGTCTACCATTATCAAACTCTACCTCTGCTAATTCAGAATTCACTGTAGCACCAAACCCAAACAAGTAAATGTCATTATATCATTGAGCCACACACTATGGCAAGTACATTCACTGTGTCCTCAATGCTAGGTATTGTTAGTCGCTCTATCTACTTATTTTCTCCTTTGGTCCACAGCACAACACAATCCTATGATGGAGGCATTATTTTTCCATTCTACAAATGAGGGGCAGAGATAGGTTAAGTTAATTTTCCCGAAGACTGAAGGCTATGAAGAGGCGGAACCAGGATTCAAACCCAGGTCCAATGACTCCAAAGCCTAAGCTCTTAGTTAAAATATTTTGCTGAACTTTGTATGCACTACTGTGAACTACTACCAACAACCTCTATGCACCCTTCATTAGCTGAAACTTTTGTGGATCACTAAAAGCCAGGAGCACAGCCCTATTCCTGAGGAAATTGGAATCTTTTAAAGAATAAAGTAGTCAGATCACCCGGGTTCAAATGCTAACTCTCCTTCTCCCCAGTACATAAACTTCAGGGAAGTTAATGTCTTCCAACTTCACTGCCTTCAGCACAGGTCATGATCTCAGGGTCCTGGGATTGAGCCCCGCATCGGGCTCTCTGCTCAGCGGGGAGCCTGCTTCCCCCTCTCTCCCTGCCTGCCTCTCTGCCTACTTGTGATCTCTCTGTCAAAAAGGAAAAAAAAAGTCTTATAAAAAATAATGTCTTCCAACTTCAGATTCCCTGCAGGTGAAAGACCGTAAGAGCTCCTCCACCTGGGGTTATTGGACGGACCATGAGAACAAATACCTGAATGGGATGGTGCCCAGAAAACACAGTGGACACACAATAAACATCAGCAAGTAGGATTACTGGTGCTGATGCTGTGAAAAGGCAGGGCTCCTGGGAGGGCATCACAAAGCATGATCCCACTGGTCATTTACAATTTATGTAGAAAGAGGAGTGCTTCAGCTGGCCCTGGACAGAATCTCAGACATCATCACAACATTCTGAAGATGCCTAAGTAATAAGATTATTCAGGTCACTTTAAGGCACACAAACTGTGTTAATTCAAAATCAGAATGTCCAGCCCTATGAAAGAAAAACAACTCGAAGCTGTTTTAACATTCAGTCATCTCGGGACAGGGGGTGGGAGGGGGCGCTTTCGCAGAGGGCTGACAGCATTCCTAGTGAGAAAGACAGGCCTCATCCTCTCCCTCTTCCTCCCAGGCCTCAGCATTTCTTCCCTCCCCCGGCTTGTCATTAGGTTTCTCACCCTGCCAGAGGCAATACAAGTGGGATGGAGGAGTGGTAAAGAGGGGCCAGAAAGTTCTAATTTGGAGGATTCTCTTTGGGGCGAGTTTCTTGCATTTGGACACTTCTTTGCTGTGGGCACTTAAAGATGATGCTTTCTAACAATTTGATGGATTGTTCAAAGCCTCCCCCGCAAAAGAATTTTTTTAATCATATTTGACTACTTTTCCTTTGTCAAAGGTAATGCATTTTGCTCTGGCTGGCCCCCTCCTTTCTCTCCAGCTGTCCTGGAGGGGAACCTCCAAGCAGCCATCATGGGGAAGATTGAGAATGACCCCGCAGTGCTTCAGTCTCTCACGTCTCACCCCAACTTGTTCCTGCCATCAGAGCAGCTGGCTGACCTGTCTTTACTTTTTACCATTTCCAGGCAAGACTGGAAAAGGAGTCACGTCAGGGCACCTGGTGGCTCAGTCTTCAAGCATCTACCTTCGGCTCTGGTCATGATCCTAGGGGGATCGAGCCCCACATCCAGCACCCTGCTTGGCCGGCAGTCTGCTTTTCCCTCTCCCACTGCCCCTGCTTGTGTTCCCTCTCTCGCTGTGTCTCTCTCTGTCAAATAAATATTTAAAAAACAAATAAATAAAATTTAAAAAACAAAAGGAGTCATGTCTCCCTAACCACCAGAGACACACTATCTCCATGTAGTCCTTGTGTCCTTGCGATGCCCTCCCTCGACTCGAGGTGAATGAAGGTAGAAGCATCCTCCCCGCTCCTCCTGATGGGCACAGAGGACTCACCCAGGAGGTCTTTCAAAAGAAATCCTCCTCACCAAACCTTTCCTCATCTCCACTCTCTTGACCCTTCAATATCCTCAATGTGAGTGCGTTGTTGTTTTTTTTTCCCCCCAGGGTCAAGAAACTCATGGAAATTTTCATCTTTGGATGACACCTCAGTTTGAAATTTCGTACGTGTTGCATCTTGGTGCCTCAATCAAACTAATTTAAAATTCTGTTACATTATTTCTGTTATCATCTTTATCGAATTATAAACTATCATACAGTGGGGTAAAAATGCTATAATACAAATGTTAATACAAAGTGCTACCTTAAAATAGAGGACGGATAAGCGAATTTTATCTAGGATTGGGAGAAGTCAGACATGGAAAGCTTATGACATATAAGTTGAGCCTTCAAGGACCCGCTTGTTCATTTAATTCTCTTGTTCATTTATTGAGTTGCTATTAGGTTCTAAACAGTACTCTGGGTGCTTGGGATCTATCAGTGGGGCAAATAAAGATCCCTGCTCTCACAGAGCTTACATTCTAGCAGGATGGGGGAACAGACCACGCACATAATAAACTACATAACTTGATAGAAAGAGATACACTCTATGAGGGCAAAAGAAAGAGTAGGGCAGGAGAAAGAAGCTCATGAAACAGAAAAGAGGAAGGACATTCCCAGGGAGAAAACAGTATGAATAAACACCTGGAGGTTTAAAGGACATCAGAGAACTGAGGACAAACCGGTGTGCCCGGAGTTTGGAGCGATGTGACTGCATGCATGCCACTCCCTGCCACGGGCTTATTGCCACTCAGCCACAGGTACTGAGCACCCAGCTATCTGCACACTGTCCCCGCCCACCTCCCAGAGCCCAGAAGAGCCTGTACTTTTGTCCTTACTCCCATGGTCAATGCCTGACACCCAGAAAGAGAAGAAGTGTAAGTAAAAAGCCTGGGGGGAGGGGCCTCTATTTTAAGAGGAATTTTATTAAAAATTCCAGATGGCATCGAGGTGACAAGTGGTACTTATTCAGTAACAACAACAAAATGCTCAAGCACTCGTCTCGTCGCTGGGACTGCAGCGCTGGGGCTGCAGACACGGCGGTAGACAGTAGACTCAGTGCTGGTTTGTGTCACAAAGCAGGGCACAGAGAAGCAAGCCCAGCAGCTCTGCGCCGTGCCAGGCAGGACCAGCAAGCAAAGGTCCGCAGTAGTATCCACTGCTCAGGGATCAGTGGGTCCACCTACTGGAAAGATGGCACAGCCCAGCCCTGGAAACAGAAATGAGAAGCTTCTGTGCCGATGCTTCACCGGGGAGACAGTAGGCGGAGGCTGACAGGTACAGTGACAGAGACTGGAAAGCGCTGGGGGGTACAGCAGTCATACAATGGGTCAGAAACCAAAGGAGGAGGAGTTATGTTTGTGAATGTGGCTTCCTTGCCCACCCTTACCCAAGGGCAACCAGCCAACAGCACCAACCAGGACGGGGGACTGTACTTACCAGGACCCTAACTGTAATAGTAAAATGTGTCTTAAAGAATGCTAAAGTGGAGGCACCTGGGTGGCTCAGTGGGTTAAAGCCTCTGCCTTCGGCTCAGGTCATAATCTCAGGGTCCTGGGATCGAGCCCCACATCAGGCTCTCTGCTGAGCGGAGAACCTGCTTCTCTCTCTCTGCCTGCCTCTCTGCCTATTTGTGATCTCTCTCTCTCTCTCTCTCTCTCTCTGTCAAATAAATAAGTAAAATCTATTAAAAAAAAAAAAAAAGAATGCTGCTGTCACAGGACCTAATTTCTTTTCTTTAAATACAAACCACCGGAGTCTCCAGGGTAGAGTTAGCCCTCAGGCTAGAAATTCCCCATTGCAAGTCCAACACCAAGCTTTCCAGTGAGATCGCATCAGACCATCACCAGTAAAGAAGCTTTAACTCCTATCTTTAAAAGAAGTTGATGTAATCAGCTTGGACACCCGCTCCCGCGAAGTCAGTCTTCAGATCCATATGTTGTACCTAAAGACAGCAACTCTGGGATCAAATCACGTTCTCCAACTTTTTAAAAGGGGTCATGGGGTGGGGGGTGGGGGGGCGGGCGGTTGAGTGGCTCAGTCATTTAGCGACTGCCCTGGGCTCAGGTCATGATCCCAGCGTCCTGGGATAGAGTCCTACATAGGGCTCCCTGCTCGGCAGAAAGCCTGCTTCTCCTCCTTCCACTCCCCCTGCCTGCGTTCCCTCTCTTGCTGTGTCTCTCTCTGTCAAATAAATAAATAAATAAAATCTTAAAAAGTGGAGGGGGGCACATGGTTTCATTAACAAAAAATGTACAAGTTGCGGGGGTGGAAACCTTTCTTCTGAAGTTATGACCAGACTCTCCTTTGAAAAGTGGGACTCTGCTGCCCCCTGCCTTCCATTATAAAAATTGCTTAGGCTACAACTGGAAATCACGAAACCATCGGAGGACCCATCTTTGTGCGCCCACCCACCACACACGCCTGCACGCTAACGTGTACCCACACCCTAATACTTAAGGGTTCCAAAAAATATCCTCTGTCATCTCAGCCGCACTATTATCTAAACACTCGTCCCCTAGACTCAGCGACAGACACCACATAAACCTGTCCGTCTGTGCTCTACTGGAATAATCGGACTCCAGCCATCACGTCCATGCTGAAGGGCAATCGCCAACTCTTACCGCCCAAGCTTTACTCATACCTGGATATCCCACAATGCCTCCCCACTAAAATGACCAAAACCAAACAGCCTTTTCCCTCACAAACCAGCCAATATGAGCATTTCCTTCAGTGAGCTTGATTTCTTTAAATGGCACTACTATTCTCCAGGCACCTGAGTCAAAAAATCTTCCTCCACCGTTGATTCTTCCCACAGGACCCCCACATCAAATGAACTGCAGGTACTGTCCTCCCCTATTAACACCTTTCAAACCCACTGCCTACTCTCCACCATCAGCCTGGGTTAGGCGCTCGCTCGGCCACGGCCGTCTCTGTCCCGAATGTTACATCAACCTAACTGCGGGTTCCCACTCGTACCAGCTTGTCCTCACTCTAACACAGCTTTAAATTGCTGGCAGATCATCTTCCTGGAGTCCAGCTCTGCTCGTCTCACTCTACCAGCTCGTGCTTGCCTCAGAATAAAATCCAAACCCTTTACTCTGGCATGATCTGTGCCATCTGCCACCAACAGCTCCTGCCTCCACGTTCAAGTGCCTTACACCGCAGCCACACAGACGCGTGTGCTGTTCCCTGGAGACGGCTGCGGTTTCCTTCTGCCTTGCTCCCGGGACTCCTTCCTTGACCGCTTTTCCTCTACCCGCTCCATAACCCCAGTTCTCTCCATCCAAATCATGTGCCTCTCTCAAGTCCTAGGGGAAAACCGCTTTTCCCACAACACTTTCCCTAATTCCTTCAACTGGAGCAAATCTTTGACTGAAGTCCAATCATGGTCCATCTGTTCCTCTCTTCAGTTCATATGAGCAAATATTTATAGCATTTCTTTTATGTACAGGAATATACTAGGTCTTGGCACCTTGGCGCAAACAAAAGCAGACATGTGTATCTTATAGTCTACTATTTACCACTTTCCAACTTGTGTTCTCTTTCTGCACACCTTTCTTTCCCCCCTACACTGAAAATTTTATCAGTACAGCATCAGTGTCTCCATATTCAGTTCACTTTTTAAAAGATTTTATTTATTCATTTGAGAGAGAGAGAGAGAGAGAGAGAGAGAGAGAAAGCATGAGAGGGGGAGGGTCAGAGAGAGAAGCAGACTCCCAGCCTACACGGCACTCAATCCCCGGACTCTAGGATTATGACCTGAGCTGAAGGCAGACCCTCAAACAACTAAGCCCCTCTGGCACTATTCCAATCACTTTTTAGGCCTCTTTCACACATAGTATCTAACTGTATTTTATGTGTTTACTATTCAATAAGTATTTGAATAAGTTAATAAAAGTATTAAATGTTCCTGGATGGCTGAATTTCAGGGTCATTACTCACTTCCCAAGTTCCAAGAAATGGATTAACTCAAACTCTGAGAGTCTAAAAACTCCTATGGATAACCTGATTTAAAAAATTATTTATTTAGGGACACCTGGGTGGCTCAGTGGGTTATGTGTCTGCCTTCGGCTCAGGTCATCATCCCTGGGTCCTGGGATAGAGTCCCACATTGGGTTCCTGCTCCGTGGAGAGCCTCCTTCTCCCTCTCCCTCTGCCTGCTACTCCTGCTTATGCTTTCTCTGTCAAATAAATAAAATCTTCAAAAAATAAAGATAAGAAAAATTATTCATTTATACCGTACTCAGAACAGATTTAAGTTACAAGCCTTGGAATCGGAGAGAACTAGACATGAATTACAGCTTGCTCTTTACCTGTTTAGCTGTGTAAACTGGGGTGTCATGGGTCCAGGGGTATTGCTTAACTGCTGTGAGCCTCAGCATCCTTATCTGAGGTTGGGTGAGGATTAAGTAATATGAGAAAGGCAAGGCCACTAGCACAGTCTCTGATATGTCAATATGTCAATATTATCAACATGTCGACAAATTGAGATTATTGTTATTTATCATTACTGCTTTCCTCTAAATCACAGCATATCAAACCCATTCCCTAGAGTTTGTTGGAAAACTGACTCAACAGTCTTTGCCAACACTCTTCTTCCTTGACATCTTCCACTACAGACAACTAGTGATGCCCAAGTGACCCAGTTCTGATCGAAGAGAGATAAGCAGAAACCTGCTAGAGAATTTCCAGGAAAATCCTTGCTTTCCCAGTGACATAGACATGCCTGGGGACTGCCTGCTCTGCCGTCCCTCTTCCCACCTTAAATGTAGAGACATCACTTGGAGCTGAAACAGCATCTTGAGATGACAAGGGCAAGGCCAAAAGAACCAAGATGCTAACTTAGATGACACTGAGCAGCCAGGCAAATATCAGCAGTTTTCCAACTCCAGAATCCTTGTTATATGATAAAAGTAAACCAATGTATTTGTTTAAGCCAACATAAATTAATTTTTGTTACTTGCAACCAAACACATCTAAAACCTCGTCAACCTCCAAAAGCAATTTAGGGTATATGTAAGAGAGTACTATAAAAGGTAAATTAATAATAGTTACATTCTTCAAAGAATCTTCAATGCATAAAAGGCAAATAATTTAAGTCTAAATTATTAGACTTAAAGTCTAAAAGGGATTCAAATTAAACTAAGCATCATCCTGAAACAAACTAATCCTGAAGGAAAAAGCTACAAGGATGCATTAAGAAAATTTTAATTGTCAAGGAAGATTTTGGTATGTTTATCACTCGGCTATGTTTCCTGCTCTGGTCTCTAATGGCTCTATCTAACTAGAAAACTGTGAGTGCAAATGGAAAGATCTGTATCATTGTTTGGATTACCATTCAGCAAATATTCAATCCTCTTCACCTGCACTGCAGGTGGGAGATTTTCCTGCCCTTTGACTTTGGTCTTGGCCACGTGTCTTGCTTCAGTCTCTGATATGTCTGAGAACATAACAAAGCAGAAGTTTGAAATATGCTAGCATGATTGGGCTTGCCTTTTTGCACATCTGCTTTTCATGGTGAACATGATTCAGGCAGCCATGGATCCAGAGAGAATGCGAATTTGAAACAGACCTGACCATATCTGCAGCTTGACATCAGACCTGGCCGAGCCCAACCGAGATCAGCCCAATCCCAGCCAAACTGCAGGCACTTGAGAAGAAACAAATGAATATGCATATATATATATAGTCACTGAGTTTCAGACAAAGTATGCAGCATTAGGATAAAAATGGCCAAAAACGAAATGTATCTGTAATAAAACTCTGTAAGAAACAGGTGCAAAAGTTTCCCTGCTTTGGATCTTTCTAAAAGGTAGTTTTCAACTGGAAGCGATTTTGCCCTTAAGCAAACATTTGGCAACATCTACAGACATTTTTGGTTGTCTTAAATTGAGAAGGGGTGTTACTGGAATCTGGTGGGCAGAGGCCAGGGATGCTGCTAAACACCCTACAATTCACAGGACAGCCCCCATGAGTCATCTCATCCCAAATGCCAATGGTGTCAAAGTTAAGAAACCTTGTCCTGATGAGATGTCCTTTCCCAGTTTGCCACTTACCTCTGCTCAGTCATTTATGGCATCATTTATTAATTAGGTTAATAAGTATTTCCTGAGTGCCCACCACCATTCTATCTGCCAAGGATCCAGTGCTGAATTAAAAAGAAAATGTTCCTGTTCTCATGAGGCTTACATTCTAATAAAGGAGACAAGTAAGTGATGAACAGATAAATACAATGATTTTAGACAGGGGTAGGCAGTCAAAGGGTAATGAGATAGAGAACGTCTGCATGGGAAGTCATGTCTGAGAAAGTTGCTGTTTAACACAGCCGAATGATGGAAGAGTCCCGGTCATGCGGTGGTTTGGGGAAAGAACATTCTGCGCAGAGAGAGCAACAGCGCAATGGCTGTAAGACAGAAGCAAGCGTACCGTATCAGAGGAGCAGAAAAAAGGCCAGTGTACCTGTAGCATAATGAGTAAGGTAGGAGATGAGGTCGAAAGACATTTGCAGGATCACATATGGTATTGCTGCCATGATGCCAACTGTAGATTCCAGTGAGGTTTTTGGAGGTGTCGTGCAGAGGGGGACCTCGGTGGCTGGCAAGGACCATATGCAATGTAAGCAAATATTCATGAACATGTGTGGGACACTCTTTGGTGCACGTGGAAAGCTAGAGTGGGGAGGGTGGGAACTTAGAGGGAAACAAACAAGAGTAAGCTAGCAAGCAGACGGGGTGAGAGCGGGAGAATCTGAACTGTTGTTGCTACTCTATCCCATTAGCACCCACAGAGAGCGGATGGACTCCGACCAAACTCAGGGACGCATTTGTAACTAGAGAAAAGAGCAAGCTATTCAACACTTTTTTCCCCCACGCAAAATCTTGTGCTTTCTTGGAACACTGCTTTTTCAGTCCCTGGCGGTTCCTGGCATGAAGAGACCCTTCAAAGCAGCACTGCCTCGTGACTTCCGAAGGATAATCCCACTACTGGAGACCCCAGATTTCCTCCTCTGGTGTTCTAGAGCATGGCAGAAGCTACAAGAAAGAATTTAGGCTCTGAAGCAGAAGGCAAAGCCTGCAAGTCTACAGGCCATGAGTCTGTCTAGAGGAGGTTTCTAGACCCTACATAATTTTGATTTACTTGGAAACCAGTGATGTCAGACATGAGTGCACAGGCCATCCCTGGATCGTAATTGTCTCTTAATCGTCTGTAAAATTCCTAAGGACAAGGATTATGTCTGTTTTGTTGATAACTGTGTCCTCGGCTCCTAGCATTAATGTCTGGCACGTAGTAAGCACCCAACAAATATTAGGTGAATAAATAATGACTCAGGAATAAAGTCTCACAGGCTTCTAACAATTAAAGAGATAACTAACACAAAGCAAAATAAAACAGCTGCACATATCTTTTAAAAGGTCCGTCATTTTATAGATATATACTTCCCAGAGAAAAATTACTGTAATACCCATTCATACATCCAGTTCAAAAGAGCATCTACCATGTGCAATCCACTGTGCCAGACGTTGGAGGGAGGAAAAAAGGAGGAAGATACAGACCTTTCTGGGAAGCAGAGGCCTACAGCATCGAGTGGAGAAAGAAACATCCAAAGCATGGCTTACTGGTGAAGAGAGGGAGAAAAGGTCAAGAAAGCCCAGGAATACTTCCTAAAAGAGCTGAATCTAAGATGGCTTTTTTAAAAATCCTAATATTATCGGGGTGCCTGGGTGGCTCAGTGGGTTAAAGCCTCTGCCTTCGGCTCAGATCATGATCTCAGGGTCCTGGGATCGAGCCCCACATCGGGCTCTCTGCTCAGCAGGGAGCCTGTTTCCCCTTCTCTCTCTCCCTGCCTCTCTGCCTACTTGTGATATCTCTCCTGTCAAATAAATAAAATAAAATCTTTTAAAAAAAATCCTAATATTATCAAGTACATTATTTACAGTTCAAATTCACACCCAACTGCCTTTAATATATCTAGACCAGTGGTTTTCAACTGGGGGACGTTTTGCCTCCCAGGGACATTTGCTAATACCTAGAAATATTCTGAGAGGGGCGCCTGGGTGGCTCAGTGGGTTAAAGCCTCTGCCTTCAGCTCAGGTCATGATCTCAGGGTCCTGGGATCGAGCCCCACATCAGGCTCTCTGCTCAGCGGGGAGCCTGCTTCCTCCTCTCTCTCTCTGCCTGCCTCTCTGCCTACTTGTGATCTCTGTCAAATAAATAAATAAAATTTTTTAAAAATAAATAAATAAATAAAATAGAAATATTCTGAGAGAATTAGAAAGCGTCATGCAAATAAAAACATGAGAATAGTTGACCCTTGAACAACATGGGGGTTAGGACTGCCAATCCCTCATGTAGTCAAAAATCTATGTATGACTTTTGATTCCCCCAGAAGTTAATTAAGATAGCCTATGGCGGACCGGAAGCCTTATGGGTAACACAGTCAATTAACATATTTTGTATGCTGTACTATATACCCTATTCTTGGAATAAAGTAAACCAGAGAAAAGGAAATGTTAACAAAGTCATAGGAAAAAAAAAATTTACAATATTGTAGTGTATTTATTTTAAAAATCTGCATATAAGTGAACCTGCACAATTCAAACATATTGCTAAAAGGCCAACTGTGTATTATTTATTCAAGGTTTTTCTAATATAATTAACATGATAACAGGAATCATTTAATAGCTGACTCAACTGTAAGCCAATACGGTACAAATAGTAAAAGTCAGTTAAGGGTGCCTGGGTGGCTCAGTCAGTGGAGCTTCTGACTCTTGATTTCGGCTCAGGTCAGGATGTCAGGGTCCTGGGATCAAGCCCTGGGTCGGCTCCCCGATCAGCATGGAGTCTCCTTGAGGATTCTCCCCCTTTCCCTCTCACTCTGTCCCTTCCCCTGGCTGCCCTCTCTCTCTCTCAAATAAAAATCTTTAATTAAGAAAATCAATTAAATTTTTATGATGACTAGCAATAAAACACTTAAGTCTCATGTACAATTCAAATATTTATATTAATTAGTCATAGTCTTAGCATTATACATCAGATGCAAGGTCTCAGGAACACACTGCCTCATTAGAATTCCAAATTGAAGAATGTCATACTTACACAGAAATTTGGATTCTTTTATAGTTTTTAGCTCTAGGATGGAAAAAGCTTAGCCCATTCCTTTTGAGTTTAAAATTACAGTCGTATGTTCAGCATCCTTTAGCTGGATACGTTTGTTCCCTGTAGGAAGTTTATAACTAGTAAAAGGAGTTTTATGCAGAATACAAATTGGGAGTATTACATGACGACCTCTTGAGGACACTGAGTTGTGCAAACAACATCACTTTATCTGACGTAGTAGCTTTGGATTGGCCTATGTGTTCACCCTAGGGTTGTCTAGAATTATAGATCAGGGACATCACTGTCATACCCCAGCTGCTGCAGAAAGCTACTGGAAGAAAGGAGATTTATGAGTATTTTGGTTGTACTGAACCAAGGATACAAGAGCTATACAACTGGGAGTCTGGTGGCTTTAAATTGTAGGCATTATGCAAAAAGAAAATGCAGAGTTGGGTGTCAAGGGAGTCCTCCAGGAGCAATAGGACATCTTTGTAAAATCTCCAAAGAATAAATTTAACAGTTATTAAAGAACACCGCCCTGTTGTTGCAGGCACTGAACTTTATATTACAAGAAGAGATACAAGGGATTTTCAGGAAAACATCTGTCATTTAACAGTGATAGTGACCTCAGCACTGACAAGCAATCCAAATCCCAGCTGAGAAGAGTTATTTACCTCTTTGCGGTGGCTGAGTTTAGAGTTCTAACATTAGCAGGTTATTTAATATCCTGGTCAGGTGAGAACCTCTGATGCTGAAGGAAAAAGTTGTTTGGAATAACTATGATCAATTAGTTCTGTTATATGAGATACTGATGAATTATTTCCCTTTCATTATTTTAAATTACCAGGTTGTGATTTTGTTAATTTTGACCAAAGGCCTGTGCGAACCTTATGGAGAAGAGTAGAAGGGTAAATGTACTGCAATCTTTAAAATACGTCATGAAAGATCAAGACTTA
This sequence comes from Procyon lotor, assembly GCA_028646535.1. Classification (NCBI taxonomy): domain Eukaryota; kingdom Metazoa; phylum Chordata; class Mammalia; order Carnivora; family Procyonidae; genus Procyon; species Procyon lotor. Next base: position 65,425,536 of record CM053606.1, on the reverse strand, counting down.
TGTTAAAATGAATGTGAAAAAAAACTAAATTTCTGTATTAATTTTACCAAGGACTTACCAAGTCAGTACTCCCACTTCTCTTTTATCTCTACTTAAAAATAAACAAATAAATTTGCATTGATATATTTAAGTTACAGTAAAAACATTAAAATTTAAACGTTGAGAGCTAACTAAGCACTCCAGACGGTGCTATGTCTTCAATTCTGGCAACAATAGTGCAAGGAAGGTAACATAACCTTCATTTTGTAGATAAGAAAATTGAGGCTTTTCTCATTTAAATGTTTTTCCCAAGACGGACAGATGGACGGAACTAGAAAATGATACGGCGAAGGTAGGGGGTGGGGGAACAGCAGGGAAGGAAGAGCTGTTGAATTTCAGGCTAATATGTCATGTTACACGATGCTGCCACCAGAAGTGACATTTTTATTTGTGTCAGACACATGAATATTAAAACCCATCACTTGAAAGGGAAAGCATTAATACTGTAAGCTGACCATGAGCTCCTCCCACGCTCCATGCTCACATATCCAACTGCTTACTTGACATCAACATCTCAGTGCCCCACCGGCAAGGCCAACTTACCGCACCCCCGAACTGATTTGTCGTCTTCCTCACCTACATCTGCTATTCCTGTATTTCCTACCTCAAAGAACAGTGTCAACATCTACCTAGTTGCAAAGAAAAATGGATTAGAGAGAAATACACAAAAACCGTTAATGGTGCTACTATCTGGGCAATTGTACTCCAGGTGATTTTTATTTTATTCTTTGTATTTCTCTGTATTTTCCAGGTTCTTTTAAAACATTTACATTATAAACATGACACGATTGTACCTTATTATTTAAAAAATGAAAAAAAACCCAGAAATAATTAGTTAAAAAAAAAACACTTTCACAATACAACTTCCTTCCTCACATGTAAACACTATGTATCATTTCCAACTTCTCTGCTATGTAAATATACTACTTTTATTTTTACACATTTCTATACATATAGTTTTGGAGTTTATACATATAAATCTCTTCCAAGTAAGCCTAATACATACATTATAACTCCTTTCTTCCTCTGTCCTCCAAAACAATATGTCTTGGAGATTTTTCCACGTCAAAACATATAGATCTCTCACTGTCTCCAATGGCTATAGAGTACTGGGAATATTGTGATGACTTCATCACATTTTAATCATTCCCTTGTTCCTGAATATTTAGGTTCCCAGTTTCTCATTATTACAAATAATGCTGCAAAGACTTCTTTTATACTCGCTTCAGCATTTCTTAGACACAGTTCCCCACCCCACCCCCATTTTATCATTCCTCAGGCTGGAATGGATCTTAAAATTGATGGCATCTTACCATTGCTATCAGCTAGGTGGTATTTATTATGTTAAAAACCTTTTTTGACACCTTCTGGTAAAAGTAAAGATGTATTAGCCTCAATATATTTTAGATGAGGTGAAATAAGTAATCTTTGTATTCATACACATTTCAGGCATTCATGATCTCAAGCAAATGAACAGCTATTTATAGGTGGGATGGTTGGATCAGTCTGTGTATTTAAAATTTTGCTAGTTACTTCCAAATTTCCCTCCAATTTATTCAGCCACCAACCATGCGGAAGAGGGACTTTTTCACCAAAAGCCTCCATTATAAGTCTCTGACATTATGTTTATTAACATAATGGTTGACAAATGGAAGCTCTTTAATCCTTAATCTTTGGTCTCTTGTACATATTGCAAATATTCTTCCCTTTTACAATTCTTTCAAGTTTGTTTAGTGTCCTTCACCCTGCAGTCATTTCTTTTTTTCACATTTGCCCATATTTTTGTCTGCTGGAACCTCTATCTTACTGAGAAAAACCCAAAATTATAAATAAGTTTCTTACATTTTAATACTTGCGTAGGAGGTTTTAATACATTTCAATACTTGTGTAGGGGTTTTTACCTTTATCTCTTTAATCCACTTGAAATTTATTTTTGTGCGAAGTATGACAGGTAGGTCTTTTCCCAGGGTGACTATTCTGTCCCAAACCATTTTTAGGCTCTTTTATATTTTATCCTTGATTCAAAATTATACCTTCATCATATACCAAATATTTAAGTAATATTGACTTTTTCTTTAATGTTTCACTTATTTATCTACTTATATTTGATATAGTGTTGTTTTGCATTTCTAGTAAAAAACATAAACTGAATTTTCAGTTTTTTAAATGTTTTTATTTGCATAGGAACTTCTAAATCAGTTTAAATGGCATACACTGCTATGTATATCCATTTTCCCCTATCCTAAAATAAAACCCCTGCTTTTTAGCTGGAAAGATGTCCTATTGAATAAATACAATTCCCCGCCTTCTTGGCAGGTGCGTTCATGTGGCTGTTGTAAGCAATGGAAATAATGTACAAACACAGGTGCAATTTCTGGGACCAGTTCCTACTGTGAAGGTGTGTGATTTTCTTCTCTTCTTCTTCTCCACTGACAGAAATAGAGACAGGGTGACTGGAGATTAGGGGTTTTGAAGATGGCAAAACAATACAGATTGAGCTCAGTTTACAACACCTGGAAAGGTACCACCACCCTGTACCACCTACCTGAAGACTTCAATCTTAAGCCACTGTTATTTTTAACCTTCTCTTACAGACAACACTAATTCTAAGCAACAAAATTGTAACTGCAACTGATTTATGAATTCACTTGAGGATAATTAACAATATTAAGTTTTTACAAACAGGAACATAGAATGTTTACTATTCATTCAGGCATTTTTACCCTTTATTAAAATGTGTAGTTTTCGGGATGCCTAGGTAGCTCAGGTCATGATCTGGGTCCTGGGATGGAGTGTCTGCCTTTGGCTGTCATTATCTCCTGGTCCTGGGATCAAGCCCACATAGCATCGCACATAGCATCCGGGCTTCCCGCTCAGCAGGGAGTCTGCTTCTCTCTCTCTCTCCCTTCACCCGGCCCCTCCTCACTGCTTGTTCTAATAAATAAAATCTTTAAAAAAAGTGTAGTTTTCCTCATCTGAATCTTGCACTTTTCCCATAAAGTTTATACCTAAATAATATACAGTTTAGATTTTTATTGCAAATAAGATTTTTTAAGTTACACTTCTAATTGGACATACTAGTCTATAGAAAGCTACAGATTTTCATATGAACTATCAAAAGTACTTTTTTTTTTTTAAAGATTTTATTTATTTGACACAGAGAGAGAGATCACAAGTAGGCAGAGAGGCAGGCAGAGAGAGAGGGGGAAGCAGGCTCCCTGCTGAGCAGAGAGCCCAATGTGGGGCTCGATCCCAGGACCCTGAGATCATGACCTGAGCCAAAGGCAGAGGCTTTAAGCCACTGAGCCACCCAGGTGCCCCTAAACAAAAATACTTTTTATTATTTCCATTAGTTTTCCTTTTTTTTTTTTTTTTAAAGATTTTATTTATTTGGCAGAGAGAAACACAGCGAGAGAGGGAACACAAGCAGAGGGAATGGTAGCGAGAGAAGCAGGCTTCCTGCCGAGCAGGGAGACCGATGTGGGGCTTGATCCCAGGACCCTGGGATCATGACCCGAGCTGAAGGCAGATGCTTAAAGACTGAGCCACCCAGGCGCCCCAGTTTTCCTTTTTTTGAGAAAGAGTGTACACAAGTGCATGCATGCCCCGTGGGGAGGGGGGAGGAAGGCAGGCAGAAGGAGATGGAATCTTAAGCAGGTTCCGTGTCCAGCACAGACCCCCAAAGCAGGGCTCCATCTCACAACCCTGAGATCACGACCTGAGCCGAAATCAAGAGCCAGGCGCTTAACCCACTGAGCCACTCAGGTGCCCTTATCTCGTAATAGTTTTTCAATAAATTCTCCTGGATGCACTATCTCCAAATCACACTGCCTGAAATAATGACTATTCTCTCTTCTAAAATTTCTATTTCTTGTCATTAAGTGATTCTATAGATAAGAGACTTGTTCCTGTCTCAAATGTGGATGTTTGCTGAAGGTTTCCAGTAGACATCCTCAGCCAAATTAAACAGCTTTCTTTCTATTCCTAGCCTGACAAGATTTAAATCCGGACTGAGTGTTAAATTTTAGAAAATGCTTTTTCCAGCATCTGTTCAGATTATCATGTGATTTTTTCATTTCATCTGCCTTTTTTTGTTTTTTCAATTACAGTAGTAGGTTTCCTAATGTATTGAGTTACATTAATAGATTATACTCTGGTTAAACCTCATTTCATCATGACACATAGTCTCTTGGATTTAATTTGCTAATGTTTTTTCAATGATTACATTTGCTCCTAAATGAGACGGCTCTTTAGTTACCTTTGATGGGCAACATTATGGAATAAAGTTTCTGCTAGCCTCAGATACCAAACTGAGAGGTGTTTCAGATTTCTGTATGATCTGGAAGAGCTTAAATAGGAATTCTTCCTTAAAATTTCCTAAGTTGTTGTTTCACTTTAAATGTAAGCATTACAAGGACCACGTTTTCTTTTATATCTGATTAGACTGTATCAACCAACTGCCATCCACTCGTTAATTTCAAACTTATTATATTGTGATAACAGGAAGGAGCTTGTATGTAATGTCCTTGTGGCCTGCTTCATGGTCATTTTTCATGGTGTTTGAAAAGCAATACTCTATAATTTTTAAAGTTTTTGAATTACATGGTTCAAAACCAGCATCCTTAATTTTGAACTCTTCAGCCAGTAATTTCTGAAAGAACTGTGTTCAAATACTTAGCTCAGATTGCAAATTTGCCAGTTTCGCGTCAAGTTTTTCATTATAATTTGATACCATGTAGCTGTGCATAGTTTTGTGACAGTTAATTTCTGAATCTGTGTTGATGTTCTAAAATGTCTCTATTGTGCCCTCTTTCTTAAAACGACAGTTTAACTCAAGATCGAATTTTAAATTAAAAATAATTTTCCCACGCATCTTTAAAAGTAGCGTGGATCCCAATGTAGCATCAATCTAGCATCCCAATGTACAGATAACAAATCTGAGACCAATATGACTTTTTTCCCTTATAGGTAAATTGTCCCTCTTTAGAAACTTTGAGATTGTTTCCATTTTCCTGGGATTACAGAAATTTTGTGAGGATATTAAGTGCTTGTCTCCTTTCTCATTATTTTTCCTCAGGACTTCGGACTTTCAGTACGTGGTCGGTCTTTTATCGGAAAAAAATTTTTTTCCTATTATTTCTTTTCTACACTTTTTCCTTTCTCAACTTCTGGACCTCCTATGCAATGCATACATATATTCACTGATTCAAAAATATTTACTGAGCATTTACAACACACCCAACACTGTGATAGATGTAGGACTTTCAATGCTAACTTCTCTATACATATAGCTCCTAACCTCATTAAGTTTCCTTTTAATTGGATGGTGTTTACCTGGATACTGTCTGAGCTTTTCTCATAATTTCTATTTTCTGACCTTTTCTTACATGATCTGGAAGTACTCTTCAGCTTAAAATTCTAGCTCAATAATTCAATTTTCAGCCATGCTTATTCAACTACTTGGCCTAAAATACATTTTTATTTTAGCAACTATTTTTTATTTCCAAGATATTTCTTATTATAGTTTACATTTTTTTTAATTAGTGTAATAACTTCTAAAATTCTTTGGAGATTATAATGATATATAATACTATATCTAAGGATTACATAACAAAATAGTATAATTATTGCTAATTATTATTACACAAACTATTAAACTTATTTACTAAAATATTTTGAAGTTTAAAGATTTTTGTCTTTTTTACTTGCTTTCTATCTCCGGGGTTATTTCTGCTTGTTAAGTTTACTGTTTACGATTCATGTTGCTCTCTTCCTTAAATATCTGTTGCTTCTGCATTGACTATTATGGGAAAATAAGAACCAAACCTAGGGGTCAGCAAACTTTTTCTGTAAAGGGCCAGTTAATAAGTATTGTAGACTTTGGAAGCCACATTAGGTATCTGTCACATTTTCTTTACTTTTTTTTTCTATAGCCCTTTAAAAATTTTAAATCCATATGAAAACAGGCAGTGGGAGGCTTGCAGATGGTTTGCAAAACTACTAGATTTTTTTGCCAAAAAGTGTTGTTACCTGTAGCTTCTCAATTTGAGTGAAATTCCCTGGCAGATTTTGATTACAAAGAACCTGGCATTTTAATTGTGTGTGAGAGAAAGGGGATAGACTCCGTTGGAAAAATGGACAATGGACAGCCACCAGGTTTTTCTGATTGCCTGTTTTCTAAGTATGAGGAACCAAAGCCCCTTGTGGCATCCACGAAACACCTAAGGCATGACCACACTTCAATGGCTGCTATACATATATGCTCTGGGAGTCTACTACATTAGAAGTTTCACTCTAATTTGCACTGTTATGGCTTTAAATTGGAGGAATATCGTGGACCAAGATTCCTAAGCCAGGGACTAGCATAACTGTTCAGTCCTTCAGTGACATGGCTTACCATATACCACAGCCATCCACTCTGACAACCACCTCTAAAAATGGAGGTGCGGGCATCAGTTGGTTAAGCATCCAAGTCTTGATTTCGGCTCAGGTCATAATCTCAGGGTTGTGAGATCCCAACCGTGTGTCAGACTCCATGCCCAAGTTCCCTTTCTCCCTCACCTTTTGCTCTCCCCTACTCTGGTCTCACTCTCAAATAAATAAAGAAAAGAAAATGGAGGTGCTTGCTTAACTTTCATCTCTATGTGGACTGTGGCTCTGTTTCACCAAGATCTGGTTCCTTGTTTTGTATCTTCTAGCAATGCTTTACAGCAACTTTGGTATCTTTCCAGTGTAGTTATGAATTTATTTTTATTACTGTAACTTTCTATCATTGTATAGTTTCTGTAATTTTAATAGAACTTCAGGAGATATTGACTCGAATCCAGTATGTCATTTTGATCTGGACCTCTCCCCAGATTCATGTCTATTCATCTAATAACTAAGCTGCTTATAGTTGGTCCCTTCAACACTCTCAGTCACCAAGTAGGCCATCTCTTATCAACAGCAACTCTGCCTCACCCTTAACCTCAAACATAGTCTTTAAAAATTTTTTTAAACACAAACTAGGAAAATCAGGAGAAGAGGAAGGGAAATTCAGGAAGAGGAAGCATGACTGCCTCCAATAAGGCCCAAACTGGTGGCAGCATGGATTGAATTCACCATACCCAAGGATCTACTCCCAGGCATGCAGGCTCCCTGATCTTCTCTGCATAACAAACAGAGAACCAGCCATCTGGATAGAACTATCAAATAAAATCACACTATTAATTTAAAATATGTACTGCAACAGTCACATTAGACTAAAACACTTCTGCCTCCATAACTACTCCATTTTCTGTCCATCAGCAGAACTACCATGGATTCCAAATTGTAATCAAAAGTTTGTCATTAATGCTTCTGAAATATATGCTCAAAAATGATGAAAGTGGTAAATTTTATGCTATGTGTATTTTACATATACAAAAGGTTTGTATTCACAGCAAGGACAACTTGGTAGGCAAAATAAATGTCAAATAATGTAAGTCTGATAAGATAATCTTATGCCAACTACTTCTAAATAAGAACAATCTTGCCAATAAAAAGAGAATTCTCAAACACATTTTAACATGCATTACCAACATTTGCTTACATTTGCTTTTGTTAAGTTCTTTTTTTCTATATGTCCATGACTTTTGGTATACAAATTTCTGCAAATATTGTTATTTTCACCTCATTCTTAGAAAACATTAATGGTTTTTTAGATGTTACATAATACTATACCATTATAAAATATATTATAAAATATAAGTATATTTTAGTATATTTAGTATAGTAATTTGGTATATTTAGTAGAGTAATATACAATATAATATCTAGATTTCATAATATATAGTTAAATCTTGGCAACTCTAGGATCTATTCTGCCTCCTGAAGCATGTCATAAATTCAAATGTTTACAGGCAAAGGCAATTAATATAAATATGTTAAAGACTGAGATACAAGGCTGGAGAAGCAGGCAAGGAAAAGAACATACAGAACCACAGAAGCCATATTACAAGAATTTGGATGTTATACTGACATGTATAAAAAGCCAATAAAGGATTTCAAGTAAGGGAATGATATGAGAGAGCTTGTTATATGGGAAAACTGTTAGATCTATTATTAGAACTTCAACTTGTAAGAATTACATAACCTAATGGGAGAAAAAGAAGAAAAACAAGAACAAGGTCCGGTTTCTGACTCCCAGAAATTTTTAACAGGTCATTCCAATGCTTTTGTAAAACATTATGAGAATTCCCCAAACCTGTTCCTGTTGACTAAAGGGCAGAAGCTCCTGCTCTGATATAGGAATTGCAGGCAATAGAAACTGAGGCCACTGCAAGTGTTCTTGAAATGCACTCACTGACCACTACCATCAGAATCACTTGGTTATCTATTAAAATATATCATCTCCAAAAAATATGTTCTAGTAAATCTGGGGTACAGAGGGCCTGAATCCTTACTTTTACAAAATTTTAAGAACTACTGCCCTCATGTTTCCTTAGAAAAGCCTCGTCTTAACATTTAAGGTGACCTAAAGGAGAGAGTCCAAAAAAAGCTGACAGGTATAGATTACAGAAAGTGCAAAGGTCTGGACATAGGGAAGAGCTTCATTTAAAAACTAACAGAAGGTCACTATAGCCGGTGAGAAGAACAGCATGATATAAAGCAGGAATGCTAGGCCAGGCCTGATTACCATGAGTAAGTGTAGATATAAAAAGAAGCAGGAGACTAGTATTATCTTAATATTTTTAGAAGATTATACTCTGTGTGGAAAACTGAATCTAGCAGGGCAAAACTAGAAACAAGATTAGTCAATAAACTATTTTAATAGTCCAGGAAAGAGATGACGGGGACGTGAACCGGGATTGGTAGCAACAGACATGAAAGAAGGGACAGATCAATTTTAGAAGTAGAAAACACAGACCTTCTGATAGACTGGAGGTGGGAGGTGATAAAAAGGGAAGAATATAGGATGGTCCTTAGGCATCTGGCTTAAATAACCGTGTAAGTTGTAAATAAATTTCTTTGGTTATTATAACTACATGTTTAGATTTTTAATAAATGTAATATTTGGATAACAGAAGTTGAAAGGTTATTAAAGATATCATACAAATTCTTATCATGAAAGTATTGAAAATATAAACTCTAAGGACCACAAAAATTAATCTGCTTGTAAATTAAACTGCCTGTCTATAAATTATCTAATAGAATATATATAAATTTGAATTTCTTAAGTATAGTAACAAAATACACCTTATTAATAATAATACCTTGCAAATAGCTAATCTGAATAAAGATTTTTACATGTTTCCCACAAAAATTACTACTTAGCTATTCTTTATCTCTTATTCTAAAACATTTATGAGGTACCTGACTTACTGGGTACAGAGATTACTTAAAATCTTTCTAAAATTAATAAATAAATAAAGTGTTTATTCAGAAGTTTTGTTATACAGATTTTTGTTATAAGATTTGTCCCAAAAGTTTCAGATTTCAAATTACTAGGGACATTCTTTTTATTTGACAGAGAGAAACGCAGCGAGAGACGGAACACAAGCAGAGGGAATGGTAGTGAGAGAAGCAGGCTTCCTGCTGAGCAGGGAGCCCCATGCGGGGCTCAATCCCAGGACCCTGGGATCATGACTTGAGCCGAAGGCAGACGCTTAATGACTGAGCCACCCAGGCGCACTGGGACAATCTTTTTTTAAAAAAACATCCTACTTAGTACCAAAAGAACCTACTAATTATAATCCAAAGGGATCTATTCTCCTTTTACCTTACCCTTACACAAGTATTTTTAAATAAAGGAGAAACTAAATAAATAAATAAGTGAGAAACAAGACCTTCGAGCAAGTCCTACTGTCCTTAAAATTTTATCCTGAGGAGGGACCTGGGTGGCTCAGTGGGTTAAAGCCTCTGCCTTCGGCTCAGGTCATGATCTCAGGGTCCTGGGATCAAGCCCCGCATCGGGCTCTCTGCTCAGCAGGGAGCCTGCTTCCCCCCTCTCTCTGCCTGCCTCTCTGCCTACTTGTGATCTCTCTGTCAAATAAATGAATAAAATCTTTTAAAAAAAAATTTTTTTTTCTTGAGCACAAAAGCTTTCTGAAACCTATTTAAATAAATACAGACTCTTAGCTAGAATCCAAATTTCTCCAGTCTTCAACTAAAGTTCTCTTATTTGGTTCTAAATTCCTACAGGTGGATACAAAGGACTTAGAGCTTAAAGATAAGCAAATCTAGTCCACAACAATGAACCCGTACTGGCCCCCAAAAATGTATTTTTAAAAGTTTTGTTGTATGCAAAAAGAGAAATTACCTGTGAAATTCTACAAAAGCCTATACATTCATGAACTTAATGCTTTAAAATTACTTAATATTCCCATATACTCATCCATTCAATGATTCAAAATTTTGGGGAGCTAATTTATTTCACTGAGAGTCCCCCTCTCAAAAAGAGGCCAGAGTGAAGATTCAAAGAAATAAGTGCACTACTTTTCAGTGACACAGATGGTCATTTGGAAACAGGGTGTCAATCTCATCTTCTCTTTTTCAGTATATAAACCTACAAACTACTAAAAAAGTTAAAATATATATATATATTCAAGAAAGAAATACTTTTTTAAAAAAGTGATAGTTTGCTTCTTGGTTCTTCAGCTAAAACAACAGACGTGACAAAACAACTAACCAACTAAAGAAAATTATTTGTATCCAAATGTATTTTCAAGACGATTTCAAGATCTGACATAGGCACAAAGAAAAGGAATTGAAACAACTATAAACAACTTATAGACTGATCTCAACTTGAAATATGTTAAAAAAAATTTTAGTAGTACTTTTAAAAAATGCTTGAAGTAAATTTTTTCTTTAACACTTCTCAATCATCTTGATATATCTATCAGCTAAATTCCTACATTAAGGCAAAAACCTCATTTTAAATACTCCTTTAATTGATGAATTCTGTTTCATTTAAAATTGCTAATCCAGGGAAAGTGTTTTTGTAAAAATCGTTTTATTGCTACAAAGGGAAACATGGTCACAAAAAGCCTTTAAGCGTATCTTAACGCAAATTACTATTCAATGTCTAATGCCGTAAAAAAATACACAGAGCACAAAATACTTGCCCAATTTATCTCTTCTAGGGTAAGTATTCAAAACATTAATGCACACTTGAATATATACTCCCAACAGCAGCATTTAAGTTCAAATGATTAGAGTAGATATACTAACAATACACATCTGTTATCCTTAACACCAATAAAGTAATAAAAATTAAGCTTAAAAATTATACAAACAATTTATCTAATCTAAGTTTGATAGCTATAAAAACTAAACTAAAATAGTCTTACCTTCATTTTATTAAACAAATGCCAAACATTTAGAAATTATATAAAACAAATTTAAATGTGTGGAATGCATGCAACATGGGTGTTAATTCTCATATTTTAAACTATTAAAATTCTTACCCTTTTCCATATTAGGAGAGAAATTTAAAGCTTCTTTTAGATTTGACTAATAACTTAATATTTACTTTTCTTCGGGTTGGTCAACAGGAAAGTCAACAGGCTCTCCCTTTGCTTCTTCCCCTACTCCCTCCTCTTCCCCCACTGCCTCTCCCTCCCCCACTGCCTCTCCCTCCCCCACTGCCTCTCCCTCCCCCACTGCCTCTCCTTCTCCTGCTTCCTCTGTGTCTCCCACTCCCTCTACTCTTCCTCCTTCTCCTACTTCCTCTGCTTCCTCCACTTCTTCTACTTCCTCTACTTCCCCCACTTCCTCCTCTTCTTCGTCCTCCTCTTCCTCTTCTTCAATAGGTTCATCAATCTTTTCTTCCTCTTCCTCATCTCCTTCTATTTGTTGATCTTGAGAATGATCTTGAATTTCAAAAGGATTCTCACCCTAAAAAGCATGAGGAAAAATAGCTTTTAAAATCAGTATATTCATTTTTGTTATCAGTGAAATTTTTATTTGCTATAACATTAAAAATAAATACAATCTGAAGCTTTTTATTTTAACTCATGACAAATACACTAAATATTTGTTCAGTACCTATTTTATACCAATGTGGGTATATAAATTACTAAAGTCACTACTTTACATTCCATAAGCTGGAATGCTTAAAGGCCACTTTATATGATTTTAGAAATGAAGTTGGCGGGGGGGAATATATATATATATTATATATTATAGTAGAGCAAATTATATATTATAGTAGAGCAAAGATTTATGCTCTACTAAATTACACCATGATTCAATGTACTACGTCGTAGATCTCTTTAAAACACTCAAATGAAAACAAACTCTCTTTTAAAATTTAAATGAGTGAAAAATCAGGCACCTACTAGATAAACCTTACTTTTATGTTAAAAAAGTAGATAAATCTTTAATTCACTATGGGGACCTGGGCGGCTCAGTCAGTTAAGCATCTGCCTTTGGCTTAGGTCATGACCTCTGGGTCATGGGATTGAGTCCCACATCGGGCTTCCTGCTCAGTGGGGAGTCTGCTTCTCCCTCTCCCTCTGCTTGGGCTCTCTCTCAAATAAATAAATAAAATCTTAAAAAAAAAATCTGTAGGGGCGCCTGGGTGGCTCAGTCGTTAAGCGTCTGCCTTAGGCTCAGGTCATGATCCCAGGGTCCTGGGATCGAGCCCCGCATCGGGCTCCCTGCTCGGCAGGAAGCCTGCTTCTCCCGCTACCATTCCCTCTGCTTGTGTTCCCTCTCTCGCTGTGTTTCTCTCTATCGAATAAATAAAATCTTTAAAAAAAAAAAAAAATCTGTAATTCACTAACACAGATACAACTTTATTATTTTAATTTATATAAATACTTGAATTATGAATTATGTGTCTAGATTAAGTCTCATAAACTAGACCATATCAGAAGGCTATATTAATATAGTAAGAAATGAACAGCAGTGAGGGTTATTATATACAGCAAAGTATAAGCCTGGTCCTATACTTCAAGACCCATCAGGTAAGAAGGCACAGGATGAACTGAAATCGTAAAAGAAGAAAATACTAGTGAGGGGGTTACTCTACTAATCCAGGAGAGGAAAGTGTAAAAGATATAGCAGCACCATTAACCATGTAAATTAGGATGGAAAAAGTGGAAGAAGCAGATGTATGCTATATATAATTAGAATTTAAGACGTCTAAATGTCTAAGAGGCAGCTTTAAATTCACAACTCAAAAGAGAAGACACTGAGATTTGTGAATTGTTTGCAGAGTGAATAGTAAAGCCAGGGAAATAAGCTAATGATAAAAACCCACTGAAAACGCCTATACATAGGGACAGAAGTTAGAGAAAAAAACCAAAAATACTCAGTGCAGGAGGAAACCCAGGATAGTAAAATATTATCTGGCAAAACAAAGTTTCAAGTATAAGTGACAGATTAACAGTATCAAATAATGTAAACAGGTAATATAAGAAAAGAATTGAAAAAGGTCACTAGAGTTGATAATTATTAAAGTTGAGTGAGGGATTTATTACACTATCTCCCCTTAACTTTCACATGTTTAAAATAGTAAATAAAAAATGTTAAAAAAAAATTTATTTGAAAATTAAGTCACCAGTTATCTTGGAGCAGTTCCAAAAGTACGATGTAAGTGAAAGCTGGACAGCAATGACTGCCCAAGAATGAATCATAATTTCCTCTAAGCTCTCAACACCCACAGACCCAAGTCCCACACTCTGAGACTTTAACTTAGTCAAGTACTAGAACTCTTGCTAAAAACAGAAGTTACTGAATCAGTTCAGACCTCCTGAATGAAAGTTTTCCAGGGGAGAGATCTGGTAACCTGCATACTTAAGAAGCATTTCATGAGGTATTAATCAGAGAAATTTGGGAAACTAATTTAGAAGGTCTTAAAGAGGGCCTAGGTAGCTTTTTGTTTGATTTCGGCCTCACCGGGAATTCTAATTACCCATCTCCAACGGAGAACTACCAGGTTAAAAAGTGGAAGCAAAGAGCACAACGCAAGATAAATTACCTTTCTAAGTAGTGACAAGAGAAAAGATAAGATAGGAAAGGGCAGAGTAGGAAAAAAGTCATTTTTAATTTAGGGAACTTATAAGCATGTCTGTTTGTAGAAGAATAAAATAATAAACAGGGAACAAGTAAGATACAAACAAGGAGAGAGAAAAGTGATGAAACAAGAATACAGGTGAAGGGGAAAAAAGGGGGGTATCTTTCTTCACAGATAACAATAAAGGTGAGAGTAAGGTACATAAATCTAATGCAGGAAGGAGAAAACTTATAGTTCACATCTAATACTCTCAATGTCCCTAAAGCAAGAAAAGTGATTAAGAACATGGGACGTAAAGAGCATAAGAATGGAAATCTAGATATGTTAAGAGTGGAAAAGCTTTGAAACAGTCACTGTAGAAAGTACATTACATTGATTGGTATTGGGAAAATTACTGTGAACTGCAGTGAAAATCTAGCAAACACAGTACTGGTACAATTCTATGACATCTGTAGCAAGACAGTTAATAGAGCTAACCATAGGGGCGCCTGGGTGGCTCAGTTGGTTAAGTGTCTTCCTCAGGCTCAGGCCATCATCACCAGGTCTTGGATCAAGCCCCTGCATCAGGCTCCCTGCTCAGTGGGGAGTCTACTCCTCCTTCTCCTTCTGCCTCTCCCCCCTCACAAAGCCTCCCCTGTGCTCTCTCTCTCTCTCTCAAATAAATAAAATCTTTAAAAAAAGAAATTAAAAAGCTAACCCTAGAGGGCATAGTGCTGGGAACTGCTAAGTGGTAGAACAAGTAAGTGAGGAATTTTAGAATGGCAGTACTGCACTGTCATAAAGACTGAACATGAGTATCCACACCAGGGTGTGAAGGTAAAACAAGGTGATACAGTTGGAGAAAAAGGGGACATCGACGAACTGATTATTTTCATGGGACAAAGATTAAAAAAGGTATTTTGTCAGACTGAGAGCACTTAAAGGTGAAAGAGTTTTAAGTGATGACTAGAGCTGACCATGGGCAGAGGATGTTCTCGGGGGGAAAAACAGCAGGGAACACAGCAGATAGAAAAGCTGAACAAAGGGTATCATTGAGTAATGTGACACCAGTGCTTCTTGAATTTTAACATGTCTATGAATCAACTGCGATCTTGTTCAAATGAAACTACATTTCTAATAAACTCCCAGGAGATGCCAATATTGCTGGTCTGTGGATCATATTCATAGTGAAAAAATTCTATAAGAGTTCCCCTCAATTCAGGTACTTTCTCCACAATATGCACATGAGCAAGACACTCCCCACCAGTGATGTCTCTCATTCAATGAAGTGACTCTCAAGTGTAGCTTGAAGAGTCTACACAGAAACTCACATTTGCATTCGTCTCTCATTGAATATTACTTTCATACATTAACAGAAACCGTTATTAGCTTCTCAAAAGTTTGTGATATAGCAAAGATAAAAATTTTTCCTCATTTAGCAATGATGCTCTTACCTTTCTGATGCCATATCTCCCAAAAAACTGAATTTCAATTAGGGCTGCAGTCACTATTTTTTTGTTGTTGCTGTTGGACTACATTACTCTGTTACAATTTCTGCATTCACCTTTTAAAAATGGTGCCAAGAATGTAGTAAAAGTGACAAATATGACAAATCAGAAAATAGGACCCTCAGGAACAAGCTGAAAGAACTGAGATTTATCCAGCTTGTAAGTCACTTGGTTGAGGTATAAGTTAATGGTCATTTAAAAAAAAAAATATATATATATATATATATATATCAGGCTTATTCACAGAGTACATATTAATCACTACAATAGCCAAAATAAATAAACAAAACTTCTCTAATTCATAAAATCAAGATTTAGTTACAAATGTAAATAATAGACTTAACAAATTTTCAACATAATAGCTTTCTTCAGTGTAGGATGATTTTAAACGAGGTATTATTTTACAACAAAGACTCAAAAACTAACCTCTAAAATGTATTTCTGTTAATTTCCTGAATAACAGCCAATTCTTATTTGTACAGTTAAGTATATACAATACATAAAGAATTTTATGCAAAGAAGATTACCACAATAACATATGGCTAAAAATTCTAAGAAGCAGTGTGCCAGGTATACCTAATTGTTCACATCTGCATTTACTAACATTCAAGGCAAAGCTCTTCTCCTGGTCTCCTGATTCCGGGTGGAAGATTTTTCTGAAGCAGCATATCTGACCTCCCACTTTCCCTCCAGTTTTTATCCAAGGAAGAAGAACAACTTATCCAATTAGTATGCTTGGAAGAAGAAACAAGGCACGTATAAATTAGTCCTTTCTGGGTCCCCTCTTTGGGATCCTCCTAGCAATAGAAAAGGTACATTCTAGTGTATTGTAGGCCATGTGGTAAACTAGGGTAAGCCTACTGCTGTCTAGCTGAACCAGTAACAGAGGTCAGGGAGAGGAAAGTGTATCTAACTTAGAAGTGAAATACAACTATGGTGAGTGCTGTGAACTGTGTAAGACTGATGAATCCCAGACCTATACCCCTGAAACAAATAGTATGTTTGTTTATAACAAATATAATTTGTTTATAACAAATATAACAAATTATATGTTAATAAATCAAGAAATTTTTAAAAAATTAATAAAAATTTAAAAAAAAAGAAAGAAATAGACTCTTAACTACAGAGAACAAACTGATGGTTACCAGAGGTGGGTGGTGGGCAGAGGCAATGGGGGAAATAGGTGATGGGGATGAAGGACGGGCACTTGTTGTAATGAGCACTGGGTGTTGTACAGAAGTGTTGAATCACTATACTGTACACTTGAAACTAATATAACACTGTATGTAAACTAACTGCGATTAAAACAAAACTTAAAGGAAAAAAAAAAGTGAAATACAAAAGGTCCACAATAACTACACGCTTGTCATATCCCCTAAGTCATCCTTTCATTAAAAATCAAGAATAGGGGCCACTGGGGGGCTCAGTTAGTTAAGCATCTGCCTTCTGCTCAGGTCATGAACCTGGGGTCCTGAGATCAAGGCCTGTGTTGGGCTCCCTGCACAGCAGGGAGTCTGCTTCTCCCTCTCCATCTGCCCCCTGCTCATGCTCTCTCTCTTGCTCTCTACCTCAAATAAATAATTAAAATATTTTTTAAAAATAAATAAAAATCAAGAATAAAGCAGACATTTTGATCTTCAATCAGACTCCAGTGTATCTCTCAAATGATCCAGAGTGAGAAAGAGATAAGAGAGGAATGGCTTATTGTTCCCTCACCCAACAAATCCCAACTATTAGGAAAAAAGATGTTTTACTTATATGCAAGATACTAAGTAAAATTCTTGCTAATGTTGCCCAATATTTAGACATCACAGTTATTATGTCACTATTTAATTATAAAGATACTATGATATAACCTAAAAAGGTTTTGCCCTAAAATCTTACCTTAACAAAACGTTCATATCGTGCCTTCACTATTGGATTATTTAAAATGCTTGTAGCAGTCAAGACACTTTCTCTTTTTATTTGCTCCTTATAAGCCTATAAAAAAATAGAACACACTGAGGTACTTGAAAACCATACCATGAAAATACTTCTATAATTAAAACAACATTGTATGCTCAAATTCTTAGATTTAAATGATTTACTTTCCAGCAAATTAAGCTATAAAGCAACAACAGCTACTGTGATACAATATAAATCATTCATGGATTAAAACAATGAAGATTCAATAAGCCAATCAGACTCATTAAAAAACACTCAGTCACCAAATATGACACATCGAGATCTACTAAATAGCTGCTTTCTCTCCTTCCTACTCCACATGCATGTGCCCCCCCACCCCAACTTTGCCAACTACTAATTTTCGTGCTATCAAAAAAGAATAATTTCTCATACTGCTAGAGTAATTAGTCTTCCTCTGGACTATAGTTAGTATAACACTACATTATACAAAGGAGGAAAAGTAATAATACGGATTGTCTAGTTGCCAAAAAGATGTCAAGGGAATATCTAAAGAGAGGAGAAAGTACAAAGATTTAAAAGACTGTATGTGTTCAAAGTGGCTAACAAAGTCTAAGTTAAATGAGGATCACATCAATACAAAATATGAATTTAAGACTCAGGTATGTTCTATTTAAAACTTAAGTCTTTAGGGGCACCTGGGTGACTCAGTCTGTTAAGTGGCCAACTCTTGATTTTGGCTGTGGTCCCGGAATTGAGCCCGGGGTTGGGCTCCACACTCAGTGGAGACTCTGCTTCAGCACTCTCTTTCCCACTGTCCCCTCCCCACTGCTTGCTTGTGTGTGTGCAAGCACATGCGCACACACTCCCTTTCTCTAAAATAAATAAATAAATAAATCTAAAAAAAATAAAGTCTTTAATACTGGATTTTTAAATTTGCTTCTCAAATGAGCTAGGTCCCCATAATATAAACATACTTATTTGAAATAAACTGGACTAAATAAAATCAACTAATATAAAAGCAAAAATATAACAATCAAAAAGAAAACAGTATATTTTCCCTAGAATTTGAGTAAATTCTACTCAGAAATTTAACAATAGATAATAACTGGTAACACTAGTTTATTTTTCCGAGCCATCTATGTTATAATCAAATCTTTCTTTTTTGATCTAAAACACACATACACACACACACACACACACACACTCCTCTCTCTCCTTCTCTCTTTCCTCATAAAACTGCTTTGTACCAACTTAAAAAAGTGTTCCTGAAAAGAACAATTCAATGGCTATAACTTCCTGAAGGCTTACACTAGGTAAGCTTATACCACATAATGTTTATACCAGTCAGGCACCCATTTTAAGTGTTTTTTATACTTTAACTAACTTAATCTTTAAACGGTTATGTAAGAGTAGAATGATTATCCATCCCCATTTTACAGACAAAGAAAAGTTAATTTACTTGCTTACCACATGTTAAATACTGAACCAGAATGCAAACCCAGGAATTTGTGCTCCATAGGTCAATCTTAACAACCATGCCTTACTACGTTAAACTGCCCCTCCAGATTATCTTTAGTTTTTCACAAAGGAGATTAATAGGGCTGTACGCAAGCAAGTAGGTGTGAAACAATGGCTTTAAAGGACAATAAATTGACAAATAATTCAATGACTTCATTAAGATAGATCAAAACTTACCTGCTTCCCTTTGATATGATCAGGAGATTTTAAGTGCTGCTGCACTGAGCTGTGTAAAGCAGGGATATACACACTGCATGCACTGCAGTGAACAGTCTCTACTTTCATCATGTGATCATCTGCAGTAACACCTACAAAACATAGCCAGTTATACATAAGAAAAGTAATGATTGGGGCGCCTGGGTGGCTCAGTGGGTTAAAGCCTCTGCCTTCGGCTCAGGTCATGATATCAGGGTCCTGGGATCAAGCTCCACATAGGGCTCCCTGCTCGGTGGGGGGCCTGCTTCCCCCTCTCCCTCTGCCTGCCTCTCTGCCTGCTTGTGATCTCTCTCTGTATAAATAAATAAAATCTTTAGAAAAAAAAAGGAAGAAAAGTAATGATTTACATATTCTTATTTCCGACAAAACAAATTTTTATTGTTTCCATGGTTATTTATAACCCCTTCTTCCCAAAAAAGGACCAAAGTATGTAGATTATGTTAAGTCTTTCTACCACATCTCACAAATCTGCACAGATTAAAAATATGGATAACGGATAAAATTATAAAGTATGACATTATATTTCCTATTCACCGTTATATAATCATGTTCTAAGGCCTAGAAGTCCATCCCCAAAATATATTATATAAAAGACATGTTGATTTCTGTAGTAAGAAAAAAATTTTCTAGTAAATGTGGGTGGGCAGGGATAGGAAAAAAGATGTCAAGATTGTATTCACAAGAAACAAATTTATAATAGATAAAGGTATAAATATATGGAAGGGAGAGGTGTGAGAGAAAATGGCACTTTATAGGAATTCCAAGTAAGTCAGTATTGCTGGGGCACTGAGAATAAAGAAAAGACAAAAGAGAAAAAAGAGCAGGACCTATACCATGGAGGTCTTTGCATGTGAGGCATAGGAATTTGCAATTTATCCTGTAGAGAATGGGAAACTAACTAAAATTCTTGAATAATATAAATCATGTAGTAGAATTAGAGGTAAGAAAGAAAATAATAATTGCCAAGAAAATAATAACTGCCAACAGATAGAGATTTAAACAAATATAATATTTAAAAAGGTAAAGAAGCAGCCCTGGAAGATATTTAAAAGACAGAAGTGATAAGATACAATGTTACAGATATAGTAAAGTAAAATTACGTAGGACTAAGTTCATACTTCTGATTCTGATGATGGGGTCAACTTCCAAGGTAAATAAAAGGCCAACAGGGTTTTTGTTTTGCTTTCTTTGTGGGGTGGAGGATGCTCTAAGAGTATACAAATTTTTTTGACACACAGATTTTTGTGAGACTGCTAAAGAGAAGTCAGTAGGCAGTTGGCTGTCTGAAACTAGGGTTCAGAGGAGAGACCTCTGCTAGGGATATAATGTATAAGTAATCAACAGAGAGGGGTTAATTTAAGCTCTGCAATAGATGAATCATGAGGAAGGAATAAAAAAAGAAGATAATGGAACTAAGGAAGAGCAGCGGGAAATACCAATTTCTAAAAGCCTCATAGAAAAAGAAAAGTACAAGCACAAAACAGTAAGGGAATAAAGAACATCAGGACAGTGATATACCACAGAATCCAGGGGAAGAAGCAGATTCACAAACAACAGTAAAAAATGCTATAGAAGTAAGAAAATGGTTCAGAAGAACCTCCTGAAGTTGGTGTCAGAAATCTCTATCAGAGCAGTTTCAGGAGACCACTGGTAACAGAAAGTGGTCTCCTGTGGAAAAGTAGTAATGGGCGGTGAATAAACACATCAGTGTGGACTATGCTTGAAGAAGCATGGTTGTTAAGGAGAAAAGCAAGTTTTAAGGGAACTATTGTCTGTTTTTCTTTTCTTTTCCTTTGTTTCTTTGGAGATTTTTAAGATGAAAGTGTAGGCTTCAGAAACATAAAAAAAGAAAGCCTAAAAAATAGAAGAGTTCACTATTTGAGTAGATGTCCTTAAAGAGATGAGAAGGAATTAGACAGACAGAAGACAGATGGAAGAATCCACTTCCATCTAGAGGAAAAGCTGATTTTTCTTATAATTGAAGTGAGATACATAATGGGAGATAGTGATAAATCTGTAAGCATGAGAAGAGGAAGTCAAAGGAGTTCATCTCTAATAACCTACTCATGGCTACCACATTTTGACTATGTACTTGATCACTCTAGTGGGCATCATTTACACTGAACTAGGGTCTGGTATGTAAAAAAACACATGTAAATTTCTAAAATCATTTGTTTAAATACTTACCTTCCATAACATCTTTTTCAATTATTTTAGCTACTTCTGTTTGATTATTTGTCTGTTGCTTACGAATAGATGTTTTCTTGAATTTATTCACCATACATTCCTATAAAAAAAAAATAGGAAGAAACCCAGAAAGTTTTCAGTGAGCACTTAGAATATGCTTAGCATCAAACTAACTCAGCCTACGGAAGATAACATCTGTTACATAAGAACTAGTATCTGTTCTCAAGAAGCTTACAATTCAGTTGAAAAAGACTATCATAAAATACAAAGAAAGTACTAGAACACTTTTAAAAAGTATTTGCTTTCAAAATATATTTTCTATCAACAATAGCCAAACTATGGAAAGAGCCCAAATGTCCACTGACTGATGAATGGATACAGATGATGTAGTGTATATATACAGTGGAATATTACTCAGCCATCAAAAAGAGAAACTGTGCCATTTGCCATGATGTGGATGGAGCTAGAGAGTATTATGCTAAGCGAAATAAGCCAGTCAGAAAAGACAAATACCACGGGATTTCTTTCACTCATATGTGGAATTAAGTTAAATTTGGAAATAAAACAGATGAACATAGAAAAAAGGAGGGGTGGAGGGGCGCCTGGATGGCTCAGTCGTTAAGCGCCTGCCTTCGGCTCAGGTCATGACCCCAGGGTCCTGGGATCCAGCCACACATGGGGCTCCCTGCTCAGCAGGAAGCCTGCT
Source organism: Procyon lotor (assembly GCA_028646535.1). Classification (NCBI taxonomy): domain Eukaryota; kingdom Metazoa; phylum Chordata; class Mammalia; order Carnivora; family Procyonidae; genus Procyon; species Procyon lotor. The sequence goes on along the minus strand of CM053606.1, from coordinate 65,403,497 downwards.
TCTCCCGCTACCATTCCCTCTGCTTGTGTTCCCTCTCTCGCTGTGTTTCTGTCAAATAAATAAAATCTTAAAAAAAAAAAAGAAAAGAAAAAAGGAGGGGTGGGGAGAGGGAAACAAACCAAGAGACTCAACAATAGAGAACCACCTGAGGGTTGATGGAAGGAGGTGGGTAGGGGATGGGCTAGATGGGTGATGGGTATTAAGCAGGGCACTTGTTATGATGAGCACTGGGTGCTGTATATAAGTGATAAGTCACTGAATTCTATTCCTGAAACCAATATTGCACTGTACGTTAACTAGAATTTAAATAAAAATTTGAAAGAAAAAAATATATTTTAGGCATAAAGAACAAGAGAAATCAAAGACAGCTAGAAGAGTTAAGAGGTCTTCTCAAGGCAGTTTGAGTACCTAAGTCCTAAATGGTAACTAGGAACCAGTTGAGGAATGAAATTACAGAAAGAAATGTTCATAAAGGTACACAATTCCGAAAGGATATGGAGGAATGAATGATCATTGTATTTCTAACCTGTAACAATTCCATGCTGTTGTCCAAATTAACTGTACAATTAGCAGTCCAGCTCTAGTCCCTTCTTTAAGCACCCCTGACCCCAACTATCCTCCCCTTCTCCAAACCCCTCTGCCTACACTCTCACTCCTGGCCCTTCAACTTAACTGTGCCATCTGTGGATATACAAGCGCTTTCTCTTCCCAACTGCTGTTAGTTCACAGAGGGTAGTATCTGTGTCTTTGGTCCCTGCACAGCACCTTTTGTTAAGTATTCAAGAAAAACTGCTGAACTGGTGACCACACACTGGTAATATAAAGGACACCAAACAGATACCGGCTCTCTGGCTCTGAATTCAGACTGGCAACTACCTGAAAGAGTCACTATGCTGCTCTGAGCGTGATCTTTCATGATAAAAAGGGGTTGTGATGAGGCTCAAATAACACAATGAATGAAAGTACCCAGCACGGCATAAGGAACAGAGTAGACTCTCAATGAATGATAGCTGATTCTACATGAATAAACAGCTGTTAAAGGAATTCTTTTCCTGACACCTCTGCTAGAAACTAACATGAAAAACAAAATGTTCTTTCAAATTACAAATCTAAAATCTATTACAGAGGAATTCACATTTAATTCTGGGCTATTTTTTTAAAGAACTCTTTAAGTAAACAGTACACTAAATTTTTAGAAACTTAAAATGGGAGAGATGGGAAACTGAAAAAGTAAGAAATTAAAATATCAGCTAAAGTGCTTCTCAAAAACAGATACTTACATGCAAAAACTCCATAACTACTTTATCAAATTTGGTTTGTTTCTGAATATGATCTAGTGTTTCCTGGTGTGAAGAACTTTCCAGGTGTAGTTCAATATCTTTTTCTTCAAACGTTCGGAATTTACAAAATGAACACGTGAATGCCATTCTATAAGAAAAAAAAAGTTTTCTTTAAATATTACCTTATTAACCTAGAGTTCATAAGACCATACCAATAAAACTAATTTTACCAGCATAAATGATTTCCTTTATTCCATTTTATGACTGATCTAAATTTAGCTGATGTCGGAAGAATCAATATTTCTATAAATACCTATTTGGACAACACTGTTATTATACCACTTTGCATTTCTGGCCCACCCTAGAGCTTTTGGGTAAAAAAAATGGATATCAGTGGATTTACTTATCTGCTCCTAAGCTATCCACTTCAAGCCTAGACTAGTTAGAAATACAAAGCAAACTTCAAAAAAATACCAAGTCCCAAAGTTCCACTACTTATTTTATTTTCTGTTCCACTCTTAAGCTTGCAATCCACCAAGGTAGTATCAACAAAGCCAGGTGGACACCAGAAAAACATAATTCACTCCCCTGGAGCTCTAGGGTGAGCAAAAGCCTGTCCTCTAGGGACCACTTCAAGATGACTGATAAGCCTGCACCAGACAAAATTAGAAGCTCAGGAGCCACTTCAATATGAATTTCCCCTTTTCCTCAATAAAGTGTTCCCATCTTATGTATTCTTATTATTTCCTTTTCCTTGAATTATGAAAATGGTTTCTTAACTGGTTTGTCTCCAGTCTCCATTTTCCAATTAATTCTTTATATCACTATTATATTTATATTTATTTTCCTGGTTAAGATTATGGGATCTGGAGCCTACTGCTAAGCTGATATTCTAGTCCTCTTGTGTGATGTCGGGCAAATTACTTAACTTCTCTGGGCCTTAGTTTTCTGATCTTAATGAGATGAGAATCCTTACAGAAGTACTGTGAGGATTAAAAAAAATTAACATATAGAAAACCCTTAGGACAGTTCCTAGCACACAGTAATAATTCACATAATAATTGTCACTTCCTAACGGAGGCAACAGCATTTCACTGTTCAAAAGACTTACCGGCTTCATGGACATAAGCCTCAAAAAACAAAGTCAAAACACTTTCAGCTGCCATTTAAGAAAGTTTTTAATCTCTCCTGTATCTTTTTGGCTTCACCCACTAAATACCTTTAATAGTATCTGGCACATGGTATGTCTTCATTGTTTAAATTAGATTACACTTTTCAATCCACACTAGATTCATTTTCAATCTACGCAGCTTTCCATTTCCTGAATATCAATGAAATATCCGTTTCTTTGCTTTGACCTTGAACCATGCCCTCTATCTGGGCTGCCTACCAGCTCCTACTGCAATCCTGCTCTCCCTGAGTCAGCTGAAATACCATCTCCATCCATCTCTCTGATTGTCATGCACTCCTACTGAGAAGTCATCTCCTGAAACACACTTTGTACTTCTCTTTTGGCACTCTTCCCATTGTCGTTTGACTATACCTCTCACACCCCTGTCCTCTTGAAAGCATTCAAATACCCACAAAGAACTATCATAATAGTTATTTACTGTCAATCTCTTATCCTCCTAACTCAAAATAAAACTGTTCTGATAAATTAAAATAATTTTAGACTATTGTATTTTAAATGATTCTTATCCTAAAATGACAATTTAATTGAAATGATATTCTTTGGCTTATATCCTCAGATTTATATTTAGAGTTATGGAGAAAAAGCTAAATCAAAGTTCAGTTCTTTCATTTTCTCCAAGTCACACATTTATTAACATGGATATATCCTATCCAAAGCTACAATTTTTAAAGGGGGAAGTATTCATAGGGTAAATAGAAAAATTAATCTTATTAATTTAAAACATCTCCAGATTCCTACATATCTGAAACAGAATTCATTTCAATTTGTTTCCACTCCTGTCAAAAGAAGGAATTCTAACCATAGTGGCAGAGATACTCATAAAGATCAAAACCAGCTGCCTCTTAAAAACTAGAACTTTTTTTTCATGAGTTAATTCTTAATAAGCTTAATCCTACTGTTTACAAATTGTGAGTAACAAATCAGAAAGAACATAGGACAAGGTTATTGAAGTTGGATACAAAGATTATACAAGTACAGTTGACCCTTGAACAACAGTGGTTTGAAATGCGCATGTTCCTTGTATGCAGATTTTCTACAGCACAGTTCTATAAATGTATTTTCTCTTCCTTAGGATTTTCTTAATATTTTCTTTCCTCTAGCTTACTTTATTGTAATAGAGTATATAATACCTGTAACATACAAAATATGTGTTAAATCAACTGTTTATGTTACCAGTAAGATTTCTAATCAACAGGTAGCTATTAGCAGTTTTACAGGAATCCAAAGTTACACATGGATTTGTGACTGGGTGGAGGTTAGCACCCCAACCCCCATGCTGTGTATGGGCCAACTTTAATACCAAGCTGACTAAAATCAAAGACAGTCTAAGCAAACAAAAAAATCAGGGGAATTCAGTGCCAGTGAATTTTCTTTTACTATATTTTACATAAATAAAATCAACATATATATTAAAACCAAGTAGTAACAAAGAATATCCTATTTAACATGGAAGAAAACAGATAATTTAAAAAATATCTCCACAGAAAGGTCCGCAGATGCTGCTCTTAAAAATGTTATCTTCTGAACTAGCAAAGTTTTAAACATCTAGAAAATACACTAATGTGTAACATTTCATTCCCCTCACGCTATACAAAACAATTTAACTTTTAAAGAGCAAAACTAGGGGTGCCTGGGTGGCTGTAGGTTAAGCAACTGTCTTCAGCTCAGGTCATAATAAGAGTCCGTGTCAGGCTCCCTGCTCAATGAAGAGCCTTCAGCTCAGGTCATGATCTCAGGGTCCTGGGATCGAGCCCCACATTGGGATCTCTGCTCAGCGGGGAGCCTGCTTCCCTCTCTCTCTGCCTGCCTCTCTGCCTTCTTGTGATCTCTCTCTCTCTCTCTCTCTCTCTCTCTGTAAATAAATAAATAATCTGAAAATAATGATGATGATGATGATGATGATAATGATAAAGAGCAAAACTATTCTGAATAGAAAATACACTGAATTTACTTTTTAAATTTTATAATCGTTAGCTTCCTAGCATAAGCAGTAATTTAAGAGAAAGATAATGGAAAAAATATCAATTACTGTCCTTTAAAAAAATTTCTTTAAGCTTTCTCATAAATATTTTACATGTTGCATGTATCACTTTCTACTTTGCCTGTGTTTTCTCCATGTTAATACACGCTTTATAACCTTCATTTCAATAACAATGGCCTAAGGAAAGTGTCAAAACTTATATATACTTGACCACTTGCTATCACTGGTATTTGTTTCATGTTTGGAGCTATTATAATCAATGTTGTAAAGGGCATCTTTTTAGATTAAACTCTTTTATACTTTATATTATTTTCTTGGAGAGATCACCAATTATAAAAAAATTCAAAACATTTTTAAAAACTGCTAAATTGGGATCACCTGGGTGGCTCAGTCAGTTAAGCTTCTTTTTTTTTTTTTTGTCAGTTAAGCTTCTGACTCTTATTTAGGCTCATGTCAGGATCTCAGGGTTGTGAGATGGAGCCTGCTTAATATTTTCTCTTCCTCTCCCTTTGCCTGCCCCTCCTCCCCTCCCTCTCAAATTGCTTCCCAGTAAGTATAACCATATTATTTGGTTATCAGCAAATTATAATATAATTATAATTTGTGCTTTGAATATATCCTTGTTAGTAAATCAATGTTTCTTTTCTCCTCACTAATAAAATACCATGCTATTATTTAAATGTCCAGTTTATCTTACAGTGGGTTTCAACATTTTCCTGAAAATTATTAACTAGCTGGTGTTCCTTCAGCCAATCATGTATTGAGCATTTTTTCCTATTTAAAAAAAAAAAACAATGGTTGGGGGTACTTGGGTGGTTCAGTGCGTTAAGCATCTGACTCTGATTTCAGTTCAGGTCATGATCTCACGATTGTGAGATCCAGCCCCACATCCAGTTCCTAGCTGAGCATGGAATATGCTTAAGATTCTCTCTTTCCCTCTGCCTCTGCCTCTCCCCCTACTCTCTCTCTCTCTCTCAAAAACAAACAAAAAAACAAAACAAAAAAAACTGGTTGGGTGATATTTATCTTAGACATTAATCATTTCTTGTGTTTATATTTTCCAAGTGTGTTTGCTTTCAAGTTTTAAATTTTTATTTAAATTAATGTGGTCATTATTTCCTTTGTAGTAATTTATTCCATAACTTTTAAGCCTAGGGGAAAAAAAAAACTTCTGCAGTGATTATTTATAAATATGCTATTTTAGTTTCCTGTTATTTTCCATTTTGTAGGTTCTTTAATCCACCTGGATTTCATCCTCACTGGTATAAGAGGATCTAAACTATTTTGCTTCTTACTGGGTTCAGTTGTTCAAGCAATCCTTCTCCCCTACTTTTAATTCCCCTTTTGTTTGCAACCTCTTCTTTATTAAATGTTATCTTCTTACATATATATAACACATGTATTTACAAGTTAATAATTCTATTACACTCAACCTTTTTCTGGTACCACATATTTTTAACTATTATAGCTTTATAATGTTTCAATTATCTAGAAAAGCTAGATACTCTTCTTTTACAGAATCTTGTTTGGAATCAAGATTGACAATACCTGTTACATTTCTAAACATCATATTCCTATCCAAGAATATCACTATGTCTCCATGTACTACTCAAAGCTCAAGACTTTGTGGTTTTCTTCCTGTTATGACATGTATTTCTCTTTAAGAATGCTGCATTTCCAGGTATCTTTTACTTTTCAATTACCAGTATGAATGGAACTATTTTCTTATATTTTCTAAGTAGTGACTGCACACAAATACCAAAGATCATTGATCAAACCTTTCATTTGACCCTCATGAATTTTTTTTACATTCCAATTGATGTATTTGCATTTTCTAGGAAACCGTTTTTAACGAGACCAATTTTCAGACTCTACTAAGCACAAACCTGTATCCATCTCCATATTTCTCACTGTTTTTTTCTCTTCTGCGCCTCTGTTTCTCTCGCCGAGCCTCAATTCGCCGCTTTTCTTCTTCCTCATTTTTAGGATCAGTTTTTGCTAGGATATCAGCAAAAGTCAAAACTAAAAATCATTTTTCCAATCTCTTCTTTTCAGTTTTCACTTCATAAAGTATAGACATGCAAGGTTTACTTGCTGACCACAATCTAAATTGAACTCACCAGAAAAATCAGAGTTTGAGATTAACTAGTATTTCTGTAACTTAATTCATTTGAATACCATCATGAATTCAATGCTTTTAGATAATTTTTTCATGTTCATATGACAAACTACATGGTGATTACAATTGTAGACGTTAAACCCGTGAATCACCTATTATAGTACTAATCAGTCATGAACATCAAAATTACCCAAAGATACTTTTTAAAAAAAGCATATGCCCTGGGGTGCCTGGGTGGCTGTCAGTTAAGCCTCCAATTCTTGGTTTTGGCTTAGGTCAGGATCTCAGGTTTTGACAGAGTCTGATGCAGGCTCTGTGCTAAGGGAGGAATCTGCCTGAGATTCTTCCCCCCAGCCCACCTACCCCTGGCTCCTCCCCCCAGCCCGTACACTCTGTCTCTCAAATAAACAAACAACAAACAGATCTTTAAAAATCCACATGCCCTTGTCCAGCTCTCTTGGCTAAAACCTTATTTAGGATGGAATCAGAACATCTATATGTTTTAAAATTAAAAGGCTTCTCACATGATTTTGATTCAGAGTTTTGTCTTGGGTGTTATATTTATTGTTGGGAGCTATTGCTGAGGATATAGTATTGTCCCATTACACAGAATCCCCTTTAGAGGACAAA
>CM053606.1:65370591-65395795 GCA_028646535.1 Procyon lotor | reverse complement strand
CCTCAAATGGTCCTTTTAGATGGTAGTTTAGGTGCTTACCTCTAGAGCCACTTATAAGCTGTGTGAACTTGAACTAATTAAATAACCTCTTCAGGCCTTTGTCTCTAGTCCTAAAAAAGGAGGATAGATAGGAAGAGTATCTCCTAGGGTTGCTGTGAGGACCAGAAGGGAACACAGGTGAAGTACTTAGAGCGGACCCTGGCCCAGCTAGGGCACTCTGCACAGGTTGCTATTATCAGTGTGATTAACCCGCTGCTAGAAGAGTTCCTCACTTGACCATCACAACTCAGCAAATGATATTAAGTGCTCTCTGTAAGTTTTTATTGGACAGAACTTCCTTGAAACCTTATTGTGCCCCTCCATCCCTACAGACACATCCGGAGTGGCTTCAGATTCCTCTTCTGTCACAGTCATTAATTTTGAATCCAATGTCAAGTTTGCTATTGTCCTCTGCTGTCCCCTTCCTATTTGTTTTCCCTAGGGTATAAGGGAAGCAGACAACTTTTTACATCCTGGACCATCAGGGTGATCTTTCATTATCTGTCCTTGGTAGAGCTCTTACCAATTTTACCTTTAAAATGTTTTTGAAACATTTAAAAATTCTTTTTTAAAAAATATTTTTGTTTATTTATTTGACAGAGAGAGATCACAAGTAGGCAGAGAGGCAGGCAGAGAGAAAAGGAAGCAGGCTCCCCACTGAGCAGAGAGCCCGATGTGGGGCTTGATCCCAGGACCCTGAGACCATGAGACCATGACCTGGCCGAAGGCAGAGGTTTAACCCACTGAGCCACCCAGGCGCCCCTAAACATTTAAAAATTCTTACCAATTTTACCTTTAAAAATGTTTTTATTATTTTTCTTGTTATCAAAGTAATATGTGCTCAACATGAAAACAATGCAAACACACAGAACTTTGTAACCGGAAGTTGACGGCTGTAGTGATACCACATCTTGAGATAACCATTGTTAACTGCTTCTTATATGTACTTCCAGATTTCCTCGAAGTGTCTGTTTAATAACATGTATGTTTTGAGACCAAAAATGCAAACAAAAATGGGATCATGCTATCTACATTGTTCTGCCGTTTGCTTTTTTCCCTTACAGATTTTGGACACTCTTCCATGTACAAATAGATTTATCTTATTTTTATTAGTGGCTACATACAGTTTCCTTTTACAGATCTAGCAGACCTTGATTAAATAGTTTCCTACTGGGATTCGGTTACTAGACTTACACACTATTACATGTTTTGTTATTACAAATGATGCTACGACAAATATGCCTATATATATGTTTTTATACACTTCTGCAAATATCTCTAAACTACATCATTTTTGCATATACAAGCCTGAAGTATAAATTCCTAGATGTGGAATTACCTGGTCAAAAAATCACACACATACTTATTTTTTCCAAAATCGCCAAACTGTCCTCCAAAGGGATTTGCCCAGTTTGTACTCATGCGTATAGTACGTGTGACTACCTGTTTCTCCACATTTGACTCTTTCCTGAATACTACTTTTTTCCCTCTTCAATTTATACCAATCTTGAAATCATATTTCCCTCGGATCTAGAATCATAGTTTAAAGCCCAGGGAAGATCAAAACATGGAAAAAATGTTTTTACAAACAGCAAAACGTTCCAAATTAGTTCTAATAGTGGGGTGTTTTCAATCAAAATATTACACCAGTAGATGTTAACAGTTTTAAAACTGCTCTAACCTCCCAGATGAGCAAATCTGGTACTGTGATTAAATCACTTGCCACACAGCCCCTGCCCACACACCTCTATCTTGGCTGGGTGTGTGGAATAGGAGAGGCTGCTGGTATGTGAGGGACAGGGCAAGGAAAGTGAGAAAGGCAGAGGTCAGAAGGGCTCAAAATCTGGTGTCATGTTCTAACTAGTCTAGAACAGTCCCTTGAGCATGCTCTGGACCTCAGTTCATACTCCTCCCTGCCAGGGCTGCCCTTCATTTTCAGTGCCTGATCCATCAAGGGCTCACTATGCCAGGGTCCCTTCTATGCCCCTGTTCTCTCCCAAGCCCTTCCTGAAACCCTAGAAAACCATTCTTTGTAAGGCCTTGCTGTATCTGAACACACATCTTTCTGAGTACCCCCACCGCGTTTTGCGCAGCATGTTTACAAAGAGCATTGGAACACTGAGTAAATGTTGATTGAACATTCACTGACATGGAGGGATCCTGATAGAGATGAAACTTCCCATTGTTCACAGAAAAGGGTGGATTCCGACAAAAGCAGACACTTTAGTATTGGCTGGAACCATTCGTCTTGTAATAAACCAACAATTCCAAACATCCCTCCTGGCCTTACTTCTTTATTCTTGCTTCTCCCCACCCACGAGAAAGACGGGAAATCCATTTCGATCTCACAACAAAAACAAGAGGATAAACTATCAGGTTGGAAAACACCTCTTAGCAGAGAACAACCTTTCATCTGCCTGCCTCAGACACAAGACAATTCTGGCAAAAAGGAATGAGGAGCAAAGAGTAGACTCGGATTAAAACAGGAACGGGCTCTCCAATACATCTTTAATATCAGAGACGGAACAAATGAGGCTGGGAAGCTATTCGTGCCAAGATAAAGTTGTGAGTGCCCTAGTTCCGAGGCAAGTACTTTCTCCTAGAGATGGAAGCTGCTTAAATGACTTTTACGCAATTCCCCCCTACCATTTCATTGCCTTTCACCCTAAGTCTTAATATCACAGTTTCAGTCAAAAGGATAAACCCAGGAAGGGCGAAGGTTGCTGACCTTGCCCCGCTCCAGCCAGGCGACAGCAGCTGCCTGGCACGGCGCCCCGTTCAGGTAGGCGTTTGACAGGTAAGTCTTTTGGCGACCGGCGATCTTCCCCGCCCCATGCACCTGCTCGGCGTCTGGCTGCCTCTCGCCGCCGGTCCCCGACCGTGGGCCACCTAACCGGCCGCGCAGCCCCCTCCGGGGAGCCGGCCCGCTGCGGGCGCGGCCCGGCGGCCGGGGGAAAGTGCTCGCCGTCACATGGAGGCCCGGGCCCGCCCCATTGGCTGCGGCCGAGCCAGTCGCGGCGCTCGCTGGCTGCGGTTGGTCCCGGAGCTGCAGCGCCTGCACGGGCCCGGAGTCCATGTTACGCTTTGTCTAATTCCCCCCGTTACAGAGTCATGTGCTGCTGCTCCCGTCGCCGCCGCTGCCGCCGCCCGTGGTGCCCCGGCTCCTCCGCCGCGCTTCGAGGTGGCAGCCGCGGGCGGGGCCTCGGGAGCAGGGTCCAGGGCGCCGCGCGCCTCCGCCGCCCCGGCGCGTCCCGGTGCAGCCGCCGCCCGCCGCAGGTGATGCCGCCACCTCCCGCCTCAGCATAAGCCGTGGCTCGGCGGCCAAGCTGCCCGGGCTGCCCCCCAAGGTTGGTGCGCGCCTCTCCCGGGCCGGGGCTGGGGCCGCGCAGGTGGGAGCCGCCCCGGCGGCGAAGCGCGCCCCTTCCCCGGCGCAGGCGTCCTGCCCCGCGGCGGGCGCGGAGGCTGCGGCCGGGAACTCGCAGCGAGGGGCGGGGGCCGGAGGGCGGGGGGACAGGGGCGGCGCGCGGGGCAGCGCGGGGCGCGCGTCTGCGACCGCCCGCGCCCGGAAGACTGTGCCGCTCCGTGCAGGCTGGAGCGGCGGGCGCCGGGGACGCCCGGGCCGGCGGCGGCGGGCCCTGGGAGAGGAGAGTGCGGACCGCCTCCCTTCGGCTCCCCCTCGCGCGCGCTCCCAGCTCTCGGCCTCGTCCGCGCAGGCGGGAGGGCGGGGAGACCCGGTTTCGGCTCCGCCGATTCCTCCCGGAGGTGGGTGTTTGGTGTCTGGCCTTGCTGGCCCGGAGCCCAGAAGGTGAGCCCTTTAACTTCTCCAGAAACGCCTCCCCCCCGCCTGCTTCCCGCGCCGGGTGGGTTGGGCGGGGAATGAGGGCCGCGCCCCGCCCCCCGCGCGGGAGGGAGGGAGCTGGGGGCCCGCAGGTGCACCCTGCCCGCCGCGGGCCATCTCCGGGTTGGGTACCGGTATAATCCGCTTCTAGCTTGTTTGAAGGCGTGGGCACTTGGGACCGGGACTTCTGCTAGTATCCTAGCGAGGGGCTTGGGAAGGAGGGCTGGGGGAAGTTGCTTCCTGGAGGGTTGATAAAGGCCTTCCTCTTAATGGCCCCCCTAATTTGGGGTATTCTTTAGGGATAAAGAAATCAGGGTTTTGGCTTTAGGCGGGCTGTTTTTTGGGTGTTTTGTTTTGTTTTGTTTTTTTGTGGGTTTCTTAAAAAGCCAGCCGCAGTGAAGAAGAGCGGCTGCTGCAGGTTCCAGGGAGGAGAGGTAGGTCCCTGCTGTAGAGGAAGAGGTGGGGATTTGCGGTCTTGATGGGCACGCCGCTGTTGGGGGGTTGTGTGGCAGAAGGTGGGGAGGTAGGGCTTCAGGAAAGAAAAAAAAACCCGCAAAGGTGAGAGGGAACGAGCACTCAAGAGGTAGGCAGATAGATGGAGAATAGTGACTGGGGAGTCCTGCTGTGTCCTACTAGTCCGACTATGGGGCCCAACTTGAGCTGCTTGGACTCATACGTGGCTCCCTCTGCTTTGTAGATTTCTTCCTTTCCTCTTCCTCGAATTTGAAAAATATTTCGTATTGAGCAGAGAGAGCTACGGGGACCTATTCTGAAAGAGCTACAGGAGTAAGGAGAGAGCTGACTCCTGGAAACTTTCCTTAGATTTGATAAAATTCCATTCAGACATCCTATATTGAGCACCTATTTTGTGTTCTGTGCTGGACTTTGGAAGAGTCTGGATAGGCAAGGCTTTGCCGTCTGCAGTAATGGTGAGGGCTGTTTACCTCAGAAACAACCAAAGGGCACTTCCAAGTGCCAAAGATGACAGTGATTCAGACCTTCCCCACCACAGCTTCTGGGACCTCTGCTTTTTACTAACCTGTGGGAAGAATCCTGCACCATAACCTAAATGAGGTCTTTAGACAACATTTCTTTTTACTGTCCACAAATACTGACCTACCATCAGCTAGGAAAGGGTTAGAGTTGTCACTTCTCCTGTCTTCCACATCAGTTGACTAAAACCCTGTTAAAATTCCAAAGGGAGGAAAGGTCCTGAGATGAGTTAAAGTAAAGATCCAGCAAAGTTGATTTGGAGTGTTTGATATCTATAGGTTAGGAAGGGAGCATCCTGTCAAATGATTAAGTAATCCATGGAGCTGAAAAAAAAAAAGAATTAGAAATCTTGAATTGGCATGGTTTACTTATATATTTGAACATTTTATCTTAGATTTGTCTCGTTTTTATTGAGGGTGTGTGCGCGTGTGCACTTTGTTGATTAAAACTTAACACATTAGCAGGTGGAGAGGAGACTGTCCTTAGATGACCCAGTCCCCCAGTCTCTTCCGTTACCGTGTTTGGTGAATGACGCAATGAGCAATGAACGGAAGAAGTATGGATCCATGTTCGCATCTTTTCCTCCTTGCCGAGGTTTACAGAATTTTAAAAAACTTGGTCAAAACTTGGCCTTTCGCCCTTAACTTTTATATTGTGCTGAGCTTTTTTGATTAATTTCACAACATTTTGATGTGTTTGTCTTGTCCCGGTTGCTAAATTGTTTGGGTAGCTGTGAGATGGAAGTTAGACTTGGTTCCATCCCAGTCATGTAGGTAGATAGGTAGGCGCTGTGTATGAAAAAGTCAAAGTTTTGTTCAAACCATGTACTCAGGATCACATGTGCTCTTGAAATGGTAGTTGGTAAGGGATTTCACGTATTTTCCACGTGTAATTGGAGCTGATGTTCTAAGAGCTGACATTCTAAGAAACACCAGTTGGTATTTATCGAGCACCAACAGCAAACACAACCAGAGTGGGTGCTGTGGTTCCTTAACAAGAAAGGAGAGGATTCATGTACAAATAGAGGGCCAGTAAGATAGGTATAGGTGAGGACACCAGCAGCAGCAAAGGATTACATTTTTCTAAAAGGTTAAGGAATACGCAAATGGAAAGGGTGTTTTGGAGCCAGATGAAAGTGTCGTGTGCTTTGGGAAAAAGGGAAGGAGCATGTATGAGGGGAAGCAGTGAGCTTTGTCACCAGTCACAGATAGTAAATAGGTTTGCCTGGCTGGAGCAGAGAACATGACTGATGAAGGTGGGGGGAATCTAGTCAGTGGAAAACTTGAACCACACGTCAGTGGTGTTAATCATTTGCCTCAAAAAGAGTAATTCTCCACAAGGGGTGATTTTGCCTCCCAGCAAACATTTGGCAATGTCTGGAGACTTTTTTTGGGGAGGGGGGAGGTTATAGCTGGGAGGCAGGTGCTACTGACATCTAGTGGATAGAGGCCAGGAATCCTGCTGAACATCCCTCCTGCCATGTCCAAGACAGCTCTCACCCCAAAGAATTATCCTGGCAAAATGTTAGTAGTGCCAGGGTTGAGCTACTCTGCTCTGGACAGTCAATGGAAAGGTTACTGTGAAGTGAAGTTACATCTCAGAATAGGCATTGAAGGAGGTGAGGGTTTTTTGTTTTTTTTTTTTAAGATTTTATTTATTTATTTGACAGAGAGAGGGAGATCACAAGTAGGCAGAGAGGCAGGCAGAGAGAGAGAGAGAGGGGCAAGCAGGGTCCCCTCCCAGCAGAGAGCCCGATGTGGGGCTCGATCCCAGGACCCTGAGATCATGACCTGAGCTGAAGGCAGAGGCTTATACCACTGAGCCACCCAGGCGCCCCAAAGGAGGTGGTTCTTGACGTGTGAGAAGGGATGTCAAGGTTGGGAAGCCAATCTAGGAGGTTTCTGCTGTGCTCAGTCCTGAAGCGATTAGAATCTGGGCAAAACCTAATCAGAGGAAAGGGGCATTTTCAAGAGATCGTGGCAGATGAGCCAACAGGGCAGTGAAATACTGGGTAGGTGGGGAATCAGAGGCTCAGAACTGGAATTTTAGAGAGGTCCTGGTCTAACTTCTTTAGTAAATTTTTACACTTGCTAGGCAGCCTCTATTTAACCACCCCTAGAACAGGGAACTCTGTATTTACAAGACATGCTATTATATCTTTGAAATATGTATGATAATTATTTGAGCTGAAGACTGCCTCCTGGAAACTTCCCACATCAGCAGGACAGCCCTTTGTCCTTTCCCAAAGACAGTATGATGTATCCTTCCCCTTTTCTCCGTGCAAAATAGTCCACTTCTTTTCGTAATCCTGTGTGGGACATGGTTTCTAGATGTCTTATTTCTTAGCATCTCTCATGGTGGGTAATAGTGTCAGGAATTGGATACAGTAACTGAAATGTGTTCTGGGCAGCAAAGAGTCAGTAGGACAGCTGTTTACTGAAACCAAGGCATAAGCATCGTTTACTGCAGTTTAAACTTATAAAACCACCTTTTTTGTTTTTAATAGCGGCATGTAGCTAGCACCGAGCCATGTATAGGTTCTGTCCAAACAGTCAAAACATCCAGATACTTGTTGTGTGGGCTGCTGCATCCATGTATTCATTGAGCAGATTTTTGTATGTGTGTGAAATCGAATGGAAGTTTTTTGGGTTTTGTCCATGTTCAGTGCTATCCTGTTTATTTTGGTTCAGTCTGAAGGTCTTTTGAGATTTTCAAATCTTGCTTCTGCCTTCTAACCCTGTGAGAGAGGAGTAGAGGATGACTTTGCCAAAAGCTTTGTAGCCACTGGTATTAATAATGCACACAACCCAGTAGTTTGGCACTGTTAGTCCTATCCCAGACCTGGGATGCTGAGTGATGGAAGTGAATTCCCGGGGTTGATTGGCCCTTAGTTTAGGGGCTTCTGAGAAATCTGTGTTTGTGGCCAAACTGCATTGCACCTGTGATGCCCTTTTGAAATTAATTTGAGTCTGTTGCAAGCTTCTGAAATCTGTACTCCATCCTCTGGGGTCTTTGTAATTCTGTTTAGACATCTGGAAGAGAATTTCTAAAGTTCTGTGCAAATCTGAAGCTTCCCGGATCAGAGTTGCTTTTGAAATTTGTCAAGAGGTAAATAGGATAAGTGGTACTGAAAAAAACACACATAGACTTGGTTCACACTCGGGCCAAGCTTTTTTTTTTTTCTCTTTTTTTTTTTTGTTAGTATGCCCAAAATACTTCCTTAGTGACAACTTTACATTTGGGGAAGGAGTGAGGATTGGGGCTTAGAAACAAGCCTCCTCCCCAGAATTGGGGTTTAGCTTGTCATTGGTATCATTTCGCCCTTACCAGATTTCACGTGTCATCTCTGAAATGACATTAGGAAATCACCATGGGCAGATGTCTTTTGAAGCAAGCAGTTCAGAAAGAACTTAGTGCCAAGTTCTCTGAATGTTCTAGATCTATCCCACAAACTAGATTTAAATAAATTATTTGTTTGGGGTGGTAGCCATTCGACATCATTGAGAGTGCTGGAACAAAATTCCAGATCTCACAGCTAACATGTACACCTTCCTTGTCATGAATGACCATTGTGCTCCCGTCCCCTGCTGGTGTGTTGTCTCCTCAGATGATCAGTCTGTTTGCTTTCCCTTCCATTCTGGCCCACATGGGACAGCTGTCCATGTCCTCTGGAGATGAGGGGTATTCCTGAGAGAAGAGGGGATGTTTTGTGAAAATGCGAGATTTCTTGAGAGAAGAAAATATTGGAAAACCCTTAGATACTGTCCTTTTATCCTATCAAGAGCTGTATCAAACATGAAGTCACCTTGGAATTAAGGATGTGATGTACCATTTGAATAGAAAGGTAGAATTTTGTAGAAGGTATCAACACTTGAATTTCATAGATAAGAAAATCAAGGCCCAGGGAGGTGACGTGACTACCTATAGCTTACACACGAGTGACAGAGCAGACATTAGAACTCGTCTGCCTTCAAGACCACAATTAAAGGCTAAGGATAAAAAGATTTCTCCTCTGCTTGGAGGTGTGTAAACAGTGGGTCCCTCAGGCCTTATTTACATAATTGATCCAAAAGGTGGAGCACACAGTGGAATTTCTAGGTTTACAGATGACAGCAAGCTCTTCTGAATTATGAAATAACTAACCAATGGGGATTTACTCCAGGGAAACCGTATTAGGGTATGTGAGTCATCAGAAGACTTGCCTGTGAGTTTCTCTGTGGGCAGTAGGAGGTCAGGTGCTAAGAGAGGAATTATGGAACTGTCAGAGGGTGGTGTTTTGGTGGCAAAACCCAGGAAAGGACTTCAAAAACACTTTCTACAGTGTTGTCCCAACTTGCTCTTGCAGATTAAAAAAGACAGGGAACGCTAAGCTCCGTTAAAAAGATTTTGGAAAAAAAAAAAAAAAGATTGTGGAAACCAAACAGAAAACAATCTTATTTGAGTTTCCACTCAAATAAGTGCTCTGTTCAAAGCTGGGGCACCTGACTTTAGGAAAGACACTGGAGCTGGAACAGCTAATGTAATGGTACCTAGAAAATGCAGACATTCCTGCCGGAGTAGAAGCTCCACAAGGACAGGGCCGTGGCTGTCTGCTTTTCTGATAAAAATACTGGGATTTTTAGTATCTGGAAAGAAGACTGGGAGACGTTATTGAAACCCGTGAAACCACGAGGATAAGGACGGAGGAACGTGGAGCGTTCACGTAATCCCAGGACCTGAATGTGGTTTGCCCGCCTCCTCGTCTCTTGCTCCGGCTCTCTCCCGGCGTGGTGAGGGCAGGGGGTATCTGTCTTGTTCTCCGCTGACTTCCTAGTGTCTCGCACATGGCAGGCCCTCCGTTTGCGTTTGGCCCCTGAAGGAACGCCCGAAGAGGTGTACCTTACGGCTTTGTAATACATACATTCAGGGTGAAGGCAAAAAAAAATATGGCACCTGTTTTCCTCAGCCCTGCCTGGCTCTCCTCTGAGTCAGTCTGGGGAATATTTTGAGGTTACTTGAGCCCTCGGTATTGAATCAAAATCTCTGCGAGTGGAGTTTCATTTTGAAAAGAGCTCTCTCTGCCCCCAAGTGATTGCATACGTACAGCCAGACCGAGAACCGCTGTCTTACAGAGCTGTGCACAGAGGCTGGGCACTGACAGAAGACAGTCTCAAATAGGTTTCGAAACATTTGTAGCTGACAGGCTCGTAATTAGTTACTAAGACAAACACGGAGCTCTGAGGATACATCTGTATCTGTATCCTTGGAAGGTGATGACCAAGACACTGGATGGTTCACAGTGCGAACCTCCATGAGGTGCTGTGCCCCGGACTGGATGGCATAAGGGGGCCGGCTGGACGTCCATTTCCGGTGGGCGTCCATGGTGAGAGTTGCCCCAGCCTATGGGGAAAGAAAAGAATTGAGACAATGTGGCAGCTTTTCAGTTTTGATTTTAATGCTCTGTTTATTCAATGTAAAAGGTCTTTAAAAAAAATCTTGGGTTCCTCCTACTTTGAGGTATTGATTTTTTTCCTCTTGTGGAGGACAGTGATAGTTTGGTTTTTCAGGTCATTTCTTGGGTCACCTAAGCCCTGGCAATTTTATGATAGTCTTGCTTTTAGATTTGACTAGTCTGAAATCAAGTCTGGGAACTACCACTGCTCTGAGGTTTTCAAGATGTCCGTATCCCCCTGTGGACACCTGCTGCTGGCTGGGCAGGGCTCACACATGTCAACGTTAGGTTCCATTATGAACATTTCTTTTTATTATTATTATTTTAAAGATTTTATTTATTTATTTGAGAGAGAGAGCGAGAGAGAGCGAGAGCATGAGAGGGGGAAGGTCAGAGGGAGAAGCAGGCTCCCTGCTGAGCAGGGAGCCCGATGCAGTACTCAATCCCAGGACCCTGGGATCATGACCTGAGCCAAAGGCTGATACTTAACCAACCGAGCCACCCAGGCGCCCCCATTATGAACATTTCTTAAAACCTTTTTTACTTTCCTCTTCTGCTTGCTGGTAATAGTTCGGAACATTGCCGGAGAAGGCTTCACTTCCCCAGCAACCCATAAATTGCTTTGCTAAAATCTCAGCATCGACAGATCACCAGCACTGCAATGAATTCTACAAAGCAGGAGAAGAAAGGAAGTGCAAGACAGCCGTTCTCTCTGAAGGCTGTTGATCACCACAGCCGCCTATCCAGATCTCATGCAGTGAAGACAGGACGGATTCATGCCCATCACATCAGGCACGAAGTACCATCGGTCAGAATTTTCATCCTTGATTGTTCCAAGCTTAGTTTTAAGAAGTATTTGAAAATCAGAATTCATTGGAAAATGGTCTCCATGATGCTCCCCTACCAAATAAGCTTTTTAAATCAATTTATTATCAGATATAGCTAGTTTTTTTAAAAAAAAACTTGTCAGGAATACTGCGGAATACCCCCCAAATTAATGCTAATAACTGTTTATTAGGCATTTCTTGATTGTCCAAACCTATGCCCTGGAATTTATATGCATTCTCATTCAATTCTCAGAACAATCCTGAGTGGAAAGTGGACTACTCCCACCTTACAGATGAGGTAACTGAGGCTTGAGAGGTTATGTGCTTTACAAACAAACAAACAAACAAAAAACAGGTGATGGAGGTAGAATTTGAAACTACTTTTGTCATTTCAAGGGCCATTCTCTTACCTACTGTTCTCATTTTTATTTCTCTGTATTCATTTTATGATACCTATTCATATTCTTGGCAAAAAACAAAGAGAATGAGATTTTGAGGTATAGAGGGACCTTCCAACCTGTCTGGGTCATGCTCCTCATTCAGGGATGAGATCTGAACCTGGGAACACGGGCCGTAAGGAGAGCATAGTGGCACCTGGGTCTCCAGGCCAATGTTCTCGCCAGCACATGGCATTTTCAAAAATACCAACCAGCATAAAACCACTTGAGGGTAGGTTGATCCTGGAATGGAGAGGATATTTTAAAATCACTTGTTCTGGTGACTTCTCCAGTCCTGTTCTCTTGTCACCAGTGTTGGCGATGGAGTGCCACTTGTAGTGGTATGTGTCGTAGGAGTTTACTCCTCCTCAGGAAAGATGACCTTACAGCGACTGCCATGCCCAAATATATACAGACATAGCTCATGTTTGTAAGGGGTTACATCCAAGTGCTTGCTAAACTCCTGCCATCGCAAGCATATGCAGTGAAACAATAAATACTCCTATCTGTCCTCTAAATAAATGATGAGTCAATCAGTATCCATATACCTAGCTCACATATTGATACTCCATTTGTAGATTTATCTGCTCAAGTATAATCATTTCAGGGGAGTGAATTCATTCTGTTAGAGTTTTTTCTTCTGCGGTTTTATTTTTCACACTAACATTTTAGCCAATAATGAAGTATAAATCAGGAGACAGTCTGCCGTGTTAACGCAGCTTGCACTAATGCACCCCTGTCCCATGCACACACGTGCAGAGAGGGAGGGGTGCTTTTCTCTCTCTTTCACCTAGCTCTTTTCAGATGTCTTTTTTTTATGGTACATTTTCTTCTCTCTCAGTTCTTTTCCTTCTATGTTATTTGTACATGGCAAATGCTGTATGTAGCCGAAACTTTGTAATTGTATTTGTAGTTTCTGCACTAACCAGAGGGAGCCTTAGAGTTGAGAGGCCAGCTCTGCCCTGGGGTCTCAAATACCAGGCACTGCCTAAAGTTGGCCTCGTGGGGGATAACTGTGGCAGCTGGTCTTCAGCCTCCCAGTACGGTGATTGGGAGGGAGTGGGGTAGACCTGGGCTGAACTAGAAAGTGGGTCTAAAGGGGCTCCGTTTAGCTAATCTGTTCAGCAGCCAATTGTTGCCATATGGGAATGTGGGCAAGTCTTGCCAGATCTTCTGATTTTTCACTGTAAGCCAGAAATCTGGATTATTACTTTAAAATCTCTTGATTTTAAAAGATTGGCTAACTCAACATTTTAAATAAGAACTTCCTACAGACCAAACAAAATGGCTTTGTGGGCTAGATACAGCCTGCAAGCTTTAGGTCCTTAGAGATAGAGAGCCCTTGGTGGCCAGGTAAACAGAAGCCTGGGTTGTGAGCACAATACCCTTTAACAGTCAGTTTAAGTGGAAACAGATCAGGACTTGATTTCATTGTTCTGTGCACTCCCCTGATACACAAAGCAGAAAAACAACAACAACAACAACAACAACAACAACAAAAAGCCCCCAAAGCCTCACACTTGTAATGGTAGCAATTTCTGCCCTTTAAATTTGTTGTTATATATCTGGAGTGAATGCCTTTGAAGGGTTATCTTGCTTGAGGAGTAGTAGATTCAGGGAGAAACATGTAGTTTGGGAATGAAGCGTGGAGGCGGAGGGGCAGGTGGGCCCAGGTGTAGAAAATGAGGGGTAAGAGCGGGTTGGAGGTAAAGAAAGGTCATCTACCTTCCGAAGAAGGAAAGGGCGCATTTATTGATATCTCAAACTCTATTTGGGGGTAATAGAAAACAGAGGGCAAGACCAGTAGAGCCCTTGCACGAAAGGGAAAATTGTGACCCAATAAATACTTAGAAGCAGTGTAGAATCTATGTAGATGGGCACAGTGCCATTATTTTGCCGTTCCTCCTGGGAGCGCTTTAATTTGTCTTGTAGCTCCTGCAAAAGGAGAATTGGAGTGGAAAGGACGGGGAAAGGGGTCCCGTCAGAAAGGGGAATACAGAGGCAGGAAAAGAAGAGACTACAGAGCAGCTGATAACCAGAAGGAAACCTGGAGAGCTGACAGATGTCTGCCCTGCAGAAAGTTGGCTGGGTTCGGCGTCCCAGGGAGTCCACCCGGCCGCCCCCAGCTCCCACGGGGCTCTGGACCCCAGCCGGTTTTGCTTGTGCAGGGCTTGTGTGCAGAGCACGACTTGGAGCAGCCCCCACAGTCCCTTTGTGTGAAGTCAGCGGCAGCACGACTGCGTCCGCTGGTCTGATCGGGGCGCGCCGTTGGGGAGCCGCGGAGGCTGGGTTTCTGCCCCTGCTCCCTGGCGGGGCGCCCCTGTGCAGGGCACGACCTCCGACCCCGACTAGTGCCGCCGCCTTCAGTTGTATCTGGTCTTCTGGGGAAGAGCCTGCCATCGTTTCTGTACAGTGTGTTGTACAAACGCCCGCTCAGAGAGGAGAGGGGATGCTTGAGCCGATCCCTGTTGGCAGCTGAGGCTAGACTCCTAGCCCTAGAGGGGATTTTTTAAAGGCATTGTTCTCTTAATCATCCCAAGTATATAGCACATTGTTCCTGGAATTTCAGCACCTTCTGGGAAAGAAATCTTTTGAGTCATCAGCAGGTTTTATTCCAGTCCATAGGACTGTCACCCCTGTGTGAACTGAACCATGGTGCTCTCAGCTGGTGTAACTTTAAGTTTTTAATGCTTTGGTTGCTTTCAGAATAAAAAACACAGTTTTAAAAATGTTTGTGCTTCCCCCCTGCCCTCCCCCATTACTTAGTTTAATGCAGTGAAAGTCTTTGTGTTTGTTTGTTTTCCATTATGGAAGCTGATTTGCAGTATTGAGAGAATGGGTACAGATTTCCTTGCACTATTGCTGGGAAGAAGAAGAATTCTTCAAATTCCACATTTGTTCTTCCAGGGACTCTAGTCCACAGATGGAAATCCTGGAAGATCCTATCAGGAAGTGAAACTTGTAAATAATCTTTGTGCTGGTTTGGGGCATTATGGATAAACAAATTTACACGAGAAGTTTTCTTGAAACTTCTTGTAAAATACACTTGCAGAACACAAATCTTAGAGACCAATTCCATTCTGGAAAGAATAATAGGACACACTTCTTTAGTACTAACGCATGGCAGGCATTGTTGGGAGCATTTTGCATGGAGTAGCTCATTTGCTTCTCACAACCCCCATCTCCCCCGTGTAGCCTGGGACACTGAGGCACAGTTCTGCAGTCTGGCTGCACTTCCCCATGACCTTGAGTAGCTGAGGGACTCAGGACCATGTACCTGCAGTGGCTGAGCAGTGATGGGAAGCAGGGCCCTCAGTGGCTTCAAGATCTGAGCCTGTGAGGACTGCGTTCTTGCCTCTCACACTCTCTCACAAGCTAGGATCACAGATTTGCTTTAGAAACTCGTTTGCTTCCCACGTTACTTCGGCTTTAAACTCAGGATCAAGATCGGATTTGGAGAAAGAAGGACAATTTTGCCCCTTCCCCAATCGCTCCCCCCAGCTGAATGAACACAGTTGTCAGGAGACCGTTTCCATCCGGGACCAGAAAGCTGCAGGTCTTCCTGGGCCGGTGTGCCAGCACACCACACAGCTCGTCCTCGGGGTGGCCGTCGGGGCCTCGCTGCTGCTGACGGCCCTCCCTCCTGGCACCAGAACTGTTTGTAAGAGCACAAGAACAGTTTTACCTTTACCTTTACAACTAATGGATTTGGAGTGCTTCTGAGAACATTTTGAAACTCGCTTTTCCCACTGGATGTGAGGCAGTGGGAGGTCCGTGCATCTGGAACGTGAGGACTTGAGAGCTGGCATTGACCCTGGCTTCTCCCGAGGGTGTGGCCTTGGATTTAGTTCCCATTGGGTTTCATCGGGTTTCATCTCCAAGGGGAATGACGGAGGGGATAGTGAGGGCAGTGTGACTGGTTTGAGGAAGAGCACGTCCTCTCATACTGTCGACAACAGTAGCCGTGCATGACAGGCAGTGAGGGGACCAGCGCGGCCTCTGGGAGCCGCTGCCATCGTTGTCCCTGGGTGAGCGGCGAGGGGGATGCACAGAAGTACTTGGGAGGGCTCGCGTTGATTTGAACGCCTTTCCTTGCCTGTTCGCTCCTTACCTGTATTGCAGTGTGGAGATCGTGTGGGTGTCAACTCAGTTTCTGGCCGAAACTCCTTTTCCTTGGCTTTTCCCCCTCCTACTTTGGGCTCGCCTCCAGTTTGCCTACAAAGTGCTGTTTGTTGTCAGGGTGAAGCAGGCGATTCTCCGGGCAGCGACACTGTGGCTGCAGGCAGTCACTGTAGTTCAAAGCCAAAAGTCAGGCCGGAGTAGGAGGGACACTGACAGGGCTTGTTCGTTAGAATTTTGTACAATGATTTTTGAGGGAAAGAAAGGGGAGTAAGAGATGACTTGTCAATAGGAATATTATGAACTACCCTTCATGACAGAACAAAACTGGGTAAGGAGAAAGGGCATTAAGAAATCACTGCTTGTTACTTTGAAAGCAAATGCTTTTTGAGCACTGTGTCTTGCAGTACGTTCCTGTAGCATAGGGAACAAAAATTAATAATAGAAGATAATGAAAGGCTGTCCTCTCGGTGAATTTTTAGGTGGTCCATATCGAGCCCGGCATTTTTCATGCCTTGTCTTCACTTCAGTCATGAAAGTGAATATCATTTATCACTGTTACATTTCAAAGATTACAAAATTGAGGCACAGTGTGTTTACGTAACCTACCAAGGTTTGCAGTGCTAGTAGTACCTGAAAGAACTATACTTTGAACGTGGGTCTGTCCCTCATCCACGATGTGAAACATGAGTTATGGATGCCCCTGCTCTCAGGGGAGCGACTGGCATGCGAACAGTGTAGTACAATTCCTCACAGCATCCAGTGTATATATGGTAGCTCCTACGTGAGCTGCATTTGTTGGACATTTGCTCAGAGGAAGGAGAGACTGATTTTTGACTGGAGAGATCAGAGGAGGGGTATCTGAGTGGCTCAGTAGGTTAAGCATCTGCCTTCAGCTCAGGTCATGATCCCAGGGTCCTGGGAAGGAGGGCGCTGCCCCCCGCCCCCCACAGCATTGGGCTCCCTGCTTGGTGGGAACTCCGCTTCTCCTTCTGCCCCTCACCTCACTTATGCTCTCTATCCCTCACTCACTCTCTCTCAAATAAATAAGTAAAATCTTTAGAAAAAAAAAAAAGATCAGAGAAGATTTCACAGACACAAAACTATTTCAGAAAATTAACTTGAGCAGGGCCTTAAGGGATGTGAAAGATGCTGACTGGTAGAGAAAGGGTGGCAGACTGAGGGGACACTGGGGTGATGAAGAATGGAGATGTGAAAGCAGCAAGTGATGTGTGTGGGGAATGGTACTGTGACAGAGGGAGGGATGTGGGGAGAAAGGACAGCAGAAGAGCAGTTTGGGACAGATTTCAGAGGGCCTGGAGTGTCCTGCTAAGGAATTTGGACTTCATTCCATTGCTTTGGAAGGTTATTCCACCAAAGGTTCATGAGAAGAGACATTACTTGCTCCAATCTCTGACTTGAGCAATTCAGGTGGTGGAGTGAAGAAAGGAATGGAATGCAGCAGAGGCTTCCCAGTGAGTCTGAACCTTCGGGTCCCCTGGGAATTCAAACGGACAGATTCACACACTCATCCCCTGCAGTGCTTCTGATGGTGTAGATCTGGGATGGGGCCTGGCCGGAATGGTCCTGTTTATAATGCCCTGCAGGTGTGTCTGAGTGCAGCCTGATCAGGGGCTAGGTCCTGGGGGCATTAGGAATGGGGTGCGGGGCCGGATTGTGGGTTTGTCAAGATGTGGATAATTTTTAAACTGTGGGAGAGGGCCACTAATCAATGCTTAGGGAAGATAATTTCACAACTTGGTCATTTTCACATACATTTTCCCATACGTATCTAGAATGTAGTATGGCCCTAATCTTTATGCCTTTATGTTAAATTTGCCTTTCCCCCTTTATTTAGAAGGTAATAGAATATGTAGGATTTCCTTGGTGACTGTTCATCAACAGTCTCTCAGAGCTGCTCAGGAGCCCGCTGCCTGGGGACAGGGTGGCAAGAGGGCTCCCACTTCAGTCCAGTCTCTTAGGAGTTGAAGGAAATGCTGCTCACTTGTACATTGCCTGGGAGCCAGCCTGAAATTGAGCCAGTTTTTCCTCAAGTGTTGCAGACCTCTCTTACTCCCATTTCTTGAGTTCTAAATCAATTACTGACGTTGAAAGTATAATTTCTGCTGGGAAGGCAAAACAGCTCTACCAAGGGAGAAGCGATTTCTCAACATTAAAGAAATTAGAAATTATAATTTATGCTTAAAAAAATAATGCTAGTCCAAGTTTTAGCTCTCTTCTCTCTTCCTTCTCTGCTGTTCTTTATCCTGCCGTATGTTTGCAAACCATTCTCATGACCTTCTGCTTGTGTGGCATATTTGTAGTGGGGCCAGATTATACATACACCACTGGCTTTTTCATCTGACCTCCACATTCAGCCTTTGAGCCCCTTCATTTCTTTGGATTTTGCTAACAAAGTCTTCTTGTTGAAAGAAATATTATTTCTCATGGAACTTCACTGATGGCGTGTGGAATGGTAGGATCATGCTTTTTGAAATTCAGACCTAAGGTCCCGAAATTTTAAACATACCCAATTTGCCGTTGCTTACTTTCCTTAGCTCAGCCTTGGCATTTCAGGTATAGAGGTGGTTAGTACTCATTGGACATCCTAGCTCCTCCCTGAAAATTAAAAAGAGCACAAAAATGAAATTGAATTTGTTTTTCTTCACCTCTCTGTTAATTTAACGGATTCAATTGGCTTGCTTTCATTTGCCCTTTTACACCTCCGAAATTAATGTTACATGCACATTTGATTATAACAGTGTGAGTAATTTCCAAGTTACTTTTGAACACTGTACCTTGTGGTTCTTTTCTTCATCATACTAGTAGATGTAGCCAGTGTTTTTCTTTCTAGCCTGCTTAACTCCTGTGTGGTTCTTGTTGCCACATAAGTTTCAGTTGATTTAGTGATCCTGATTTCATGGGACACTGTATCAAATGCTTCAGGAAGATCAAAGTACATGGAGTTCATTGCATTCCCTTCCCTTGCTAACTCATTTGTGCCGTAGCCAGGCGATCTGGGAGCCTTGCAATCCAGGATTCCTCTCAAGGCGAGGAAGTAGCTCTTCTTCCTGGCTTTTCCATTCTGCAAATAGCTTTTCCTTTCTTTCCAATATTTCTTTTTTTCAGCAACATGTAGCAGGGTGTATATCTCTTACCCCTTACAAGCATTTTTGCTGCAAAAAGGAATTCATCTACCATACCCATGGGACTATTCCCCCATGAACTTCCATGCTGGAGAAAGCAAGCCCAATCCCACTGTGCCTTATTGGTAGTAAAATGTGTTGGTTAAAAGAGTAGACTCTGTGGCCAGGTAGGCTGCCCAGGTTCTGGAATTTGCTAACGGTGTTACTTTGGACAAATTAATATCTCTGTGTCTGTTTCCTGATCAGAGGTAGTGCTAATTTCTATCTCATAGGGTTGTTGTCAGGAATGAGTTAAGACACGTAAAGTGGTTGGAGTTTGCTTTAGTTTAAACATTGATAAATAATCTTTCAAAAGTTTATAATAATGTTTCCGGATTTTCTAGGCATTTTGTTGCTCTTTTATGCTGTTTGCCGTGCCCATTCCATTACAAGGCAAAGGAAAGGAAATGAAAATCAACTATGCGATTTTGTCACCTTTAATTATTCATGGATTGCTTTTTGTAAGGTTCCATTCTAAAAGATCATTGAGAATTGATATATTCAATAGACAGTGATGTGTGTGTCTTATTCCCTATCAACTCATATATTTTGCTACCGTCAGATGTGTACAAATGTTTATATATTTTTAAAATCCTTTTTAAGAACATTATTTTCTTGGTAGTTAAGATTACATTTATTTGACTTGTTGGGGCCAATCCTTTTAAGTTGTTGGATTTTTAATACATTATTATTATTTTTAATATATTATTTTTTAAATGGGTACCCAAAGAGAATGAAACTTTTTTTAAAGATTTTATATTTAAATAATCTCTTTATCCAATGTTGGGTTCAGACTTACAACCCGAAGGTCAAGAGTCACATGCTCTCCTGACTGAGCCAGCCGGGTGCCCCTAAATATTTTTTTTTAATAAGGAAGCAGAAATACCCACTACAGAAGATAAATAGACAAAACATGCTTCCCAAAGAAAAATGTGTCACAGGACAGTGTTTAGTCTACACAATACACATCACGATCAACAGTCAGTAAATAACCCAAGGCTGTCAATTGCTAGCAGCTTGTGCCAGGAACATTTTGAATACTCTTAACTTGTGTACAGGTATTTGCATTTAGTCAAACTTCTGTGGTTTCTTGCTGTTTTTTCATATTTATGCTCTTTAAAATTGCTGCCCATCAGCCACTGTGGCCCACTCTACTTATATATTTACATACTAACTGAAGAATGGGAGGGGAAACTTAGAAAAAATATATTGAGATTTTTATCATCACAGTTTGACTAGTGGATATTATTTATTATTTTATAAAAATAATACTCAGCTGTAGCCCTAGAGCATATTTAACATAATTTGTATGGTGGTCCATTCCTAGGGTTTAAAATCAGTTGGCCTGTTGCAAAATACATGTTTATAATTTACACTTTACAAACATTTGGCAAGGTGATGAAGTAACATAATGCAGCTGAGGGAACATTACAAGTTGTGTTTGAAAAGTAAGATTCTTCTTCTTTTTTTTTTTCCCCAAAAGATTTTATTTATTTATTTGACAGAGAGGGATCACAAATAGGTGGGGGGGGGAGGAAGCAGGCTCCCTGCTGAGCAGAGAGCCTGAAGCGGGGCTCAATCCCAGGACCCTGAGATCATGACCTGAGCCAAAGGCAGAGGCTTTAACCCACTGAGCCACCCAGGCACCCCAAAAGTAAGATTCTTCTGAGTAAAAGTTGTATAGCACAGAATAATATACCCACAGCCAAAATGCACCCACTCATTTTTCTTCAATTAAAAGGAGGCAGAACAGACCCAGGGGGAGTTTTAGCTCCATTACCTACTGCTTTGAGAAAATGACTTAACATCTGTGAACTCCACTGCTTCTTCTTACATGGTGATAATGTCTCTTCCCTGAAAAAGCAGTTCTGCAAATTGGGGGAGTGGGGGGGGGTGTCAGGGCAGGGCACGTGAGGGTTCCAGGTAAAGTTACTAATTGTGCAGTGTGGGTGAACCTGTACGTGTGATTGGATGGGGAAACTGAGGCACTGAGTTGTGAAATATACCGGCCCAGGCCTGTAATCCCCCTGGCCCTATCTTTCAGCTTTGTAGCAGGGTCTTCCACGTCATGCTATATGGGGTGCTCTAAGCAGTGCCTTCTGTCTCAGCTTGTTCAGAGCCAGGAAACTTTGTGGTCAGAAGGGACCCTAAACTGCTTTGCAGGCCGAGTTTTAAAAAAATGATTTGCACCCCTCTACTGCATTTTTGCCATGGGAAATGACACTCTGGCTCCTTGAGATGGCTAGTAACCCTCTGTGGGTAAATGCCAATCAAGCCAGCCAGTTGGCTCTCAGGACATCTTCCTTGAAAGCCATGGCCTGGGTTTTGCAGAGGCTGGGAAGTGCGTGTGAGTGCCAGAGACCTCCTTCACAGAAAAGCCTGTTGCATTGCCGCCCTGGAAGTGCAGACAGACCAGGACACAGGTGTAGCGGCTGCTAGTACAGAGAGGCGCTCTCTGTAACCAGACGGCTTGTCAGTTTCCTTTTTCTTGTTTGCAAAATCCAGCTGTAATAATGACCAAGAATCCTCATATGATGAAATCTGTGGCAAACATTTTCAACCACCAGGGTAAGGTCTTTCTTTTCAAGATGAAGAAAGATAAGCAGCATCATTTAAGATACGAGTTTCTCATTTCTTCCTCCATACCTGTTAGTCCTCAGAGAAGTTGTCTCTTGTCACTTAATTTGGAGCCTCCAAAATGACTGTCACAATGTTGCCATCTTCATCCATGGACTGTCATACTTAGGGAGTGGAGATTTTCAAAATGAACTTCCAATACTCTTCCAAAATTAGTTTTATCTCTTGGGGCATGATTTGTATCTACTAGGGAGTGTATTTTTTTCTCTTATGAGGTTGTGATTTAAATTTTTTTTTACTCAATAGGTGTTAAGGTAGAAACACTTCTCTATGAAACACAGAAGGTGCAGAAGAATAGCTGAACAATGTGAAAGTATGATTTGATACTTAGACCTTATGGCTGTTAGGAACCAGGTCTGGGACTGATGTGGTCGTAGGAATGTTGTGTGTATTACCCAGACTGTACGCTGTGGGATCCATGAAGGTTAATTTCAGCATATTTCCTTTGGTTTTTCTTAAGAATGTCCTTTTCGGGGCGCCTGGGTGGCTCAGTGGGTTAAAGCCTCTGCCTTCAGCTCAGGTCATGATCTCAGGGTCCTGGGATTGAGCCCTGCATCAAGCTCTCTGCTCAGCAGGGAGCCTGCTTCCCCCTCTCTGCCTGCCTCTCTGCCTACTTGTGCTCTCTGTCAAATAATTAAAAAAAAATCTTAAAAAAATCCTTTTCCTTCAGAGGTTTTTCCTTCTAGGCTTTTGGAGTCATAATGAGTAACAAAAATGAAGGCAGGGATACCAAAGTGTATTTTAAAATAGAATTATATCCTCAAAAACATGGTAATTATTGACAGGGTTTTTTTAGATGAGAGAAGTGAGAGAAGTTTTGAGCTACGTGCTTCCCTCCCACCATGTACTTTGTGGGGGAAAAAGTGGCGGTGCTTTGGGGAAAAGCATTAAGTCTGAAAAGAGGTGAAGAGTTGACAAGTCCAGGAAAGCAAGGAACTGTGAGAAGGTAAAAGGGGGCAGCAAGGCAGAGCTGGACCCTAAAAGGATCCCGAGACCCCTCAGGAATAAGCAGTCATTAGAATGGGCATGCCTGATGGATGGGACTGTAACTCTGCTGCCCCCACCCCCGCTGTTGCACTTGGACTGCCCTTGGCCATTCCCCTGCACAGTCTACAAGTCCAGAACATGCTCCTTAATGAGGGTGTGGGCAAAGGCAAGTGAGATGCAGTTCATCTGGACACAGGATAAAAGCACTCACTTCCTCAGTCTCCACAAGGGTCCCGGGTCTTATCATTGCTAAGGCCTTTCATCACCTTTTTATACATGCTTTATTTCTTGGCTTGTCCGGAGGCTGATAGTATGGTACTGACCAGTGAGTGTGAGCTAAGTGCTGAAGCAGAAGGAAATAGACAGTGAGAGAATTTCAACAGTTTCAGTAAAAGTTGAGGCCATGTGTTTATTGTGTTTTGTTTGCCCTCTTAAAAAATCTCAGAGAAAAAGAATTCAGGGAACAAATATTAGTCAGCCATTTAGGTTCTGAACTTGCTCAGACTTTGTACCTTGGCATAAGAGAAGCTATCCTAGAACCTTTTGAACTTTTGCCACTGAGTAATTCTGAAAAGGCTGAAAGAGCCGGTAGTAGATAGTAGGAAAGAGCACAGTGTCCTCTGCTTGGGTAATCAAGGTACATATTACTGAGGAGGGTAAGGACCCTACCTAGTTCAACTGGGTTATAGCTTGTAAATTGCAGGATCATTTGAAGATGAAGAAATGGATCACAGATGGTCGCTGTGCTGGATTTTTTTCTCCTGGGATTCACTATTGTTTTGAGAATTAGCAGAGTGTAGAGGAAATGGCCCAGATTTTATACTTAGGAAAGACCAGATATTCAACCCTTCATTTGACCACTTTCTAGGGGAGACATGAGGACAGTTACTTAACTTCTCTGACCCTGTTTCCTCAGTTGGGAATATGAGAATAGGACATTTGTAGAAATGTTGGGAAATGTTAAAACTAAGCAGATGAGAATGAGATGCTGTCTAGCACTGAATAGGAGCTTGATGTCCATCAATTTCTACTTTAGTCAAAATTTGGCTTTTTAAGTAGAATAATTATCCTGTTGTCCATGCTGAGTTTTGAAACATGAGTAACTTTCATTTAAGCCATCAGCTTGATGATAAGAGGAGCTGTTTATCCGAGACAGTCCTCTAAATGCCTTTTGACCGTGGAAATAGGTGTGCGAGGGCAGGCAGGGTACCCATGAAGCCATCCGCACCTCTAAGCCCAGAAGCCTGGCACTGAACACACATACGAACTCCTAGAGCTGACACACTCCGCATGTGTCAGATTCTTAAAGCGTCTGTTTACTGCTTTTTAAAACACTACCCTGAAGTTCACCTAAGTCAGAGGGTAACGCAGTGAACCCAAACTCAGAATTTTGGAACAGCTCTGCGATTTCATAAGCACAATGAAATACTTGTTTTCTGAAAGAGTGTACTATACCATTATCTACTGTCTGGAATTGGTATATGGAATGTTAGGGGACTGTGAGGATGAGGTTGTCCTAGTAGAGACCCTAGAACCCTGTAACTTCCCTCCACCGCCACCGCCCAGTTTGTGGCAGCTGTGCGCACGCTTTCTTTTGAGTCAGCCAGGCGCAAGACAAGTAATTTCCCATCCTGAGGCTCTTTCAGTTGCTGAGTTGGAGTGGTTGTACTGGGACGTGGCTATTCACTTAAAATTTTTGCATAAATCCAGCCTCCACTCCCCTGGAAAGGCTCGGTCCTGTCTTTACCCCCTCCCCAAGGCGATTTTGTTCCAGGGGCGGGGGCGGGGCGGAGAGGAAAGGAGGAAAACGGAGGCAGACTACACGCGGCGGCGCAGCGCGGTGCTCTGCGCTCGGGAGGAAGCGTGCAGTCCATTGACTTGGTACATGGGGAGGGGGGGGCAGAAGTGGTGCAGGGGCTGGAAACGGAAGGGCTGCGAGCGCGCCGGCTGCGAGGCCTCCGGCAGGGGGAGGCCGGGGCCCTCAGGGAGCCACCTCGCGGGGAGCCGGTGTGGCGGATGGCCGCCCGCCCGGCCGGGGGACACAGCCCCTGGAGCGACCGTGGCGAGGCGGGCGGGGGTGGCGGTAGTTATGCAACCCGCAGCCCCCCGGTGCTCCTTCCCGCCGGTCTGCGCCCCTCCCTCCACTCTGCCAACACTCGGATCTCTCGGTCTTTCTCTCCCCTGTGTTTTCAAACAGGAAGTGCACAGCTGTCTGTAACGTGCCGCCGGGTCCCAGGATGGAGGAGTGAAGTCTCCGTCGCCCGGGTTCCAGCCTGCGGAGCGCCCCCCACTGAAGCCGAGTCCCCGGAGAGCGCCCTGAGGGAGCAGGGTGGCCGCCTGGTCCAGGTGCGTGTTTGGTCAGGTCAGGAGCCCGCGGGCGGGGCGCCGGGCTGTCACTGGCCTCCGCCCCTGGCTGTCGCCGAGCCAGTTCTCCAGCTCCCCGCCGAAGCCTCACTTGCGCGGCGCGTGTGCCTAGTCGCGCCCTCCCTCCCCGCCTTCGCCCCCAGGGGTCTTTGCTGACCTTGGCGGTGCCCGGCGGGAGGGCGGGACGGCTTCGGGCGGCCCCGTGCGGGACCTGCCCGAGCTCACTCCTCAGCCTAGGCGGCCGCTTTCCAGCCTGGGCTGCCCGTGCCCAGGAGGCTTCCCGGAGTCCCCATATGCCCTCTCTGCCGCCGCCTCCTCCTCCTCCTGCCGCTGCCGGAGCGGGGCAC
>CM053606.1:65337146-65370491 GCA_028646535.1 Procyon lotor | reverse complement strand
GTTGTTGTTTTGTTTGTTTCTGGGCTTTGTTTTGTTTTGGAATGATGGGGAGCGGTGAGGGGGAGCCAGGTTCTCCGGAGCTGAGGGAATTAGTGATGATGCAGACTCGCCCTGAAAGGTAGCTAGGGGGAATGAGGGACAGCTAGTTCTGAGGTGTTTAGTCTGGTGTCTGGCTTGTTAACTGCAGCGGTGCTTTCTCAGCCAGGCTCCCTTGCCCAGACTGAAGGTCCTGTTAAAGGGATGAGCCAGACATCTTTATTCATTATATTCCGTTTTCCATCAGAGTGAACTTGAGAATGACTTTTCTCGAATTCACCAAGGAGATCATAGTTTCACATCCGTCCATATCTTGCTCCTTCTCACGCGTTCATAGGTGGAGAGCAAACTGCTAGAGAAGAGGTCGGTGCTAGACACAGACTTTGGGCTTCTTCATCTCCCTGGCAGCTCCTGTCTCTGCAGTCTAAGTCAGATTGACTTTTCCCCTAATGAAAGCCTGGCCTTTTTTCTCCAGCTATATTTATCCACCTGGTGAAACTCCAGCCTGGTGGAGGATCATTAAGGGAGGTTGGACAGTTGAGAAGAATCAGTTTGATGGTCAGATTGGCCTCAAATGCAATGTTTGAACAACGTGAACGCCACTGGCATCCTCTGACTCTTCTGTTTCAGAGGAAGGGATGTGAACAAATGACTAGGGGGAGGAAAGTGAGATTCTGCCGGGAAGGGTCTTTTTCTGCAGCGTGGAGGGGATATGCACAATCCCACTACCACGTGCCCTTAACTCCTTCACTTTGGTGGGCAGCCCGGTCTCCTTAGGAAGCAGGGTTAGTTGTAGATTTAAATTCATGATGTCATACCCTGGCTATGCCATTCTAATTTGTACTTTTGGTAATAAAATAGATTTCCTGTGTGATTAATTTTGCTTTGAAAGGAAAATATTTTGTAGTCAGGTAGCCCAGTAAATTTGTACTGCCCTCTCCCTCCTTTTTTTTTCCCCTCTCAGCAGTGATTTGAATTCTGTGATGCCGCTATTCCAGTAGTCCTTCAGAACTTCAACCTCTTTTAAAATGCAGCTGCTCTAAGCATCGCGATAGTATCGATAATTCGCGTAATTCTGTTAGCAGTAAACAGCCAAGATACATTATAAGAACTGAGCAATTAATTTCATCTTTTCTGCAGATAGATGGATGTGGGCTTCTTAAATTTGAATTTCATTGGGATAGGTCTGTGTTTATGCCTCTTCTCTTGCCAAATACACACTAAGATGAAAAGTGAAAGCGTTTCAATGAGAAAGACTCTTGAATGACCTGTCCAACTGTAGTACTTTTATACCCAAGTATACCCTTGGTCCTCCAGTTTGGTTCATTAATTTATCTGAGGACTTTGTTCAGCATCAGTTGCTCTGCTTCAAGATAAAATAGAATAGCCTTTGTGACTCTCTAAACTTGAGCCCTATTTAGAAACAGGATTTACTCCTACCCTAGCAGAATTTAATAATAATTAAATTATAACCCAGGAATAATGATAGCGGATCCTTAAGATCCTCATTCTCTGTTTACAGAGCACATTTTCTAGATCTTGTTTATAATTTGTTATTCCCTTTAATATTCTGGTGAAATAGGACTCATTTACTCCATTTTATGGAGAGAGGAAACTGAGGCTGATAGGATGTGACTTGTCTTATTAGTAAATGGAGATGTTGGGACTTCAGTAAGTCTTTTGATTTATAGTCCTGGCCCTTCTGGAATCTGGAAAGTTGCTGCCTCAGAAGAGATGGCAATGCTGA
Organism: Procyon lotor; assembly: GCA_028646535.1. Lineage (NCBI taxonomy): Eukaryota > Metazoa > Chordata > Mammalia > Carnivora > Procyonidae > Procyon > Procyon lotor. Next base: position 65,368,708 of record CM053606.1, on the reverse strand, counting down.
GTCAGGGGTCTTTCGCCATTCCCAGAGAGCTGGTAAACACTGACTTGAGACTAGCCTTAGCTACATCTTCAGATCTTTTGCCCACTCTCTCCACCCAGAGCTCAGGGGTTTCTTTGTAGTGTTTTTCTCCCCCTCGTTTGAAAGTTACACTTCCTCTATGTTAGTGACTGGATTTAGCTGTGTTTGCATCAGTGGGATTTGTTTTCTGCCAAAATTCTAATGGCATATTTTAATTTACAGATACTGTAAGTCAGGTCTTAGTGGCTAGTATCCTTTTGAAGGGTCAGATTAGCGTATTACATCTTTTTAGAATAAAAAAGCAGTACTTCTGGTTTACCCCTATAAAACTTCATGTCTCAGAAAAGAAATCCCGAATTAAAACATGATGTGTGTGACGCCCTCTGTAGCCCACTACCATTCTTACCATACCTCCACCAGACATAGCCCTCCAACTCCCCACCCTCCCCCAGTTCAGGATACCCACTAACAAGGTCCTATTACAAGGGCACCTGGCTGGCTTAGTGGGTAGAGCATGATCTTGGGGTTATGAGTTACAGCCTCATGTGGGGCAAAGAGATTGCTTAAAAGGAAGAAAGGAAGGGAGGAGAGAAGGAAGGAAGGAAGGTCACATTATGGAAAGACAGGCAAACCCATATATACTTTATGTATTAGTGTTTTTGTAGTACTTTTCAGATGGAAATAAGTTTATTTTTGTTATCTTTGCAGCACTTAAAGTTAAGGCTCTCTTTACCTAGTATTTTATGTTGCATTGAGAAGAATATAATTTAAAATAAGGAGTACATTTTCACTGGGAAATGCTGGATAAAAGATTTATTTTCTCTTCAACAACTGGAATACCGATAGTGACCTATAACTTCTCCTTAGAATTGTCGGAGTGTCAGGAGAAGGGGAGACGTTGGGGAAGGAAAGAGATAAAGTGAATGGTGTTTCTTTTATAAGTGAGGAAGGAAATATGTATATTTTCTTAGTACCCAGTACCCTGCCATTTCTGTTTGGGACAGTCGCAGTGGCTTGTGACTGGGAATGAAAGCGTAACCAGCTTTGATGTTAAATGCCAAGGGAAAGCTTATGACCAAGAGAGGACCAGGGGTGGAGATAAATGTGTTAGGATTTTCATTTTTTCAAAGCCCTCTCGTGTTTTCATGTTTAATAGAAAATAAAAATTGTATTCTATTGGAAATGGTAACCTTTAAAGCAGTGGTTCTCAACCCTTACAAAAATCAGGAAGCCTTTATTAATACTTAAAGATTTCAAAGCAAAGATCAAATTTGACTTGCTTCGAGTTTTATTTCTTATTTCTGATGATTCCTAATATTCAGTGACACAGGTACTAGTTAATACCACTCAACTGAGTATATATATTGTAAGTAATGACCACAGCATCTTCCTGTGTTTATAAAGTAGTCGTACAGGGATGCCTGGGTGGCTCAGTGGGTTAAAGCCTTTGCCTTCGGCTTGGGTTGTGATGTCAGGGTCCTGGGATCGAGCCCCACATCAGGCTCTCTGCTCAGCAGGGAGCCTGCTTCCCCCCTCTCTGCCTGCCTCTCTGCCTACTTGTGATCTCTCTCTCTCTCTCTTTCAAATAAATAAAATCTTAAAAAAATAATAAAAATAAAATAAAGTAATCGTACATATATCCATGAGATTGGTTCGGTCTACTGGCCTCTGCCAGCACCTTGAAGTCCATAGGGTGGAAAACTGGGGCCAAAGTAAAACCACTGCTGCAGGCGGGAAATGCTGAGACGGTAATTGAAATGTACACTACATTAGCTGCCGGATTATCATGATTCCTAGGTGGAGATTTCGCTCTTTGGTGCCCATTACATAGATGATGTGTAAAGTCCTGACTTTGGATCTGATTTTGTTTTGAGGTGGTTTTTCATGGTCTACTTTGAGGTCTTAGGATCAATCAGTCACGATTAACTGGAATTCTTCTAAGAGCATTTTCCCTACATTACTTCTGTGAATTACTTCCTTACCTTAGTTGAGTCAGGACACCTGGCTCCCTTGCACAATCGTCACTGTCTTAAGTACCACCGGCAGGAGCCTTATATTCATTTCCCAGAGGCTTAAAGAAGCTTCTTCCCAACCTTAATCTTTATAGTTTTTGATAAGTAGGTGGACAGAGATATTATTTATCCCTATTCGATAGTGGAAAAAACAGACCTATGAGTTCCCATTGACTCAGTCTCTTTGGTTTCCACTCCTGTTGCTGTGGCTTTGGCTTAAGACAGGTTAGGCTGAGCGCCAGAACCTCTTAGGGTTGGTTAATGCATGATATTCTTTTTTCTGGTTTAAAAAAAAAAAGTCAGTTCTGATTTATTGAACACCTCGTGTGTGTCAGACACTTTTACGTGGATTATCTCTAATCCTCCTGGTGTTGTGCATGGCGGGTAATACCCCTGTTTTGTAGGTGAAGAAACTGAGGCAGGCAGAGATGGCAACTTATCCAATTCACAGAAACAAGGGAAAGCCCGGACTGGGATTTGGGTTTCTGATTCCCCCTGTTTAAACAGTCCCTTCTTTACATCTGCTTCTTTGTCAGTCCTTAACCTCACCAGTGAAAAGAAATGGTCACACTTTGTTTAGTCTGACCTTTCGTTTCATCTTTTTAGCAAGGGTTAAGTTACAACCACAGAGAATGTGTGTTAGGAAATAGGGACATGGAAGAGTCAACATTTTCATAAATTTTATAAAAAAACATTTCATAAATATTGTCGGGTTTCATGCAGTATGTATTCACTTTTTCCCCTAAAGAGCCTAGATCTGTCGAATCTGTTGGTGACAGTTTCTTGAGGCAGCAGTGTCCACCAGCAACATTGCTGGATCTTAGGATAGAAATGGACTGATTTTACTAGGAACTCTGCAGATTGTCGTCAGGTTTTTATCCCCACCAGTACTGCATGATGACTTTTTTTTCCTTAACAAATTTTCTGTATTTGGCCAATCTGATGGATATTATTTGTGCATCACAGTTCTAATTTTGCCTTTTTACAATTACAAGTGAGGTTGAGCATCTCTTCATTTACTTAATTTCCCTTTTCTGTGAATCGGGTCTCTTGCCCTTTTCTGGCAAGAAGTTCCTTGAAAGCATCCTTGTGGAGTTCCTGTATATTCTAGAAATGAATCCCTTCTTAGCTTTGGGTATTGTGAACACTTTCTCCCCATATGTTACTTGCCTGATGACTGTCTGTGATGACTTTCATTAACAACAAGAAAAATCCTTAATTTTAATGTAGGTGAACCCGCCAGTTTTTAATATTATTGTGGTCTGTGCAGGAATCCTTCCCTATTCCAGGCTTACAGTTTAGTCTCTCCTTACTTTATTAACTTTATAGATTTCCTCTTGAGTTTTTAAAGTATTTGAAATTGAAGATAGGAGGTAGAAACCCATTTCTACTTTAAAAAAAAAAACTGGTCACATTGTGAACCAGTTTCACCAGCACTATTTATGAAATAATCCACCCTTTTTCTACTTCTAATATATAAGTGTACATTTAAATAGACTTCTTTCTGAGAACCCTCATTTGTGTAGGTGGCTTATTTGTATGCTCCTGGGTCATTGATACACTTTTAAAATTTCTATGGCTTTAGGGGCACCTGGGTGACTCAGTCGGTTAAGGGTCTGTCTTTAGCTCAGGTCATGATCCCAGAGTTCTGGGATCAAGCCCTGCACCGGGCTTCCCCCTCCCCCATCTCTCCTCCCTGAGAGTCTGCTTCTCCCTCTGCCCCTCCCCCTGCTCACATGTGCTCTCTTTCTCTCTCAAATAAATAAAATCTTTAAAAAATACTGCGGCTTTGAAATATGTTGTTACATGTACATGTTACATTTATCTTGTTACATGTACATTTATATAGCTTGATCTTATTACCAAGATTGATATAAATTTAAAAGTTCAAAAGTAGATGATTTTTAGGTAGATTTCTTGCTGCTCTCTGCGTGTTTAACTCTTTACACCTGCATACATTTTCTAGAAATGTGTTTACTTCGCTGGGAACATTCTGTATTTATTTAATAACGTATTTTAATTTTAATATCTTTCACATTACATTTCCTTCTCAGTTTTATTTATTTATTCGTTGTTAGCAACATGGCTCCCTTCCACACTTGGTCACCTATGTAGGGCAGGGGATGTCTCACTTCAAATGCTTCTTTCTTCAGTGCTCTGCATGTGCTTATAGAGCTCGGATGTGCTTTCCTGGTACGGCTTTTGAATGAATGTTTTATGAGGTGTGATGCTGTAATACATGGTTCAATACTCTTGAAAGCCTGTTAATTATAGATGTCTCTTCATTATTGGGAAAACATTGCCAGTTTTGGCTTGGTTTTCTCCCAAGCTTTTTACTCTGCATCACTCTCTTCTCAGTTCACTTGGTCTCACTCCTCTTCCAGGCTCTAATATATGTCCGCCTGAATGCTGGGTCACTTGATTTGGCAAATGGGCATTTGCATGCCTCTATAAGATATAGTGTATAGTGTCCTTTTTCCTTAGTTGATAAAATGGCATGGAACCATGTTGTAAATAACATGGCTTATTATTATAAATGATTTTGAAATTACTGTGGGGGACAAACTGTGGTCTCAAAATAGATACTGCAAGATGCAGTTGTCTGGACCAAAAATGTTCCTCTTGGCCATCCATCACTTGTAGCATGATACGGGTGACATGCCATATTTTATTTTTCTTCTGAAAATCTGAAGTTCTTACGGTGCTTTATGGATATAGGGGAGGGTTGAAGTCTAGCTACTGACATTTGGTAAGCTTGCATAAAGTCCAGTAAAATTATAATGTAGAATGTTCTAGAGTCCAAAACCTGCTCAGACAGATAAGACCATGTCCTTGGGCTGTTAGAGTTGTTCTCCCAGTGTGCTTTAAACAGGACTTATTAGGCATTCATGTAGTTTATTATAATAACCCCAGCTACTGACCTGGTTGAACTTACAGACTCAGGAGAGGTCTTTATCAGTGCTGACATTTTCCATTTCTCATTCAGGTTCCTTTACGCTCACCTCACCAGCTGTCAGATCCACCTGTCTTACCAGCCGCCTCTCTTATTCAATTATTCTAATATAATTGACAGCAAAGCTCCTGCATCCATTCGGCAGACATTTGCTGAGCTTGAAACTACTAAATCTTAGTTCCCTTATCTCTCTTCCTCCTACCTGCTGTGTACCAGTCATTGTGCTGAGTTCTGAAGATACAACGTGAATATGACACAGTGCCTGACCCCAGAAGGTAGATGCGTAAATCATTAACTGGAACTTAGAATGTGAGGTGCTCTACGGCAGCACGTTGTGATAAATAATAATAGCGGGGCACAAAGGAGGCAGTGGTTTGTTCTTTCTTGTTCGTGAGGAAAGAATTCATGAAGGAGGTAATTTTGGTGCTATCAGAGGGATGGGATTATTTACTAGGCTGAGCAGGAGGGAAAAAAAATAACAAAAACAAAAATGAACCAGAAGAAATAGCCCAGATTCAGAGCTGGGAAGAGCTCAGTGTGTGAGGAACAGGGTGTCAGTGACTGGCTCAGAGAGGCTGTGGTGCAGAGGGGAGTGGGGGTTAGGGATATGTCATGGTCTAGATTCTTGATCCGGCCATGTCCAGAGCCACATCTGCTATTTCTAGAAGTATGGGCTTTTTCCTGACAGCATTGTGGAATCACCAGAGAGGAAATAAATGCTTAAATCACGGTCTTAAGGTATACGAAAAGGAAGCAGGGAGAAGTCCAGTGGCTATTAAAACAACCCCAGTAGGAGGTGAGGACTGGAAATATGGTGACGATGGTGGGAAAGGAAAGGAGAGGATGGATTTGGGACTCGTTTAGGAGAGAGTATTGGTTACTGATTGAACAGAAAGTGGGAGGGGAGGAAGAAGAAAGATGACTCTTGATGTTCCTGTCGGGAAGATTCACTGTCTGAAGGTGTCATTAGAATGGAAAATATGAGAGGAGCAATTTTGGAGAGCAGTGCATTCAGTTTGAACTTCAGTTGGGGGCCCCTGGGACACTGAGTTGATCTTGAGAGGCCTCGCCCCCAGAGAGAAGTCAGGGCTGGACATGTACTGATGATTTTTGCCGTGAATGTAGCTGAGACCACTCATGGAGAGCCCAATGACCAAAGACCAAGCAGACAAAAGAGGAGGAGAAAGAAAGAAATCAGGAAAAGATATAAACAGAACTGAAGGGAATATCGAGCACTAGCATTTTTGTTTTATCTCTATATCTTGTCATAAAGTCCTTTCAGCAGTATCCCCAGAAATGACTGTTGTTGGCTTTTACAGGTAAGTTCTCCAAAGCCCGGGTAAGCACCTTACCAAAGCACCCAGGTGGTAAAAAGGGAAAAGCTCCCGGGTCTGTCGGAGGCCCCAGGAGGGTCAGATAGAGCAAAAATGGAAAGTAGGAGGCTGGGTTTGGCAATGAGATATTCAGTTGGTATTCAGTAGTCCGAAGAGCATCCTGAAGTCTAAGCCTGCATCGTCAGGGGTAAGGAGAGAGACGGCGTTGAAAAGGGAGGCACCAGTTGGGAATACACATTTGTCCACGAAGGAATATTTGTGTGTGTGCAGTCGTGTCTAAAGCTTGTATTTTGTTTGAGAAGAGTGGCAAGAGAGCGACGACAGGTAGAAGAGAGAAAGTGGATGGAGGAAGGCTCCGGAAGAAATGGGCCTCGCCAAGATCTGGAGTGCAAGCCTGGTCAAAGGATGTGTCCTGAGAGGGAACAGGGATGTTCGTTCCTTTGGGGCAGGAGAGGAAGAGAAGTCACGTGTGCCTGAAAAGGAGCATGCAGGTGGGGAAGGAAGTTGAGAAAGTCCGTTCCTGAAGGCTTGGGTTTTCTCAGGAAAGTAGGAGCCGATGAAATCTGCTGGGAGGGAAGGGGCCTTGGGAAGACAGTTTAAAGTTACTAATAGTAAACTTGGAGAAAGGAGCTCACTGACAGAGGTAGGATGTGTGGTCATTGAGAGCCCAGTTGGGGCTTCGCCAGCCGGCATTAGGTGCTGAGGGTGGGGTTTTTTTTCTGCTTTAGTACAACGAATATCATAACTGGTCTTTTAAGATAAAACACAGAGGCCTTGCCCGTGATGTTAAGTTTCGATGGTGATTTAAGGACACTTAAGGATGCAAGGGAAGAGAGGAAAAGGAGCACAGGAGTGAAGAGGCTGAACGTTAGGGAATGGGAGTTCTCGTCTGAGTTCTCCGTTCACAGGGGATGCCCTCAGAGAAGTCAGCTAATCTCACGGAGCCTCACTGTCCTCATCTTTCAGGGAGGAAGTTACAGGGAGTGTCCTGAGTCTCCTGTAAGTCCCAGAATGTCTGCGAGACTTGTCCATCTGTAGACAAAAAGGAGTGGTTAGAAGAGTGAGAGTAGCCAGGCTCCTGTCATTTATCATTCATGAGTTGCTGGGATAGCAGCTACCCCCAGTGCCGTCTCCAGTGCCGTCGGGGGAGGAGGGAGGAGCCGGGGGGTGAGGGGGGGCTGACGACAGGAGGCCAGGCCAGCTGTCAGATGAGCACATCCCGTGTCCTCGCCGGGCCCCGGGTAGCCTGTCGAGAAAGGGAAGCAGCACCGGGCTGTGCCCGGCGTTGGGTGGGGGGCTGGCAGGGCGGCTTTGCTGGGGGTGTTTGCTGGCTTCCCAGACGTCACAGGTCCTTCCATTAAGGTGGGGGTGTTCTTTGCATTCATCGTCTGGGCTGCTGCTTTCCCTTGTATGAGTGCATTTTATTTTCGCTGGGCTTATTTCTCCCTCCTCATCAAAATGGTAGCATTGTAGAAAGGAGTTCTACAGTTGAAGAAGGTGAAGCTTCTGGTATCTTACCTCAGAAGGCGTTCTTTTCTCCTTTCCATCTCCTTCCCATCACCTTGATTTCTTTGCTGGTGGAAAAACCGGAAATAGTTTGAAGCATTTCATCACTTAAGGCTCAGTTGGGTGTGTTCTTCCCCGGGAAGGTTTACTTTTCAAAGCCATTTAAACTGTCTCTGTCTCCTGCTAAGAACAGGGATGACATCTTAAAGCCCTAGAGGTGTGGCTAGCATGAAGAAATGAATCCAGATCAGGTGAGTGGCTCCAGAGATTATTGCAATAATTTAACAAGCCTACACAGGTAATAAGACACTCTTTTTAAAAATTAAGTCTCTAATCTTTCTCCGTGCTGTTAAATATTTGAGAGAAACTTGGGCATTTCCTTTTTTGCTCATTAAGCTATTACACAACTTAATGCTTGGAAAATTCTTCACAGGAAGAAACAGGGTGTAACAGTTTGCGTGAGACCGTTTTTTTTTTAATTCACCCTTTTAGCTTAAGTCTGAGAATACTATTCTCTTCACCCCACTGCTCTAGTTTCTTTCTGAAAGTTTAAATTTCTCCATATAATTAAATATTCTTCAAAGTGAAACATAGTTAAAGAAATTAAAACCAGTTAAATGTGAAGTTAAAACATAGTCTATAAATGTGTTCTTCCATTTCCTGAGAAACAACAGGAAGGATTTGCTTTCTCAAAATAAACTAAGTAGCCTGACTGTGAACTTAGAGTAGTAGAGATCAAAGATTCCAGCATCATCACACAATGGGAAAGTTTCAGTCGTTTTTTTTTCCAACCTCAGAAAATCAAATTGAAGGCTTCTTTTTTCACTTTTAACATGAGGAGCCAGAATATACGTGAAATTCAGAAACATACCTTTGGCACATGTGAAATTGTCATAGCGTAACTGCTGGCTAATCTCTCTAGAAGAGTCCACTTCTGAGAGGTATTTAATCAATATGGGCATGCTAGACATGCAGCGATGAAAATGTCTTTTTTGAGGTATTCAATTCAGGAAGATTAGAGAAAGACCAACTGAATTTCTATAAACATACAGCATCTAGACTTAAACATGCTAGATCAGTGAATTATTTCATAGCTTTGCTAGTAAGAAAAGTTTAGCATCTTGTATTGGTCATTGAACTACATGGGAAAAGGAATCTGCTTTTTAAAGATTTTAATTTTAATCTTTTAAAATAAAATTAAAATTTAATTTTAATCTTTTTAAAGATTAAAAGAAATCTTTAAAACACACACACACACACACACACACACACACACACACACATTCTCAGGTAGGAATAAAAACATTTATTAGTATTTCTCTACTTCCAGAAACAAGAAGTGAGAGCTTTTCTTAAAGAAGGGAAATCAACTGTTATGGTCAGCGTATTTTTGTTTGTGAGATATAAGCAAGATTAGGGAGAGATGTGTGCATTAAGTATTTAGCTATCATTAATTTGGAGGTTCAAATGTGCAATTCTTCATTTCTCCAATAGTAAAAATAAGTCAACATTTTGAAATATTGGACATTATTTCCATGTATTGAGGAAATTATATATACATTGAGAATGGTATAGAATTTCTCAATAGACCAGTTTTTTTTTTTCTGTACTTACCTTTCAAGAATAGGTAAAAGAACAGATCTCAGAGCATCATACAGCTTTATTCTCAGTTTCTTTCTTACTTTATTTTTAACCTAAGTTTATGTTTACAGAGGGTCTCTCATAGACCATGTAGATTTGGGTCTATTTTTTAAAAAAATCTAATCTGGTAAGCTGTATCTTTAAATTGATGTATTTATGCACATCACATTTAAAGTGATTATTGATACAGTTGATTTAATATCCACCATGTTTGTAACTTTTTTTATTTGTTGCACTTGCCATTTATTTCTTTTTTCCCTTTCTTTTCTTCCTTCTGTGGTGTGTGTGTGTGTGTTTTAAAGATTTCTTTCTTTTTTGGAGAGAGAAAGAAAGCACATGTGTGTGCCTACACATTCAGGGTAGGGAGGGGCAAAGAGAGAGGGAGAGGGAGAGAATCCTCAGACTCCCTGCTGAACACAGAGCCTGATACGGGGCTCAGTCTCAGGACCCTGAGATCGTAACCTGAGCTGAACTCAAGAGTCAGTCTCTCAAATGACTGAGCCACCAGGCACTCCTCCTTCTGTGGTTTTTAAGTGAACATTGTCTGTGATTCTGTATTATCTCCTCTTTAAGCCTATCATTTACACTTTTTACAAAAATTTCTTAGTGGTTACCCTAGAGTTTACAATTGATTTTATTTTCTTAAAAAAAAAATGTTTGGGGGCACCTGGGTCGCTCCATGGTTAAGCTACTGCCTTCGGCTCAGGTCCTGATCCTGGAGTCCTGGGATCGTGTCCCACATCGGGCTCCCTGCTCGGTGGGAGTCTGCCTCTCTCTCTGACCCTCCCATCTCTCATGCTTTCTCATTCTCTCAAATAAATAAATAAAATCTTAAAAAAAAAAAAAAAAAAAAAGAGTAGTTAATCTCCAGGTGGAAAGATTATAGGTAATCTTTACTTTCATTTCCCTAGTTCTCTGTATTATCTGATTCTTTTAAGGGCAAGCAGGTATTGCTTTTATAATCAGAAGCAACAAGGCTCTTTTCGTGTCAAAGAGAAAGGAGAAAGCAAGTCACAGCAAAACAAGCTGAAAATCTCCTATGGTTCTACAATTTACACCCTCTCTTGTTGTCCAGCTTGAGATAACCACACTGTCCCCACAAACCCCATCACTGCACTGGCAGGAAAAAAGAAAAGGGGTTGGCCGCTTCTCACCTTGCACTGGGAGAGTTGTCAGCTCCTGTGTCCTCTCTGCCTACACAGTGAGAATGAACCCTCCGAAGGACTTAGGATCCATCCACTATGTTGTTTGACATTAAAAGAGTTTTCACTTGGGACACCTGGTGGCTCAGTCAGTTAAGTGGCTGCTTTCGGCTCAGATCATGATCCCAGGGTCCTGGGATCGAGCCCCACATCGGGGCTCTCTGCTCAGCAGGAAGCCTTCTTCCCCCTCTCTGCCTGCCTCCCTGCCTACTTGTGATCTCTCTCCTCTCTGTCAAATAAATAAATAAAATCTTAAAAAAAAAAAAGTAGTTTAAGATTAAAAAAAAAAGTAGTTCTTCCCTGTAGAACTTGTAATAATTCTTTGGTTTGCTGTTATCTTGGGCAGGGCGGGGCCAGAGTGTTACAGCTGATATCTGGGGTAGTAGGTGAAGGGCTTGTAAGTAATGTGAGGTCATTGCCATCTGTATTTCGACAAACTCCCCTTCACGCAGTTGTAGAGAAAATTACCATTGTTCTTGCGATGTTGATTATATCCTCTGACTTTATTTGGGTTTGCATGTAAACCAAACCCAGGTTAAAGGCTTAAAAAAGTTTCATAGCTCAATGCAAACAGATGAAATGTAGATTTTCTTTAAAAAATGGTTTTAGGACCAACTAACCTGCCAAGTGTTTTCAAGAAAGTCATCAATTTTGTAAATACCATAGTTTGTTAGCCTGTAAAATTGGGCTCATTATCTTTTGCTGCTTACCTGCTGCATTCAAGTAAGCAGAAGACCAGTGAAGCCTTTTGTGTCTTCTGATCAGAAGAGAATCTTTAAAAAGCAAACCAGTTATGTCTCTATTTCCAGGTGAAAATTACAGGTCTCTATTTTAATATCCCTTATTAGAGCTAGGAAATTTCATTTAGTGTAATAAATGAATTAGTCTTCATATTCTGTTTAAAGCTAATAGAATTAAGCATTTTGGTGTATATAAAAATAATTGAAAAATTATGAAATAAGCATTAAAAAATTCATTCAAAACACACTGATTATTGCAGCGACGTTGAAATATATACAAATTTTGAAGGGACTACAAAAATATAAATATTGCTGTTTAAGGGATTATGGGTAGAATTTAATACATTTTCTTTACATTATTTTGATGTTAGATATTTTACAAGAAGCAGAGAGGTCAGAAGTAAAGTTTGATTTCTGATGCTTATTAAGATAAGCTTGAAATGAATTGGGTTTTTATATTTGCGGTCTAAACCATATTAGTAAGCTCTTCAGTAGGTATGGGAGCAAGGGTAGGTAATTTGATTCTTTTTTAAACTCACTTCTGAATGAGAGACCTGATAGGTGGAAATGATAGTGGGGAAATAATGATGGGAATGCAGGGGTTGTTACTATGTTACTCATTTTTCAAAGCATTACCTGTGTTGGCTTTGGTGCCTTTGGTTTTTTAACTTGTCAACATCTACATTGTAACATTCTGTCTGCCTTTTTGTTCCTCAGGTTCCTCAGGCTGTGAAAATTACTTAAGTGAGAAATGGTTTGGGGGTAAGAACTGTGAATGGCAGAAAGAAATAATCCTCTCATTATTTTAAATATGGGGAAAGAGGATTATCTGCAGCCCTGAGCTTTCACCCCAAAAGAACTGATAGTATAATAGATTATCTTTGCTTTTCTAAATGTAAACCATAATGCTTTAATAAGTACTCTTAGGAAAAAAATCGGTAGGCACTAATTTTGGTCTGCCTTATCACCCATTTATTCCACGATGATTCCTCTATGTGTTTCCTAATCATTGGCTCTTTGAAGGAAGTGTGAGCTTGTGATCAGAGCTGCCACAAAAGCCCAGTATGGGATCTAGGTGTTAGAGCTGTGCTTCGGCAAAGAGGCCAGCTCCCATTTTGTGCCTTCAGGAGGTGCTTACGAACAGTGAAGTGAAAATTCAAAAATTGGAAAAGTGATTCTGGCAGTACCCTGTAAAAATACTGAACATTAGAATAATCATTAAATTGCCACATTAATATCTGTTTTATAAATACATGTATCAAACGTGAAGTATTTGATGTATTTGTTAAAGTTTCCTTGCCCATTTTAGTTTTAATTCTAGATGAGTCATTCATGTGTTTTGGAGGGCAGTAAGGCCGAAAGGCAGCATTTTTACAACAGGCTTAACATACGATTTACCAAGTAGTATTCCCACTTTGTGGATGGAACTTAAAAGCCAAGTAGTTTAAGTTGAAGGTCACACATTAGATGAGCTTTTCATTTTTAAGTAAGCTTTCGTAGGTACTGGGAAAGAAAGCTTACAAATCTCTTACTTAAGGTGGGCTTTTATCTGAACCATTCCAGGATAAAGGAGATGTACAATTTAAGCTTTTCTGGAAGAAATAAAAATCTCTGCACTCTATGATCTCAAGTCAGTAATATTTTAAACTAAATCTTTTACACCAAAACTTAAGGCAACTCTGATTCCTTTCTTAATAGAAATAGATATACATCATCCTCCATGAAGTACCTAATCAAAGACAGACCCAATTCTAATCTTCTCTGTAGTTAACCAATCCCAAGGCTCTTAACTCTTACAAGTCTTTAAAAAAAAAAAAAATTATAGGATTTTTTGAGATTTTCCTTGAAAATTTTTTACATTTTCCTCTCCCTCCTGCTTTTAGTTATTAATGGAGGCTTTGACAGGAAACCTCGTTGCTGCCAGCGTGTTGATCTTTTAGGATAAAGGCAGGTGGAAATTGCAGGGAGACAGACTTTGGCTTCCTATGAGGAAGAAATCTCCTTCAAAGCTCTGCAGAGCTGGACCGAACTGCCCTGTGCTGTCCAGGCTCCCAGCACTGAGGGCACCTCGGAGAGGCTGTCCTCTGTCAGGGGTACAGAGAGCCCAGCACCCCCCCGGGTTACGGAGTGAGCTCCCTGAGGTCACACAGTGCTCACATACTATTCAATCTTCAGTTAAATTCTCTGAGCCTCAGTTCTCCCCTCTTTAAAATGAGGATAAAATGATGTGAGGCTTATCATGTGAATTTAATGTATGTAAAACACTTGGTGCAGTTATTCCTTCCAACTGAACACGATTCTGTAGCTTTTCACTTTGTGCCCCTTTTCATTTCTCTCTCTTCTTCCTTTTCTGCCCTCCCATCCACTCTTTTAGAGCTTTTTTCCTTTTTTTATAGATTTTACTTATTTATTTGAGAGGGGGAGCACAAGCGGGATAAGGAGCAGAGGGAGAGGGAGAAGGACAAGCAGACTCCCCAGTGAACACAGAGCCCAACGCGGGACTCGATCCCACGACCTGGAGACCGTGCCCCAAGCCAAAGTCGGATGCTTAACTGATGGGGCCACCCAGGCACTCCTCTTTTAAAGCTTTTAATTAGAGGCGCCTGGGTAGCTCAGTGGGTTAAGCCTCTGCCTTCGGCTCAGGTCATGATCTCAGGGTCCTGGGATCGAGCCCCGTGTCAGGCTCTCTGCTCAGCAGGGAGCCTGCTTCCCCCTCTCTCTCTGCCTGCCTCTCTACCTACTTGTGATCTCTCTCTCTCTCTCTGTGTCAAATACATAAATAAAATCTTAAAAAAAAAATAAAGCTTTTAATTATTTTCTCTTCTTTTCTCATCCTCTTCTCTATACCTGTGCCTTAGGGTCTACCAGTTGTGCCCAGGGATGTCCTGAGCTCCCTGGGTAGCATTGCCGTCAGTGACTGTTACCTGGACGAGTCAGGCAATAGCCACCTGTCTTCTGCATCCTTTGGATTTGGCACAAGGGATAGCCCTAAACCCCCTGATAAGCCAAGATCGATTGTCACTTTAGCTTTCCTGTGAGCTTTTACTGTAACACTTTCTGCTTCATTGTTAATGGTAACGAAAGCACTAAGGGGCAGTTGGATATGGACAGAGAACAATCTTACTATACAAAGGCTTATGGATCTGGAAATCTGTGTCAGTAACATTTAATTTTTCCTCTATTTAAGTTTCTTTCTTGGAGCCAGGCTCCTGATTGCAGATGTTGTATTTGAAAGAGAAGAATATCGAATCCAGAAGGGCCAGAATTACTATTTTAAGAGAGAACGTACAACACAACTTTGGGGACTCTCTGTAGATACTAAATGGGCAACATAAAAAATTTATTCATTACAAGCTATTTGAAGACCCACTTGCTTGACAGAGTGGTATCACTTAGTACAAACGCAATAGAATCTCATCCATCCAAACTTCAAGACTAAAAGAGACTGGGTTTATACCATTAGAGAAATACAGATTGTTAGAGCTGGAAGGAATTTTTAGGACCACTCAATTCAATGATTTTCTTGTATAAATAATGAAGCAGAGAATCCGGTGAAGTAACTTGTTCCTTGAAACATAGCTCTTCACATTAAAAAAGGGCAAATCAGGGAGGCATGACTCTTAACAGTGTAGGTATTTTCTTAGGCTGCTGTGCAGCACTGTGATGCTAGCCTTGTAGACCTAGGACTCCCCGCCTGGGGCTCAGAGGTGGTCGCCAGGCTGTTAGCCCTGTTCCTAATTGCTGACAAAGGCATGGCTGAAAACCTTTCTGTGTTCTTACTCAGCTTCTTTCTTTTGTCCGTGTTTGGTTATTTTATGAGATACTGGGGGGTTCGGTTGCTGTGGCCCAGGAATCCTCTAAATAGACAAATATTTGGACAGTTTGGTTCTCCTATGCTTAATAGTGTTTGGGCCTTTTATGCTCTACGGGGCACTTTTGTGTTCTTCCGTGGCTTGCGTGAGTGAATTCTAGGAGATAGGGGTAGCTGTGGCCATTTGGCAGATCAGAAAACTGGATCACAGGGCTTCGGCTGCTCGTTCTAGGGTTATTCAGCCTATCAACTGGAGCTAGAGCCCAGGTTAGCTTTCCAGACAACACGTTCTTCATTGCTCCTCTTCTCCATGTTTTAGGCTCCCCTTGCTGCTTGTGTGATGGGGGGAGCAGGGCCCAGAATTGAAGATCTTTGGCAAGGAATCCAAAGATCATCTGGCCTATCCCCTTGGCTTCCAGCAGATGAGGTGTTTGTTCCTATGATTTCATAGAAGAGGTATGTGAGGGCTTGTTTTTATTTCTTTTTTTGGGTTTCTGTTTCAAAGTAGAAATGATCTTTTAGCTTTTCCTTATTATAAAAGTACTAAATTCTCATTTAGAGAAAATATAAAAATATAGGAGAAAATTAAACTAATCTTTGTAGCTCCACAGTCAGATGATTGATTGATTGATTGATTGATATTTTATTTGTTAGAGAGAGAGAGAAAGAGAGAGGGAGAACATAAGCAGGGGGAGTGGCAAGCAGAGGAAAAGGGAGAAACTGGCTCCCTGCAGAGCAGGGAGCTGGACTCTGGAGCTCAACCCCAGGACCCTGGGATCGTGACCTGAGCCAAAGGCAGACGCTTCACCAACTGGACCACCCAGACGCCCCACAGTCAGGTGATTCAGAGTGGGTTCAAATCTCAGTGGTATCACTCACTAGCACTTTGACTCTTGGCGAACTTTATCACCTTTGCATGCCTCGGTTCTCTGCATATAAAACAGGAATATTCATAGTACCTCTCTCATACAGTTGTTAGGATTAAGTAGGGGCTCTTATTTGTGAAGCATTTAGGACATTGTCTGGCACATAGTAAGTTCAGCACAAGTGTTGATTAAATAAAATAAATGATCTCCCATGGGGGCGATCACCCTGGATTGCTAAGTTGGTTAAACATCTGGCTCTTGATTTCAGCTCAGGTCTTAATCTCAAGGTTGTAAGCTCAAGCCCCATGTTGGGATCCACGCTGGGTGTGGATCATACTTTTTTAAAAAAGCATAGTAAAATAATAAATAATCACCCGTGTAAATACTGTTGACCTTTGAATAACATGGAGATTAGGGGCACTGTTGACTCCCCTATAACTTAATTACTAATAGCCTACTCTTGACCAGAAGCCTTACCAATAGCATGAAGTTGATTAACACATATTCTGTGTGTTATATGTATTATGTACTGGGTTCCTAGAATAACATAAGCTAAAGAAAAGAAAATGTTATTAATACCGTAAGGAAGAGAAAGCACATTTACAGTACTGTACTGCATTTATGGAAAACAATGTGGGTACAAGTGGACTCTGCTAAGGTCAAAGCCAGTTCAAGGGTCCACTGTAGTCTTCCCAGCTCCGGCCCCTGGAGGAAGAGATGGAGAAGGACCCAGAAGGTAGGTCATGCAGTGCAGGGAGTGGGCAGTGGGCTAAGTTGTGCTCAACCAGACAGGATGGGGGTCCAGGATCCTCTGCTTCTGTTTGTCTCTTAGTAATCCTGATAACTTGGAATATTATTGAAATTCTACTGTCTCTCACTTTGAAGATGTTCAAACTGGTTGTGATTCTCCTTTCTGTATGCGTTGCTTTTAGGAAACCCACAAAAACCAAGCCTGTTTATTTGAGATTTTTCTGTTGCGGGCTAGGCCAGACATGGTTTCCTTTCATGTGATATTTTCTGCGGTCTGTGTTAGCTTAATTCTTCCTTTGTTTTCTTGTGCTTTGGTGTGAAGAAGATGCCCTGTTTATAGAGCCTTGGTGTCTTTCATGTATAATGCATTCTTAAACTAATTCCAGTTGCTCTGACCCTTTGAGATTTCAAAATCGCTTTGTTCCGGTTTTTAA
Organism: Procyon lotor; assembly: GCA_028646535.1. Lineage (NCBI taxonomy): Eukaryota > Metazoa > Chordata > Mammalia > Carnivora > Procyonidae > Procyon > Procyon lotor. The sequence goes on along the minus strand of CM053606.1, from coordinate 65,351,441 downwards.
GCATTTTTTAAATATTAAAAATGTTCATGAGGAGGTGGGTCATGGGAAAATTTTCCAAGAGCTGTTTGTCCCTAGAAAATGGTGAATTTTGCATGGGGAGGTTTAATGCTGGGTTAAACTCTGCCAGGTGCACTGGTCACTTGAACTTGAGTTCCCAGTTCTTTTGATATTCAGATCCTCCTTTCCATCACATAAAGTGTAGAGTGTGCCTCTTAAACCTGAGTGCCTGTGTTGAGCTGTTGCCCTTTGTCCCATCAAAGAGAGGTCTTAAGTAATGCTTGGGTCTGCACTGAAGCACTGTGTCAGTAGTGAGGATCAAAAGATTTGTCTGTTCTCTGATTTTTGTCTTTGAACCAAGACTTTCCAAAAAGAACACAGAGTTGTTTTGAATATTGCCGCCCCTGGGTGTGAGTGATTATGCAAGTCAGTAGTATTTTTGTTTAAGAAAAAAAAAAAGAAAAACTATTCATAATAGATTTAGAGGTATGAAATTGCAAGAAAAACAAAATACTTTTTTTTTTTTTCAAACAGCTTGTACAGAGCAGTCTTTGAATGCAGGTGGTCCTCAACTCATAAGGATTTGCTGTTCTTCCTCCATCTTGGGAAAGACACCACTGCCCACTAGTTTCCATTCAGCCATTTTTCTTGGTATATCCTTCTCATTTAACCTCCTCTTGCGGTGAGTTACCAAGTAGTCTCCATTCTGTCTTAAACTTAAATTGTTAAGGCTTATCTGAGATCCCTTGAAACTCCAATGCACTGCCCCAGCGCACAACTCCAGTGTGTTTACCATCAAGTCTTGCTGGGACTATTGAAGCTACCTCCTGCTCCTCCTCCCTGCATCTGACCTCCAGTGCTGTCTTACTAAAGTCTTCGAGGCTTCTACAGAACCAAACACAATATGTCAGGGACTTGCATGAACCCTTCTAATGACTTCTCTGTGCCTTCAGAACTCATAAGAAGTTAAAAACCAGACTCCTTAAGACTTTGAACCCTTGCATGAGGTAGACTACAGTCTGTAGCTATTGCCTTACCTCATCCCTACTATACTCCAGACTCACTCCATTTAAAACCTCAGAGAGCTTCTATCTGTTCTTCACATCTGCTACGCTTTCATTGAAAAGGAGGGCATGTCTGATGCCTGAAACACTCTTTTTCCCCCTCTGCTGCTTCACTTTTGTCCAACTGACTTCTGTTTCTTCCTTTTGTCTTCCCTTAAATGTCATATACTTCAAGAAGCCTTCTTTAACCCCTAAACTAAATTAGGTCCCCCTAATGTTTGTCTCTATAGTAACTCGTATCTTCCCAACATTTCACCACATTTATCTTTTTTTTTTTTTTTTTAAAGATTTTATTTGTTTATTTCACAGAGAGGAGAGAAATCACAAGGAGACAGAGAGGCAAACAGAGAGAGGGGGGGAAGCAGGCTCCCCGCCAAGCAGAGAACCTGATGTGGGGCTCGATCCCAGGACCCTGAGATCATGACCTGAGCTGAAGGCAGAGGCTTTAACCCACTGAGCCACCCAGGTGCCCCTACTTATCTTTTTGAATAGATTCCAAGCTGCATGTGGGCATAGATATGTCTCTGTTGTTTCCCTCTGTGTCCTAGTGTTTTGCATACAGTAGGATCTCAGATGTTCTTTGAATGAAATGAACATGTTCCAGATCACTCCCATGTTACTACTTAATATTGCTTATCCAACAGTCCATGCATGAATTTCTTTTCTTTAAAGGAGTTTTTAGTAAACTCCCTTTATTGACTTAAATTAGCTTTGCTTAGGTATACTAAATATGTACAGACGTGAAATAAAATATGTTGGCCTTATGCTAATAGCTCCTTTGAAACTATTGAAACATTTGAAAAATCACAAAAAATACAAACATTTTGAAACCATTAAACTTCAAATGAAAAATATTAGTATGATGAGTGCTCTTCTGCTGAAACTAAATCACCTATATTGATTTTTTTTATTTTAATTTTTTCTTAGAAGGAGAGAGAGAAGTGGGGCAGAGGAATAGAATCTTAAGCACACTCCGAGCCGAGTGTGGAGCCCAACGTAGGGCTCAGTCTCACAACCCTGACATCAGTGACCTGAGTCAGATCAAGAGTCAGATGCTAAACTGATTGAGCCACCTAGGTGTCCCATGTTGATGTTTTTCAAAATAACATAAACTGGGGTGCCTGGGTGGCTCAGTGGGTTGAAGCCTCTGCCTTCGGCTCAGGTCATGATCCCAGGGTCCTGGGATTGAGCCCCGCATCGGGCTCTCTGCTCAGCAGGGAGCCTGCTTTCCCCTCTCTTTCTCTCTGTCTGCCTCTCTGCTTACTTGTGATCTCTCTTTCTCTCTGTCAAATAAATAAATAAAATCTTTAAAAAAATAAAAATAAAATAACATAAACTTGTTGCCTTGGGTCCTAATATTTGCTTAATGCATAGAAGTTTTTTGATTTTGATAATAGTAATGCAGAGAATACTTTTTTGTAGTAAATATGTTATTCAGAAGCACATTATCGACTCGAAGGCCTTGCTGACTATTTCAGAACCATGAGACGTCATCAGGCCACATCTGTCAGTGAGCAGTCCTTGAATTACATTTTTGATGATTTTAGTGATTTCTCATTTTCTTGCTAGTGCTGTAAACTTCTTGTACATGTAAAGATAAGGTTAGCATTCTGGAATTACTGAAGTCAACATCAAACATTTACCTAGTTCAGCTATTACCAAAACCAGAAACAGGAATATGTTTGTCTATTTTAGTTCTCATAGATATGGAAAATTTTTAAAGTTTTAGCATGTGGCCAAGCGTCAGACTGCTGAAGGAAATCAATAGATAATAGAAATGACTCATTCACACTATTTTGAAAACAACTTGAACATGACTCTTCTTCTGATAATTGCCTCCTCTTTGTAAATTTTGCACCACTAAAACAAAACCTTTGTTCTATAATATTTTCAGGTCATTAGAAGGTATTAAAATGAATGCATTAGTATCATTTGACCTTCACTTAGTGTGACTGCATCAGTTACGCATCAAGTCTCCCTCTGTCCTTTCCTTATTAGCCTGTAGCCATACAGTACAATACTCTACGCTTTGTTATTTCATGGTGTCGTGAAATCAAAATCTTATTCAGTAAGTGTCTTATGTTGACCTTTATCATTGCCACGTGCTTGCCAGTGTATTATAAGTGCTCTTAGTGTTGACGGTCACTAGAAACCACTACAGTCATAAATGCAAACCTGGGCACTGTGTTGGTAAGGGGATCATTCAGATGGGCCAGCATGTATTAATATTAGTTTCTCTTAGTTTAGCAGTCAAATGAAAACAGAATTGAAAGATTATTTTAGAGAGGTCCTAGACTCTTTTAACTGTGTCTCTGGTCCTCCAGAGCTCCTCAGAGCCCCATTTGAGAACACTTGCTTATAGCACTCAAAGCTGACTGCAGACCACAGACACACATACCATTGCGCCATATCATTGTGTTTCCAAAGGTGTTCTGGCTCGTGTGGGTCGTTCCCTTGGTTCTCTGCCTCTCCAGCCACCTAAACCAGGTCTGCATCTTACAAAGCCTTGTTCTCTTTCTTCCTAAGGGCTGTAGGTTCTCTTTTGTTGTCGCTTGGTTTCCCCGGGTAACATGCAATAAAATAGCAAGATTTCCCCAGGTAGCCCTGCAGTCCTGTCACTTAAGAGCACCTGTTGAGGGGGGAGTGTGGTAAGAACACAGCAGAGCCGCTAGGGAAGGCCGGGAGGGCTTCAGGTATATTAGGTCCTTAACGTGGAGAGGAAAAATTGGTACAAATGTTACCGTTACAGACCTCAGAGTTGAAGGCCTTTTATTAAGCTAAACAAAATGTCATGGCTTTGGCCTAAGGACCCAGCAAGTCACTCAATTTTTTTTTTTTTGCTTATGTATTTTTGACAGCTTTATTGAGATAAAGTTCACATACCGTACAATTGGCCCATTTAGAGTGTACAATTCAGTGGTGCTTAGTACTTTCATAGAATTGTGCAATAATCCCCATAATCAATTTTATATTTCATCACCTAAAAAGAAACTCCGGGACTCCTGGTTGGCTAAGCATGTGACTCTTCATCTAAGGGTCATGAATTCAGGGCCCATTGTAGGTATAGAAATTAAATAAATAAAACAGTAAAAAAACAAAACAAAACCCAACTCTGTACCCATTACAAATCTTTCTCCCTTCTCCCCAATCCCCCCAGCCCCTGGTAACCACTAATCTACTTCTGTAGATTTGCCTGTTCGGAACATTTAATATAAAGGGAACCATACAATAAGTGACCTTTGTGACTAGCTTCTTTCCCTGACTATAATGTTTTTAAGGTTCAGGTTTCGTTTTTTTTAATTGTCAAATAATATTGCACTGTATAGGTATGCCAAAAAAAAAAATTGTTAAATGTCCTTTCAGTCTTAGTATGTTCGCGTTGTGGTGAAAGAGATTTTCAGAACTTTTGCATCTTGCAAAATGGAAACTAGATATACCCAGTTTTATTTATCCATTCTTATTGGTTGACAGACCTTTGAGTTGTTTCCCACTTCTGGGCTGTTGTGTATAATGTTGCTGTGAACATTTGTGTACACATTTTTGTAGGGGTGTTATAGTTTAAATTTTCTTGGTATATGCCTAGGAGTGGAATTGATAGGTCATACAGTAATTCTGTATTTAAGGTATCGAGGAACTGCCAGACTTAAAAAAGCAACTGCCTCATTTTGCATTCCCATCAGCAATGTATGAAGGTTTCAGTTTCGCCACATTCTGGCCAATGCTTGTCAGTATCTGTCTTTCTGATTGTAGGCATCTTAGTAGGGCTGAAATGGTGTATCATTGTGATTTACATTTCTTTAGTGGCTAATGATGGTATAGCATCTTTTAATATAAAGATATTTAATTAAAGTTTTTTTCCTTAAAATGAGGATTTCCAGGGCACCTGGGTGGCTCAGTACGTTAAAGCCTCTGCCTTCGGCTCAGGTCATGATCTCAGGGTCCTGGGATTGAGCCCCTCATTGGGCTCCTTCTCAGCGGGGAGCCTGCTTTTCCCTCTCCCACTCCCCCTGCTTGGGCTCTCTCTCTGTCAAATAAATAAATATAATCTTTTTTAAAAAAATGATTTCCTAGGCCCTCTGGAATTCTAATATACTTAAGAAATATACCCTTTGGGAATTCTCAAAAGAAACAAAGTATGGGGCCTCCTGGGTGGCTCAATGGGTTAAAGCCTCTGCCTTTGGCTCAGGTCATGATCTCAGGGTCCTGGGATCGAGCCCCACGTCGGGCTCTCTACTCGGTGAGGAGCCTGCTTCCCTCTTTCTCTCTCTGCCTGCCTCTCTGCCTACTTGTGATCTCTCTCTGTCAAATAAATAAATAAAATCTTAAAAAAAAAAAAAAGAAACAAATTATGACCCAGATTATGACACTGATTTCAGGGATTGGAAGATTGAGAGAAAATAACTTTCCTCTCTATAAGGACTGATGACTGGCAGGTTAGAATTTAAGTGGAAACAGTTGAGTGGTCTCTTGTCTTCAGGAACCTATCAAATGGAAAACTTGCCTGAGATAAGCAAAGGAAGCCTAAGAAGGTTGGGGAGATGGGCCCAAATGTAAGAGTTTTCTTTTCAAGGTACTAAATTACCAGCACAACCAAGCCACAGAATGGCCTTCAAATGGTGGGAAAATACAAAAGCCATCTTTGTATTTCAGTACCTTGTTTGGTGTGTGACATAGAGTATTTATTCTTGGTTTTGAAGATGTAATGGAGCAGACAAATCAAAAGAGTTTAGAATCATAAAATATAAGAAACTATTACTCTCTTGCAGGGAACTTTACATCATTTAGAAAAGGTTTGGGGGGGCACCTGAGGGGCTCAGTGGGTTAAAGCCTCTGCCTTCGGCTCAGGTCATGATCTCAGGGTCCTGGGATCGAGCCCCGCATCAGGCTCTCTGCTCAGCAGGAAGAGCCTCTCTCTCTGCCTGCCCCTCTGCCTACTTGTGATCTCTCTCTCTCTGTCAAATAAATAAATAAAATCTTAAAAAAAAAAAAAGATATTTAAGAAAAGGTTTGGGGGAGGAGGCACCTGGGTGGCTCAGTTGTTAAGCATCTGCCTTTGGCTCGGGTCATGATCCCAGGGTCCTGGGATCAAGCCCTGCATTGGGCTCCCTGCTCAGTGGGGAGCCTGCTTCTCCCTCTCCCACCCCCCTGCTTGTGTTCCTGGTCTTGTTCTCTCTTTCTCTGTCAAATAAATGAAATCTTTAAAAAATAATATATGTAAAAAGGGATTGGGGTTGCAAAATAAAACATCCCTAGATTAAGTTCTTAAGAGCTGACAGGCCTTCTCAGATCACACAGATTTCTTCAAAAATATCTGCATCATCTCACCCACGACTACTGCACACACCACCGCACGCGCTTGAAGGGTATTTGTGAATTCCATGATGCCGGTGAGGTGTGTTTATGTAAATATACCTCACTTCATTCCTCCCCATAGAGAGCAGAGCAACTCCCATGGTTGCGGGGGTAGTGGTGGCCTTCCAGCCCAATGCCAGGCACGGTGCTCAGCAGCATCCACTTCCCGTGTCACTTCATTGACGCAGGCTTGAGGTGAGGTCAGTCCTCATCTTATTCCTGAACTACAGAAAAGGAAATTTAAGCTCAGCAGGATTAAGTAACTCGCCCAGGATCACAGCAGCTCTAAAGAGGCAGGCTGGGAGGATTCCAGGCTCCCAGCCCGTGCTCTCAGCCACTGTACCAAGAACAAAAAGGCCCTCCTTACCCCTCTGAGTCTTTGCAACAGGAATTGGGGAAAGATGGAGAGCAAGAGTATTATTCTGATGGCAGTTGTGTCACTGCTCTCTTGGCCTGCTCCCCGCAGGCACTGGTGAGCGTGGCAGGAACCTCCCGGGGTGTGTGGCCGTGGGGCACCTGAAGCAGTCATTGCAGCTCTGTGCACACCTGCGAAGGTTGGACTTGATCCCAGAGCCAGCAAGGGAAGGTTACAGTTAGAGTTCCTTTTTCTTTTCTAAAGAAAATAGGCTATTGTGGGTAGAGATGGGTGGCAGGGAGTCCAGTTGGGGTTAAAGCCCAGATTTAGGCAGTGGGGAGGGGAGGGCCAGGGTGAATGATTTCTAAGCTGAAACTATTGGGGCTTAGCAACCTTCCAGATAGGAGACTTGACAGAGAGTTGACTTGAAGAAGGCTTCAGCAGTTCTAGCTGGGGGACGCGGGGAAGGGGCTACATTGATGCAGAGTTGTAGGATTGGGGGAGAGGTGGGGTGGGATACCAAAGCTAGCGGTAGACTTGGGCTCAAGTCTCTGCTCTGATGGACTGAGAACCTTAGTGGTTCTCTTGAGCTTGGATTAGAAGATAAAAGATGTTAAATTGTGCTTGCTTGCCTTTTTGATTTTTTTAGAAAATTGATGAACAGTAAAGTTTCTCTTGGCCTCACATGGTAGTATAGGGCGAGAAAAGGGTTGAAACTGTTAGTACTTTGACTACAGTTTTCCTATGATTTTTCAAAAATTTCTTTTCAGTTAGGAGCATGTAGAGAGGAAACGCAAGGAACGCCATTTTGTTAGGAGATGAAAGACAGTTTGCATTCTGCTGCTCCCCAGAGGGGTCCAGTCTGCGGTGCAGGTGTTTACACAGTGGCCGCCCCCAGGCTCCGACCCATCCTTGACTGTATGGTTCCTCAAGACTGAGCTCTAGTTGAAGAGCAGCAGACCCTGCAGGGAACGGTGACCTCCTGGGGCTGGGCATTCGGCTCAGTGAACATCGGTCCAGTTTGATAATTTGGAAGTAAACGAGTAGTATTCTCAGGATTTTGTTCTTCTGGGAAGGATTACATTTAGATCATGTCTGTAGGACACTCCATACCTCCCCTTTGGGCATAAGAGTTGAGCTTTACTGATTCTACTTCAAAATTGTTTCTGAGATGAGATACTTAGTAATACAGCGTTGAAGTGGTGGATGAGGAAGTTACTTCCTGTGTTGTTTCATTCATGCCTCAAGGTTGCAAAGTTATGTAAGTTGTTTACAGATAAAATGCTAGTGAAGAAAAGTTCATTTGCCACTGCTGGAAGGTACAGACCCCTAGCAGTTAGCACGATGAATATCTTTTGCTTTTTCTTGCAGCTGTTCGATGTTTATAGGGTCAAGTTATCTCATGCATATCTAGGGTTTAATGTCATAGTCTCATGGGTAATACAGTGCAGCATAGTTTCTGGTATGTACTTTGTTAAAGAAAGTGAGTAGATGATTACCTGAGGTTGAATAGGTATTTGGAGCCTCATTAATGATTAACTAAAAACATACAGGAGTGCTTTTTTCCTGAGTACCTGTATATAACGGTCCCTTAGGGTTCAAATATTCAAGATATATCCTCTTACCCCTCCTAAGAACTGTGTTTACTCATAGACTTAAAATATATTTGAACAGAATTGAAAGCTTAGAGTTCTTAGACTGTTTGCATTTGCATTAATTTACTTAGGGCATAATTACTCTTAGGTCTCTGATAGCCAGAGAATTCTGCTTGTTTCATTAACACTTGTTTCTTTCTCCTGCGTTCAGTATGAATACTAACAAGATACCTTAAGTATCTTCTCAAGAGTTAATGATTTATGTCAGTCAACTTTATAAAACATCCTGGTGGTTTGCAGTTGGAAAATGTTGGTGACCAATAGTACCTGGTTTGGTTCGGCACCCATGCTAGCCAGAGTGACTTCAGTACCTTCTGTCACTCCTTTCTGTAGTAAAACTCCACTGAAAATATTGTGTGCTGGTTTTGTAGGTGTGTACTTTTATTTTGTTGCCTTTATTTTTGATTGTTTGCCTTCAGGTGCTACCTTATATTTCTCCAGTTTTTCTTTTGGGCACCTGTGGCTTTTCCCATCATTTGGCATATTTCCCTTAACCTGGTGGATATAGCTCAGTCCCTTAATGATTTCCTCCTCACTGGCTGCCAGTATCTTGCAGAATTTCTAGTTTAGAATTTGGGGTGTGGCTTTCCTGAGCATATATTCTGTCACCAACTTAAACGTAAGTTCTTGTGGGACAAGTACTATAGTTTGTTTGTTTGTTGGGGCAAGGACTATAGTTTACACATAAATTAGCCACTGACAGAAACTTGGGGAGCCAACTACATAGTGCTTTCAGGGTAAGTGCTCATGGAAATGAGCTGCCTTGGGTGTGCAAGAGACAGGCTTGTTATCTGGAAGCGGAACACAGAGAGTGTTCTAGCAGCCTTCAGAGACCTTGCATATCCATTCCAGGCCAAACTGCTCACTGCCAAGACATGAAGTTTGAAACTGCCCGATTGAGGGGTGGGTGGAGGGAGCGGAGTCAGTCAGTCAACTGTCCGGGGTTTCCTTACTCTTCATGTTCTTCTTTATGTTCTTCCACTCTAGCAATCAGGACTTTGGTGGGCTGTTAGGGAGCAAGCCGGACATGAACCAGCCCAGTCGTATTTTGTACAAAGACGTTAGTAGTGGTCCATTCTACTTTCCCCAGCTTCTGTTTTCTTCCGTCCACATCTCCGAGAGAATTACCCTAAGGATAGCAGTTGTGAAAAATCTAGCCTATTGATGGTGAAGGGCACCCTCTCCGCTGTCCTTTGGAGAAACCAAGCAGTATCTTTATTTTCCTATTTTCACTTTGCTGTGGGTTCTGTCTGCTGACTTAGTACAACATTCCCTGAGGTCAGCGCTGGGGTGTGTGTGTGTGTGTGTGTGTGTGTGTGTGCGTGTGTGTGTGTTCCCCTTGCAGCTTAGCCCCGCCCCTCTGAGGTGAAAGTGCTAACCCTATGGTGCTCCCCACTTTCCCTCTGCACAGTGCCAGGTGTCTAATAAGTGCTTATGATGTTTGTTCAAAGCTTGCATGAGTGACTATTTTTAAGAGGTTTAACTCTTCATTAATATTTTGCTTAATTTCCACAGGCTTGGTAGAGGATTAATTGGAGTCAAAATTGGGATAGAATCTTGGGACTTTTAGGTGGGAAGAGTTTATGACCTAAGAGGAATGAAGATTGATTTTTAAAGCCACATGACAGCCAGGCTTCTAGTATGAACAGTTTACTTATTCTGTCCAGACTGTGAACAGTTGTCTTGTTCTCACTAACGGCAATTTTGTTGAAATGTTCTTAGAAACAATGTGTACAGGCTTCTGTAAATCATACAGGGGAAAGATAGAGATCCAGGGAACATCAAGATACTAACTCAACCTGTCCTTTCTGAAAAATATTTGACCCCTTCCCTCTAACTGAGCAACCCCTCAAAGCTGTCAACACAAAGTTGCAAAATAGGAAAGAGATCAAAACCAGATTCTGTGTTACAGCTTTCTGGGAAGAGGATGCTAGGAGAAAAAATACATGTATTTCTAAATATATCATTTCATGTATACCCTTCTTAGGCTCCTGTTGTATTTTCAGTGACTTAACCTGGAACACTGTTGATAAGTTTCCTTCTGACAGAAAAACTGAACTAACCCCGACCCCCTACCACACGGCAAGCAGCTGGAGGCAGTGAAGGACTAGGCAGTGTTTGAAACTTGTGGCTCTTTTCCGTGGCTTCTCCTTTGTACATCGCTCCGTATTTATGTCCAGAATGACATGACAGCATTGTTATGTACTAGATATGCTGGATACGGTAGAGGAGGGGACTCGCTATCCTATGAAATAGGACCCTCTGTAAAGCTAACACTAATCATTGAAGAATTAAAATGGAAATATATCCTTGTCATTGTGTAGGATTGGGAATAATCTTGATTTAGACTATTAAATTTATATATGGTATGGTTTTTAAAATCCTAAATTTTATAATCCCGTCCATTAAGTTAGTTAATGCAGCCCAAATGTCTAGCCTTACGTGCCTAAAACAGATTTATAAGGGCAGAATATCAGCTATATCATGGCAAACTCAGAATGCCTTTCAGTGCTGAATGACCTAATAGGTTATTAATCTTTTCTATGGAGAATGCTTTTTCTTCATCAGCTGTCTAAAATATTTGGGAAATTATATCTTGTGGGAGTTGCCATTCATCAGGAAATGCTTGTTCATAGATGTAAGCCAGAACCACATGTAGCAGTAAATGTTATGTATCACTATGGAAACCAAAAATCACAAATAGGATAGTCTTAAGTATTAAGCATTCTGCTTCTTATGGGGATAAGCCGTGTCCAGATTCAGTTCAGTTCACTCCAGTATTTATGGAGCATTTAACGACCAAAAAGTCCGTGGGTACTTTGTTTAATGACTAATTTTCCTCTACACAAAACCCCCCAAAAAAGGGAAAAACTAGGAGGGAAAGATCCCAGTTTATGTGGATTATCAAGTTCATAAGTGTAAAATTCTGAATTGGGAGGCAGGAGGCTAGGGTTTTAGCTCTGGCTCTTGCAAAAACTAGCCGTGTGGCTTTCGACAAATCTTTTAGCTTATTTGGGTTGCAATTTTCTCAGCTGTAACAAGATAGAGTTGGACTCTGTGACCTCTAAGTGATGAATCTGTTTTCTTTCATTGTTCCTTCAACTATGAAACTTTTTTTAATGAGAGATATTATACTCGGATGTTTCTCATTATTTCAGGAGTAATGAGGATCGTTGTTATACTGCGATGACTTTATCACCTAAAAAAAAAATTCCCTAAGGATGGGGTCACATGTTGCCATTCATCAGTGGGCCCTGCCTTCCTTTCCACTCAGTATGTGTGGACATGGAAATGCCAGTAGACTCTAATAGTGAGAAAGTCTGCAATAATCGGAAGTATAGACGTTTAATTTGACTTGTAGAGGAGGAGGCTGGCTGAATTGGTAGGAAGAATGTTTATTCATAAAGCCATTTATTTCTCAGTTCTAAGACTGTCATGACTGTCATTTCAGCAGTTTTTGTAATAGGAATATCTCATAAGTGGAATTGGAATTATGTGGCCCTAATGATTCAGTAAACTCATGAGAGAGGAAAGGTGTCCGTGTTTCTAGCTTTGTTGCAGATCTGGGTATGTCTGTGGACAAGGAAACCTCTGGACTATTCTCTCATTATTAAGTGGCAGAAATACCTATCCCATCCTTAGCCCTCAAGGACATTATAAGGGTAAATAAGAGACCTAAGTGAAGCTATAAACAGTGTTGTTTTATGTGTTAAATAACCAAGTAGAATCTTTAGACTTGCTCAAAATACAAATGTCCTTTTGATGGTCAGATCTTGCTGTTTGAGGTTTTGTTTTGTTTTGTTTTGTTTGTTTAACATGGGAGGGTTTACCAGGTTATAAGTTTTAAAATACACATGTGACTAAAAGTGAGAGGCTCAAAATATTTGACTGCCGGGCCTTTACAAAACCCCATCATATAATAAGGATTTGTTAAGTGTTCTTCGTGTACACTTTTCTTCATGTCAAAAATAGTTTCTGATCATTTACTATACGCCAGGCACTGTTGTAGTAGCTAGAGATACAGTAGTGAACATAACAGAGTCCTTATCCTCAAGGAGACCATGAAGTGGGTGGGGTTGATTAGCATTATCTATCCTATAATAAGTGCTAATAAGAAAAACCAAGCAGAATAGGAGAGAGAACAATGGGAGAAGGGAGTGTTAGTAGACAGGAGCAGAGACCTGGAAGAAGTGAAGGTACATGCCACATAGGGTATCAGGAGAACAGACATTCCAGGCAGAGAAAACCTAAGCACAGTAGCCTTCTGGCAGCCATGTGGCTGAGGGTGAGCAGTGGGGGCGAGCAGAGGAGGCAGGAGGAGGAAGCGGGGAGGTGAGCGGCTCCCCCTCCCGGGGTCGTCTGGGCTACAATACACACTCTCCATTTGGGTTTTTGTTGTGGTTTTTTTATGTTTGTTTTTTTATTTTTTTAAGATTTTTTTTTTTTTACTTATTTGAGAAGAGAGAGCGTGCGTGAGCATGAGTGGGGGCAGGGGCAGAGGAAGAGGGAGAAGCAGGCTGCCCATCTAGCAGGAAGCCTAATGCAGGGCTCGATCCCAAGACCCTGAGATCATGACCTGAGCCAAAGGCAGATGCTTAACCGACTAAGCCACCCAGGTGCCCCTTGTGTATCTGTTTTTTAGAATAGCAATAAAATTTTTATTTTTCAATAAGATGACAAATCCTTATCTAGGAAGATAATACCACATATCACAAAATACCAACCACATAAATCCACAATGAAAGTCATTACTGAAGAGTCTTCATGGAACATCATATCATGGAAGCAGAATGACATGTTTAAAACATGAGGGCCAAATAGTGAATTTCCTTTTTTTTTTTCCCCCTAAGCCCCTGTTTTCTGATTGATAATATTAAGTCCCAGTAAATAATATTCAGGATTTACTGGGGTTTTTTTGTTTTGTTTTTGTTGGTTTTTTTTTGTTTTGTTTTTTGGGTTTTTTTTTTTTTTTTGTATTTTGGTTTTTTGTAATTGCTGGGGATTTAATAATGAACAGACTAACCACCATCTCAGAGAAGTAGCCTCAGTCCTGTCCCTCCCATGTAGTACCCCTGAGCTCCGTCCCCAGCCTGTCTGGGAATCTAGTCTCCCTTTTAGGAACTGGGTCTCCCCTTCCATGCCCTGGGCATCCCTCTGACTTTGTGTAGTCCCAGATTACCCCAGTCAGCTTTTCTTCCCCTCTCTCCTCACGCCCTCCCTCTCATTTTCATTTGTGATTTTTTTTTTTATTGTGGTACAAAGTCGCCATCTTAGCGGTTTCTCAGGGCCCCGTGCAGTAGTGTTTCTATGTGCATCGCGGGGTGACACGTGTCTAGACTGGCACCCTTTGTGTCCTCACAGCACTCCCTGGTTTATACATGTAACCTACCCAACAGTGTTTCCATTTCCATCCCCTTCGAGGTTCCCTTTATTTCCGTATCTTTGCGTCTCACACTGTACCTGACTGGTAGGAGGTGGTTATTAAATGTTAAACGGCAGTTTTTATTTAACAAGTGTCTCTGGAGCCCTTACCCTGAGCCACTGTTCTCAGCCCATCGCACGTACTCATTGATTTGATTTTCACCAACCTCTATGCACTCTGCTTCATTGTAGGAGGAAACTGAGGCACCAAGATATTGAGGGACTTGCACAGGGTCACAGCTAATAATGAGTCCATTTATAAAGAAGAAAGATAATGTAAAGACAGAGAGACTCTCAAATTCTTTGTGCTCCTGCTGGACTCCAGGAACAGCAGACAGGGTGGGAGTCCACATGCTAGGCAGCATGTCCACTCCTGAGGTCCTATGGGAAAGATTCTTTGCCCCCCAACGGCCCTGCCAGGCCGACTGCACTCTACCCAGGCTTCCCCCCC
>CM053606.1:65289739-65336646 GCA_028646535.1 Procyon lotor | reverse complement strand
CTTCTTTCAGATATATTTATTTATTTATTTGACAGAGAGAGAGAGAGATCACAAGTAGGCAGAGAGGCAGGCAGAGAGAGAGGAGGAAACGGGCTCCTCGCTGAGCAGAGAGCCCGATGCGGGGCTCGATCCCAGGACCCTGAGATCATGACCTGAGCCGAAGGTAGAGGCTTTAACCCACTGAGCCACCCAGGTGCCCAAGTGCTAGCTTTTTTCCGGGGTTTGGGGATTACACCTTCTAGAGGGCAACTTACCACCCAGCTCTCCGTCTCTTTTCCCACCCAGTGTTTAAAAGGCTGGCAGCATTCTTCATACTGTGGGGCACAGAGCAGCAAGACTGGTAACACCACCATGCGGCTCATTTAACATGAAACTTCCTCAGCTCCCGCTCAGAGCCACTAAGTCTGTCAGTGCACATGGGGCCCCCAGATCTGTATTTTAGGCTCCTTAAGAGCTAACAGGTCAGGGGCGCCTGGGTGGCTCGGTTGGTTGAGCTTCTGCTCCAGCTCAGGTCATGATCTGGGGTCCTGGGATGGAGCCCCCTATCGGGCTCTCTGCTCAGCAGGGAGTCGGCCTGTTTCTCTCTCTCTCTCTCTCTCTCTGCCCCTCCCACTCCCTCCCCTGTTCATGCTCTCTCTCTCAAATAGATAAATAAAAGCTTTAAAAACAAAACCAAAAACTGGGACAGAAGATGTGTCCTTGCACTTGTGAGGGGAAAGAGAGGAAATAGAGAGTTGTGTGACCCAAGTTCCTCTCCACAGAGTGCGGGGGATCCTGCCTGAAATATTTACTATTTGGCCCTTTCCAGAGGAACTTTGTCAGGCAGCTGGGCCATCCAATAGAACTTTTTATAAAGGTGGAAATATTTCTGTCTGCTTTCCTCAGTCTGCCAGCCAGTGACTCTTGGCAGTTTGGGTATTGAGCACTTGAAGAGTAAGTAATGTGACTGAGTAACTGAAATTTTTATTTTATCTAGTTTTAATTAATTCAGTTTAAAAAATTAATTTAAATTTAGAGGCGCCTGGGTGGCTCAGGTCATGATCTCAGGGTCCTGAGATGGAGTCCTGCAAAGCAGAGAGCTTGCTTCTCCCTCTGCCCCCCCACGCCCCCCCCACCCCCGTGCTCTCTCTCTTTCTCAAATAAATAAAATCTTTAAATAAACCGACAAATAAATAGAGCTGCTTGTGTCAGGATCCACCTCTGCTACTTACCAGCTTTTTGGCCGTGGTCAAGTTACTTAGCTTCTCCTTGCATCAGTTTTCTCATCTGTACAAGAGCTAGTAATAGTGCCTACCTACCTTATAAGACTGCCGTGAACTTTGAGTGCTAAACAGTGCCTTGCACATGGTGAACACTTATGTTTGTTACCCTTTGTCATTATTTCATAAGTTTTTTGTGGCCTAGTTTAGGAAAATAAGCCTTGTTATCCCCCCCCCCTTTTTTAAGGAGAGTGGATTCTGAATTCCAGGATAATTTGGACACTAATCTGACTGACATAGTCTGTTTCTAATTTGGAGACCAGCTCTGCTTCATATTCTCCCATGTAGGTTCATTCATTAAAGTTAACCAGGGTGGGTCCAGCAGGTGACATATGTGGCAAGGTCATTGCCTGAGTTTTACTGATGGGCCACTGTAGACGTGGATAGATGGCCAAATTATTTTGCAGAGACTCTTCATAAATAAATTAGGCCTATTTAGCCAGAAGCAGAATATTTCTTAGTGTCAGTGCTTGTTCCTAAGCGGAAGAAATCCTTGTAATATTTGAAAGGAAGTATGTTTCTGTTTTATCTAGAGACGTGTCAGACTCCTAACATGAGTAAGTTTGATGGCTTCCCTGTTACAGAAGGATGAGCAGGGCCGTCAGGAACATATGGAGAGGGGCAGTTGGCAATTGTTTGTGTAAATGATAATAGTAGTAGAGACCCAAAAGGGGAAAAAATTTCAGAATAAAATCTATGGGTTTTTTAAATGGACAATTGGATAACTTTCTCATCTTCAGTATTATCTACGAATAATCCAGTGTATGTAGTTGCCATGGCTAACCAGTACCACTTTAAAAGACTTTCCAGAAGCCAATGAAGGCGGCCTCTTGGAAATCTGCTTTTCGGCTTTCTGAGATAGTGATGATACAACAGTACTTTTCAGCCCTTAGATCTGCCCTCCAAGGCTGGAGCAACCGTGTCAGCAGATATCCTGTGCCCAGCAGTTGCTCTCCAAGGCTGCCTTTTTGATCTGCAAAACCATGTTGCAACACTCCTCGATAAGCAAATAATATGAGGAGAAACCCTTGCCCAGATGGCAGGCACTGTTTCATTGTACATGTAGTGATCCCGTCCTTTAGGCCCTGGCGTCCTATTGGTTTTCTGTTTTCAAATTCTTGATTGTGCTCGAATGTATCTGAGATACATTGAACCTGTTGAATGTGTTCATAGGCTCATTTTGCACCGAGCAGAAGGAGTGAGAAGCTAGACAACTATTCATATCCTCCAGCTCGACGTCGTGTGCAGCCTGAACCTTTAGTCATCTTAGGGAGGGAGGATACGGAAGTATTGAGGTCTCTGATGGGATGTGGCTCCTGAGGCATGGAGCTGCCTGGCGAGCAGGGCTGTTTGACCTGCAGGCTCTGTTTTTGTGGGTACTTCTGTGCACCTCCCTGTTCCCTATCACCCCACCCCATTTGCCTGTAGGACTTTATCTAGGCTCTTCTAGCACATTTCTCTACAGCCCATTGACACCCATTTGCATCACTTCAGGTAGAATAATAATAATAAGCAATAAAAACTTTTCTTCTCCCATAAATTCGGTATTTTTTCCTCTCTTTTTGTTTGAACTGCGGAGTAGGGAGGCAGTTTGGAAGACGGTGGTTTCAATTATAAATTTCCTTGGGGTAAAAACGTTATTAATGTAAATTGTGGAGCAAGAATTAATGAATGGAAGTTCTGAGAAGGCTGGCCTAAGCTCAGTATAAGGAAACATTTGTTAAGCACTGGAGCCGGCCAGCGATCTGCTACTAACAGATCTCGGATGTGCTCAGTCAGGCCGTTCTGTGAGGGATATGGGAATGGATAGCAAGCTGGGCGAGATGATGCTATTTGCCGTGTTATTGTACCCACCAAAGATACCTGAATACAAACAAATATTTTCCAGTGAAATGCATGTTGTTACCTTAAAGTTGTACAGAAGGAAATACTTCTATCAGCTCAATTGTGGGACTAATAACTTTTTAAATGCGATGCTCTAGTAGATATATTTGTTCTAATGATGATGGGTGTTGTATAATCATCTTGCCTGCAAATTCATTTTAAGATTAATTAGCAACTTACTAATTAAAGTATACATGGATGAATTCAGCGATTATTTATTTGGGACCTATTGTACCCTTCACACTATGCCAGCCTCATGGAGGATAAAGCTATAAATAAGATAGTGCCTTAGTGTTCTAATTGGAGGAATAGACATGTGCTTCTTAGCCAGAACATAAAGGAGACTATAAAAAATAGTAAAATCAAATTGCAAAAAGAGCAAAGAGGGAGCCATATAATTCTTTCAAGGAGAAAAATTCAACCCAAGGAGTCGATGTGGACTGAGCTTTAAAAGACAAATAAGGTTGGAGGAGCAGGTATATAATTCACGTATATTTTGGTATCTGTGCGTGAGATTTTTTTTAATGTGTGTTTTGTGTGTCTCTGAGGTTTGGCACTGTTATCCCCCTTGTACAGATCGGAAAATGGGTTGTGTCAAAGAGAATGCAGTCAGGATGTGTGAGGAAAGGAATGTTGGGAGTCTGGTGTGGCTGAATGCAGGGTTTGTGAAGACAGAGAACTGGATGAGACAGGGGAAAGGTGTATTGGAGGCAGATTATTTAATTCAAATGAAAAAGTTGACCTTTCCAGACTCACTTCTAGGACCGTCACAAGCAGTGTTCCCTGCAAAATACATGCGCGTTGGAATGATGAGCTTTAGATTTCAGTTCTAGGCTGTAATACAAAGAGTTCGCATTAGGTGGAACATTTGTCATGACCAGAAAGAATACCCAGAAGACGTGAGCGTGATTTTTTTCCCCCTTCTTTTCCCTACCACTTGAGCGCTGAGTGTGCTGCAGAGAATTTGTCTCTCCATCCATGACGTGAGGGGCAATAATACTGTTCCATGAACATGTGACAGGTCCAGGCTTGGTGTCATGTGTACATACCTATGAAGGACTTAATAAAATATCCGTTGAATCTCAGTCAGAAAATGGGATTTAAAGCAACAGCTCCTGACCAGCCAGCCAGACACCCTAAATATATTTCCTTTCTATCCCCTCTCAACCTCTTGCACTTAGCACCTTATTTTTTCTTACATGGACTATTACAAAAGCCTCTGAACCAACTTCCACACTTGCTCTCCTAAATGTAAAGTGTCAGAGTCATTTTTTCAGGTATAACATATGTCACGTTATTGCCCTGTTCGGAGATCCGCAGTCGAGTTTGATCTGCAGAATGAAGAACAGGTTCTTTCCTGCTGGTTCCAACCATTCTAGCGTGAATCTCTTTTTCTCCCTTGTCTGCCTCTGGCCTCTTCTCATTTCCAGCTCCATTTCCCTTTCTCATCCTCCCCTAGTCCACGCTAATTTTGCCTTTCTTTATTGCTTTTTATATCTTGCAACATTTTTCATTCAATTATCTGTTCAACCAGCATTTATTGGGCATCTGATATGTGTCACAAATTCTGCCTGGTGGTGAAGACACACATGTGAGTAAGATAAGAGTCACATCCCTATTAGTGGTGAACGTGTCTTACCATTGCTTCTAGACCATAAGCTCCCTGAGGATTAAAGCTATGTATTTTCACATTTCTGTATAGCTCTAGGCATCTTACGTTAGCGACATGTAAATTTTACTGAGTAAATGGTTGAATTTAAGTTTGACAAAATTATTCCAATTTCTCGTCTAAAATTCTAGATATACTGCGGGATTTTTAGGGAGACAGTGAACACTCTGTCAGTCTTTGCATTTACAAAATGAGTACATCATTCCTGTATAATTAAAAACATGAGAGGTTAAAGAAATAGCTGTTCTTTAGACTCTTCACACACAAAGTGATATTGATAGGTATTTGTATGTAATTTGGTCTGTTGAAAGAGGGAACATTTTAGGGTGTCTCTACCTTGGGTATATATTTTTTTCTGTATGTATTTTTAAGTTTTCATAGAAATCTAAACTAGTTGGGAATCAAAACCACGTGCCACGTAGAGAAGATTATCTGAAACTATTGAAAGAGGAAGTTAGGAATGAGTGGAGACTTGGAACAGGATGTGGACTCAAGTCTTAAGACCTGGTAGTTCACAAAATAACATGTGCAGTTGAATCTTTTCCTGTTAATATGTGTGTGTGAAAGTTGTCCGTTTTACTTTTAAAATTTAGTTACACATTTAAATTATGAAAGCAAATATAAAATTATATATTTTTAGTTACACATTTAAATTATAAAATTTATTAAATAATTTGCCCCCGATTTTATTTTTAGTTACACATTTAAATTATAAAAGCAAATATATAAAAATATATAAAAAATATATTTAAAAATTTTATATATTTTTATAAATATATAAAAGCAAAAAAATAAATTATAAGAGCAATATGATAAATTTTGGCAAATAGAGAAAAGAAAAAAGTACCTGCATGTAGTTATTATAAGAAACATCTTGATCTCTCTCCATTCTGTGTCTCTCACAGTGTAAAGTTGTAGTATACAGAACGTTTGAGATACTACGTTTTTTCACATTAATATTGAACCATCATTGTTATATGACTATATGATATTCCATTTAGTGGCATGCCATCATTTTATTATGGTGGGAAGTGCTTCACTGTCATGCAAAATGCTACGACCTATAATGCTGATTATCACATACTTACAGTTTTTCTCAGGTTTTGACATAGTTTCCTTAGGTGAGGCTTTCAGAATGGCTCTTCTCCCCTTTCTAATGTTAAAAATAACAGCAGAACCATGAGGTGGAATCACTTTTTTCCAAACACAGGACTTGTTTTACTTATCACCTCCCTGCACAATAGATGAAGAAATGATGACATCATTTTAACCGAACAGTGGTTTGAATATATCACGGTGACCGCAGCTTTGAGTGACTTGGTAAAAAGAGATTTTTATGTCCATGTCCACCGAGTGATTTCAGGATTTGAATGCTTAAGAAATAACTTTGGGGGGACAAAAAGAAATAGTGTTGAAGGCATTGTTGACAAGCATCTGATTGACGGGAGTTTTATGCTCACTACATACTTTGATGTGACTTAGGAAGTGGCAAGTTTACGTGTAATCCATCACCTCAGGATGCCTGAAGCCTTGCAGCGAGTCAAAGTGTTGACCCTATCCGAATGACACCCCTAACGTGCTTCCTAGCAGCCTTCCCAGCCACCCATCGAGGGTTGGGTGAGAGAGTTACCGATGTGTCTCCCCGCAGAAAGGAAACTGCTTAGAGAGAGAGCAAGTTATATACTTCAAATGATAACGTCACAAGGCAGTAAGGACACGTGTCAATAAAGACCATGGAGAAAAATCAAACACAGAGTGGAGGCTAGGCGCTGCCAAGATGTGAGTGTGAAAAGATGGTGGTCAGGGAAGCCTGGGGAAGGTGATGGCAGGAACCACCTGGAGATACCTCAGGGGAGAGAGTCAAGCAGAAGGCCAGCCTCTCGGCAAAGGCTTCAAGACAGAAGAATGCTTGGCACATCCAAGGATCACTGAGCGAGGAGCTTCGGTAGCTGGCATGGAATGTTCTGGTGGAGTGAAAGCCTAATTCCCTGGTTTTTCAAGATAAGGGAAAAGGGGTACCTGGGTGACCCAGTCAGTGGAGCATGACTCTTGATCTCAGGGTTGTAAATTCAAAGCCCACAGTGGGTATAAAGATCGCTTAAAAATAAAATCTTAAAATAATAAAAAATAAAGAGAATGGGGATGAATGTCTCTTGAGGAATTGCCTTTTTATTTTTATTTTTTTAAGATTTTATTTACTTATTTGACAGAGAGATCACAAGTAGGCAGAGAGGCAGGCGGGGCGGGGGGGGGGCGGGGGCGGGGAACAGGCTCCCCGCTGAGCAGAGAGCCTGACATGGGGCTCAATCCTAGAACCCTGAGATCATGAACTGAGCCGAAGGCAGAGGCTTTAACCCACTGAGCCACCCAGGCGCCCCGAGGAATTGCCTTTTAAAGGGGAACAGAGGAGTAAAAGAGAACCTGGAAGAGGAGGTGATATAAAAGGGGCTGTTTTTAAAATGGGGAAAATGGCAACACGCACCTTGCCGATGGGTCCAACCCAGTGGCGAGGGGGAGATCTCTGAGATCTCAGAGAGAGAGAGACAGTTGCTGGGGGATGATGGCGTGGAAGGCGGAGAAGTCGGGGTCTAGAATAAAGGGCGGAATTGCTTCAGAGAGGGCAGACCGTTCATCCAGGGAAACAGAAAGGGAGATGGAGTGTGGGTCTAAACGCAGGAAGGTTGGTAAAGGTGGAAATGGGAGTGTGTGGAAATTCTCCTTCCGTTGCTTCTGTTTTTTCAGTGAGACATAGAGCGTTGGGTTTTGGAGGTGCAGGTAGGGAGAGTTCTAAAGAGAATGTGAGAAATAGTCCCCTAAGAGAAAGGGAGAGCCATGGAGGAGGGAAAGACTGTCAGGTTGCTGTGAGGCTACACTAAGAACCTTCCAGGGATCAGTGTTCATGAATTTAAAATAGATCTCATCGGTCAGCACGATTACCTGTCTCTCCCTGGCCGTGTTCAGCAGCCCGGGCACAGGTGCCGAGCAAGCAGAGACTTGTCTTTGGGACAGGAACTGTGGTTTGCCAGATCACGAGGACGAAGAGGGAAAGAGAGGCAGGGGAGCTGAAGTGGAAGGCAGGGTTTATAATCCTGAGGAAAGAGAGGAGGCTGAGTGACATTGAGAAAGTAGAGGATCCGTGGAATTTCGCCCCGGTGGGACTGACAGATTATTAGAGTGAATGCCAGAGGGAGTGAATTGGAAAATGAAGAGTTTCAGAAATGTTTAAAAGATGAGTAGAACTTTCTAGTGATTCAATGTAAGAGTGAGGACAAGAGTGAAGTCGGGGATAGTATTCAGACTTGCACTCAAGGTGACTGGGTGAATGTGGTTTCCACGCTCAGGTCTTCACCCGGCGAGGCAACGAAGAGTGTCAAAACACAAGGAGTGGTTAGGGGCTGTTGTAACCTGGCAGACACGTGGTTCATCTGAAAGGGGACGGCCCGGCGATGGTTGTTACTGCCGTGGAGTGTGTGGGACCCAGGGAGTCAGGTTTTTAATGTACAATCTCTCAACTTATAAATGCTGACTACCTTTTTCTTTATCTTAGCTAAATGGTGGTGAGTTGTATTTAGACCCCAGACCGTTTTTCCCCTGAGAACAATCTGTCCAGTGAATAAGATCTGTACACACGAAGCTGCGTCTATACTTCATCTGGAGAAAGAATTTGAAGCCACATGAGGTAGAGGCGAACGGGGTGCTGAGTTGTGTGGTCCTGGCCACACATGGAGAACAGTTCTGAGAAGGGGCCCGTGAGAGGTTACAAAGCTCTGGCCAGCGCCCTGCTGATTATGTGCTATCTCCCAGAACCACGGGCCTTGCCCTCAGGCCTGAATTCTTTGTGGTTTCCATCCCATTAACCTTGAACGGTTTCACTGAACTTTATTTTTAGCTTCTGCTTTTCATTTCCAAATTGATAACCGAATGAAGCAGCATTGGCCCAGAGTGGCAAGGCCATGCTGAGGGGGTATCCCCAGCCATGAGCTAAGAGATGGAATTGGTCCTGGTCGCTTTATGCTTTTCTAGGAGCTGCTCCTGGGCCTCAGTCTGGAGGCAGTTCCTTCGAACCTCTGGCTAGGTGATGTATCGGGAGGGTCGGGTGCTAAAGCCTTGCCGGCAGCCAGGAAAGGTGTCACGAAGCTAAGACCTCACTCCCAAGGGAATTGGACCCAGGACTTCTATTTCTTGTTAGAAACTTGCCAAAGGGAGCGCCTGGGTGGCTCAGTGTGTTGGGACCTCTGCCTTCGGGCTCCGGTCATGATCTCAGGGTGCTGGAATCGAGCCCCGAATTAGGCTCTCTGCTCAGTGGGGAGCCTGCTTCCCCCTCTCTCTCTCTGGCTTCCTCTCTGCCTACTTGTGATCTCTCTGTCAAATAAGTAAATAAAATCTTTAAAAAGAAAGAAAAGGAAGGAAGGAGTTGATGGAGAGACAAGTACTTCATGGACAGTGGCTGTAGTTATTTGCTAACTGTTTGTGATTGTCCACATGTGCCAGGCCCTGTACTGGGCCCCAGGGACACAAGTGTGAACAAGGCAGACATGCCTATTGTCATGTGGGCTTGTTTCTTGCCCCCTTCCCTCTCATCATTCATTCCTCACAATTACTAAGAGACTGCTGCATGGCATGCATCGGAGGGGCTGCTGGGAATGTACAGAAATTACTGCCATCTGCTTAGGGATCCGCAGGTAAGTTGCAATACATTTACATTCTGTGACTGAGAGTTTGAAAGTTTTGTGAGTCCACAGATGGTAGTGGTGTGGGAGATACTGAAGAAGAGGGTTCCCTCCCCGTCATCAGGGAGTGTGCGGTCTAGTGGGAAGAACGGAAGCCACAGTCCCCCCAGAAGCACATTCGGCTATTTGACAATTTGCATTTCTGATTCTAAGTGTCTTTATATTCCCAGCAATGTACCTCATGCCCAAGTGCTGCGTAAGTGTTGGTTGAATTAATGAATGAATAGGTATGTTTTGCAAGATAGAAATTAACTTGTTGCTGTAATAGTGAGCCATTCTCTCAAAAGGAGGGACACTTGAGCCGGGCCTGGGAAAATAGGTGGCAGTTCTGCAGGAGAAGAGAGGAGGTGCCCCAAGGCATATTCCAAACATCAGAAATGGCAGGAGCCACTCATTAAGCCCAGGAAACAATAGGGGTTCTGTTTGGTGATGAGCACAGGTCATATGGGGAAAGGTGGAGAGATGAGAAAGGACAGCGACAGCCAGTCAAGTGAGTTTAGACTTCACTTAGTAGGCCACGGGGTTTTTAAAGGGTTGCTCCAGAGGGTACTCTCAGAAACTACCATTGGTGGCAATTTGATGGATAAATTTGAGGGGCTGCTGCATCAAAAGAGGGTTGCCTTTTGGTGGGGGGACAGGCATGACTGGAGGCTGAGAAGGGCCTAGTGGGAGAAGGAGGGTTTTCTAAGGTGCAAGGTCACTCTGAGGTGCTAAGGGAAGGTGAGATGAGCAGCATGCCTTGGGAGGGCCCTGTCAGCCCAGGTGCAGGACACCGTCAGCCAAGCCCCCCCCCCCACTCCCCCACCCCCACCTCCAGAGAGAGATGCTCTTAGAGGAGATGGCCCAGGCTGCAGATTTGGAGCCTCTGAGGCCACACTTAAAATGGCTAACCATGGGGTTTCAGCCGGGCAGGGGGACAAAAAGGAAACCAGAAGAGGCTAATCCTTACACCCCTTCTCTGTTCCATCGCCTCTAACATGTTGTTCAGGTGGTGTAATGGGGATATTGACAGTTGGGCAGAAAATGCAGAATGTTGCCCATTCATCTCTCAGGGCCTTAATGACCTTCTTTGTCAGCACTCTTCAGATCCTGCTCAGCACTAGCAGCCTGTGACTCTGTCACTGGAGACAGGAGGGACTGGAGAGAAGCGGGGTGCTTTCTGAAAGCCCAGCCAGCCCCCCTCTGCCAGCACCCAGCTTGGGGGGGGGGCGGGCATCTAAGCCTGGCACAGTGTGGCGACTTTGATCCATTTCTTGCTCACTAATTACTAATACTTTGTAGGTAAATTTTATAGGAAAACAAACCAGCTGGTTGCGAGTGCTTCACGTTAACCTCTTTTTCTCTTTGTCGTTGCTGAAGAAAGTAGGACATGTTGTTTGAACAGCATCTGCTTGTGCTCCAGCCTGCACCTAAAATTGCAGATGGGCCTTTCTGTAAGAAGCCCGAGCACGTGAGCACAGATTCCTCACTTGCTCTGTACGCCTCGGTGTAAAGGAAAATGACCTCACAGTGAGCCTTAATAAGTTCATCTTTGGGGTGGGCTGTACCCGAGGTCGACTGTGTGTGTAATAGAGCCCTTTCTATTTCCTGACATTAGTCACTGAAGGAAAACGCCCACATCATAATAAAAATAATACCTAACATCTGTTCAGCACTTTAGAGCTCCCAAATGCCATATATATTCACAAGCAAATATCAGAAATCGGGTACGTGATGTTATACTGTAAACTAGTGAAAGCAAAATAATTATAGCTATTGAGCATATAGGAGACTGTGCTAAGTTAGGTAAGCATTTGCGGTGAAGGGCAGGTGGCTTCTGTTTCTGGAAGCGGCGCCGGGGACGGTGGGTGGGGGGAGCCATGGAGTGTGAGAGCCACAGGGTAGGCAGACGGAGCTCCAGATCCCGGCTCCTCCAGCTGGTGGCCTTCAGCAGGCCCTCAGTGTGTTTAAGTCTGGGTTTCCCCGTTGTAAAGTGGAGTGATGATTCCTCTTGGAGCTGGTGTGACAATAGAAAGAAATGGGGTTCGTGGAACTTGTCAGGCATGGCCTGAAGCAGAGAGGTGCACGGCGGCTGGTAATGCCGAGCCAGAATGGCTCACTTGGGGGTGCGCTGGCATATCCTGGCATCCCTGGACTGTCCTCACCTCTCTTCCTCTGGCCACACCATCACACTGTCTGCCTGTGTTTCTTCTGTTGAGACCGCACCTTGCTCTTTTTTTTTTCTCCCCTAAAATTTTATTTATTTATTTGAGAGAAAGAGATGTAGAGCAGGAGCAGGGAGAGGGAGAAGCAGGCTCCCCGCCGAGCATGGAGCCCAATGCGGGGCTCGATCCCAGGACCCTGGGATCATGACCGAGCCAAAGGTAGACGCTTAACTGACTGAGCCACCCAGGCGCCCCCGGTCTTTCTTTCTTGGTCCCCCTGATAGGAGATTTGACCTCATCTCCAGCCACACAACAGCAGCAACCCCCCAGTCAGGCTCCAGCATCTCTAACCAACTCCCTTCATCGCTGCTACCCTGTAGCTCATGTATCAGCGGGTGACTCTGCTTTCCAAAGCTCTGTTCCATGTTATGAATTTGCAAGGTCTCTCTACTGCCCTACTAAATAAAACCAAACTCCCTTGGATTTCAGTGTCCTCTGAAATCTAGCAAAATCTTAATTAACCCTTTGATTTCATTTTGTATGACTCAGTGCAGTTTATGCTCCAGACCCACAGACATGTTAACCTAAAGCATAGGATGAACTCAGGCCTGCCTCTGTGCCTTTGCTTATGCTGTGTCTTTGGCCTAAAATGCACACACAGCATTGTTTATATTTTAAAATATGCATGCATCATTAGTCATAAAAGAAACATGAGGGCCCAGAAATACGACTTTCTTCTAAAAAATGACGAGGAGCTTAATACCTTGACACATAGCCCTCTGCTTTCCATTTCGTTTCTGCCTTGATCATTAATTTTCTGACGGGGTTGGGATATATTACCTTCATAATGGCATCAGGACATCCTAGGAAGGTTAGTCTCAGAGTATTAAACTGCCCAGAGGAAGGTGTTTCTGAATTAGGGGATTTGGAAAGAGCAAGAAGGCAATAATAAGTTTCCTGTTTATGGCACTAAGAAACGTTTTTCTTTTTTTTTTTTTCTAAACCTCCCAGAGGACCCTTATTTTACTATAGCTGGATTGGTGGCCATTCCTTAACCTTTCACTTGGATAGAATAAGCGTCTCAGGCTCAGGCGTTGGTGAAGAACTGGCCTGCGGAGCTGTTCACGGGAAGAGTGTCCGCAACCTCAGCACCAGGAACTGTGGCTTCAGCTCCCAGACTAGAAGCAGAATAGTCAAAAAGGCATTTAGGTTCACTCCCCAGACTCCTTTCCATTATTTTTCTTCAGGTGTAACCAGATATTCTTTGGACGTGTAGACTGACTTGCATTTTGCCTTCTGTCCCTTTATCTCTCCGTAAGAAGACGTGCAGGAAAGGAGAGAGGGATATTAATGAGACAATCTGTTCCCTGTCATACCTCGTCCACGATGAATTTCATCAGTCTTTGGAGTTCTCGCTCCCATTTTCTAAGGTCTGTAGCCCCTCATCCCTGGCAGGGAGTAGGAACTTCAAGAGCCTGAGACTCCCCTTTTTGCCAATTCACTGAAGAGTAAGACAGACTGCCTTAAGCCAGGGAGGCTCTCTTCGCAAGAGCTTAAGAGGGGTAGTGCTTTGTCACTGCCTAAGAGATAGCAGTTACACTTAGAGTTTTCTTTTTTACCCAAGATTTTTCTTAGAGGCTTAAGTAGTGGAAAGGGGATCTGGTCACTCAGTAAAATTTCTCCTTATCCAGTAAGTGCTCATTAAATCACGGTAGCCACTAAGAGACTGCTTCTCTTTTTCTATTAGCATTCATTTCCAAGGACAAGGACATCTTTTCAGAAACCTGAAGCACTTAGTAATGAGTGATTTAAAGTGAGGCGAATGAGGGAACATTTTCCTTGCTTTTTATCTCCAAACGTATGGTATATTCACAGCCCATAAATTGGCTGTAACAGCCTGTTTAGTAAAAGGGAAGAACACTTGTCAGGTTAACCAGGTCAAATACAAATATGCATACACAGTATGACAGCTTCAGTGTAAAATGAAAACCACAAATGTATCCCCAGCAGAAAGTGGAGGGGAACTCCGCAAGTGGTAACAAAGGTCGGGAAATCATCTGATTTGTTTTTCTTTTACTTCTCTCTCTCTGGGTCTGTGTTCTCAGACTTTTCTTTGCTCAGTGTTACTAACTTTATAAACAAAACGTCACTTTTAAAAAATCAGTGATGGGTGTATATCACTTTGGTGCTTATTTAAATGTTATTTTTAACAAAAGGAAATGGGGAAACACCATATGAAATATGGAAGAATAAGTGATTAAATACAATGTGAATGTAGGGGCTGTTCACTTGGACAGAAATGGGGAATCCTCTGCTATCTGGAAGATCACCAAGAAGCAAAGTCAGTCGTCTGGTTAAATGAATTAACACCTAGAAAGTGCTTTGAGCAACACTTGGGTAAGATAAGCTAGTTATTTTTGTTGTTATTATTTTCATTCATTATCACCCCTGAATACTAGCACACTTTATCATACCTTGTACAAACTGTAGTACTCACTAAATGCTTTCAAGTTAATCTTTCTGGATCCTTCACAACCCTGGTTCATCTAATAGCTGTGTCACATTTGGACTTTGATGCCCAGAACTAATCTGAACACAGAATGGCAAGCACAATCTGACAAAGATTAGTAGGACCACCTCCTCCCCTGCCCTGGTCATTGTCCCTCTGGTAATGTTTGATTGCTGGCCAGTCTCATCTCTGTCTCCTGTTACGCTCCCCATCTAAAAGAACGTCAAAGTCCATGGTAACTGTTAAGACAGTTCTTTTACCTTGATCTGTGCCCTTGAAATTTATTTATTTATTTGACCAAGAGAGGGAGCACACAAGTAGGCAGAGCGGGGTGGGGGTGAGGGGGAGCAGAGAGCCCGATGTGGGGCTGGATCCCAGGACCTTGAGATGATGACCTGAGCCGAAGGCAGAGGCTTTAACCCACTGAGCCCCCCAGGTGCCCCTCTTGAAATTTTTTTGAATTAAATCATTTGACTTAATTCCTACTAAATACAAGTATTTATATCTATGTTTTGTTTGGGCCCCTCTTTCAGCCTGTTGAGGTGTTTTTATTGCTAATTCTCTTGCTCTCTTCTTAAGCTTTGTGCGATCAAAACTTTTTCTGCAGCAGTATCACCAATTGAAATGTGGGTCTGGACAGGAACAGGACAGAGAGCTCTGTGCACAGGCACTCAAGCTTTCTCATAGGTTGGCATGGAGAACATCCCAGGCTCTCATTCACCACCTGTTTATTCTTATTTTATTTATAATGCCAACAAAGTTCGGGTGCAGTAGCAGCACAATATTAGGTAAGCTGAGGTGTAGAAAAATAATTGATACTTAGCCTTATTTGAATGTGAACGACCTAAGTATATTTCCCTAAAGGCAAGATAAATAACCATTTAAAGAAAGGGGCGCCTGGGTGGCTCAGTCGTTAAGCATCTGCCTCAGCTTGGGTCATGATCCCAGGGTCCTGGGATCGAGCCCCGCATCGGGTGCTCTGCTCGGCGGAAAGCCTACTTCTTCCTCTCCCACTCCCCCTACTTGTGTACCCTCTCACTGTATCTCTCTCTGTCAGATGAGTAAATAAAGTCTTAAAAATAAATAAATAAATGAATGAATGAATGAATGAATGAACGAACGGTTTCCTTCCCTCAGGATACAAGCTATCCCATGTAGGTAAGGAAGCTCTTGGCTTACAGGTTATGGAAAGTTCTCTCAAGTTCAGAAAGAACCATGCATTTAAAAGAGGAAAAAGCAAAAAATAAATAAATAAATAAATAAATAAATAAATAAAATAAAATAAATAAAAGAGGAAAAAGCTGTATTCCCTGCACATGCTCGTGTCCTTTCATTATTATCCCCCCGGGAGCCAGATGGGTCCTCTGCCTGCCCGCCCATC
Organism: Procyon lotor; assembly: GCA_028646535.1. Taxonomy (NCBI): domain Eukaryota; kingdom Metazoa; phylum Chordata; class Mammalia; order Carnivora; family Procyonidae; genus Procyon; species Procyon lotor. The sequence continues at coordinate 65,321,070 of CM053606.1, read as the reverse complement.
ACTTGGCCGACAGGCTGGTACTTCAGTGACTGCTGTGAGCGGTCCTAACGCCTGTACTTGCTTGTCTGAGGATGGATAGGTAGGCTGGGAAATTAGTGACAACGTGTATGGTAACGGTGAAAATTTTTGAGAAGCAGTAGTATTACATACTCCTAAATAGATTACTGAGCATACTAGGAGCATGTGAGGACTTTTCCATTACTTCCCCCAAAAGATAAGCCTTCTATATTTATAGGATACATTGTAAACATCTGTTAGACGGCATTTAAATTTCTTTGTTCCTCTTATTTGACATAAGTTTTAAACCTCTGTGTATTTAATAACTTGGCAGGCTTGGAATGTTTTTTCAAGTTATCATTGTAAACAAGCAGCCGGCTTAGAGAAATTCACAGGTAGGTGATTTTATCCCAAATGTCTGCTTAAATTTTAAAGGCAACTGGAGTTAGCCCTTAGCAAGCTCAGAAACTGTATGTAAATATGTGTGTAGTGAAATTTTTCTGTGTAGTGCATGTATCTCCTAGGTGACATATATGTTGGTTTGAAAAACTTCTATATATAAAGATGTAGCTGTTCATTTTTCTGGTTTATCTTTAGTTTCTAAATTTATATGTGAACAGGTGACTTACATAACTTTAAAAATTATTTAAAATACCTATCTACCAGTTTCTATTCATATATGATCTGTTCCAATTTTTTTTAATTTTTTTTTTAAGATTTTATTTATTTATTTGACAGAGATCACAAGTAGTTAGAGAGGCAGGCAGAGAGAGAGAGGAGGAAGCAGGCTCCCTGCTAGCAGAGAGCCCGATGTGGGGCTCGATCCCAGGACCCTGAGATCATGACCTGAGCTGAAGGCAGAGGCTTTAACCCACTGAGCCACCCAGGTGCCCCGATCTGTTCCAATTTATAGAGCAATTGAATCTGAAAAGTTGTTGAGGCCTTGAGCTTTTGAAAGTGAAATTATTTTTAATTTTAAAACATAATGTGATACATAAGTTTTTCTTAAGTGGCTTGTTATAAATTCTTTGCCAGTAATTGTGTGTTTCTGGGGCTTGGGTGGAAGTCAGAATGTGGGAAGAGAGTCATCTTTTAGATGTCCTAAAAGAGCTCTTTATTTATTGGGAGGGGAGGGGTTAAACTATTTGTTTGTTTGTTTGTTTATTTGAGAGAGAAAGATCATGCACAGGGAGAGGATCAGAGGGAGAGAACATCATAAGCAGACTCCTGAGCCCAGAGCCTGTCTTGGGGCTCGATCTTAAGACCCCGAGATCATGACCTAAGTCGAAACCAAGAGTCAGACCTTTCTTTGGGGCACCTGGGTGGCTCAGGCTCAGTCAGTTAAGCGTCTGACTTGGCTGAGGTCATGATCCTTCCTACCCGCCCCCTCCCCCACTGAACTCTGAGTCTGGCTTCCTGCTCAGCCAGGAGTCCACTTCTCCCTCTTCCCCTCTTCTCCCTCTTCCCCTCCCCGCCCTGCCCTGCTCGTGCCCTCTCTCTTTCTCTCTTTCAAATAAATAAATAAAATCATAAAATAAAATTTAAAAGTCATATGCTTAACCGACTGAGCCATCCAGATACCCCTACCTAGAAGAGCTTTTTTTTCTTTTTTTTTTTTAAGATTTTATTTATTTATTTGACAGAGAGATCACAAGTAAGCAGGAAGAGAGGGGGAAGCAGGCTCCCTGCTGAGCACTGAGCCCAGGGGCTCATCCCAGGACCCTGAGATCCTGACCCACTGAGCCACCCAGGTGCCCCCTAAAAGAGCTCTTTGAAAAGAAAGAAATAATCCCCTCTAAATTTTTCTGTGATCTTAGTGATCTCTTTATTATATTTTCTTAAAGCAGTTTACATCTATGTGTAATTTGTGATACTAGGATAAATGTCACTGAGTTTGACACTGTACAGTATCATCTCCAGACCCAGGGCAGGGGAATGGGGGAGCAGTGTTTCCATGGGAAACACTAGGAAAAGAAAAGTGTTCCAGAAAATGTTATGAAACATTTTACATAGTATATATATATTACATTTTCTTTTAGCAGGCAGTTGGAATCATTAGTAGAGATTATAATCTTTTTTTTTTTTTTTAAGATTTTTATTTATTTGACAGAGAGATCACAAGTAGGCAGAGAGACAGGTGGAGAGAGAGGGGGAAAGCAGGCTCTCTGCTGAGCAGAGAGCCCGTTGCGGGGCTTGATCCCAGGACCCTGAGAGCATGACCTGAGCCAAAGGCAGAGGCTTTACTCCACTGAGCCACCCAGGTGCCCCCTTAATATAATCTCAATGTAGTTTATGAATACATTCTCTAAAAAACATAATGTGATACATAAGTTTTTCTTAAGTGGCTTGTTATAAATTCTTTGCCAGTAATAGTGTGTTTCTGGGGCTTGAGCGGAAGTCGGAGTGTGGGAAGAGAGTCATTATTCGAGGACTCCCCTTTGGTGGGTAGGAAGACAGAGGGGTGAATTGGGAGTGATAAAGTGTAGCTGGGGAGAGGCCCAGAGGGAGGGCTTAGGGAGGGAGGGTCAGGAAGAGGCCTCAGGGATCACATTGTAATCCCATCATCTTACAGAATGGGAAACAGAGATACAAGAAATTTGTGTTGCTGGCCCAAGGTCACATAGCTAGTGGCTGGGCAAGACCTAGGGTCCAGGTCTGCTGATTCCCAGCTCAATTCATATGCCAGCAGGTGCTGATAGGAGCTGAAAAGTCCGTAAGTCCACATTCTGGGTCCTGTGGAGAGAGGGGCTATGAAGAAGGGTGGAGCGTGGGGGAAGCTCCTGTGTAGGGACCAGGTTTTCCCTGCCCTGGAGGACAGAGATGGCCAGAACTAAGCAGAGAGGTCAGGGCCCTAGCCAAGGAGATTAGCATTCAGGACACAGTCCAGTGTAAAAATGACAACTTGCCATACCACAGTGCTGAGGGTAATAATTATTCTCTCCTTGTTGGATACCTATTAAGTACTAGGCATTGGGCTGTATGTTCTGTCGTATCATATCATGTAATTTTCATAGTAACCCCGGTAGAAGGGTGCTGTGTTTCCATTTTCAGAGGAGAGTACCGATACTCAGAGTTACACAGCTTGCCCAGAGTTGCATGGCTTACTGTGAGAGGAACTGTCTTAGCCACATCGTTCTGATTTCTGCAGCATTAGGCTGTAGAACCATAGATCAGAAAGGGCTGGGCAGATGTGACAGCATCCGAGGTGGGGAGACGGGTAAAGAGGCAGCAGGATGTGTGTCTGGTCCTGGATGAGGGAACAGTTGGAGGCCACCTCACCTGGAGCAGCAGGGAACAGAAGGAATTCCCACCTCATCCCTATACTTACTCCTGAGGAGCTAAATAAAGGTGACTCATTATCTCTCCGAAATAATGTTGCTGAGCCTGCATATATGGCGTAGTGCCCGTAGGCAGCTGAAACTGGGTATGTGGGGCAGGGGGGAGTCTTGGGCTGTAAGATATTTAACATGAGTAAGCAGCTGATGGTGTGTGCGTGTACCAGCATCCACAGATGCTCTGGAAGTGGTGCCACCACAAACATTTGTCAAATCTGAGGATTTCAGGGGTACCTGGCTGACTCAGTCAATAGAGCACGCAGCGCTTGATCTCAGGGTCATGAATTCAAAGCCCACCTTGGACACAGAGCTTACTTTTAAAAAAATGAAAAACAAGGGCGCCTGGGTGGCTCAGTTGTTAAGCGTCTGCCTTCGATTCAGGTCGTGATCCCAGGGTCCTGGGATTGAGCCCCTCATCAGGCTCCCTACTTGGCGGTAAGCCTTCTTCTTCTTCTTCTCCTACTCCCCCTGCTTGTGTTCCCTCTCTCACTATGTCTTTCCTTGTCAAATAAGTAAATAAAATCTTTTTAAAAAAATGAAAAACAACACTAAAGCTAAGGATTTTGGAGCAGAACTGAGATGGTGATTGGAGCCATGAGGAGTCATGAAGTCTCCATGGATTCTAAACATCATCGAAGATTAGCCCAAAAAAGGGCTTTGGAAGAAGATTGCCCCTGCACTTGTAGAAGGAGAGAAAGGGAAGCACTGTTCACTGAGCATCTTACAGTGTTCCAGATACTAGGTGCTTTCCAATCCTCTCACATCCTACAAAGGAAATACTCTCTCTTGCTATGAATCAGGAAATTGAAGTTTATTTTATTTTATTTTTTAAAGATTTTATTTACTTAGGGGCATGTAGGTGGCTCATTGGGTTAAAGCCTCTGCCTTTGGCTCAGGTCATGATCTCAGGGTCCTGGGATCGAGCCCCACATCGGGCTCTCTGCTCATCGGGGAGCCTGCTTCCTCCTCTCTCCCTCTGCCTGCCTCTCTGCCTACTTGTGATCTCTCTCTCTCTGTCAAATAAATAAATAAAATCTTTAAAAAAAAAAAAAAGATTCACTACTACATATAAAATGCCAGCAGTGTTATTCACTGGCCCCATTAAGAGGTCTGACACTGAACACCACCCCTGGGATGATGTTCATCATCCTCATATGCTTCCCCATTGTAATGGCGCCGTCTTTCCTGCTTTGGATCAAACTCCACCAGTTCTACCCGGTCCATTTCATCAGTCTCTTCTACTTCCTTCCTCTCAGGTAGGAGTTTTTCCAGCAAAGAGAGTTTATCAGGAGAGAGAAAACCATTCTCAGGAAAGTTTACCTTAAATTCAATGATGAGGCGACCCTTCTCATATGGTCTACGATAAATTGGCATGCCTTCATTTAGCACACACTTGATATCTCCATGCTTGACAATTTGACCTGGATGAGAGATGATGACAATGGTTCGGTTGTCAAGAGTAGATACTGGCTTTTGAAAACCGCACAGTGCTTCAACCAGCTGTATGTCCATACACGTGAAAAGGTCTTCTCCTCGCCGAGTAAAAACAGCATGGTCCTTCTGATCTAAAGCAATGATAATATCTCCTGGTTCCAGTCCTGGTTTAAATCTTTTTAAAAAAAAAAAAAAAGATTTTATTTACATATTTGTCAGAGGGAGAGAGAGTGCACACAAGCAGGGGGAGCAGCAGGCAGAGGGAGAAGCAGGCTCCCCCCTGAGATCATGACCTGGGCTGAGGGCAGACGCTTAACCGACTGAGCCACCCAGGTGCACCAGGCAATTGAAGTTTAGAGATCATTGACTGTGGGCCACTTACACCACAGTTTTACTGAGAAACACAGACAACTCCCGGCTTAGGATGGTTCAACTTAGGATTTTTTGACTTTACAATGGTGCAGAAGTGCTTCATGTTCAGTAGAAAACGTGCTTCAGATTGTGAATTTAGATCTTTCCCAGGCTAGCAGTCCTTGGTACAATTCTCTTACAATGTTGGGCAGGGGGCCGAGCTCCCAGTCAGCCATAGGACCATGAGGGTACACAGCCGACGTACTACAGCCATGCTGCGTCCATACTGCCCTTCACTCTTGGAACGGTATTGAATAAGTTACATGAGCTCTCCAGGACTTGATTATAGTAAGATAGGCTTGGTGTTTGTTGATTGTGACCAGACATGGGCTAATGTGAGCACAATTAAGGTAGCATAATCTAAGCTGTGATGTTTAGTAGGTTAGGTATATTAAATGCATTTTTTTAAAACATCTCATTTATTTTTTTTTTAGAGGTGGGGAGGGACAGAGGGAGAGAAAGAAGCTGAAGCAGGTGCCACACCCAACACAGAGCCCAATGTGGGGCTCAGTCTCACGACCCTGAGATCATGACCTGAGCTGAAATAAAAAATCAGACACTTAACCCACTGAGCCACCCAGGCACCACTATTAAATGCATTTTTGACTTAGAATATATTCAACCCACAGTAGGCTTATGGGCTACAAGCCCATCATAAATGGAGGAAGGTCTGTAATTTGCACCCTGTAACATTCACCTGTTCTAAGCATGTAAGTCCAAAGTGCCTTTTAAAGTAGCAAGTTTCCTGTCATTGAAAATGTTGGAGTAGAAGAGGCTGGAAAATTTCCCAGTTTGGGATATAGTAGAGCAATGTTGTGTTGATTTCAAGTAATGCAGAAATGGTTTCAGTAGCCCCAGAGTGCTGAGCAGCTAACTCTTCATTCCAGTATTTTAAACTTTGGTGGACACATGAAAAAGGAAGGGCCTAGAAGACTTTGTAGCTGAGCTCGTCATCTGCACTTTGTGCGCTAGAATTGCCCAGGAGCTTTTTTTTTTTTAAGATGTACTTCTTTATTTTTAGAGAGAGAGTTTGTGGTAGGGAGGGGCAGAAGGAGAGGGAGAGAGCGTTTTACACAGACTCCTTCCTGAGCGCAGAGCCCAACATGGGGCTCGATCTGAACCTGAGATCAGGACCTGCGCCAAAACCGAGAGTCAGATGCTTCACCGACTGAGCCACCTAGGCACCCCTGCAGAGGAGCTCTTCAACCCTTCTGATGCAGATAGGAAGCCCACACACTGGGCCAGCCAAGTCAGTTCCCTCACATTTTCCTAGGGTATGGCTGTGCTAAAAACTGCTCTCCTCAGAGTTTCAAGAGCACTTAAGAGGGTTATGAAGGGTCAAAGACCAAAAGCAGCCCCAACCTGCCAGCAGCCACATTTCCCACCTATAGTTGCTTCTCTGAGCCCTCATGGTGATTCAGCCTCATCCAAGTGCCTTCTAGCTGCTGCTGCTGCCATCCTACATCCAGCGAGCCCTTTCAAGATGCCGGGGGCCCCCTTGGTGGTTTAACCAGAGACGGTTCGTCTCGTGACCTTTTAATCAGATGAACTTTTTGGTCTGTCTCTAGTTCACATCCACCAGACATTTTCTGCAGAGCTTGAGGATAGAAGGGTCCTCGAGAAAAGAATAAGTGTGAATTCCATCTCCAGATCTGATCAGTGTTCCTGCTTGCAGAACAATGATTTTATCCATATTTGAACGTTTTGTATCTCTTCTTCAAACGTACAGGTCACTGCCTGATTCCTACAGCAGAGGGTCAGTGCTTTCTCTTTTATCTTCTGTAGAGAGCTTGTATCGTTAACTAATTACAGTGTGGTCCAGTGCAAATCCGGCCTGGAGCCAGAAGGTACCAGAACTGGTGGTCTTGGGGAGCCTCTTAAACCCTTCTACACCCCAGTTTCTTTGTAAAATGAGACTCTCAATTCCTACCGAAGTGTCACTTTAAGAATCCAGTAAAGGACCATGTGTAAGAATGCCTCGCAACGGTGCATGTGCCGCACGCTCACTGTGTGCCAGGTACCATGACTCGTCCTTGGGGAAACAGACATGACTAAGTAATGATCCCTGCCCTGGAGAACCTTACAGCTCAGTCGAGAAGACAGATGCAAAGCTAGGTAATTGTAAAAGGGTGTGCAGGTTCCAAAATGCACAAGACACTCTGAGAGCCTCAAAGAAGGATTAGAAGGAGTAGGTTACTGGCATAGAGATTTTGGGAAGGCTTCCCACAGGCGCTGATGGGCAACAAAGGGGAAGTCAAGGTGAGTCCGAGCAAGCTGGCAGAGGGAACAGAGTGGCAGAGACATGTAGATGGGGACCAAGAAGGAGAGATGTTGGGATGCTAATGCTCGTAAGTGTTTTATGCGAGTCTCACGTGCTTTCCCCTGGGAGAAATGACCTTTTTATTACGTAGAGTGATTTGAGAGGGTTCAAAGGAAAAAAGAAGGCAAGAGATGTAGTCATCTGTTTTCCTTTTCATTTGCCTGATTTTGTGGAGGTGTTTGGGGTCTGGAACAGGAACGAGGCTGAGTGATTGATGTGCATCAGCAAAACCCCAAGATTAAAAGGAATGCTTGGTCCAGGTCAGGGGCCGTGTATGTTTCCTACTTGAGGTGGCCATTGCAGCACAGTGTACTTAGAGAAAGTCTCTCTCCAAGGAAGGAGGCTGGTTTTCATCAAGAAAGCTTTTATTGCTCAGGAGGTCTGAATTGTAATTAAAGTGAGAGAGGGTCCACAAGCCACGCAGAACACTTAGCAGGAGCATCTGTTGAGCCTCACAGTAATTTTCTGTGTCTGCCCCAGTTTTATAGCCCACAAAACCACAACACTGTCCCTTTCAAGGCTCTTCTTAAAGCAGCCCTCTCTTTGGGTTTCCGTGTCCTGTCCTTACCCAGCATCCTTCACAGTCGTACTCCCTCAGGAATCAGGAAACCACAAAGCCCCATATCCAGTGGTGATTTCGTTTCTTCGACAATGACCAGTGGAGGCAGGAGGGGCGCCAGGAATGTAAATGGTGCCTAATTCTGGTGCTATGTGCTTTCGTGCCATCCGTTGTCAAGCCCGGGCCCCAGCCAGCCAGACTTCCTCCTGGCTGGGGAACAGATTGTGCCCAGGCATTTCTAGTCCAGTGAATCCTTTCAGAAGGGCAGATGGCTTCATCAGAAAAATGGGATAACCAGGGGGCCAGTCTCTCTTGCCTCTTCTGTTGACTGTCAACACGTGCCGTTGAGGCAGGGGGGGACCGCGGTGCTTTTTCGTGGCAGTTCGAGTGCTGAGCTGCCTGATGGAGCCCTGATCCCCCCATGCCTGTGAGTGAACAGAGGAGAGGGTGGACTGAGTAGGAAGGGCTCCCGGGGGGGCAGCAGGAGTCCCACGTTCTGGTCGCTGCTCTGCCTCACACTGGCAGCTTTTGCCTTGAGTAAGTCGTCACCAATGGTTATAACTTCTCTCCTGTAAAAGGAGAAGGTTCTCTGCAGTTCTCTCTAGATGGAAGCTTGCAGGAATCCAAGTTGCAGACCTCCCTCGAACTGCATCATTGCCCCATTTCCAGCCCATCTCTTCCTCTCCTACTGTCTTCTTCACTCTTCCCTCTCCACCCACCTGCCCTTGCCCGACTCCCTTCTTTCAGGCCTGCTTCTCAGTATGAAGGGAGTCCTTTGGTGCCCAAGGAGGGCTAAGTTACCAGGTAGGCAGATGAAACATGCGTTTAGGGCACCTGCAAATCAAAGACACCGCTAGAAAATGTTTTCAAAAGAATTTGTTATCCACTGCTTTAAAAAAAAAAAAATCAAAGTGACCATCATGGGAGAAAAGCAGACTTTTTCTGGACTTCCTTAGTTTTTTATGGTTTGTCATTTTAATTTAAATTCTGTTTGGGGGGAACTGTATAATCTTTTCAGTATTTAGGATCACTGAAGGCTTAATGTTCTACCTGTAAACTTCTGGGACTCAGCCTTTTCACGAAAGCCTCAGAGAGTTAAAGGCAAGGATGCTGCTTTGCTCCATGCCCTTTTCTCTGGACCTAACCACGTGGTGTGCACTTATTTAACTATTGTAATAGGTTTCTCTATAGTCCTGGGTCACTTAGAGCCTTCCACTGCACTGTAGACTTTCCAGGTGAAAATGTCCACGGTGGGGGTTCAGCCTTGGGACGGAGATAGGCCAGGAAGGGAGATGCAGGAGTATAAGCCTCACACATACCTCCTTCCAGAAATTATAATCTAATCGAGACATCAGTTATTCTCCAGAATGATTACATGTAAAAAGTAGCCATAAAAATGTGAAGGAGTGCTATAAGAACTTAGAGGCCGAGCCGTTTCTGGAAGATGCTCCCAGCCGAAGGGACCTTGAAGGAAAGGTGGTGGAGAGTTTTTGCCATATTAACAAAATGTGCCTATCTGGCTGGCCTGTTACTTTCTTTCTAAGTTCTAAATCCCCTGATTGTCAACTGTTGCCTGCTGCCTCTTCTCACAGCTGCCCCAAACTAGTTTCTTCCAGACTCAAGCACTCTGTCTCTGTTCCTCCCTATCTCTCCTGCCCTGGCTTTGGTCCTTGGAGCCTGCCCCTTCTGATAAGCCACTGGAGCCACTGAGAAGAGTCAGGTCGAGTCCCCTGGGACCACAGAATAAGAGGGCTTTTTTTTTTTTTCCTAACAGACCCTCCGTGTGGTCGCCTGGGGGATGTATGGGGTCCCCGGGTCCTTGTTTTCACCACAGTCTGGTTAAGCACACGTCCTCTGTGTCATTGTTAACATCCCTCAAAGTTCGCTGTATCGAGTGCTTACAACCTGCCGGACACCGTGCTGCGGTGTACCTGTCCGGATTCATTAATGCCTCACCATGGCCTCAGAGGGGTGCTGTTTTCCCCATCTTTACTGATGAAAGAAAGGGAAGGCCAGAGATGTTAAGTGACCCACCTGAAGGTCCCACAGCTAATAAATGGCAGCACCGGAATTTTTATTGTAGCGGTGGGATTTTTCTGGGCCCTGCTCTTAACCGTGTCACGGTATTATGTGTTCAAAGGAGGAGGAGCTGGGAAGGTCTAGAGGGCTGGGAACAGCAAGGAGAAAGTGGTAATGCTTCCTGTTTGAGGACAGGGAGAACCGATACTGAGTTTTTTTCCGTCAAGATGGAGGTGGTTTGAATGGTGGACAAGAAAGAGGTTCCTCTTCAACAGATGAGATAGTATCTTTTCTCTGCAATGCCATCTTTTTTCATTCTCCTCTTTGTGTGTGTGTGTGTGTGTTTTACGCTGTATCGGATCGCAATAAAAGTCTGGTAGGGATGCCTCTTCGATGAGGTACACAGTATCACATTGCCAAGTGTAATTTCCACTCGGGTGACACTGTTCTCCCCACTGAGGGGAGACGGCAGGATTAAGCCAGAAAGGCAGGTTGTTAGGTATCTTACCTCTCACTCTTCACATAAGCACGATTACGCACATTGCAATGTGTCTTTTCGGCATTCTGGTGTTGATTGATTTGTTTTAAAAAAGAGGGTTTCCTTCCAAAAGCTAAACATTGTTTTTCCTCTGCATCTTTACCACCACTGACTTTTGGGGGTGTTTGCTGACATTCAAATAGTGGTGATAAGTATGACCCCTAAAAAGGAGTGTTTTACTTTATGAACATTTCATTCTGCTACTTCCCTTGAATGCAGTTCTAAAGACTATTTTTTTTTTTTTTTTTAAGATTTTATTTATTTGAGAGAGTGCAAGCCGGGGAGGGGCAAGGGAGAGGGAGAAGCAGGCGCTCTACTGAGCAGGGAGCCTGGTGAGGGGCTGGATCCCAGGCCCCCGGATCATGACCTGAGCTGAAGGCAGATGCCCAACCTTGACCAAGTCAACCAGGTGCCCCGAAGACTAATTTGATGCCTCAAACTGAGCACAGAAATTTTATAGTTGCCTCTGAATTGATTTCTTGCAAGCATAAATATACTTTTAAGATCGTCTTAATAACTCTGGTATCTGACATCCACTAGTCATTTATTTATTTAGTGGCTTGGGAGGCTCCAGTTACTCATTGTTTTTTGTCCCTAAGAGTAATTATCATCCTGGAATTCCCAGTTAAGCCTGAGGCCACCCAACTTCCCCCTTCTCAGGACTCAAGCCTGTGGCTGTTTTTCTAAGAACAGACCAGGGAAGGTGGTGGGGTCTCGAGAATTCAAGTGAGGGGACAGAATGAAAACAGAGAGAGATGTCTTTGGGCGCATTCTGGAGGAGCCCTCTTATCCTCCCCCCATACTGCCTTCAAAGCCAAAAGCATTTCACCCTTAGCTTGGCTCTTTCAAGAGTCCCCAGGCTCAGCTGCGGTTTCTGTCCCAGCTGTAATGACCCTCTGACCCCTGGGGAATTCGAGAAAGTTGGACCCTCGGCTTCTCTTTGGAGTTAATGGAGCATCCTATAATTTCACAGATGTGAAACTGTTTTTAGAGATCTCAGCTTCCCACTGGTCTGGTTCCTGGGCTGTGTCTTTGTGGGTCAGGCCCAGGGAAGGAAGGAAATAGAATGAAATGAGTTCACGTACTTTTCTTCCTTAAAAGGAATGAGAAGGAATACAGAGGTCAGGGGAATCTAACCTTGGTGAGCCAGCTCGCTCTTCTGTCTCCTGCAGGTTACTTTTGGTTTTTGCTGCCCAGGTCTCTGGAAAACAGCATTGGACGGTGTAGACACCTTAGCCTCCGGGTTCCAGCATCATGACATCATAGAAAGCACTGAGGTTTTACCATCAGGAGACCTGGGTTTGGGTCTCAGTGCTGCCACCGTTAATTAGTTGAGTAATCGTGGGCAGAGAGTGAACCACTTGAACGTAGTTTTCTCCCCTAATTTGAGGTTGAGAAGAATACTTATTTCACAGGTGGTTGTGGGAGATGCATTGTAATCATGACACGTGTTAAAAATCGCTTTGTTAGCTGTCTGGTATGTCTGCTTGTCACGGTTCTGGAACTAAAGGTTAAGTTTTCACCTTTGTCATTTGGCTTGTAAAATACTTGGAAGAAAGTTTCCAGGTGGTTCATGCTCCTCCTAGGTCAAAAATCTATTCCCGTGTGCTAAGTCATCAATATTATGTTTGGTAGAGCTGTTTCTCTTTTGAATATATTTTTAAAGAAGATTTTATTTATTTATTTGACAGAGAGATAGAGATCACAAGTAGGCAGAGAGGCAGAGAGGAGAGGAAGCAGGTTCCCTGCTGAGCAAAGAGCCCGATGTGGGGCTCAATCCCAGGACCCTGAGATCGTGACCTACTCCGAAGGCAGAGGCTTAACCCACTGAGCCACCCAGGCACCCCTTATTTATTTATTTGACAGAGAGGCAGCAAGAGAGGGAACAGAAGCAAGGGGGAGTGGCAGTCAAGGGGAGAAGCAGGCTTCCTGCTGAGCAAGGAACCTGATGTGGGGCTTCATCCCAGGACCCTGAGATCATGACCTGAGCTGAAGGCAGATGCTTAACGACTGAGCCACCCAGGCACCTCTTGAATATATTTTAATTGTTTCCCTCTAAGATTTCACACAAATTTGGATACCATGTTTTGGACTACCTTCCTAAGAAACTGGTGAGAAGAGATATGATCACAGAACCACCCACAAACAAATAAGAACAGATAGATTATTTTCATTTCCTTCTCACCGCAATTTTGTACATGCATCTTCAATAAATAGTTGCTAAAAACTATACCATAGACAAAGTAAGGTGATCTACCTACTCTTGAGGTTTGAGGGGACCTAGAAATAACTCCTCCATTGCCCAAATTAAATAGCCGTTGAGAAAGATAAAGGAATCAGGCTGATGGACAGCAAGGTGCCACTTTTATTACTGAAAGTACTTTTTGGAGAACGTGGTTTGGGTCTGCAGCCAAGTGGGACTTCTGAAATTTCATCCTTGAATTAGATAGACTACCCACTCTTTCCCGAGCAGAGCGGGACAGCAGAAGCTGGCAGCCAGCGGGTCAAGCCTCCAACCACCCAGCAGGAGAGGAGTCCAGAATGCATCGTCTCTACAGGCAGGTCGATCCCGAAGAGAAGACAGGGGAAGAAGGTGGAGAGGCCAGATCTGTTACTGTGGGGAATTTTGTCCAGGAGATAGCATGAGGAGAATAAATAAAAGTCCTCTTAGGATACCTGCCGAGGAGTCTCCAAGGGTAGATTAGACCTGGCCCTGATCCCCAGGGGACACTTGGTGAGAAAGGGAGATAAGGCATCTGTCAGTGTGATTGAACCTGAGATTGCCCTTCTTTGAGATTTAAACCGCTAAAGGTTTAAATGTGGGGTTGGAGCACATTTTACATGGTTCCCGTCCCTTTTTACTTCTGACCCCTTCCTACACCCAAAGCGTCTTTCAAGCACCACGTTCAGGCTTTAAAAAAATAATTCTTATTTGACAAAAAAAAATAATAATGAGAGGACTCATTCCTTTTCATAAAGAGCCAAACCGTATTGCCTTACATACATCTAATGGTGTATGTACCTTAGCCCAGACGTAAATAAGCAGGAGACAAAGTACTTGTGTGGCAGCACTCAGCTCATATAGAAGGAGGTGCATTGCAGCTGCTGAAGAATACAGAAAAAAAAGTCATTGGAAGGAATTTTACTATGATGATGATGATTATTATTATTATTACTATGATTAATTTCATAGCTTTGGAAACTGATTTGCAGCACGTCACTGACAGAACCCCACAATCCCACCTCCCACCCAACTTCTCTTTTCTACTTTCCCCAACTTCTGTGCCATTCTGAAGAATAGAATTTTGCAGAAATTTAAGGTTGACCATGACCTTTTTGTTAGAGTTCTCAGCCAGACTTTCGGGAGCTGGTTGTTACCAGGACCTGGGGCCAGCTTTCTTCGGGAAGACCCACCCCTGTGTCGCGCCGAGCTGTGTGCGCCGTTCGTTCTCAGATGTGCTCTGGAGTAAGACCAATCCGTGCCTGTGCATTCGTAGTAGCCATTGGGTAAGAACCAGAATAATGAGTAATAAGGGTCACGGCTCTAACCTGCTGAGTCATCTCAGCTCAGCCTTGCTGGCAGGAGTTCCCAAGCTTACTTCTCATTGTATTTCAGCCTGTCAGAGGCTCTTGCACAGATTGGGGTGTGGGGGCGCTCACGTAGAAAGGGATGGGTCTTAGTGGAGCCCAGGAATCTGGGTTTGTGATTCGTACCCCGGCTTGTCTCGATTTGGGTGTTATTTTAGGGAAAAACACCAAACAGTGGGTCCCTCAGTCTCCGCCGTGCAAACCCATCAGCATTTACTCCTACAGAGAGGCTACTGTGAGCTGCCAGCAAAGGGTCCCGAAGGGCTTCTTGGCCATTGGCCATCGGCCATCCTGCAGGTGCTGGCTTCCTGCCTTCTCCCCAGCCCCTTGCACCAGTGCCAGCAGCCTTCACTCCCTTTTGTTGCTAACTGCCAGGGATGTGCATGAACAAGAAAAATAAATACCAGAGAACCGACAAGTACTACATGAAATTTTGTTTGGGACCTTCAAAGCTAAACACTTCCAGGCCAAGAAACATATATTTTTACTTCTTTTCTTTTCCATGCCTTGGCCTGAGGTAACCTCACACTTTAACTTATACTACCCCATGAAAAATGTTTATTAATCTTTCCTAAACTTTTTTTTCTTGTGATTATCTTCAAGTGTCTAGGTCTTTTCCGGCTCTGAATAAATCGCTACTCTTTGGAGATCACTTTTTCTCCTGAACAATCACCCTGACAGGGCGCCTGGGTGCCTCTGTTGGTTAAGCATCTGCCTTCAGCTCAGGTCATGATCTCAGAGTCCTGGGATCGAGTCCCACGTCGGGCTTCCCGCTCAGCAGAGAATCTGCTTCTCCCTCTAAACCTCCCCCCTGCTTCTGCTCTCTCCCTTTCTCTCTCAGATAAATAAATAATTTTTTTTTTTAAATGAGCATGACATAGATTCATGCCCATTATATAGAGGAAGAGTGGAGGAGGGAAAAATGGTAAGTCTCTGCAAGGTGGGTCATAAAATGTTAAAGCGTCAATGGGTCTCAAATATCTTAAACTCCAAGAGCATGTTTTTTTTCTACAGAACTCAACTAAATTTATGCCTTAAAATGTATTAAACTTGTATTATTAATCATCGTAACACATGGCTGTCCTATTTCTAAGTTGCAAATACTTTATGGGTGGGAACTTTGGTTCATCTCCAGAATGTGGTCTAGAGCCCAAAGGAGGTACAACATGAATGCTTGCTTGATAGCATGGTTCAAAGAATGTGTTTTTAAAATATTTGTTGCATACCTTTTGTATACCAAGCAATTGGAACCTGTTTTATGACAGATACACAGAGATCAATAAGACATAGTTTCTCCTCTGGAATAACTTACATTCTCTTGGATAAGCAAATAATTATATCCTAATGACTACCCTAATGAACGGTGAATAAAGTAGTGTGGGGACTTAGCTACTCTAAGCAGCTGACTCTGCCTCGGGGTGAGGTTGGGAAGTAGATGGCTTTTGTGAAAGGATAGATCTGAGTTTGGATTTTAAGTGTGAACTGAATCTTAAATTTTTATGTCAGGAAGGAAGAGACAATTTAATACGGTCTTAGTGTTTTACTGGAGAACCTAGGACATAGAGATTGCTAGAATCCAATAGCTAGTCAGTGCCAGAACTAGAGTCCTACCAGAACTTCCCTATCGTTTCTAGAAATGGAACTTGGGGTACCCAAAGAATTCACTGTTTTGAGGAAAATGGGATCAACTTTGAATATAGTTTCTCTTAGAACAACCTGTTATTTTTAGAGTCACCTTTATCGTAAAGCTGTCTCAGAAGGATTGATTAACTGTTAAATTCTCTTTGAGCCTACAGTAACAGCTGTAGGTGCATGAACTAGTTGCATTTCTTTAATATTTTATCACAAAACAGTAAAAGGCAGGGCAGTCTGGAAGCTTGCTAACTGGAATAGTTTGTGGCCCTCAGGTAATCTAGGAGTTCGAAATCATTGCACCAAATATACTAGAACATCACGCAGTATAATTAGGCGAATGAAAGAATCTTCTTCATCTGTTTTTCTGAGCTCCTCCGCTGAGCAGGGAGCTTGATGCAGGGCTCCATCCTAGGACCTCAGGATCATGACCCAAGCCGAAGGCAGATGCCTAACTGACTGACCACTCAGGCGCCTCTTTTGAATGCTATCTTAAACCGATTTCCATAAAATTATTAAAATACAACTGTACTTTTTATTTTCAATTCTGATTATAAGGATTGATTAGTTGAGAAAGTCGCCTTGTAACCTTACAGGGGATGTAAAATTTCTGTTCCTGTAAGGTTTAGTCCTAACTTTTTGACCATCTGTCCACAAAGCACTGTTAAGTTGACTTTACGTCATTGATTAGTAGAACTAAGTAGATTCATCTAGTGACCTCATTAAGAAACATTTGAATGCTTCCCTTATATGTTTCTAAAATGATTACCTGGACAACCTATAAAAAAGTGTGTGTGTTTGTATGTTTACGTTTAGTTTTGCTTCTTGGTCTATCAGTTTGGTTTTGGGTTTTTTTGTGGGTTTGGGGGAAGGAGGTTAAGATTTTATTTATTTATTTATTTATTTATTTATTTATTTGAGAGTGAGAGTGAGTGGGGGGAGGGGCAGAGGAGACAAGAGAGAGCATCCCAAGCAGACTCCATGCTGAGCTGTGAGCCCAATGCAGGGCTCCATCTCATGACCCTGAGAATCATGACCTGAGCTGAAATCAAGAGTCAGATGCCTAACCGACTGAGCCACCCAGACATCCCCTGATCTATCAGTTTTTAGTTCTGTGACTTTATAAGGATGTTACCTTACATTTCTCATTTCTAAGCTTTTTTTTTTCACCTATAAAATTACGGAAATAATTTTCCTCAGCTTGCCTCAAGAAGTTGTACCAATTACTCTTCATAAAACCCTTCCCCAAATGCGCCTAACACATACTTGAATCCGAGTAAATTATAGTTTGAAGTATTTTGCTTCATTTCCTATGGATTTGTTATAAAGCATTAAGTAGAGTCACAGAATAACCTATTTTATATTGAGAAAAAGGATCCCATTCTTTCCAGAACACAAGAATATGTGCCTCTCTCTTTATTCTTTTGGGGTTCTCGTGAACACTTTCTGTAGCAGCAGGTTTTAATGATTAATTTTGAGGCTTAAAAAAAAAAAAATCAGGCTTGAACCTAAGCATTATTGACTAAGATGAAAACCACAGGCCCCAAGAGTCAGTAAGTATTGATGTTGGTTGAGAGCCAATGAGATAATGATGTTTAATATATTAAATATTAAAAGCAGAATCTTCTGGTTTGGTTGAGTGTTGCTAATGCTGCCAATTAAAACATGGCAGTTTGATTTATAGAAGTTTAATTTTATCTGCACTTGATCCATTTCAGTTGTTGGTTACCATATAATACCAATAAAATACTGTTACCAGCCCAAGTAATTTCCTAAAATTTTGTGTAAATTCAGTGAGAAAAATGAAAAAAAAAAAACCTTTGTCATATAAATACTTATATTTTTCAGTGGGTGGTTAAATTTACATATTTAATATTACTTTGAGTGTTTATGATTTTAAAGTATTATAAATGATGTTTTAAATATAAAACGAAATCGAAAAAAAATTTTGTGGCAGTGTAGGCATCCTTCCTCTTTCATTTTCTGTTTTTTTATAATTCCAAAATGTCATCCAAAACTCCTATGTAGTCACTTTAAAGGTGAACAGTTTTGTGAAGTACAAGCATCTCTATCATCATAAACCTGTATTGCCTGTGTTAGTTTCGTATTGTCACTGGAAATGAGCTTTTTAAATCATATTTAGTATGTTTCACTTAAGCAGAATTGGGGGGAATGTATTTCTGAAGGAGTTAACCAGCATTTCATTATTGATTAATTGAACTTTCCATAAATTGATGAAAAATGAAAATTGTGGATCAAGACTAAATTGGAAACTTTCAGGCATAAGAAAGTATGTAGAATAATCCCCAAATGCCAATTATTATACTTTTGCAAATCATGACAGTAGCCAACTCAGCCTTTATGGTGTGCCAAGAACTGTTCTAAGTATACGTATATAGCACTTTTAATCCTCATAACAACCCTATGTGTAGGTGGTGGTGTTACTATGACCCCTACCACTACGCCCACCCCACCACCACCACCACCATTTCATGTATGAGGAATCCGAACATGAAGGGATCGAGTAACTTAGCTAGTTACCCAGCTATTAACTAGTAAAGTCAAGAGTTTAACCCAGATAGTCTGGCTCTAGGATCTAAGTCCCGTCATTAGTACAAATAGGACTAACTATAGACCCAGTTCTGAAAGACTTACACAAACTTTCAAGTATGATTTGTATTTAAGTAATAGCCTTTAAAAAAAAGAGAGAGAGATTTTATTTGTTTATTTGAGGGAGAGAGAGAACATGAGAGGGGAGAGGTCAGGGAGAAGCAGACTCCCTGCGGAGCAGGGAGCCTGATGTGGGACTCGATCTCAGGACTCCAGGATCATGACCTGAGCTGAAGGCAGCTGCTTAACCAACTGAGCCACCCAGGCACCCCTGTTTGAGTAATACTCTGAAAAATCTTATTGCTCAGAGATTTCTGAAGTACACTTTCCTAACACTTAAGAGACCTACATTATTTTTTAAATGATATGTTGGCAATGCACAGGTGTGGAAGAGGCCTAGTGCTGTGCAGTGCCGGTGATCTCTCTCAGCCTAGTTTTCTGAGCGCTTTAGCCCCAAAAGAGACATGGATAAATGCACAGTCTGATTTCCTTCTTTTCCCAGCTTACAGATGAGAGGAATTCTTCCACGAGTCCCCCGAAGTTAGTCATTTCCTGCTTTGTGATCCCAAGGCACTTTGTTCAACTCCGTATTTTAAGTAAATACCATTTTATAATTAATCTGTTTATATGTCACTTCTTTCCACCCCCCACCCTTGCCTCCAATAAGTTCTTCAAGAGCTGGAATCAGGTCTCCTTTTATTTTTGTCTCCCACCAGCCTGGTGACAGATGGATGAATCATGTTGCCTGGAGAGGTTAAGGGACTTGCCCAGAGTAGCAGACCTGAAATGTGAACAGCTTTCGTAACTCCCAGGCTTGGTACTTATCTCTCATGTCCTGCCAGAAATGTGTTCAAATGATTTGGATGCTGCTAAGGAGTTAAGATGCAGTTTTCCTATCACGTGTGCCTCGACTCGCTCGCTTAGAAAACCGTACTCATAACCGTGTCGGTGGGGCCACCGCCTGAGCCACGGCATCGTTTTGAGGATCAAAAGAGAAGATCCTATTTGTGAAAGCTTCGGCACTGGTAACACCCCTTCTACGGGAATATAGATGGCTGTTACTCTGGGTGTTTCGATTTCCGTGTGATTCCCAAGGTATTTAGGCACTTGTCCTCCCGCCGTGGCCTTGTTGCCGTTTCACACGTGAGCGAACGTCAGCTACAAATGACACGAGGCTGAGGGAAGCTGAGCCCAGCTCTCCTGCTCTCTCCGACACAAGCCACCAGAACTAGGCTGCGGTGGCCTTCGAGGAGCAGCCCCTGGAGAGAGAGACCTGTTGGGGGGTTGGAGGGAGCTGGACTCTTCTAGCACCGGGGGACGTGGCCTATGTGTGTTTCCATGCTGGTCTGATTTTTCACTTCGTCGAAATGTAGGTCCTGGTCATGGAAAGCTTTCGAAGATAAAGTGAGCAGTTTGAGTTTGAAGTGGCCAACCAGAGCTCTGACGGGCAGCCCCGGCATGTGGCCGCGGGTCCCCGCGGGCGGAGGCTGCCCTCCGTGGCTTTTGTCTCGATGGGGAGTTCCTTACTCCTACTCTCAGAGGAAATGAAGGATGATAAATCCAGCTGCTGCTTCCTGTTTCTATAATTCTAAGATTTATTTTTTTTTTAAAGGGTAGAATGCTTTATTTTTAAACCAGTGGAAAATACCCTCAACCTGTTCCTTGTTATTAGTATTTCCTGAAAAAGTAGATGTGCTCACTTGGGCTTTAAAGGGTGTGTGTGTTTGAAATTCCCATATTGCTGCCTGGTGTGTGTGTGTGTGTGTGTGTGTGTGTGTGTGTGTGTGTGTGTGTGTGTGTGTGTGTGTGTGTGTGTGTCTCTCTCTCTCTCTCTCTCTCTCTCTCTCTCTCTCTGAAATTCCCATGATGCTGCCTGGTGTGTGTGTATGTCTGAAATTCCCATGATGCTGTCTGGGCTCACTCTCTCTGTTTTTCAACAGCGACAACAAAGAAAACCAATTAAGGCAGATTTTACTGGGCAGAAGCCCTCTATGAGATTGAGGACGGTGTCTGATTCAGAGGAGGCCTGTAATTTGTATCAGTGGAGTTACCATCTCTCAGATATGCCTGTGCAGTCAGGTGTGGTTTTTCTTCTGCTAGTGATTGTTATTAGTGAATAAAGACTCGAGTTATCTAAGAAACACACTACTTGCTCATGCACTGTAGTTTATGGAAAGTAGCCACTAGGCACAGGTTATTAGGATGTCACTTGCTGGGTTTGATTGTGTTGTCATTGAATTAAAAGTAATAGGTAGAGGGGCGCCTGGGTGGCTCAGTGGGTTAAGCATCTGCCTTTAGCTCAGGTCATGATCTCAGGGTCCTGGGATCCAGCCCTGCATTGGGCTCTCTGCTCAGCAGGGAGCCTGCTTCCCCCTCCCTCTCTGCGTGCCTCTCTGCCTACTTGTGATCTCTCTCTCTCTATCAAATAAAGTAAATCTTAAAAAAAAAAATGTAGAAATGTTGTCTCTAATAACCAGTTTTTTTCATTGCTCAATGTAAGAGACTGAGAATGCCGTAGGGGCGCCAACAGTGCATCTTTCCAGAAGCGCTAAAGGAAATTTGTATTTGGTGAAGTAGAATTATAAGAAATGCAGGCGGTTCCCCCCTGCGGAGTAAGAATGTTAGCTATGTTGTGATGGAAGTCCCTCACCCTTCCTGTAGCATTCCTGCAGTCACAGCTGTCACACTGGGAGATCAGTACGGGTTTTGCCCCAAGAACTGGCTGGCCCAAGTGAGTTATTTACTCTTCACGAAGTACAGTTACAGTTATAGTAAATGAATTCAGAGTGAAAAGAAAAGCTTCATAAGCTACATTTCAAGAAGGGTTTACAGAGACCATTTGGTCTGATGTCGTTAACCACTCCTTTACGTATCTGAAGATACATAAAACTGTGAGACCCGCACCCTTGTCGGAGCCTTCTAGGAAGTGTGCCGCTTGATGTTTCCAGAGCTCTCCACTTCCAAGCTCAGCGGGCCACTGCCTTATTGCAGCCGTTTCTGGGCTAGAAAATGAAGCTGACACTATTTCCTTATCTCCTAGCAGTTTGTAAGGATCAGATTAGTCGGAATCCATGCAAATGGTTTTAAAAGCTGCGATGATACAGACGGGAGGTAATCCTGTTATTAAACGGCAGTCGGGTTGTAAAGTGTTATTTCACTTTTCAGACTTTGCTCCTTGCGTCCTGAGGCAAACTTTGAACACTGGGGTTGGGTCTCCTTTACTTTAGCATTCCTTCTAATAAGTCATAAATTCAGGGGGCAATTTTTTTTTTTAGGATTTCATTTATTTATTTGAGAGAGAGAAAGAGGGAGCACAAGCAGGGGAAGCGGCAGGCAGAGGGAGAAGCAGACTCCCCACTGAGCAGGGCACCCAGGGTGGGGCTTCATCCAAGGACCCTGAGATCATGACCTGAGCCAAAGGCAGCTGCTTAACCAACTGAGCCACCCAGGTCCCCCTGGGGGCAAATTTTAATTGAGTTAGAGCTAATCTCTGAAACAAGCTCAGGGGCACAGGTCTGGGCTTGGGAGGGGTCAATCAGATCTGGGTTTGAATCCGGGTCTCCTGGATTTTAGCTGTGTGATCTTGGTCATGGCAGACTTTCTTTTTTTTTTTTAATTTATTTATTTATTTGACAGAGAGCGAGAGAGGGAGAGAGAGTTCCCAAGTAGGCAGAGAGGCAGGCAGAGAGAGGGGAAAGCAGGTTCCCCGTTGAGCAGAGAGCCAGATGCTGGGCTCCATCCCAGGATCCTGAGATCCTGACCTGAGCCGAAGGCAGAGGCTTTAACCCACTGAGCCACAAGGGCGCCCCCATGGCAGACTTTCTAAACCTCAGTTTTCTCTCTGTAAAACTAGAACGGGAATGTCCCTGCTTGGAGGGTAGTGGGGTGGAGGAGTGGGGAAAGAGGTGTGACAGTTCATGAACTTGAGTGGGTGTTGATTCCGTATCAGGGGCAGTTTTCTTCCTGTCTCCCGGGTGTGGGCAGGAGTCTCGTCTGTGACGGTCATGGCCAAGCTGGTTAGTCACTCCCAGATACCAGCAGAGCGCCCCACCTCCCTCTCACCCCATCTCCCCCTCCATACTGTGGCCAAGGAAATGAGAAGTAATTGAGCTGATTTAGGTCACTCACACTCTCCTTAGGAATAATAAATATTTCTTTAAGCACTTTCATCCTTTCAGTTTAGTCTGACTTGAGTTCTTGTAATCGCTTGACCTTAGCAGGGAGTTTCAGTGGTGAGAGTGCCTGATACTGTTTTCGATAACTTGAACCTACACAGAGCTACTCACTCATATGTCCCTGTGCTATGTTTTCTTTCCAAAGTTATGGGAGGTGTGGAATTCTTTTTTTTGTTGTTTTACAAGTTGCCTTTTTTTTTTCTCTTTCGACTTTCCCCAGAAAGGAGTCTTTAGAGTTTTACAACTCAATAAGTACTATGCTGGATAGTGAGGTTAATGTTTACCGACTTACTGGAGAGAAAAGCAAACAATGTATGTCCAAACTCTGTTTAAGAGTTTCTGTGGAATTATGAATTCTTTAATCTTGGTACCTTTACTTTGTCATGACGGTGTGCTACATACTTGAGCTGGAACCCCTTGTAGAAATGTGTTTACTGCATCTGCTTTAACTTGATATTCCAAATAACAAACGGCCATACAAAAAACATCTCTGTTCTTTTTAACTCCTAACTCCCTGCTCCCTTCCCATCCTAAAAAGTAAACCCTTCCATCTAACCTGTATCCCCTTCCTGCTGTTGTCCCAGCCTTTTTTTCTTCTCCCAGCCAAGGACGTTCGAGAAGCAGACATTCCCTTTCCCACTTAGCCCTCACCCTCAGTGAGCTGGACTTCCTCGTGAGCAGTGCTGAGGCTGCAGTCTCGAGTGACCCTCACTCACTGCCTGACCCAGCAGGCACTCTTTACTCCTTAACCTCCTTGCTTGCTCCCTTTGGCCTCCAGAACACAGTTCTCCACCTCTTTCTCTGACCACCCCCCCACCCATGTGCCCTCACTGAATCCTTTTCTCCCACTTGTTCCTTAAATGGTAGAGAGCCCCAGGATTCCGTGACCTTTTCTCCATATGTACTCCCCTTGGGTACTCTCATCTTCCATATAGTCATTAGTCACAAATGAATAATTCCATCTTGGATCCTTCCTCTGAGATTTAGGTCAAGTGACACCTAGTAATCTCTACTTAAATGTATTACATACAGGTCCTAGCTATTCAAGCTGAAAAACTGAATTTCCCTGGGAGTCACCTTGACTAGTACAACTTTCACACTCGAGTCCCTTCCTCCAGCCTTTCCTACCTCCAGTCCCACTTCCATACTCTGGATAGGATTCTTTCTAAATCGGAGTGCTGATCTCATTGCTCGCCTCCCTGTTCAAACCTTTCAGAGGTTCCTTATTGCCCTTTCTCTAACTTAGATCTAACGATGTTGTGCTTTCCCTGAGCCCTCTTGGAAATGCCTCCACTTTTTGCGTTTGGGGAAACCACAAAGAAGTACTCACAATGAATCTATCCAAATATTTCCATTTCTGGATCCTTGTATTTAAGTGGCATTTTTGAGTAGTTCAAAATTTTATTAATTTGGGACCAGCTAAGCTGTCAATAGAACAGCTTACAAGGCGTTTGCTTCTCATACAGCAGTCCTGATGCAAGCAGCCCATGGCTGTGAGCAGCCCATGGCTGCGGCACTGCTCTGCAGGGTCTTGCATGTGGCTTCTGAGGTTGTGCCTGCTTCCCCATTTTCTAGCCAGCAGGAAAAAGGAAAAAGGAAAAAGGAAGGCCAAAGCAAGTAGTCTTGTCTTTACGGAGCTTACCAGGAAGTGAGCAATCACTTCTCACGTCCTGTTTGCCCAGCTCAGTTGCAGGGCCATACCTGGTTGCGCATACGGCTAGGAAATATTACTTCTAGCTGGGCAACAGTCTCTGCCCAGCTCAGCTGAGTGGTGACTAGCAGGTGTCTGTTACCAAGACAGAGAAAGGGAGAACGGTATCTGGAGGATACTTACTTGCCTTAATCACAGGAACAAAAAACTATGGTGATTAAAAGTGAAACTGGGGAGGGACGCCTGGGTGGCTCAGTCCATTAAGCATCTGCCTTCGGCTCAGGTCCTGATCCCCAGGTCCTGGATCGAGTCCCACATCCGGCTCCTTGCCCGGCAGGGAGCCTGCTTCTTCCTCTGCCTGCGGCTCCCCCTTTTCATTCTCTCTCTCTGTCTCTCTCTCTCTCTCTGACAAATAAATAAATAAGTAAAATCTTTGGAAAGAAAAAAGGAAAGATAGGATGTGTCTATAGATTATTTGCCTTTAAAAAATCTAGACTTGTGTTTATACATTAGCCTTGCATAAGGGCCTCAAATATTTCTAGCTCATGTGGCCTGCGAGGCCAACAACAACTCCTGGTTTTCATGGAGAGTCCCAGTTATACCTTATCCTGGTTTCCCCTTTTGTTTAGGGGAACAAACTTGGAACTGTCACTCGGAAGTTTTCCAGTTCAGAAGGTGAACTATGTTTTCACTTTTATTGCATATTACTGGTCTCAGCTCTCACAGATTTCCTATAGTCCTATACTTACTTTGTTGGCATTTTAGATTAGGATGTGTTAGGACCGTTTACATAATTCTGGGCACAGGGGTGGTGGTGGTGGTGGTAGTGGTGGTTCATACCTCATCTTTTCCGGAGTA
Organism: Procyon lotor; assembly: GCA_028646535.1. Taxonomy (NCBI): domain Eukaryota; kingdom Metazoa; phylum Chordata; class Mammalia; order Carnivora; family Procyonidae; genus Procyon; species Procyon lotor. Next base: position 65,295,943 of record CM053606.1, on the reverse strand, counting down.
TGTAAAGTAAGCGTGGACAGATCTTTAAGCTATGGGAGGGCAAGGACTGTATATATCTTGCTCTATTATATACATATTCTCAGCATCTATTAAGTCTCCTAAGCCAAATATTTGTTGGTAATATGTAATGATGTGAGCCTGACGCCTTCATGACAATAAAGGTTTCCTGAAGTCTGTGATGAGCCAGATAAGTTATCTTCAACTGCAAATCCTTACTACCCTAACACAGAATGCAGTGCTTAACAACGAATCAGTGGGTGATTGAATAGCCACCCTCCGTTTTATTAGCAGCATCAACCAATGATATCGGTCCATGGAAACAGTAAACATCATCGTTATTATAGTTCTGATGTGTTGCATGTAAAATGACACAAATGAGCAAACTGTTTCTTGGTTATAATGATCTGTTCTTATTGGGGTTTTGGCTCATGAGGAAGAAAGGAAAATACCATTTAATCACTCCAAAAATGATCCCATCTCAAATGGATAAATTCTATCACTTAGAAGATTTTAGACCTTAATTTACAGCCAATATCTTATACTTCAGTATGGAATTCCCAATCTGTGCCAGGGATGGGTACCAGATGGCTGAAATCAGGGCCCGATTGTGTTCAACCTCTTCAGTTTGCCTAAGGGCTTGTAAAAATGCCCTTTTTTCTGTGGACCGTGACATGAAATGGGTTGAAGAACACTGTTAATGATTTCTACAGTTAAAATAGCAGATGCTTAAATAAATATGTTGGCACTTGCCTATGTAACACTTTTTTTTTTTTCCAAAATGTTATCTTGAACCATTTTTTCAGGGTTGAATCAATGTCATGCTTTGTCAGAAAGTAAATACCCCCAATTTTTTAAAGTCAAGGATCTTTATGTAATGTTCAAAGAAGCAACCATGTAAAATCAGTAGCAGTGTACTGAATTAGCACTGATGCTTACTTATGTGTAAAGTAGCCATGTGCATTTGGTAAGGTTTAGAAGTTCTTACAAACCGTGGGCTACTCAGTTGTGCCTTAGTTTTACAGCTCCAGTAATACTTTATAACCGGGAGAAATGTTATAAATTATATTCTCTTGATTATGGCTCTCTATTAAAACTCCGCTAATTCATCATAATTTGGGAAGAGGGAAAATACCATTAACTCCATATACACCTTAGCTAGTGAAGGGCTTCCAGTTAAATACCCTATCAGACCCGCTTTTCTAGAGATGATATGTAGTTTTCACAAGGGCTACACAAATAGATGTTAAGCACCAAGAAACAAGAAGAAGTAAATTGTGAATAAAACAATCCTTTCTTTTATCAAATCCTTTGAAAAAGGACAAAAGTGATATTCAGTCTAGTTTATCATCTAATCAATAATTCTAAAACGAAGCTTCGTATTACTTTAGAAGGCTGACCCTTTGGGAGAATTTTTTGTTAAACCTCAGAAAGTTTCTAATGTCAATAATGAATTCCACTCCAATAGAGATTATTTTGTCAACTGTCATTAATGATTTTTAAGCGTTTTGATAGTTATTCATCTTTGCAGTATTTGATTTCTACCTTTGTTATCTTGAAGTCCCCTCCTTATCTTGTTGTTTGGGGTTTTTTCCTGTTCTCTTTTTTCTCTCTTGATTAGCACAAAAAATCACAGGCTTTGACTGTGTGTAGGATTCTTACAGTGTTGTATGCTGGCTTTTTGATTATATTGCATATAATGTTATATAGGGCAATGCATTATATGTATGCATTCTCTAAGTATAGATGCGAGGAGAACTGTTTTTGGTTTTAAAATTGTGCTTCACCCCAGAAGTACCATAAAAAAGTAGTTATCCATCATCTATGTGTTGATAACACTAAAGTCATGTTTTTCAAACTATCTTAAGCTTATAGATTTCATGCCCTAACATGTGAGGATTTATGTTTCTTTTCACTTATTATGTATAATCTGCTTACTTTTTTAAAAGGGTTTGGAGAAAAAAAAAAGGAATAAAGGATTCTGGAAGATGTGCATGTGGGGGGGGGTGGGAGAAGGATTTGAAGGGCTTAGGAAAAAAGATTCAGTTACAGTAAGATCCTGTAAATGGACGTAAAGGAACAAGGATACAGAACAAAGAAGTAGAGAGTTAAAGGAAGTCTGGGGGTCATCCCTTGACACATTTCTCTCCTTCGCCTTCCTCATCCAGTCCATTAAGTCTGTTGTCATTTCTTGGGCCTTTTAGCTCCTAAGTTCTCCGTGTTACCTGCTCCCTCCCATCTCCACTCAGAGCCCAGTCTTCACGTTCATCCCTTGCTCAGAATAACCGATAGCTGCTGCTCTCCTACTCTCCCGTCTTCCCTCACTAGCCTGTCCACCCGGCCCACAGCGATCTCGGAAGAGACACCACTGCGTTCCCATCTAAGGGTCACCTGCCTCCCATCTCAAGCTCCAGACACATCGGTGGCTCCCTGCTGCCCTTAGTTCAGTGACGTCAGAAACTTCCACATGGCTCAGAGGACCGCATGCCCTCACACTACTCGCTCTCCCTCCCTGAGCTCCAGGCTGCGGACCCTTCAGTTCCTCAGATACTCTCTCCTCATTGTCTCTCTTCAGCGCAGGGCCTTTGGACCTTCTGGCCAAGCCTCTCTACACTCTTTCTCCACACCCTGCCCCAATCGGGCCTTCTTCCCTCATCTTGACGCCTGGAGGAAAAGCCCCTGTTACCTGCCTTCATGCAATCAGGGGAAGGTCAAGATCTTCTGGAATCCTGACATGGGGGAGCTCTCTTTTAGGAAAAGAACACGAAGTTAGAGATATAAAAAGTAGGTGCAGGGCCTTGAAAGGGTCCTGTGACAGCGAGCAGTCCTGAAGGTTACGCTTCTCTCCTTGCAAAGTAAATCTGCCTCTGAGTGGTCCTCTCCTTCGTAGCTCTTCTCGGTTGACCATTTTATAGCTTCAGTCATGAATAGTTCTCTCTCCTGGACTGTGCGATCTGTGAGAAAGGAAATACGTCTTTGCTCACTGGAGTTTCTCCAGGAATTTGCATCATGTTAACACTTGAGTATACAGATGGGTTTCATGGATGGAGGAATGAGGAAGTGAAGAAATAAAGATTCAGGCTGAGGGTTAATGCTTATTATGCCTTTATAAAATTTAGCTGACTTTCCTGGAAGCTGCAGCTAAGTGGAGAACACCCAGATTCCATTGCTCTTATATCAGTACATCGTGAAAGGCAAACTCTCCTCTTCGTACCTGGTAGTAAAGACTTTTTATAGAGTTCTTTATATAAAATGCCTTATACAGCGCAGTGAATAATGACGGCAGCTTTCACCGAGCACTTCCCATGTGCTCTGGGTACTTACTCAACACTTTGATACGGTATTCTGATTTAAGTGTTTATGGACTCCAGCAAACTGCACACACAGTTAGAGGCATCCAGTACGTGTGCGGAAGGGCAGAAAACGCCATGAGGACAAGGAGAAGGAAAGTCTGAGGTTCTGGCAGCTTCCTTGTCTCTGAGAGTCTGCCTCTCTGGAGAACTCCTTCCTGCTTGGTCTTTTTATATCACCTGGCTGTGTGCTAAAATGGGGCTCTTTTGCCTCTGTCACGGAGTTCACACTGGCTTATCACCTGCCCGCCCTCTAGCATCAGATCTTGGTCTTATCTCCTGGTGAGGGTGTGCCCACACTTACCTTGGTCTTTTTGTTTTCCTGTAGAATGTTGACTTCTAAACTAAACTGCATGCAGATGGTCTAGCTCTGTGAGTCACCTTCAGAATAACCTATTAAGAAGAGTTGTGTGGTATTGTCCATCTGGACATTGAAGAATTCCTGTCAGAGCTGATCATATAAACTTTGGCACAATTAACAGTGACCTCCTCTGTCCCTGTAATGAACAGCGACAGCATTTGGCTCACAGGTTCAGTGCCGTCTACGCCCTCTTCTAGAATGCTACCAGGATTCGTTATGGTCTGGTTCAGACCTTTATTATGGTTTTGTTTTTGTTTTTATTTTCCTGTGTCATGCTCTGGGTACATGCAGATAAAAGAAACTCTCCTCCTTTAGGCTGGGAATTCAAACCCAGATGGAGGGAGGAGACAGATGTTGGAACTCCCGGTTGAACAAGGGTCATGAGCAGCCATCAGCTGCGTCTGCATTCCTTTCTAGTCCTGATGGCCGCCTGTTTTAATGAACCACTAAGCAGCCTTTTTATGAACTATGTGTACAGGGTATGGTATAGCCATAGCTGAGTATCTTTTACTAACTTTGAGAAGTTTTCTCAGGGTTCATGAGATGAGCACCAGGCAAGGTACTCAGGTGCTTCCTAGAAACCTGGACTAAATCAGGAACGAGGACAGGTAGGCTCCCAGCTGTCTGTATCCAGAGCAGACACCCCTGGGTTTGTGATGAGAGGGGCTTTCTGTTGCAAAGGCAGCTGAACGGAGTGTGGCAAGACTTCCTGGGACCATGGAAAGGTCCTGATGGGGTCGGGGATCTCCATTCTGGCCCCCTTTCCTTGGTCCGGTCTCAGGCATGTGCCAGTCATACTCTGGAGAAGCAATATTAAAGGTGAGTAAACTTGAAAAGAAAATGGTCAGTTTGGGTCTAGGATGTCTATCTTACAGGTGGGAAGAATTTAGAAATGCAAACAGAACTACCCTTAGCAATCCCACTGGCTGCCTTGCAAACTGGATGAAGTGAGGATTAGGTTTGACCAGACATTTCTCTGTGACCATGAACGGCTTTCTCTGGAGCCTTTATTTAGGCCCCCTTTTTCAGAGCTGATCAGACCATCTCCATACCTCTTTCTCTGTTTGTGTTTCCTGTAGGCTGCTTTTTCAGTAGGGACAGCTACTAATTTTCCTTATTATTATTTCCCTTTTTATCCCCAGCCCTTGTATCCAGCACATAGATACTCTGTAAATGTTTGTTGAATGAAATGTCGTTTCTAGTAGAAGGTGCACTAAGCAACCCCTGTAGGTACTAAAGGATTTGTGAAATTCTCTTAGCCTGAGTTCCTGGTCAAGGCAATGCTAGTGATAATGTGTGTAAGAAACCCTGATGTTTGCATGAAATGAAATGTGGAAGCCATTGATTTAGAGGATCTTTTGCTCCATGAATGAAATCTCATTTTCAAGCTTTCAGACATGGGCCTTGACTTTTAGAATTAAGAGCTCAGAGAAAAGGCAAGAAAATACACAATGGTGTATTAAAACATTTTTGTTAATTCCTGAGATATTTTGCCTTCGACCTTCAAAAATGTATTGAGAATTCTATTCCTTGGCTTTGAAGTGGATTTTCTCTGTGAATAGCAGTACTATAGAGAGAAACCCCAAGTAGGTACTAAAATATACTTTGTGTAAAATTGTTTTTGTAGCTCACAAATTCTGAGTTTTCTCAAGTCCTCTTCTTTCAGGTGTTAAATGGATTTATAAAAAGCTTTTGGAAGGGTACCTGAGGGGTTCAGTCAGTTAAAAGTCTGGATCTTGATTTTGGCTGTGACCTCAGGATCGTGAGAGCTCTCTGCCCCTCCTCCCACTAAAAGAACAAAAGAAAAGAAAAGCTTTTGGAGTTAGTAAAATGGGTGGATTTTGCCGTATGCGAAATCTGACTTTAGTAGGTTTTAGATAGCCAAGTGGTTTGTAAAGTCAAGGGATGAGCCATAAACATTTTTTTTTCAGTTATTTTTGAGGTATCTAGACCAGAGTAGTGTTAGAAGAAAATTATTTTTTAAAGATTTTCATTTATTTATTTGACAGAGAGAGATCACAAGTAGGAGAGAGGCAGGCAGAGAGAGGAGGAAGCAGACTCCCCGCTGAGCAGAGAGCCCGATGTGGAGCTCGATCCCAGGACCCTGAGATCATGACCTGAGCCGAAGGCAGAGGCTTTAACCCACTGAGCCACCCAGCTGCCCCGTTTTTATTTTTTTTCAGATTTCATTTTTAATCTTTACACTCAACCTGGGTCTCGAACTTATAACCCCAAGATTGAGAGTCTCACACTCTACTGACTGAGAAAATAGAAATAAAATTCTAATTACTAAAAATAGAAAACAACTCTTAAAAGAAAATTTCAGAGTACCTGGGCGGCTCAGTTGGCTGCGTATCCAACTCTTGATTTTGACTCAGGTCATGATCTCAGGGTCGTGAGATTGAGCCCCACTTTGGTCTCTGTGCTGGACATGGAGCCTGCTTAAGATTCTGTCCCTTGGGGTGCCTGGGTGGCTCAGTCGTTAAGCGCCTGCCT
>CM053606.1:65274615-65289639 GCA_028646535.1 Procyon lotor | reverse complement strand
AACTTCTTATAATCTTTTAAGAAGGAGTAACACTGAGTTGTTGTATTTGTATATGGAATTATATTAGCTAGAGTACCTTGCATAATTATAAGTGTTATATCCATAACACTTAATATGTATTACTTAATAACATAACATCTATAGCAGTTAATACTTACATAATACCAGTCATACAGAGCTCTGTTTGAGAAAACTAAAGCATTCCTTCTCTCTTGTTTTACATCTGAAGCATTTCTTTTCTTTAATCATGGGAGTTTTTCGTGTCTGAATTGGGTGTGGCATCGTGGGTGTCCTGCACACGTGTGTACTTATGTTTACATGTGCACTGAATGTTGAGGAAGGGTTGCTGGTAGTGACGATATAGGTCATTACCTCTTTACGAACTTTAACTTCTTCTGCTTTGACTTATTTCACTGAAGGATTTGAGAATTTGGTCCTCACCAGTCTCAGATGATCTCCCAGTTTGCCCAGTTTGGCCAAGAAAACTGGCTGGTTTTTCACAGAACACATTAAAAAGAAAATGAAAGTTGGTATTTGGGTAGGGAACTCATACCTATGTCTGAAATATATGTATTAGATTGATTAATCAAGCTCTTTGCCATTTCATACACTAAACTCTTTAAATAACACTTTCGAGCCATTTGTCTTTTAAGATTTTATTTATTTGACAGAGAGAAACACAGCGAGAGAGGGAACACAAGCAGAGGGAATGGCAGTGGGAGAAGCAGGCTTCCTGCCGAGCAGGGAGCCCGATGTGGGGCTCGATCCCAGGACTCTGGGATCATGACCTGAGCCGAAGGCAGATGCTTAACAACTGAGCCACCCAGGCACCCCCATTTGTCTTTTAATAGTAGTATTGAAGGTCTCCTTGTGCAGATGGGATTAATTTTTAAAGTTTTAAATTAGGTGGCTATATTTTTCTGTTTTGATGTGGGGATTTTGCTGTATGCCAATAGTAATCTCATTAATGTAAGTTTTCCAACGGACGTTAAGTTCCCCCACATTTTACACTGCTAAAGAACATGAGCCAAAAACAAGATTTGAATTCAGGTGTCTTTGGCATCAAATTTTGCCTTTTTTGTTGTGGGTCACCTGGCAGGCTCAGTTGGTGGAGTGTGTGACTCTTGATCTCGGGGTTATACATCTGAACCCCATGTTGGGTGTAGAGAGGACTTAAAAATCTTAAAAAAAAATAAGTAATTTTAATTGATATTTTTGAAAGAAATGAAATTGAAGCTAGAGTTTTACTGTCATTTATTTCAGGATTACTTCTGTGTACATAATGCTACATGCTAATTCAAAGTTCAAGAAATTGGTCTAACCCTCTTCAGTTAAAGACTAATTAAGATGGGCTTGCTTTTCGATTCTTTCTCTGCATTCAGATTCAGCAAACATCTTTGGGGCTTACTTTGTGTCAGACCCTAAACTGAAATTGCTTCCAATAGATGCCGATATTGTTATTAAGATTTAATAGATGAGGCGTACCTGGGTGGCTCAGTCATTGGGCATCTGCTTTCAGCTCAGGTCATAATCCCAGGGTCTGGGGATCAAGTTCCACATCAGGCTCCTTGCTCATAAAGGAGCCTGCTTCTCCTTCTGCCTGCTGTTCCCCCTGCTTGTGCTCTCTCTCTCTCTCTCTCTCTGACAAATAAATAAAATCTTAAAAAAAAAGAAAAGAAAATAGAATCATATATTGTAAAAGAATTTAGATTCGGTCTGGTTTTTTTTCTGATTCATCATTATTCAACAAAAGTCCATTAATTTCCCTCTTTCTGTTCTAGTACAGAAAACTTTCTCAATTTCTATCAGAAATGTGTGCTTATGGGAATGTTAAGCTGATTTTCATAGGTACCATAAAGAGAGAAGCCTTGGAATGTGAAATCCTCATGCTTGTAATGTAATTCTTTAAGTCCTTTGCAACAGACATACTATAAAAAAGAATCCAAAGAATGTATGCAATTAATACTGACTAAATGTGCCTTTCTCGGGTGTAAAAAAAAAAAAAAAAAAGACCCTTATACATGGTTATATCCATTCTGAGTCCCAATTTGCTAAAGAGATCAAACCTTAAGATATGGAAGTTAGGTACCCATCTCTCTCATTGATTTGACTTTCACATTAGAAAGCCATTTGAGGATCATCATGTACTTAACATACTATAATATATGAATATGTATTGAGTATACTTGGTATACACCTGCATATATGAAAAGCAGCTTCTGTTTTCAAAACACTGCTGCATTTTCAGGCAGTTAATGGTTGAAACACTCCCTGGGAGGTAGGAGGTTTTTGCTCTTTTTTCAATGAATCAAATAGGATAACACGCACATTTGTGGAAGTCCTGTGTTTGAGATAAGAGCTAGTCAGTGGCTGACATTGCGGGAAAGTACTGGTGTCCTGCCTTATGGGACCAGGTACTCCCTTAAGACTGCATTTAAACCATCTGTGCCTCGGTTTGTTTCCACCTTGTGACTTACCTGTAAAATGTGCTATCTGTGTAGGGGCATCCTAGATGAAGAATGGGATAACAAGAATTATTTGTGGTTTCTAGAATACCTAACTTCTCCCGTATCTCCGTGCCTTTGCACTTGCTACTTCTGTCAAAACTGTATTTCCTACCCTCCCGGGCACCCCCTGACGGACCCCCTCCTTCTGATCTCAGCTTAGAAACCACCTCTCTGTGGAGCCCCACCCCGGTTATCAGATACAGACGTGGATTTGTCCCGTCCTGCGCCTCCCGTATTTTGTATTAACCTGGTCAGGGCAGTTTTCTTACTGTGTTGCAATAGCACACTTACTGCTAATGGGGATGCCCATTAGACTAGGAACTCCTGGAGGGCAAGGACTAGGTTACATCATGTCCACACTCCCCTGCCTGGAACCTGGCTCATGGTTTTCCTGAATTCTGAGTGGACGTCGTGAAAGGTCACTTTAGGGAAGGCAGGTTGAACTTGTGGTTACACAGTTTCGCTCCTCTGTCTCCTCAAAGCCAAGGACAACGGTCAGAAGTTCCCTCTTCAGCCACCAGCTGTTGCCAACAGCCCAGCCCCTGGAAGACCGAGTGATAGAGGAGGAGATAGAGGAGATGAAAGACTCTGTTAGCTGTGTCACTTAATTAGCCCAGGGAGGTCTGGTAAGCCTTTTGTGCTTGGGGTTTCTACGTCCTGGTGGGCAGTAGCAGTCCCTCACCCCGGGGGTTACTGTGAAAATCAGCCGAGGTGTTTCACAGAAAAGTAGTTTGCAAACTGCAGACACGAGGAATAAGGAAGAGAGGCCGCATACAGCCCAATGGTAGGAACATGTGGTTTGGCCTCAGCTGAGATTTCTCATTCCAGATGCCACCACTGGTTATTTGACTTCCGCCGCTTAACTCCTGCAGGCCTGTTTCTCTGTCTGTCAGGGGAAAGTAATCCCACTGTGGCAGATGAGAGTGATGGGAGGGTTAGATGAAATTGGGGCTGTGTTCCGCGGGTGTTCATCTCTGCGCCCTCAGCCGGTCCCAGCCAGAGCTATCGCACATGGTAGACTCACACCCACTTTTCTGTGGCAGATTGAGTCCTTTGTAGTCCGAGGAGAGTAGGTCCCTGGCCTCTGACCCCAGCCAGCCTGTGCGAGCCTTGGGATGGGGCGCGGGGGGCAGGGGGTGGGGGAGGCGGAGCCCCCGTCTGCTGACACGGCACGTTCCTAGGGCAGGTGTTTGTGCTTTTATCGTTTCTTTTTGAAACTTCTTATTACAGTTAAAACATAATAAATGCCCCCAAAAGGCACATGGCCTCAGCATACAGATCACATTTTATAAACCGAGCAGACCTGTGTAACTAGACTATTCATTCCCATGAATGCCTGAAATTCCACTTTGTGAATATACCACGTTTCGTTTTCTCATTCTACTGGTGAGGGACATGTAGCTAGCTTCCAGTGTAGGGCGACTGCAAATAGTGCCGCTGGGAATGTCTTCGCATGTGGCTTTGATAAGGATATGTTTTTCTCACGGCTGTATTGCTGGGTAGTAGAGTGTGTACATGTTTAGCTTTAGTAGATATTAACCCAGAAGTTTCCCAGTATGGTTTTATCAGTTTACTCCTACCAGCAGTGTTTAAGCGTTCTCATTGCTCCTCGTCCTCACCAACACTTGGTATTATCTGTCTTTTTCATTTTAGGAGTTCTGGTGGCTTTTATGATAATTGTGTAGCATTTTGGAAGTAGCACTGTTCCCTCGGCCCCCAAAACCTGAAACTCTAAACTTTCATACATTCATTTCAGGAATGCGTCCTACACAAACACAGATTATACCAGATGTAAATGATCTCTCTGATATGAAGAATCTGAGAGGCAGGGCGGGGGGTCATGAGGGATTGGGGGAATGAAACAGGAAGGGATGGGGAGGGAGACAAACCATAAGAGACTCCTAGACTCGTGAAACGAACTAAGGGTGGCTGGGAGGCACGGGGGTAGGGGGATAGGGTGGCTGGGTTGTGGACATTGGGGAGGGTATGTGCTATGGTAAGTGCTGTGAAATGTGTAAGCCTGACGATTCACAGACATGTACCCTGGGGCAAATAATACATTATATGTTAATAAAAAATTTAAAAATTAATTTAAAAAAATAAATATACCAGATGTAAAGCTCCTGTTACAGTGCTTGGCACGTGAGGGGGGCCAACACATACTAACCGCCATTATCGTCATTGTCATCACCATCGTCACTAAATGCCTTCTCTGTTCTTTAGAGGGGAGAGAGTAGGTCACGGTGGATCGAAGGTGAATAGGAAGGAATAGTCTCTGCCCATATCCCTTAGGAACTCAAGATCTACAGGAAGAGACAAATACTAGAAACAGATACTATTAGACCGTACGATAGGAGTTCGGGAAAAGAGGCAGTACCTGAACAGGTGCTTGAGGAATCCGTAGGAGTTGAACAGAAAGGAGGAAGGGAAGTGGGCTGGAGGAAATGGCAGGAGCACAGAACCCTTGGCGGGCAATGGCAGAGTAGACAGTGTGCTGGAGGAGAAGAGCCCGCCCTTGCGTGCTGGTCCCTGTTGTTCAGATGTTGGCGCCCTTGCTGGGATGTGGGGGCCAAGCTAGTGATCATTGGGGGTCGGTGTTAAGTAACAGTACCCTAAGGCTCTGTTCTCTGTCCCCACCTTTTAACTTCGTTTCCCTCCTCTGGGAAAGTGACCCACCTCTTCTTCTCTCTCCTGGAATCAGATCCTGTCCCGAGTCCAAGGTAAAACCACAGATGAAGCTTTAACAGCCTCAAAATACTGCTTACAAGGATCCCACAGTTTCTTCAGTCTGTGATCCTTTAGCTATTTATCTTTATGCGGAGGCCTGGCTTAGAGTTTTTATTCTTGTCAGGGCCTCAGTTGCACCATGGTGGCAATTAAGTTTAATCAAATGCTTTTCGGCCCGATGCCACAGGTAGCTAGCTGATCGTTGTTCTTGAGGAATTTTGAGGAGAAGGAGGAACATGCTAAAGATGACGACCAAGAGCCATACAGTCTTTCCTTGGTTAAGTACCTGCTATGCAGCCAGCATTGGCTATATGGCATTGAGGAGGACGGACATGGTCCCTGGTCCTTGGTCCCATTGAATTTAAAATCTAGTATGGGGTCAGACAAGTAATCAGTTGGTTCCACCATGGTGTGATTGGTAAGGGCTGTCCTGGGTAAAGGGACAGAGTCCTGTGAGAGCACGTTGGAGAAGAACCCCACGCAGACTGGGGTCAGGGAGGGCGTCCTGGGAAAGATGACAGAAACCTGGTAGCCTAATGAAGGTGACTGGGAAGGAAGTAGAGGAAACAGTGTGCAGGAGGACCTGAATACAGGGGGGAATGCATGGCTGGTTGGAGAGGCTGGAAGACATTTTCAACCTAAAACTAGGGAGAGAATCTAGGGAGAAGACGTTCTACCAAAGGACCCACAGCAGGTGGGAGATGCATTGAAGGAGGTCAAGAATGGAGGCAGACAGGGGGGCCTGGGTGGCTCAGTGGGTTAAAGCCTTTGCCTTCGGCTCAGGTCATGATCTCAGGATCCTGGGATCGAGCCCCACATCGGGCTCTCTGCTCAGCAGGGAGCCTGCTTCCCCCTCTCTCTCTGCCTGCCTCTCTGCCTACTTGTGATCTCTCTCCTCTCTGTCAAATAAAAACAACACAAATCTGTCAAATAAAGTCTTAAAAAAAAAAAAAAAAGAATGGAGGCAGACAGATCGCAAAAGACAAACATTGTATGATTTCATTTCTGTGTGGAAACCATAAAAGACAGAAGGAACAAATAGAAACAGAAATTGACTCACAAACACAAAGAACAAACCTGGGGTTGCCAGAAGAAGGTGGAGGTGCAGGGATGACCAAAATGGGCAAAAGGGATTGGGGGGTACAGACTTCAGGTTATAAGACAAAGAAGTCACAGGGCTGAAACATACAATGTAGGAAATACAGTCAATACTACTGTAAGCACTTTGGTGACAGATGGTGACCGCACTGGCCATGATGAGCATTTCATGATGTACATAAGTAATTGCTGTATCACTCTCTTACACACCCAGAGCTAATGGAGCATTTCACATCAACTCTACTTCAATAACAACAATTAAATAAATAACAAGCTAAATAAATAAAAATAAAGACTGGAAGCAGAGAAACCAGTTATAATAATTAGGGCTTAACAGACAGGGAGCTAATATTCGCAGCAGAATGACTTTCACAATTACCTTGTCCCCACAGTTCTCCAACCCAAACATCCTGACTTCTTTAGAGCCCAATACAACGATTTGAAGAGTAAAGAAGAATCTTATTAGAAAAAGGTATTGTGTGCCAAAAAAAATTTTTTTTTTCTATTATTTATATGGATAGCCCTTTAAAACCCTGGTCCCTGGGTGTGCCCATATGAAGTTCTTTGCCAGGAAGAAATCTGGAGGTGTGTTCTGCGATCCTTGTACACGAAGTAAGAGTCACTGTGTAACCTGTGGCTGGCTGCTGTGTTCTGTGCATTCTGAGTAGGGACCAGAAAGCTCGCATGACACGTGGTTGAACGTTTCTCATGCAGCATGGCCCACTGTGCACTCCGGTAGCCCGGCTTCCTGTGTAAATTCCCGGTCAAACACACACACACACACACACACACACACACACACACACACACACGATCAACAGAAGCTCAGGATAAAGGGATGCTGGTAGGGATGTTGTCTCCCACTTCCTTGGTCTTTTTTTTTTTAAGCAGTTTTTTTTTTTTTTTTTAAGATTTTATTTATTTATTTGACAGAGAGCCCAAGTAGGCAGAGAGACAGGCAGAGAGAGAGGGGGAAGCAGGCTCCTCGCTGAGCAGAGAGCCCAATGCGGGGCTTGATCCCAGGACCCTGAGATCATGACCTGAGCTGAAGGCAGAGGCTTTACCCACTGAGCCACCCAGGCACCCCTTCCTTGGTCATTTTTTAATAAAGACTGGGGGCCAGGCATTTCATACGCCAGCCCTGAAGTCTAGCAATATGATTTATAGCGATTTTCACTAAGTATAAGGACAACAAAATAGTTTTGATGTATTTGGAGTTCTTGCACTTACGTTTACCTATTACATAAAAGACATTTCACTTTAAAAAAAAAAAACTATAGATAGGAGAATTGCTATTACAAATAAATAGTCATTGTATTTTTTTTTAAGATTATTTATTTATTTGACAGAAAGAGAGAGAGACCACAAGCAGGCAGAGAGGCAGGCATAGAGAGAGAGGGAAGCAGGCTCCCTGCTGAGCAGAGAGCTCGATGTGGGGCTTGATCCCAGGACCCTGAGATCATGACCCCAGCCGAAGGCAGAGGCTTTAACCCGCTGAGCCACCCAGGCGCCCCTAGTCATTGTATTTTATTAGGAAATACTCTGTTCTGTCTTGTGGAGTACTAGATGTATGCAGAGAGTTTCAGAAAAAAGAAGACACGGTCCCAACTTTCAGAGACTCATTCTGAGATGGAGGCAGCAGAGTCAAAGTACCGACTCCGCTGTCTATTTTGTCATCCCAGGGAGACACTAGGCACCAGTCATGTGACACTTTCCTGCTGAAACCAGAGTCAGCCTCAAAATCCTTCTCAACACAGCAGTCCAGGTGACTTTGGCATCATTAGATAAAAATCTGTTTTCTTTCCTTTATTTTAAAAAATAATGTGTTCCCAGAACTTTAGGTATTTTCTTGGCTTTTTGTCTTGCTGGTGTTTTTACTAGCTTTTCAAAGAACTATGTCATTTTCTATATGAATACTGGAACCTGGGAGCATCCCAAGAAAGGAGAATGTGTTAGTGTTACTTTTCAAGAAGCTCAAACTTCCAAATTCGAGAAGATAAACTCTGATTTCACATGTATGATCTCAGAAGCCCATTCCCAGCACTTTCCCTAGAAACGTTGAGTTTTTCTTGGTTTCGTCCAGGATGCTTGTCCTTGGTACTTTTATTCTTTGTAGGAATCCTTTCAGGACTGTAACGCTGCCAGCCGTCCGTGACTGGTGACCACATTTTCAGGTGTCCTGGTACTAGAATTCCCTTCGTTGTGTTTGGAGTCGCTGCTTTGGTAGAATCAAAGGTCTTACTGGCCTTGATGTCTTTGGTGTCTTGTCACTGATCATTCCACCCGTGTCTCTGGCCCTCTTCTCATGCCACATGGGGTTCCACAGGGGCCGCATCCTAGGCCAGAGCTCCAGCTCAGTATAACGGTAAACCACAAGTATGTGTATACTAAGACTCCTCTTAAACTCTAGACCATTAATTTCCTCTCTCTGTGGCATATTTCCACCAGAGCGATAAGAGCTAACTTAACGAGCAAGCAGATACTGTGGCCAGAGGGTGTGCTGAGAGCTTTATAATCAGTACTTAATTTAAGCTTTCCAATGTTGCTCAGAAGTAATCATCCCCACTATACAGATGGGACACACAAGACTTGGAGAATCACACCGTTAGTAAGTGATAGACCTGAGTCTGGTACCCAAGGCTTATGTAGAGTTTAATAGCATACAGGGACCCTTCCCTTCTGGCTTGTAGGAAGTTGAAGTCCTCTCACCTCGCTCCCTAAGACTCCAGTCTTACCCTCGAATCCATCCAGTCCACAGCAAATACCGTCATGTTCTCATATCTTTCCTCAAGGTCCAGGAAAGATATGAAACATCTTTCAGTTCTGGGTCTCAAACTTTTCCTCCCTTTCTACTCCAACTCTTCAGCACACTGCCCTTATTTCTCACCTAGAGGGCATTTTATTCCCTACACCGCCCCCCCCCGGCTTTTTTTTTTTTTTCCTCTTCTCTTGGGTGAGGAGAGAAAAGCGCCTACGACAAACCACCATTTTTCTCCTAGTTGTTCCTTTTAGTTCATTTTCTACTATACCTACCTTGGATAAAAAGCTAGGACGTGGAGGAGAACGCTTTAGTTTGGAGCAGGTAAAGAGTTGTGGTTTTTTTTTTTTTTCATTTAACGTTTTCGCTTGCATCTTTGTAATGATGCCTTTTGTTTTCTTGTTTCCTAGGAATGTTTACCCTTGCGGAAGTTGCTTCACTTAATGACATTCAACCAACTTACCGAATCCTGAAACCATGGTGGGACGTGTTCATGGATTACCTGGCTGTCGTTATGTTGATGGTAGCCATCTTTGCAGGAACCATGCAGCTTACCAAAGATCAGGTGGTCTGCTTGCCGGTATTGCCATCTCCTGTAAATTCAAAGGCACACACGCCACCGGGAAACACCGACGTTACCACCAATATCCCCAAGATGGAAGCAGCCACTGACCAAGACCGAGACGGGCGGACGACAAGTGACATTTCCTTTGGCGCATCTGCTGTGACACCTGACATACCTCTCAGAGCCACATATCCTCACACAGATTCGACAGTTCCGAATCAGGAGACAAAGAAAGAGAAGAAAGATCCAACGGGCCGGAAGACAAACTTGGATTTTCAGCAATATGTATTTATTAATCAGATGTGTTACCATCTGGCCCTTCCGTGGTATTCTAAGTACTTTCCCTACCTTGCTCTCATACATACTATTATTCTCATGGTCAGTAGCAACTTTTGGTTCAAATATCCCAAAACATGCTCAAAAGTGGAACATTTTGTTTCAATATTAGGAAAGTGCTTTGAGTCTCCTTGGACTACCAAAGCGTTGTCTGAGACAGCGTGTGAAGACTCGGAGGAAAACAAGCAGAGAATAACAGGTGCCCAG
The DNA here is from genome assembly GCA_028646535.1 of Procyon lotor. Classification (NCBI taxonomy): domain Eukaryota; kingdom Metazoa; phylum Chordata; class Mammalia; order Carnivora; family Procyonidae; genus Procyon; species Procyon lotor. The sequence goes on along the minus strand of CM053606.1, from coordinate 65,279,441 downwards.
ACCCTACCAAAGCATGTGTCTACCAGCAGTGATGAGGGGAGCCCTAGTGCCAGTACCCCAATGATCAACAAGACAGGCTTCAAATTCTCAGCCGAGAAGCCTGTGATCGAGGTCCCCAGCATGACCATCCTGGACAAGAAGGATGGGGAACAGGCCAAAGCCCTGTTTGAGAAAGTGAGGAAGTTCCGTGCTCACGTGGAAGACAGTGACTTGATCTACAAACTCTACGTGGTCCAAACATTTATCAAAACAGCCAAATTCATTTTCATCCTCTGCTATACTGCAAACTTCGTCAACGCCATCAGCTTCGAGCACGTCTGCAAGCCCAAAGTGGAGCACCTGACTGGCTATGAGGTATTCGAGTGCACCCACAATATGGCTTACATGCTGAAGAAGCTTCTCATCAGTTACATATCCATTATCTGTGTCTATGGTTTTATCTGCCTCTACACCCTCTTCTGGTTATTCAGGATACCTTTGAAGGAATATTCTTTCGAAAAAGTCCGGGAAGAGAGCAGTTTCAGCGACATTCCAGACGTCAAAAACGATTTCGCGTTCCTCCTGCACATGGTAGACCAGTACGACCAGCTGTACTCGAAGCGCTTCGGCGTGTTCCTGTCAGAAGTCAGCGAAAATAAACTTCGGGAAATCAGCTTGAACCACGAGTGGACATTTGAGAAACTTCGGCAGCACGTGTCCCGCAACGCCCAGGACAAGCAGGAGCTCCATCTGTTCATGCTGTCCGGTGTGCCCGACGCCGTCTTTGACCTCACAGACCTGGACGTGCTAAAACTTGAACTGATTCCGGAAGCGAAAATCCCCGCCAAGATCTCCCAGATGACTAACCTCCAAGAACTTCACCTCTGCCACTGCCCTGCGAAAGTGGAACAGACTGCTTTTAGCTTCCTCCGTGATCACTTGAGATGCCTTCACGTGAAGTTCACCGACGTGGCTGAAATCCCTGCCTGGGTGTACCTGCTCAAAAACCTTCGAGAGTTGTACTTGATAGGCAATTTGAACTCTGAGAACAACAAGATGATCGGACTCGAATCTCTCCGGGAGCTGCGGCACCTTAAGATTCTCCACGTGAAGAGTAATTTGACCAAAGTTCCCTCCAACATTACAGATGTGGCTCCACATCTTACAAAGTTAGTCATTCATAATGACGGCACTAAACTCTTGGTACTGAACAGCCTTAAGAAAATGATGAATGTCGCCGAGCTCGAACTTCAGAACTGTGAGCTGGAGAGAATCCCCCATGCTATTTTCAGCCTCTCGAACCTGCAGGAACTGGATTTAAAATCAAATAACATACGCACAATCGAGGAGATCATCAGTTTCCAGCATTTAAAACGACTGACGTGTTTGAAGTTGTGGCATAATAAAATCGCTACCATCCCTCCCTCCATCACCCATGTCAAAAACTTGGAGTCACTTTATTTCTCTGACAACAAGCTCGAATCCCTACCTGTGGCAGTGTTCAGTTTACAGAAACTCAGATGCTTAGACGTAAGCTACAACAACATTTCAGTGATTCCAATAGAGATAGGATTGCTTCAGAACCTGCAGCATTTGCATATCACTGGGAACAAAGTGGACATTCTGCCAAAACAGTTGTTCAAGTGCGTGAAGTTGAGGACTTTGAATCTGGGCCAAAACTGCATCACCTTCCTCCCCGAGAAGATTGGCCAGCTCTCCCAGCTCACTCAGCTGGAGCTCAAGGGGAACTGCTTGGACCGCCTGCCAGCCCAGCTGGGCCAGTGTCGCCTGCTCAAGAAAAGCGGGCTTGTTGTGGAAGATCACCTTTTTGACACCCTGCCACTCGAAGTCAAAGAAGCATTGAATCAAGACATAAATATTCCCTTTGCGAATGGGATTTAAACTGAGATGATCCGTGCACGTCCGTGCGCAGGAACACCGTCCTAGATGGCAAATGCTCACGTACAAGTTATTGCAAGATAATGCATTTTAGGAGTAGATACATCTTAAAAAATAAAACACAGAGAGGATGCATAGAAGGCTGATAGAAGACGTAACTGAATGTTCCCTGTTTGTAGTGTTTTCAGTCGATTCATTTCCCGATCTTTTCTCTTTTCTTTTTTTCTTTTGGGGAAAGGGAAGGAACGATTATAATCACTAATCTTGGTTTCTTTTTAAATTGTTTGTAACTTGGATGCTGCCGCTACTGAATGTTTACAAATTGCTTGCCTGCTAAAGTAAATGATTAAATTGACATTTTTCTTACTATACCACCGTTTTGGAGGTGTCTTGATTTACTTTGCCTCATCGGTGCGGTGTATTCCTTTAATTCAGACCGCGGAAAGATGCGTTGAGTCCCAACTTGTACATTTGGATTTGCTGAAATACCAATTTCCTTCCTGTTTTAATTTAAAGCGCCTCTGATAGTCACTTCTTACCACATTAGGCTAGGGCTCCTGCTTCTAAGAATCCCATTTTAGAGATTTTACACTCTTGAAGGCCCAGAACTCAGTAAAGGTGTGTAGATTGTGGGAGGAGGGGAAGTCATTTGTTTTTAAAAAAGTACCAAGAGGGGTGCCTGGGTGGCTCAGTGGGGGAAGCCTCTGCCTTTGGCTCCAGCTCAGGTCATATCTCAGGGTCCTGGGATCGAGCCCCACATCGGACTCTCTGCTCAGCAGGGAGCCTGCTTCCCCCTCTCTCTCTGCCTGCCTCTCTGTCTGCTTGTGATCTCTCTCTGTCACATAAATATATAAAATCTTTAAAAAAAAAAAGTAACAAGAAAAAATAAAAGAAAATGACATTCCCCTTACTAAGAGCTGTTTTCCCGTAGTCTGGAGTTATTATGAGACACATTTTTCTATCAATTACTATATGGTTGCCAATAAATAGAAAATGTTTTTTAAAAATTATAACCAAGACAAAATTTTTTTTAAGTTATTTATTTGAGAGAGAGCACACAAGTGTAGTGGGGAGGGCAGGGGGAGAGAGAGAGAGAGGATCTCAAGCAGGCTCTCCACTGAGAGAGGAGCCTGATATATAAGGGGAAAGTCTTATATCTTATTGCTAGCACTTTCTCTGACTGCCTTGCCTAAACTCAACCTGAGCTGAAACCAAGAGTCAGAAAACCGACCGTGCCACCCAGGCGTTCCCCCCACCAGAAAAAATTTTTAATGGCTTACTGATTAATGCTTTCCAATATCTCAACATTTGGAAGATAATGCAAAATCAAAGCAATTATTATTAATTTTGGCCCTTTTCAGTGTTGGGGAAAATAGGACTTGTAGTTCATTGAGTTGGAAAACTGACTTCTGTATTTATTTTAGCGACAAGCTGTATTTCCTGTGTTTGCCTGCAGCTAGGAGGGATCAGGTCCAGGGAAATGCTGGCACAATGTACTTTTTAGATGATGATTTTCCTTTTTTAACCTAAAAAGTGTCCAAATCCATCTCAGAAAATACAAAAATTTCCTACCACCTGTTTGGGTACTGGTCAGCAGGTGTTTCTCAGCCTTCCTACAGATGTGTGTTTTCAAGAGAAGGGGACTGGCCCTCCAGATAACAAAGTAATGTCCTTTCTCTATGAGACTGGATTCCTCTAATAAGACACAGGAGGGTCCCTGGCCGACTCAGTCAGAAGAGCATGCGACTCTTGATCTCGAGGTTGTGAGCTTGGGCTCCACATTGGGCTGAGTAGAGATTACTAAAAATAAATAAACTTAAAAAAAAAAAAAAGACTTAACATTCTCTTGTCACACCTTAGCATGACTTGAAGGATCTTGTGAGAGAATGTGAAGAGATGGACCCACATCCTTGCTTCTCTCAAAACTGGTCTCGGGGTACTGGCCTGTTGTAGGCGGTGGTGAATCTTTGCTGGCTGTAGAGTTTATAATTACAGAGAAAGCATTGGCCTCTCTGGCTGAATTAGAAACTGACCCCTGCTACTGCAGCCCAGCCGCTCTCTCTCCTCCTAAAGGACTAGTTTATAAAACCTCAAGTTCAGAAGATGAAAGGACAAGGGCAAATTTGGGCTAAAGAAGCAAATTGACTATTATGTATGTACCTTCCATTTCCCTTCAGCATTCACTGATGTATTCAGTAGTATTGATTATGTGCCTTCTATGTGCCTAGCCAGTCCAGAGAACTAACTGGGAATTCACTGTTGGAATTCACAATTCAATTGACTTGAATTCAAGTCAAAATCCTTGGCTGCTGGAGCTTTACCACCATCAACAACTTCAAGGTTAGTTGCTGGTTGACTTTGAGTTTAGGGGAGGCAGTCAGAGAAAGTGCTAGCAATAAAGTATAAGACTTTTTCCTTTATATATAAAAAATGTCAAATGGGCAGGAACTGTTGGCAAAGTGGGGGAGAGGATATTAGTAATGCAAATGATACAAGTGATGATAATTGTAATTTAGAAGGCGTACAGAATCTGTGTGAATGAACTGTGGTTTGGGAGGGGGCACACTCAAAGAGGAGCTTCAGGGAGGTTTTGTACCTAAAAACTCCACCTATAAACACTCCTGGATGTTTCCTTCCCACCAGCCGCACAGGGTACTGTTCTCCCTGCGTAGTGATGCCAGCATCAGACATGGGGACAGCGTGTTTAGAAGGATGCTTCAGGGACACCTGGGTGGCTCAGTTGGTTAAGTCTGCTTTGGGCTCGGGTCATGATCCTGGGGTCCTGGGATGGAGCCCCGCATTCGGCTCCTTGCCCAGCAAAGAGTCTGCTTCTCCCTCTCCTTGTGATCCGTCTCACGCTGTGTGTGTGTCTCTCTCAAATAAATAAATAAAATCTTTTTAAAAAAAAAAAAAGGAGCTCATTATCTTGCTTATAAAATAAACAGGCT
>CM053606.1:65256674-65274115 GCA_028646535.1 Procyon lotor | reverse complement strand
CATTCTCTTCTTTCTTAACTCATTCATTGTAAGTAAGTGTAAGCAACTGACTATTCAGTGTGTATTCTAATGGAACTTGGCCCAAGCAAAGGCCTCTAATGCATGTTAATTTATTTTTAATTACTTTATTCCTCTTATATATTATAATTAGGAATTAGGCTGAAAATCCAGTGTCCCAGAAAGTTCTCCAGTCCCAAGTAAGCCAGGACTGTTGGTCATCTTAGATGTTATTATTTTTTCCTGAAATTATGTGTGAGCAGGTTATATTATTCTAAGAATTTAATTCCATGATGGCAAAGGAAGGGTTACGAAAGATTTGTTGTAAAAAAGGAGTATCAGGTCTGGTGGGGTGGAGAACCAGGCCCTAGAGAAAGCCCTGAGTCATGGAGGAGTATAAGAGCAGGATCTGTTTCCACAGGCTGTCCAGAATGGGGAACACCCAGGGCTGAGTCCAGCCCTTCCTGCATAGATAAGAGTCACACCTCCCAAACTGGGCTGGTGTGTCGGGATGGGAGGGTAAATCCCGGGGCATTTAACATCTGTATTCCTAGAAGGGCAGCCTCCGGCACACGTGTCCAAATAAATGCACATGATTATAATTTTTATTCTTGCAAAATCATAGAGCAGGACAAGTTTGTTTCTGCGGTTTTCTCACTTCATTTTGACACTCCCATTCTTGTGGTCTCTATGTCCTCATGTGGAAAACTGTCCCCAGATAGTAACAGTGTGGGCTCTGGCCTCAGACCAACTTTGATTCGGACCCCTGCTCTGAGCTAATCATCCTGTGTTTACTCTGTGCTCACTGTAAAACGAGGATAATGATAACATATCGGCCGCATTGAGTTAATGTTAGGAATAAATAGAAGAAATGGATTAAAATGTCCCTCATTTTTAGCATGACACATAGTAGATGTCTCCTAAACTGTATTTATCATCATTCGTTGGCCTGTGTACCTCTGCCTTTCCCAGTAGCAACTTACGAACGAAATTACTTATTTCTCATTCTTGCCCCTTCTCTCTCACCTGTGTCACTGATGGCACACAGTCAGAAAGCCTTCCGCTTCATGAAGCAATTTGTATTAAGGTTAAGGTTTCCTGCATTTTAAAACTCATTTACCTCCACTGGAGGACTGTCTGTGAGATATTTTTAGAAGAGAGAGAAGAATAGTGGTAGATTTTCCATTGCTCACTGTTGTGGCCTGAATTGTGTCCTCCCTGAGTTCATATGTTGAAGCCCAAACCCCTAGCCCCTCAGAATGTGACTGTATTTATCGATAGGGTCCTTGAAGTGGTAATTAAGGTTAGATGACATCATTGGGAGGGACCTTAATCCAATGTGACAGGTGTCCTTATAGGTGAGGTGAAGACACAGACATGCACAGAGAGAAGACAACCATCTATAAGTCAAGGAAAGAAACCTCAGAAGAAACTAGTTTTGCCGACACCTTGGTCTTGGACTTCTAGCCTATAGAACTACAAGGAAACAAATTTCTCTCTTTAAGATAAGCAGTCTGTGGTAGGCAGCCTTAGCAGACTTACACACCCTCTTCCTCCTGTCACAGACCTTTTATAGATTAAAGTTCCTGGGGCCAAATCCCAGATAAGTTCCTTGAGTTCCCTGTTCTCCTTTTTTCATCCTTATGGCAAACCCTGGAGATTCAGGCTATCGGTTCACAATAGGGAGCAAAAGAATTAATATTTTTGGGTTCTAGACATGCCAGGTACTTAATCATCATGGTCATTTTTGAGTAGTTATTATTACAGATTAGGAAACTGAGGGTCAGAGAGGTTACATATCTTAAGTAATCATTCGTTCATTCAACAAGAATTTATGGAACAAATATACCCATACCTGTATACTAGGCAATATGAAAGATGCTGGAGATACATCAGTGAGTCAGATTGACTTGCTCCTGTTAGATTAGTGGTCAAACAGATTTTAAATAAATAATCACAATGGGGTAGCTGGTTGGCTCAGTTGGTAGAGCCCATGATTCTTGATCTCAGGGTTGTGAATTCGAGCCCCATGTTGGGGGTAGAGTTTACTTAAATAATCACACAAATAACAATATCATTATAAATGTGATAACTTACAGAGGAGCACAACATATTTGTAGGAGGACCAGATCAGTTTAATTCTACGCAATAAAAATTTACCAAGCATCTATTCTACACTGTATGCGCTAAGTGCTTGGGAGGTATCAATGAACGTGACAGATAAGGACTCTATCCTTTTAAAACTTCCATAGCTAGTGGGAAAAGAGGACATCAAATAAGGCTTACAAATGAGAGAGAGAGAGAGATGTTGTGAGAGATGACTTCAAGGTTGTCTGGGGGGCATTTAGCAAAAGCATATCATTCGGTATAAGAAATCAAGGTAGGCTTTCTGGAGGAATTACTATACTCTCTGGAACTTGAAGAATCGGGTAGCAGTTAGTCAAGCAGAGATGTGTGAAACTTTCTTCAGTCAGACCATCTCCAGCTCAGATAGTACCTTTCTTCCCTTAGATTTTCTGAGCAGGCATCTTTTCTCTGCCTGGTCATCCACAAGTTGTTCAGATAGAACATTGGGCACTAACCAGAGAACTATTTTCAAAGTCTTATCTTGAAAGGGACATTCACTTTAGAGGGTAAGCCTAGGAAATCCCCATCTCAGTGGGTAACTTTAGGGCACTTCCTTTCCTTTACTGTTCCTTCTGTGGCAGACACTGGGGGTTGGCTTTTGGAAAGTCTTTTTCCTATTGCCCTCTGCTATACAAGCCAGAAAACAAATGTATTTATTTATCCAGATTCCCTTGCTAGAATGGTCAGTCATGTTCTGGCCAATAAGCAGAAATTACTGGGTAAGCTTTCAGGAAGAACTTTTAAATTACTTTTTATTATTTTTTTCTTTTTAAAAAAGATTTTATTTTTAAGTACTCTCCCCAACATGAGCCTTGAACTTACAACCCTAAGGTCAAGAGTCGCATGCATGCTCCACTGGTTGAGCCAACCAGGCACCCCAAGGGAATAATTTTTTTTTAAAGTTGGCTCCTCACCCAATGTGGAGCCCAATGCAGGGCTGCAACTCGTGATCCTGAGATCAAGACCTGAGCTGAGATCAAGAGTCAGAGGCTTAACCAACTGAGTTACCCAGGCGCCCTAAGGGAAGAATTTTTTTAAAAGGACAGATTCACCTGGCACCTGTTTTTTCCTTTGTCCTCATTCATGCTGATTTTCTTCTTGGCTTGAATCTGAACGTCTGAACTGGAAACGCAGCCGCCATCTTGTGATCACCGGGAGGAAAGCCACTTGCTAAGGATGTTGAGTAGTAAAGAAAGGGCCTGGTTCTCTCATGGCTTATGTCGGCCCTGCTTATGCCCTGACTTAACTGTTTGAGAGGCTACTGAATCTTTCCTTCTTCAGTGTTTTAGGTGTTTTTTTACCCCCCTTGTTGTTCTTATTTGCTACTAAACACATCCCTAACTGATTTATCCATTGCCCTATCTCCCTGGTAACCAAAAATAGGGCCTTAAACATTTCTACCTTAGTTTTGAAAGATTGTAGATGTTTTCTACAGTCTGCTTCGTGTCAGGATGTACCTAGTTGGAAAGTTCTGGGTCTTACCACAAATGCAAACCGAATCACATTTGTTTAGACAATTGTACTCCAGACTACAGAGCCAGCTGCCTTTTAAAGTGCCCTGATCTAAACTCTTGGGGCACTTATAGGCTAGGGTTAAACTTCGTGTTAAAGCAGGTACAAAGTAGTCAGGGAGGGCTCCTCCTTAAAGTCTAATGATGCACATTAACTTTAAAAAGAGTTATCGCTGAAGAAAAAGTAGAAAAGGAAAAATTGAAGAGAGAAAAAGAGTCAAGAGTACAAAGACTAGTTTTGGGTAGTATATCAGATTATCTTCCCTTTCATAAGATCTAGGTGAGCGGAAATATATTCTCCTGAGGGAAGTCTTTCCTTGAGGTAGAAAATTCCTCCAGACATCTCTCTTGCTCCAAATATTACATCTTTTAGTTACAGGGAGGCATTCACAAGACGGATTTTCTAAGGCAATCATGTTGCTCTGCAGTATAATTTCAGAAGTATTTTCTTACTGAAAAAAAATTTGCCCTTCTGTTTATAAGAACCTTTCCCCTTGGAACACAGCCTCAGAGTTGTAAATCAAAACTCCATGTTTACCTTATCATAGATTACTTTCTCTGATTCAGAAGTTTTGTTCTTTGTGAAGCTGATCTTCAAAGAACCAGACGAGCCACCTGGATTCAGTGGTGTGTGCTGTGTGCTGCCCGCCTTACCAGTTGAACTGGAGAGATTGCGGTGAACTGTGTTTATTGACTTGGCCAGATCATTGCCTTGTGGGCAGAGGGAAAGGAGAGCAACAGAGAATCTGGAAATAAGACCATCCACATCTCACAGTAGAATCTGAGAGACCTGTTTGCCTCACCCCTCCTTCTCCTTTCGGGCACCTGACAGGGGCCCCTGCTTTGGGAGAGTAGGCGAAGAACACTACAGGGTGGAAAGTGGAAAGTCTCTCTTGGTTTCAAGGAGCAGCGAAATACTGACCTGTCTAGGAAAAAGAATTTATCACAGAGAGAAAACTGGAGCCAGAAAGCTGATCATGGGTCAAGGCAGCACGAGGGACTGGCAATTCCTTTTGTCTCTCCCATGGTATAGATCTTCTCCCTCTTGTGATCTCTCTGCCTTTCTTCCAAGATATGTCTGCTCTATTTTTCTCTGTGTATTAATGGGCCAATTCTTCAATCCAAATGCCAGGAAAGAGCTAGTCCAAATGACTTTGCTTAATCACATTGTCCCTTTGGGTAGTGCTCTTGGCCCAAGGCATCTTCATGAGCCATTAGCCAGCTGATGGACAGGCTGCCTCAGGCCAGTGCCCACCTCTAGTCCTCTCAGTGATCACTGAGGCACAGATGTCAGCCCAATCTGACTTCCTGATCCAGGGGGCTGTGGGCAGAGCAGCGTATGCTAGAAGCAAGTGTCAGATAACAGTCTCTGGGACTTGCGTTTAGACAAGGTCCCTGTGCCATCACATGCCCACTTTGCTGGACCAGATTTGCACTCAGATTTCCTCTTCTGTAAATACGGGATAAAAATGAAACCTCTTTCACAGGATTGTGGTGAAGCTTGAGCAGGATAGCATATAGGTGAAAGGGCTTGGTAAATTGTTAAATATTATACTCATGACATTATTATCAAAAAGAGATAACCTCAAGCCATTGTGACCCATTTTTGGCTTCTCAGAAAGGCTAACAGTTCATCTATAAAGAGAACAGTGACAGGAAGCATGTAAGGAGTGGGGAGTAGGGGTGGACAGGAGTGCACCATTACCCCAAGTTAAGGGGTGTTCAGGGGTAGCTAGCCACTGTCCTGGTTCCCAGGGTCTCACAGTGCTCTTGGTGCTTGGTAGATGTGTATTTGTAAACGCACATGCACACACTCGTGTGTGTGTGTGTGTGTGTGTGTGTGTATCAAACGATTGACAGGGAATAGATAACCCTCTTTATTTTTTTTTTAAGATTTTTAAAAAAAATATTTATTTGAGAAAGAGAGAGAGAGCACAAGCAGGGGAGCAGCAGGCAGGGGGAGAGGGAGAAGCAAGCTCCCTGCTAAGGGATGTGGAGCTTGATCTCAAGACTCTCAGATCATGACCTGAGCCAAAGGCAGACACTTAACCAAATGAACCACTCAGGTGCCCCTAGAGAGCTCCTCTCCTGTCTCTTCAGAGCCTCTCTTCCCCTTTACTAAAGGTCCCCCTCCCTTTTTTTCCCCCCCGGTTCCTTCCTTTACTTTATTTATTTATTTATTTATTTATTTATTTAAATTTATTTTCTTTATTAACATATAATGTATTATTTGCCCCAGGGTACATGTCTGTGAATCATCAGGCTTACACATTTCACAGCACTCACCATAGCACATACCCTCCCCAATGTCCACAACCCAGCCACCCCATCCCTACCCCCCCACCCCCCGGCCTCCCAGCCACCCTTAGTTTGTTTCGTGAGTTTAGGAGTGTCTTATGGTCTGTCTCCTCCCCCTCTCCCTTTTTAAAAAATATTTTATTTTTAAGTTATTTCTACATCCAACCTGGGGCTCCAACCCAGAAGTCCAAGATCAAGAGTCACACATTCCAGCAACTGAGCTGGTGAGGCACCCCCTGATGGTCCCCTTTTTGCCACTAACCTCTCCAAATTTCTTTAAATACCAGGAATAAAGTAAACAGGAAATAACAATATAGGAGCTGAAAAGAGAGAGGTGACAGTCAATAGGCAGAAGTCATTTGATATTGGGCATGAGTTCCCCAGAAGGGCTGGGAGGTTCAGCCCACAGAACTGGGGAATTTTGGCTCATAACCAAACATCCTGTAGATGCCAGTAAGTATCAAGCCCTTGGTACGAAAAGGGCCCTAACCTTGGCCAGCGCTGCATCTGGGCAACCCCCGGAACTCCCTGACTCACTGCCGAGGTAGCTGAATGAGGGCGTGGTCCTGCCAAGTCTGGTGGCTTTACTTGGTGGGCTCACCTGATCCCTCCTTAAAGCACGGACAGGAAGGTAGGGAGATCCGCCCGCCAAGATCCTTCTTCAGCAGAGCTCCTCTCCTGGATTGGAAACCTTGGCCCCGTTCGAGTAGGCTCAGGTTGTTCAGCATTCAGGCTGTCACATAAAAATGTACTGAAGCGCATAGGAAAAATGCAAAATTTATTCATAAAAACAAAGCTTTCCAGAATGCACCACAATCTGGAATGTCTTGGTCCAGTAGATCAGCGACTGAATTCTGCTGGCTGAGGGGGGCCAGGGCCTCGTGGGGCAGGAAGATTAAATAGGGGAGCAGGAAAAGTAGAAGCGAAGTTTGGATATGTTCCTCGGAGACACTACAGGAAGGGCAAACAAGGGGAGATAGGGAAGTGGGGAAAAAGATGAATCACTCTCCTCTATATGTGGCTAATTCCCTCATTGGCATTGGCAGATCTGCCTGCTGAATCCAAGTCCTGGGGTCCTTGGTTTCTTTTCCCCGGGGCCTTCTGTTCTCTGTTAATTAGGACATTGGGGAAATTGTCATGATAATTACAGCGTCTAGACTTGGGAAACTGTGGGAAGCAGTAAGTGAATATTTAATTGCAGAGTCGAGAAGACACATGTAGACAACAGTATTTTGAAAGTCTCTTCCGAGAAGAGTGCTGCACTGAGCTGTCTTTCTTGGGGTTGCCCTGACGTGGCCCTGTTATGTAAGGGGAATCTCGAATGTTTCGTCTGAGCATTTAGGGTTGGCAGATCTTTCATTTCCTCAGGAAGATTCCAAGGATCGGCAAAGAAAGCCATGCTGTAGAGTTCTGATCTTTATCAGTTTTACCCTCAGAGAGTATCGTCATAAGGGGTGGTGGAGACAGATGCTCTACCTTGATGCCCAGACTAGAGCGTGTTGACTGATTCTCTTGGAAAGATAGGTCAAGTAATTAGGATGGAAACCTCCCACCTTGCCACGTTTGGTAATCATATTTTCCCCTGCACAGATTCAATGACACGCTTTCTTCAGCTGGTTGGTGGAAGAATGGAACAGAATGTTTTCCTTCCCAACATACAGTAAATCTATGCTTATTGTTATCTAGTTAGAAATCCCCATTATTCATCATTTCCCCACTGGGGGAGGGCAAAATGATTGGTGTTCCTAATGATGCCTGGAAGGTTCCTGGCCATCTTCAGCTGCCTTTTATCTTTCCGGATGGAAATATCATTACTGTTTCTGCTGATTATGCATGTAAAACTGGCTTATTGTAAAGATTCAACATTGAAAAATGTGCAAGTGGAAAACCCCTTTGTAAATGCCTCACCCCATGGTTAATCCCCTAGGTAAACACTCCATAGACTAGTACAGGTCCCTTGGGAATTTTCATGCAAATAAATATATACATGGGGGCGCCTGGGTGGTTCAGTGGGTTAAAGCCTCTGCCTTTGGCTCAGGTCATGATCCCGGGGTCCTGGGATCGAGCCCCATATCAGGTGCTCTGCTCAGCAGGGAGCCTGCTTCCCCTTCTCTCTCTGCCTGCCTCTCTGCCTACTTGTGATCTCTCTCTGTCAAATAAATAAATAAAATCTTTAACTAATAAATAAATAAATTCATACATACACACACATACATACATACATGTACACAGAATATACAAATGAGCTCATATTATGCATACTGTTGAGTAACCTACCTTCTTATTTTATGTGTCATAAACAACTATATTAAACAGGTAGAATTACTTCAGTTTTTTTTTAGAGGGAGGAGGGAGGGGAATCCCAAGCAGTCTCCATGCCCAGTATCGAGCCTGATGTGGGGCTTGATCTCACAACCCTGAGATCATGACCTGAGCAGAAATCAAGAGTGGGACGGTAAACTGACTGAGCCACCCAGGCGGCCTTTTAATATTTTTAAGGGCTGCACAGCATTTTTAAAAAATTATTTATTTGACAGAGAGAAAGAGATCACAAGTAGGCAGAGAGGCAGGCAGAGAGAGAGGGGGAAGCAGGCTCCCTGCTGAGCAGAAAGCCGGATGTGGGGCTTGATCCCAGGACCCTGAGATCATGACCTGAGCAGAAGACAGAGGCTTTAACCCACTGAGCCACCCAGGGGCCCCCACAGCATTAAGTAGTACAGATTCATCATCATTGATTTTTTTTTTTCCAGGATTTTATTTATTTAATTGAGAGAGAGAGAGTGAGTGCATAGAGGAAGAGAGAGAAGCAGACCCCTACTGAGCAGGGAGCCTTATGTGGGGCTCGATCCCACGACATGGGGATCATGACCTGAGCCCAAGGTAGATGCTTAACCGACTGAACCACCCAGGCGCCCTATCACCATAATTGGTTTTACTCTATATCTGTTCATGAATACTTAGGTAGCTTCCTATTCTTTGCTATTATAACTAATTCTGCAATGACATTTTAGCAGTTCTCTGATTAATTTTTTAAAGATTTATTTATTTTAGAGAGAGCGAGCAGGAAGGGCAGAGGGAGCGGGAGAGAGAATCTCAAGCAGATTCCAGGCTGGGCGTAGAGCCTAACACAGGTCTGATTTCACGACGCTGAGACCATGACCTGAGCCGAAACCAGGAGTCAGAGGCCTAACCAACTATACTACCCAGGTGCCCCTTTGATTATTTTTTAAAGATAAACTGTATTAGTGCTTCTTTTTAAAATTAACTTAATTGAAATATAGTTTAATACAATAAAGTGAACTCATTAGAGATGTACAGTTCCGTGAATTTTGACAAAAGTATCCACCCATGTAACTCACACCACAGCCAAGATATACAGTGTTTCCATCATGCCCCCTTACGGTCACCCATCTCCTGGCCCCAGGCAACGGTTGTTCTGCTTTCTGCTCCTATAGAGTAGTGTACATTTTCTATAATTTCATGTAAGTGGAATTAGGTAGCATGTACTTTCTTGAGTCTGGCTTCTTCCACTTCACATAATGTTTTTGAAATTCATCCGCATAGTTGCCTGCATCAGTAGTTCATGTTCATTTCTATTCTGTGTATTGCTGAGCCCTAGTCCACTGTGTGAGTGTACCACAATTTATCTATTCAACTGCTGATGAAAATGTGGATTCTTTCCAGGTTGGGGCCATCGTGAATAGAGTTGCCATGAATGTCTGTGTAGAAGTCTTCACGTAGATATATATTTTTACTTCTGTTGCATATGAACTTTATAAGAAACCACCAAGCTGTTTTCCAAAGTAATTTGCACCAGTTCACATTCCTCCTAGCAGTGTGGTCAAGTTCTAGCTACTCTACATTTTTCTCAATATTTGATGTGTTCGTCTTTCTAAGTAGAGCCATTGTATTGGAGGCACAAAGGTACATCATTATCACTTTAATTTCTATTTTCCTGGTGATGAATGCTGTGGTGCATCTTTTCATAAGCTTTTGGCTATTTGTGTGTCTTATTTTAGTAGGCACCTGTTGGAATATGTTGCCCATTTTTTTAAAAATTAGGTTGTCTTCGGGGCGCCTGGGTGGCTCAGTGGGTTAAGCCTCTGCCTTCAACTCAGGTCATGGTTTCAGGGTCCTGGGATCGAGCCCTGCATTGGGGTCTCTGCTCAGCGGGGAGCCTGCTTCCCCCCCTCTCTCTGCCTGCCTCCCTGCCTACTTGTGATCTCTCTCTCCCTCTCTCAAATAAATAAATAAAATCTTTAAAAAATAGTAAAATAAAAAAATAAAAATTAGGTTGTTTTCTTATTACTGCATTATAAGAGTTCTTTATATTCTAGATACATCTCCTTTGTCAGATGTGTGCATTGCAAATATGTTCTCCCAATCTGTGGCTTGCTTTTTTTCTTTTCTTAATAGTACTTTCCAAAGAGAAAAATATTGGCATTTTAATAAAGTCCATGAATTGTTTTTTGAAATGTCAAAAAAAAAAAAAGAACCCACTAAAAAGAATGAGATTAAATAGTGGTTAGGGCAATTTTTGTATCAAGCGCATACAATATTTCAATGCCTTGGAAATTGTCAACTGTGTGTTAGAGTATTGCATTAAACAAAGCGCCCCTTTTCTTTATTGCCTGGGATAATAGAATTTGCTATGTTTATATGTCTTCATGCAGTGACTCCGAAATCATCTTAAGCCCCTTCCCCCTTTTAAAGAAACTTAATTGGGAAATGTAGAGAAAAAATAATACATCAGATCTCTGCTGATCCTTTATATACCCAAGTACCTTTTCCCTACATGAGCACTCTATAAAAGTCTGTCAAGAGTTAAAATGAAAGCATATATCAAGTGCTTACTTCTATCAGGCACAATGTACTAAATGGATTCTTTCATTTAGTTCTTACAACAATGACCCTATGAATTGGTCACCATTGTTATTTCCACTTTATACATAAAGAAACTTTTCAAGTTCACTGAACTAAATGGAGAGCTAGGTTCCAAAATCCAGCTATAGATGTGCCTATATATGCTTTATTTTTTTTTTTAAAGACTTATTTATTTCAGAAAAGGTGAGAGGGGCAGCAAGAAAGAGTCTTGAGCAGACTCAGCACTGAGCACAGAGCCTGACTCGAGGCTCGATCTCAGAACCCTGAGATCAGGAGCTGAGCTGAGACCAAGAATCAAATGCTTAACTGACCACCCAGGGGCTCCTGGGCCTATGCTTTAACTGCCATTTGCCCGTTACTCATTCTGTGAGTTTTCTTTGGTGCATTAAAAGAGATGTATAATGTGTCGATTATAACTTAGCAATGTAACTAAATTGTTGTACTCTAAGATTATTTACTACCCAATCTGTATTCCGATTTCCTGCAGTCCCCCAACATGTTCCCCAATATATTTTAACACCTATATTTAATCCCTATTAAAAACATGTTTGATGCTATTAATAGGCCTATAATAACCAGCTATTATATCTCAACCATATATTTTTATTTTTAAATAGCTTTTATAGGGCTGTCTCATCACCCTTTATTTAGGCATTTGTTGATTTTGAGGGTGAACCTTTTTGAGATTTTTGAATATTTCATTTCAACCACAAAATGAATTTTTCCAACGTAGAGACTTCATTTTTAAACTCACAGTTGCCACTATTCTTAGGTTAAAAATTTTGAAGATTCTGGTGTTGAACCTTCTAACTCTCTGACAAGGTAGAGCTCAAAGGACAAGAATCTGGAAGGCTAGAGAGAAGTTGCTAAGGGAGACAAAGGCTGTCCCTCATAAATAAGAAATTTTGCTGAGTCACAGCTGTCCTGCATTTTCTGAAAAAAATAATGTGAATTAATGGAGCCACGCAGACGTGAGGTCTCTGTGCCTCACAGAGCTGATCTCTGGGAAGGGGTGGTGCATTTTCAACATGGGGCTCAGAGGGGTGGTAGGGCACGTTAGCACCATGAGCGTTGATGATTAAATATGGCTTTGTTATTAGGCTCTGCAGTTACATTCTTCATAGGTGTTCTAATGGTTGTCCTGGGGGAAAATGTCTGAGAAGAGTTGTAGGACGCAATTATAGGATATGCAGTAGGACCTCTTCCTTGTTACTTTGTGCTTTAAAAATTAAATAGAGTCAAGCATACCGTGAACGTTTTCCTTTCTCCTTTTCAGTTTCCTGAAGCAAAAAACAACAAAGAAATTAAGGCATTTGGAAAAATTCCTCTGTCTTACATTAATTACTGAACTAAACATCACAAAATTATGACCTTTCTTCCTTTAATAATTTATCTCAATGGGAATATCTAGGTCGTAAAACAACTTTGGGGAGAATGGTGTACTGTGTAGACAGGACATCTACTAACTCCTGTAAGAGCATCATTCCTTTCTAGGTCCAGGGTACATATTTTGTCAAGACAACTAGAGCCACACCTACCTCTTGCAGGCAGTTTTGGAGTAAGAGAGGGAGTACAGGGAGAGGGGTGAGTCCCCAGAGTTAGTAATTTTGTTCACGGATTCCAGCCAGGCAAATAGATTCCTGGAAAAAAACAGTATAGACCCCTTCCCAGCTACAGCTCTCTGATCCTCCTACTCCATCCTGCCCTTGTCTCCATACCTCTTTTTAGAGTTCCTGAAAGGATGTGGTTGGAGGGGAGGAAATCGTAGAGAAGTGAGTGGAAAACAGATATTCAACACTCAGCACAAGATGTGGGTCAGAAAGCTTCTTGGGTTGTTAACCTTAGCCATTTTCTAGTCTTCTCGCTTCCCCTTGTTAGTTAAATGACCTTGGAGAAGTACCCCCTTGTCCTCATGTGAAAAGTCAAAGGTTGGGATTAGAGCTAGATGATCTTTGAATGCCTTTTGAGACCCGATAACTGGGACTCTCTTCTGTAATTCTTTGGTACAGCTTGAACTTGCTTCATCCAAGACAATGGAAAGCAGCATGTGCTTTTCGTAGGGATCTGTTTAAAAAGACCCAGGCACCTTCCTTTTAAAACAACTCACTTTTCTACCCTCGTAGATTTCTTTAAAAACAAGTATGAGGACTGATTGGTCAGAATAATGTGCTTCTAGAACTATCTGGTGGCAGGAAGGTCACTGGTTGATCAAATGCACTCCTGCTTTCTCCTTAAGGACTACATATTGGCCGGAGTATGACTCCGTATATTTTTCCTTCCTTCCTTCCCTCCTTCCTTTCTTTTTCTTTTCTTTTCTTTTTTTCTAAGGTTTATTTATTAGAGAGAGAGAGACCACAAGCAAGGGGGAGGGGTAGAAGGACAAGCAGATTCCCCGCTGAGCAGGGATCCTAACGTGGGGCTCAATCCCAGGGTCCTGGGATCCTGACCTGAGCCAAAGGCAGATGCTTAACCACCTGAGCCACCCAGGAGCCCCCACTTTATTTTTCCTGTATAAAGCTGTGGTGGCCACAGCGGGAGCCAGGGTCTTCCGTACAGAGACTCTGGTGTGGGTCTCTACAAGATGGTCAGTGAATTCCTGATTGGGAGACCTGGTGAACACAGTCTCTTTCCATAGGTCAGGGGTGAGATAGCTGTAGGTCTTGGAAATGGCATCAAAAGTGGTCTTGGCCAAGTTGCCCAGGGTGGCAGTGCAGCCCCTGGCCGAAGTGTAGCAGTTGTCGTTACTGGCCATCGTCAGAAGCTTCTTGGTCACAGGGGCTGAGGCAAACCCTCTGGGGGCAGGGATAAGGCACACGACCCCAGAGCCACAGTAACGGGTCACCTTGTATGGGACAGTGTGGCGCTTGTCGACCTTGTTCCCCCAGTAGTCTCGCTGCAGGGGGATGGCGGACGGCCCCACAGATGGCAGTGGCTAC
The DNA here is from genome assembly GCA_028646535.1 of Procyon lotor. Lineage (NCBI taxonomy): Eukaryota > Metazoa > Chordata > Mammalia > Carnivora > Procyonidae > Procyon > Procyon lotor. The sequence goes on along the minus strand of CM053606.1, from coordinate 65,260,362 downwards.
CTCTTTAGAGCACTTGATATCCCGAGGTATCCATCGTGATCTCCCGTGGCAACAAATGCCTTGAACCCAGTCCGCTGGCCTGCACAAGGCTGCTTTCCCACAGGCATCATCTTCAAAACCCCATCCTCCAGGGATCCCCCCAGGAAAAAAGTCACTGATCTCAGATTCCTTGATGGGGAAGAAGAGATGGATCTCTTCCAGGAACTCGATCTTCCTGTCTTTGGTCAGGTGGCCCAGCTCAGTGACAGCGATCCTCTCCTTGTCCTCAGTCTTGCCTTTGCCAGCTCTGCAGCCCCGGAGTTGGCCCCAGTAGGGGCCCCCACCACGGTGGAGACCCCAGCTGGGATGCTGCTGTACCCCATTCCAGGGGCCCCGGGCCCTCGCCCCCCCCCCCCCCCCCCCCCCCCCCGCAACACCAGTGTCATCCATTTGGTGTTTTCTTGGTGAAGAAGCTACTTTCCTTTCTTTAAGCCTGATCTCAGCTAGTTCACTCTTCATCAGGACTACGGATAAAACTGTACAAAAGGTGAAGTAAGCTTCTCTTTCAAGAGAGGGGAGTGAGCCTATGTGCATTTACCTTAGTCTCCTGCTAAGACTCCCCTGGAATAAAAATAAACAAGTACGGAAAAAAGTGTGTGAGGGGAAGGGATAGAATCCAATGGAGTGGAGATTTAAAAAAAATGTCTGAAAGATAAAAAGTGAAAGGGGAGGATTATGGTTGGATTAGGCGGAAAGTACCACAGTTAGAATATACAAGATAAAGTGGCAATTAGAAACTTGAGAAAAAGCAAATTCTGAACAGTGAAGTCACAGGCCACACATGAAGCAAACTGCATCCAGGCATGAATATAAGCAGTTAACAGAGTGTAAGAAAAAGCAATCCATTTGACCTTGATGCTAGAAATAGCCTAATTTGAGAGACCAGAAGTTATGACACTGGGTTCATGGAAAATGTCATCCTAGTATATTAATCTTGAACAAAGTTCCTATTGATCATAAAATATATGCAGCATATTGGCTTGTTTCCATTATTTTATATTTTAATAAACTTTATTTTTTAAAACAGTTTTAGATTTACAGAAAGATGTAAAGCTAGCAGAGAGTTTCCCTATTATTAGCATCTTATGTGAGTATTATCCATTTGTTATAATTAATGAATGGATATTGATACATTGTCATTTACTGAAGTTCATGTTTTATCAGATTTCTTTAGTTTTTCCCTCATGTCTTCTATTCCTATTACATTTAGTCATCCTGTCTCTTTAGGCTCCATTTGGCTGTAATAGATTTTAGGCTCTCCTTGTTTCTAATGACCTTGATAGGCTTCAGAAGTACTGGCCAGGTATTTTGTAGAATGTCCCTCATTTGGGATTTGTCTAATGTTTTCCTTATGTTGCAGGGAACACCACAAAGGTCAGCCATTTTTGTCACATCAGACCAAGAGCACACACAGTCAACATGACTTATCGACTTATCACTCTTATTGGCCTTGACAACCTGGCTGAGGCAGTATTTGTTGGGTATCTCCAGTGTAAAGTTACCTGCTCCCCCATTCACATTGTACTTTGGAAGAAAGATATAGGCTTTTAACTTCTTTTTTTTTTTTTCAAAGATTTTGTTTATTTATTTGACAGAGAGAGAGAGAGTGAGCGCACAAGCAGGGAGAGAAGCAGGCAGAGGGAGAGGGAGAAACGTGCCCCCCTGATGAGCAGGGAGTCCGACACTGGGTTCGATCCCAGGACCCTGGGATCATGACCTGAGCTGAAGGCAGACGCTTAACTGACTGAGCCACCCAGGTGCCCCTAGGCTTTTAACATCTAAAGTCAACCTGTAGACAAAGTAGAAAAGGATATTTTGTGGTTGTAGTACAGAATGTAAATATTAACAGTTTTGGTGGTGGTAAAGTGGAACTGACAACAGTGAGAGGCAGAGGAGAAGTGGAGCAATGGGAAAGGGGGCAATGCTTTCATTTCATAGAAGAAGAAACACACAGATACTCTATTAAAAGAAATACTCTATTACAAGAAAATAAGAACTAAATTTGAGTCCTTATTTGAAAACATGAAAGTTTAGTTTTAACAGAGGAAATATAAAGCTATCGTTGCTATAGAAATTTGGAAGAGAAGGACAGTATGAGATACATGCTTATTTTCAAAATGTGGAATCAACTGATATTCACTAAAGTTGGTAAAGTAAGAAGAGAGATTATAATAGAGTTCAGTGGAAGGAAACGCCAAATGATCTCACCCCGGATGAGACCAGAGTTTTCACCTGTAGAGGAGACCTGAGCTAAGCGAGGAAAAGAGGCAAGGCTGTTGCTTTTCATTGGAAGTTCTTTTATACTATTGCATTTGTTACCATGTGCACAAATTGTTTGCTTTAAAACCAGAGATGATGTGTAGGGGGTTCCAGGACTTGTACTAGACCTCCTAATATGACCCCTTTTGCTAACCCACCTTCGGTCATCCAAACCAATCAGCCATTCACAGAAACCATGCTACCACGTGGTGTTTTCTTGAGGCAGGAACCTGACCTCTGAGAAAGTAAAGGGGTAATCTTCTTAGGTCTTTGATTTGTAGGAAAGGCATTATGAAAAAAAAAAAAAAAAAAAACCTTTTGTTCCCCTTGAAATAAGGATTAGGAAGATTTCAGTTGCAAAAGGGAAATTGGCTGAAAAATGCATCCACTATCTCTGGTTGAAAAGTATTGGCAGTCAGTGGAAATCCTCTGTGTGTTTCCTGTGTTTAGCATTTATACAACATGTTTCAGTTTAAAAGCCCTTTACTGTCATTAGTTAATTACCTCCCAAGGGCTGCAGGGTAGTTATAGGGAATACTGGAACCAAGCCAGCTTTTAGAGCTCTGAGATGTACAAGTGTCTGTACCAGCCCAGATTCAGATGTAGTTGTTACACCATTTCCCACACATGGATCAATTGGTTAATGTGTGGCTAGTCAATCTCTAAAGTTCCTTTTCTAAACTTGACATCTTCTCAATAAGTACAAGTTACAGAAACAGAACAGAACTTCTTCTAATAGCATCTCTTGAAAATCAACAGTGGTAACAGTTTTAGGTTTATCATTAAATAAGAATCTCCAAAGTGAAGCCTAAATCCTGGCACTTATAAAAAGTGCCCTGGATGGTTCTAGAATAGAGCCAGGCTTGAGAACCACTGACTTAAATGGCCAATCGAAGTGCCTTCTCTTATCCCCAACAATAATTACATCTACAAAGAAAATGAAATACAACATTTGGCTAAGGAGAACTAATTGTTAATAGATGTTACATCTTGTTTTGTATCAGATACATATTTTACACTATAAAAGTGCTAAAGGGAAGCCTAGGTGACTCAGTTGGTAAGTGTCCGACTCGGTTTTGGCTCAGGTTGTGATCTCAGGGTCATGAGATAAAGCCCTGCATTGTGCTCTGTGCTCAGTGCAGAGTCTGCTTAGAATTCTCTCTCTCCCTCTCCCTCTGCCCCTCCCCATAAATAAATAAATAAATAAATAAATAAATATTTTTTTAAGTGCTAAAGAAATTTGGAGAATATAGAAGAGTAAGTGTGTATGCCTGTGAGTATGTAAAAATTTATCACAAGAATCACTGTTCATGTTTCACAATTTTTCTTTCCATTTTATCCCTATGCTTTGTCTTTTAAAAAATTACTGGCATTGCTGTTATCAGATTCC
>CM053606.1:65239237-65256174 GCA_028646535.1 Procyon lotor | reverse complement strand
ATAAATAAATAAATAAATAAATAAATATTTTTTTAAGTGCTAAAGAAATTTGGAGAATATAGAAGAGTAAGTGTGTATGCCTGTGAGTATGTAAAAATTTATCACAAGAATCACTGTTCATGTTTCACAATTTTTCTTTCCATTTTATCCCTATGCTTTGTCTTTTAAAAAATTACTGGCATTGCTGTTATCAGATTCCATAAACAATTTTATATCTTGTTTTTCAAGTTTGCCATTGTAATAAGCATTTTCCACTGTTCCATGCTTTAAAAGATCATCTCTAAAAACAAAATCTACTGAAATGAGGCAAACAGGGGAATTTATATCCACAATTGACCCGAAACAGAAACCCAGGTACTTTCAGAAAAGAGGCTCCCAGGAAAATTCTCTACCCTATGTCCCTTTAGAACACTTCAGACCAGCAGGAACTGGATAGAAAGACACACGTGCTCCATTTCTGTAGTCAAACCTTGACTATATTTGGTGTGTGGTGCCCTCTACTGGGTGTCCTGAGACTGTGCTGTTTTTCTGTTGGTAAACTGTATGTGTTGGCTAAGGAAGGGGGTTAGAATGTATGTTTACATGTCTGAATTTTGTTTGTATTTTTATTTACATCTGCTTCCCTAATATAGAATTGAAGTTATTTAAATACAGGAGCTGACGATGGGTCTGTTTCCTTCTTATTCATCCAACAACATTTTGGAGTCTACCTTGTGCCAGATACAGTGCTACCAGGCTGGAGCATAAAGATGAGATCTTCACCTTCAGGTGGCTCATTATCTGGTGGGAGTGTCACAGCCAGGTGGGATAACCTACTTACTGAGTCCTGGACAGTCCAACTGGAGAACTTGACTCCATGTAGATCCTGGCCCTTCTCTCTTCAATGAAGCATGCAGCTTTGGGAGAGACACATGTGGCAGAGCCAGGAAGAAAGGGGACACCTTCCCAGGAGGGCGGACCTACCAAATCAATTCTGGCAATCAGTGGGGTTGACAGATATCACAGACAGCTTGCTCTCAATTTACTTAGAAAATTAAACTTTATGGTGGACTAACCACATTAAAAAGATAAAACAAGTGGCAATAATTTAGAGGTTAATTGAGCCCCTAGAAAAGGAATAAACCTCATTTTCTAGAAATGTATGCTTTATATAATACATACCTAAGGAAGATAGGTAACTCTTAAATTTTGAAGGTGTTTTGTTTTGTTTTTTAATAGAGGGAGGGAAAGAGAGAAGTGAGGGAAGGAGCAGAGGGAAAGGGAGAGAATCTTTTTTTTTTTTTTTAAATTTTATTTATTTGACAGAGAGGTCACAAGTAGGCAGAGAGACGGGGAAGCAGGCTCCCTGCTGAGCAAAGAGCCTGATGCAGGGCTTGATCCCAAGACCCTGAGATCATGACCTGAGCTGAAGGCAGAGGCTTTAACCCACTGAGCCACCCAGGTGCCCTGAGAGGGAGAGAATCTTAAGCAGGCTCCATGCCCAGAGTGGAGCCCAACGTGAGGCTCGATCTCAGGACCCTGAGATCATGACCTGAGCTGAAATTAAGAGTGGGCCCCTTAACTGACTGAGCCACCTGGACACCCCAAACTATTATATTTTGGAAGCACCTTTGCATTTGGAATTTTACTTTGCTTTTGGGGGAAAAGAAATGCATATGAAACTAATTGAGTTCTTCTAATCTGAAGAAGGCCTAAAGCACAGGACAAAGTGGGGAATCTCTAAAGCATTCATGATCCCTTCTTTGCTACATACTCTCTTTGACTGCATTATGTACTATTATGCAAGATGATCTGTAGATTGGCAAAATCGCTCTTTTTTTTAACCCGAGCACCTTGATGATGACATTGGGTCTACAAGGTTGGCTCCATATGGCAATAGACCTAAGCATGACTGTACAATATTTGTCAGGAATATAGAACCATCAATTGCTCATTGTGCAGTCTTGAACAAGTAACTTAATTTTTCTCTTTAATTTCCCTTATTTGGAAAGGCTATAACCTAGCTTATTGTAAGGAGGAAAACTAAGACATGTAAAAACGTCCATCAAAATACTTGGCACACGACAGCTGCTCAGCAGAGCATGATCAAGATGCACGTGTGGGCTCTGGAGCCAGGCTGCTTGGGTTTGAATCTTGGCTCTAGTCTCTGTTTCAGTGGTGTGACCGTGGGCAAATAACTTTACCTTTCTGGGTCTCAGTTTCCTTATTAGTGGGGGTGACAGTACTCCCTACATCAGAGGACTCTTGGGGAGATAAAAGGAGTTAATACATGTAAAGTGCTTTGGAACATTTATTAATACATAGGGTTTAATAAAAGTTAATTACTATTTTAGTTGCTATTCCTTTTAGCTCTGAGACAGCTGCATCATTTTGAAGTTGCGTATTAAAATCAGAGACATCTTGTCCTATGTATAAAACACATCCGTTTGGTGCTGTCAACACCAGCTGTTTTCAGCAGCTTTCTATTGCTATGAGCTCTGGAACCAACTCTCCTTTGATAAGTCCCACGGTAGGAATTCCTTTGTTTAAATTAAGTTTGGCGGCTTTACTTTAAGATAGTCATTTTCAGTTCTTGACCTCCTTGAGTATTTATGAATTCCCTAAAGAACATGGGGAGGAAGAAAGAGTTATGTGGAGCAAATCAGGAAAGCACTGTGAAATTGGGACTCCCCTTTGTCACCCTACGGTCACTTACTCTCCAAAATAATCATAGGGTGCTGTGGTTTTTTGCAGATGAAGCTCTTCTGGGCATTTAATTTCAGTCCCATTCATCATTCTCATGATGAACTGAAGAAATCATCTTCAGTGGTAATGTTGTTCTCCCTCCTTAACATACAGTGCTGATGTGCTACTTACAGGCCACATAAAAAGGGTACAAAGAAGGGTCTCCACAAACAATCTGAACAAAGAGCTAGGCAAGGTTATAACTAACTCACTACAAGCATCCTACTATGCTAACCGCTATTAAGGTGACATAGAGGGAAGGAGCTTTTAACTTGGACCTTAGGCAGAGGTTTAAAAAGGGGTGATTACTGAACCTTGAAGAGTGGCAGAGGAGGAGAGGGAACACGATAGATGCGGAGAGAACAAGGTGAGCAGGAGCTCCTGAAAATGCATGGCCTGTCTGGGGGGCAGCAGATGGTCTCGTGTTGTTGGAGCAGAAGGTATGTGGGTGGGGCTCAGGAGATGAGAATCAGAGGCCCCTGGTTCCTCGGTGGGTCCACTCACCCAGCTCTTCTCAGGTTCTGGGGAAGAGGAAGGTGGGGCTTCTCTGACAGCTCCCTCAGGATCAGGTCTTAGATGTAGTCCCCCATTTCTTCCTTCTCCCTTCAGGCTTTTCTTGGCCTCAGCTCACATATCCTTTTAACCTCTGCACTTAAAAAAAACCATAGTCTCTTCTTTTTTCCAATAGGCTTTGCTGGTCTGGTGTTGACTAACCCACTGCCTATTGCAAAATGCATGGAGGATGGAATGGCCTAAGACTTTGTGCAAAATACTGGCCCCTCAGGATAAAAATCTAAGCCTCAGCAAGTGGGAACAGGCCCAGTAGCCTGGCTAGTTTCTGGGGAATAGGAATGAGATAACAATGAAGGAAGAAAATGACATGTGGCACATGGTTGGTGATCAGTATTTGTTTGATGCAGAAATTAAGGGATGACTAGATGGGCTGTCAGGTATTGCAGGGTGTTTTGGGTCTTGTGGGGTAACTCAGGTATTGCCACTTCTGTCAGAAACTTCCCATTTGGGGGGCACCTGGGTGTCTCTGCCTCTGCCTTCGGCTCAGGTCATGATCTCAGGGTCCTGGGATCAAGTCCCGCATCGGACTCCCTGCTCAGCAGGGAGCCTGCTTCCCCCTCTCTCTCTGCCTGCCTCTCTGCCTACTTGTGATCTCTCTCTCTCTGTCAAATAAATAAATAAATAAATAAATAAATAAATAAATAAATAAAATCTTAAAAAAAAAAAGAAACTTCCCATTTGGGAAAGAGGAAGGAAGGGGAGAAGATATCTGTGTATTCTGGTTCTCCATGCATTTGTGCTGAGGCCAGATCTTTTCTTGAGTGAGGAGTTCCTTGACCAGCAATTTTCTCTTTCAGAAGAGAAGGAAGTGTGTGTGTGTGTGTGGGGGGGGTGCGTGTGTGTGCACACACACACATGCACATAATACACAAATACAAATAGTGACCCAATTATTTATTCCTTACACTCACGACAAGACCTGAATACCACAGGTTACAAACCATTCCTTTGCCATGATGCCAAGAAATTTAAAAAAAGTTAAAAACAGAGCTCAGTTGGACTTGGTAAACATATGTGCTCAGCACTTACGCTACGAAGAAGACTTGGTTCTAATCTCAAAGAGCTTCTAATGTGGGTAGACATAAAGCCAAACAGAGTATTTAATGCAAGGGAGACAGTGCTCTAACAGAGCTTAGCTCAGGGCCTTGCTACTGCGAGTACGGTTGGACCAGCAGCAGCAGCATCTCCTGGAAAACCTGTGAGAAATGCACACTCTCTGGCTCTAACCCAGACTGACTGAATGTGAATCTGAGCTTTAATGAGATTGCTAGGTGAATCATACAAGTACTGGCCTCGGGTGCGGGGATGGGGTGTGGGAGGGCGTCTTAGAGGAAGTAAATCTTGAGCTATGTTCTGAGAATGAGTAGGATTCACTGGGTGGTATAACAAGCAGATAGAAAAGTGTAAGTGAGAGTTTAGTGGCATGAAGAAGCGTAGGGATGTTTGGGGACTTAAAATTGCTCACCAAAAGGGAGAGAGTATGGGAGAGGAGGAGGAAGAAACGGAGGAAGATGGCAGGTTAGGCAGTGGCCAGATCCTGCTGCATGTGCTCTAGGTTACAGAGCTTGGCCTTGACCTAATCCATAACAGAGACACATGATGGCATGTTCACATTCGCGTTTAGAACACTGCAGCCCTGAGAAGCCTGATAAGGTCAAGGCCAATGGGCAGAGAAATTATTTAGGAAGCAATAGCAATAGTGTGAGAGGGAGAGAATGAGAGTTGTGAAGGTACCCTAGGTAGTGCAGTGGGAACGGAGAGAAGGGAACAAGTTTAAGAAATTTTAAGAGGTAATAAGCAGATGAAAGACTTCAGTGTGGACTGGGGAGGGAGGATGGGAGAAGCCTGTGTCTTGACTAGATGAATCGTGCAGGCTTCCAGCTAGGATTAGTGGGTGGTTGCTCATGACACCACTAAAAGAGATGAAAGAATAAAGGAGGATGAGCAGGTTTGAGGAGGGAAATTATGAGTTCAGTTTTCAACATGTTCAGCTCAGGTGAATAGAAAACATGTATAGGACGGAGGAAAAAAAAGAGAGAACAAGGGTGGAGAACTGGGTGAATCAATCAGGGTGGAGAAGGAAAGTGATGAGGAAGAAACAAAGCCCTGTGAAGATTTGGGGCTACAGTCATGCACATAATGTATCCGTGAATTTTTCCTCCGTCCTATTTCCACAGGATGAGGTCTTAGAACTTGGTTCCAGCAACTGATCGGTCCCTAAAGAAGAGAAAATGGTTTTGATTCACGGTTTCCCATCCTGTGATCAACTCATTGTTGACATTATTTGCTCTGCTAAAAGAAAGAAAGAAAGAGAAGAAAAAAGAAAAGAAAAAAGAAAGAAAATTAACCTGGAGTTAAGCTACTGCAGGAGGCTCAGAATGAACAAACAATTGTCTTTTTCCATATTGCCCTGTGGGGTGAATAATTTTGCCCGCTTCCCCAACACTACTTCCAAAGTGACAATAACACAGTATCAGTATGTGTGGGGGTTTGCACATGGTCATTCTTCAAGTTCTGGGCGACTTATGCCACAAATCTTTGTCTTTGAAATTTTAGAGCCCCTTTTTATTTTGCATCTTAAAATTCAGAAATTGGTAATAATTTGTCTTAGATCATTTCCGTAATTATTTCCTATTCAGCAATCTGTTCTCCTCGGCTCACACAGTTGTAAAAATCGTCCGGGACTTATGCGTCTCGGCAGCAAAATAGTCCGTAAGTACTTCAACATTTTCTGTACAGTCGTCACCAGCCAATAAAAAGCAAAGGTCGGCACGTGGTTTATTAGTTTGGGCAGGAGGAAGGTATTCCAACCCGATCCTTTCGCTCTTGCCAGGATCAAACATGGCGGGTCGCAGCGAGAATTTCCCGAACACCCATTTCGCTTTCCCGCGACCCTAGTCAGTCTTTGGCGCTCCTTTTTCCACCTTCCTTCCTCCTCCGAGGCTGCAAGAGGGTCAGCACCCCGGAGCGTGACAGCGGACCTGCTTCCCGCCCCCACCCGAGGGTCCGCCCGCCAGGCCGCGCCAACCAATCGCAGGCCGCGCTGCTGCGGCTGGCAGCGCCGGCCGGCCCCGCCCCTCAGCCTCACTGTGGCCTGCGGCTCCCGGGCCGGTAGCGCCGCTTTCGGTCGCGAGGACTGGTGGTGTGGAACCGCGGGTCCCGGGTGTTCGCCGTCTGCCACAGCTCAGCCCAGCGCCGCCGAGCCCGTGAGCCCCGAGCCTCCGCCATGGACTTCGAGGACGGTAAGCAGAGCCTCTGGCTGGTCGCCGCGGCGAGCGGGAGGCGGGGTGGCCGCCCCGGGGGTCTGTTTACGGTCTCAAGATGGCCGTGTGGGCTTTGTTCTGCGGGCCCGGAGGCCGCCCGCCCGCCGCGGGCCCAGTGCCCGGAATCGGCCTGTGTAGGGACCGCGCGTCCTGTCGCGCCGGCCCGGCGCCCGCTACCGCGGGGGACCTGGGAGTTCCGTGCCGGCCTCGGTGCAGGGAAGGGCGCGCCCGGAGCGCCAAGGCCTCCGGATTCGGGCCCCGGACTCGCGCTCCGGACTCGCCCCGGCCGCGGTGCGTGGAAATTGCCCCGACGCCTCCAACTCCCCGGTGTCGGGCAGAGGGAAGAGTGGGGCCTCCCCGCCTCGTCTCGCATTCGCCCCACAGGGCGGCGACCCAGCTCGTCCGTTTAGTAAATCCTCTACCCGGTTGCTTCTTACCAGACATAATTTCCAGAGGCTCGTTCACAGTGATGTTTCTTGGCTTAGTTTAAGCTGAGTTTAAAGGGCGTCTGTAAGTGACAAGTACAGGGAGATATATGTACAGAACGGAAACTAAAATATTACCGGTTAGCAAACTAGGATGTTTATCCACCCAAATTACCTGGTCGTTAATCCCTAAAATGAAATACTTCTGTGAACCAAAGCATTTTTCCTCTGGATTGTGTATGGATGGGACTTGAGTTAGTTAGATTTCTGGCACAGCATCACATGCCCTTCAAATTCAGTTCTGTGCACAGCCGCCTGGATTGGATTTACCGTTTAAATAAGCTATTTCAGTAATACCTTTCAGCCATCTCTCACGCTACTTCTATAAACCATTTTCACGGGCTCACAAAGTAAAATTAATTTGGTCTTCACCTTGTCTTCGAATCTTGCCTAACTTTTATAGGAATTGGTGTCAAAATGCTTCCTTAATGACAGCATTAGGGAGAGGTGAAGAAGGGTTTGAATGGTTAAACTGGACTTAATCCTGAGTAGCCAGACGTTTCTAATAAAACAGATTGCCTAACTAGTTAGGTCCTAAACCCAATCTTCTTTAACATTGCAAGTAGTGTGATCTCAGCATGTGAGTCTAGATGATCTTTTGATCTTTGGTTTGATTTCATGCCACAAAGAATTAAAGCTGCCAAATCTAAGTATGTGAAAGGATCCTAGAATAACCCTTTTCTGAATCCTTTTAAATTATTTTGAAATAGGAAGTTCCGCTCTTAAGAGTAGCACACTGATGTTTTTGTTTGTTTTGGTTGGACTTTGACTCATTTTTATATAGATACCTTTAAACTATGAATTTTTGAAGTGACAAAGTTAGGGATGAAACTTAAAAAAAAATACATTATTGTTGTGTTTTCATCCCGAAGTTTGATGACCCTACCTACTAACACCCAAGGTACAGCAGGAGCTCCCTAGTTGAGGGGAGGGAACAATGGGAGTGGTGTCTCCCCGCCCCCACGCCTGCCCCCGCAGGAGAATCCATTTTCTGTAGAGAATTGAAAAACAATAGTAAAACTTTGTATGTTTGCTTTTATTGTCACCGTGTGCCTACAATTCCAAACAATGTCAGTAATAAAATTATAAATAGTGTCAGTGAGAAAATGCTCCCCCCCCCTTCGCCTATCCTGCTATATTTGGGAGGGGAATTTGACTAACAGTATATCTGAATCTAATCCCATGTAGTATAGCTGGATTCTGTTGTATCTGAGTGACCACTATATTAACTTCTTTCTTTTAGTATTTATTGGTAAAATTAATTAAATGATTTAATGATTGTCAAGTCAGTTTTGACGGAAATTGCCAGTATGGCTTTTTTGCCAATATGCCACATCCTGGATAGATATAGCGCGGGCACACACATCCATAATGTGCACATGCATTCTGCCATAAGATCTTGAAAACCTTAGAGAGCAAATAGGTAAAAGAACTATATTAACTTTGAAAAAATTGTGTGTTACATAGAATCAATTCTTAGGTGGCCCTTTTTGCAATATTTGATACATAATTTAATCTATCTGGCTTCCCTTTGTTACCCTGTATAAATCAGTACTGGATTCCTCTTTTGGAAGCTGTTATATATCAGGTTTTATAAGCTAATTTTTACATTATTATAATTTGGGTGATAAACCTGCCTCTTGGGGAGATAGTGAAGAGGAAGGGATCTGTGTTTTCCCATATGAAATATTTGTAATTATTTATACCCCATTTTAACAGATAAGTGAGTTAATGGCATTTTTCAAAGATGTGTTTGATTTGAATAGATGAGTATGTAATTTCAGATTTTTGCCAATATTGTACTAATTTTTTTCTGTTAAATGTGTCTTCATAGATTACACACACTCTGCTTGCAGAAATACTTATCAGGGCTTTAATGGTGAGTATCCTCTTTCGTTTGTTCTTAAATATGTTAAGGGAATGCGGTTCATTTTTTCTCTACATGCACATAAAGTAACAATGTAAAAACCAGTTCTACCTTGTTTCAGTCATTGTGTTGTCTCTTGATGTATCACTGCTCTGTGTTAATGTTGTCATACTATGTATAGTATTTGAATTAGAGAATTTGGGATCAGAAAAAGTTCAGACTATTCAGATTAGTTTGACTCTTTGTTTTATTTGAATTATGATTTCTGTAATTTATTCCAAAAGGCCTTGACTACATTCTGAATGATGGGTTACAAGAAACTAGCTGAGTTATTTTTGCTGAAGGAGAGGCTTTGGTATTGAATAATGTAGATTAAGTGGATTATTGGCTTGGTTTTAGATTCCTTCTAATGTAATGCATTTTGACCTTGTTTTTAAGGTCATTTGCTTTAATGTGTCAAAATGTGTTAGTATATAAAGAGTTGTCTAGAGGAGCACATGAAGAAGCCTGATTATTATTGACTTGAGCATGACGTTAGAGTTGTGACTACAGAGAGAGATAAAATCAGAAGAGGTATGCAGAATACAATTGGATGTTATTTTGATAGTTATTAAAGTTAAGACTCTGCCAGGCAGGATGATAACATAAAAAACAATGTGGAAAAATTCACTGAGGTTAAAAAAGGACCCCAGAGTGGAAGTAAATATCCTGATTGCCAGAGAAATGGAAAATTCAGCTATTGTAGAGAATAAAATATATTCATAAAATAAAATTGAAGCAAATGTACTACTAAATAAAGCCTTGCCATTTTATGAGAATAATTACTATCGAGTTAATTTATTTGTATCATCTCTAAGAGTTTAGAGAAACTTTGTACTTGATGTGGGCTGCAAAGGCTCAAAATATAGGAAGGGGTTAGTATATATATATTGAATGCTGAAGAATAGCTTTTATTTTTAAGTAACCTCTGTATCCAGCCTGGGGCTGGAATCAACAACCCCAAGATCAAGAGTCACACGCTCTACTGACTGAGCTGGCCAGGCTCCCCTGAAGAATATAGGAAGAATATGGGTTTTTTTTTTAGTTTTTAAAGATTTTATTTATTCATCTGAGAAAGAGAGAGCACAAGCGAGGGGAAAGAGGTAAAAGGAGAGGGAGAAGCAGACTCCCCACTGAGTTGGGAACCTAGTGGATGGGGGGGCTCCATTCCAGGACCTGGAGATCAGGACCCAAGTTGAAGACAAATGCTTAGCTGACTGTGCCAAGAATGCCGTTTTGAACAGAAGAGTGACATAATAAAATTAGCAAAGGAAGTTTGATTTGTGTCCACACTTTAGGTAGATTGAAAGCTGGAAAGTTAGGAGCGCCTGGCTGGCTCAGTCAGTCAGTAGAGCATGCAACTCTTGCTCTTGAGGTTGTAGGTTCAAGCCCCATGTTTGGTGTAGAGATTACTTAAAAATAAAACCTTAAAAAAAAAACCCAAAAAACAGAAAATTAGCTAAAAACCATTTCATAAATTTAGGTGCTAAGATTTAAAGACCCTGAACTCGGGAGATGATAAAATTAATTTCTTTTAAAAGATTTTATTTGAGAGAGAGAGGAAGTAAGAGAGAGAGAGCCCAAATGAGGGAGGGGGCAGAAGGAGAGGGAGGAGCAGACTCCCGCTGAGCAGGGAGCCTGACTTGGGGCTAGATCCCAGGACTCCAGAGGCAGATGCTTAACCAACTGATCCACCCAGGCACCCGACAATAATAATTTTTAAAATATTAAGATGTTTCTAGAGAAAATTAGCAGAACTTGCAAGCTGACAAGTAGTGAGTAGAAAATTGAGAAGGATGAATAAAAATGGGTCCAAGATTTTAAACTGGAATGAATAGGACTAATACTTTCACCAAAGGGAGAGATTTGGATTGATAGAAGGCTTCAGTTTCTAGTAGTGTTTACCAAAGAGTTGGGCTTAATGTCTAAATGTAGGACTTTGAAATGCAGAATCATGCCAGTCCAGAAGTTTGTTTTCTTAATGTACAGTCATAATGCTATACATTATATCCCCCTGACTTACTTTTTTTTATAGCTGAATATTTGTACTTTTTGATTTCCTTTGCCCACCTCCACCCTCCCCTCTAGTAACCACCCATTTGTTCTCTGTATTAATGAGCTTGGTTTTTTTGGTTTGTTTTGTTTGTTTAAATTCCACATCATTTGACATCATACAGTATTTGTTTTTCTTTGTAACTTACTTCACTTAGCGTAATGCCCTCAGGGTTTGTCAATATTGTTGCAAATAGTAAGATACCATTCCTTTTTATTCCATTCCATTATATATTGTATATATAATTATATTATATATATTATATATATATTCCTATTCCATTATATATCTGTAGCCCATCTTCTTTATTCATTCTTCAGTGGGCCTTTAGGTTGTTTCCCTATCCTAGCTACTGTAAATAAAACTGTAGAGATAGATCTATGCACATGGGGGTGCATATATCATTTTTGGATTAATGTTTTACTAATGTTATGGTTTTCATTTTTTTCTCTTAATGTAAGTTCCAACATTGTGATTGTCAGATTCCCCTGGAGAGATTTTTCAAAGTATATCTGTTCAGGTCATACTCTAGTGCTCTTGAGTCTTACTTTTAGACAAGTGGTCCCAGGTTGTGCATGTTATGAAAAAGTACTCTGAGTGATTTTGGAATGCAGTGCTGGCTAAAGATCATTATTTGACATTATTTTGAGGTCTAGGTTATCTACATTTTATAAATGAGGAACTTAATTTCAGAGATGTGATTTGACTTCATTTAACAAATGTTTCTTGAGTGAATGCTGTGTATCAGATACTGTTCTAGGAGCTGGCAATATAAGTAGCCCATAATCTTGCCTTTGGGGGGAGCAAACAATCTAGTGGGATGAAATGGAAAGTAAACAAGATAAAGAAGTAACATATATTGTATGTTAGATGGTAATGATTGTTTAGGAGAAAAACGACAGGGGAGGGGTGGTGGTTGTAGTGGTTGTGGTTTGGTTGTGTGTGTGTGTTGGAGAAGGACTTATTAAGGAGGTGACATTTGAGCATAGATTTGAGGAGGTGAGGATGCAAGCCATGGGGCTATCTAGAGGAAGAATGCTGTAGGCTTAAGAAAATAAAAGATGTGTAGTTACCAAATGAAGTCAACAATAAAATTCATTGTTAGTGTTGTATTTTTCAGTGACAGAGATGAAGTAAAAGGTACTGGAAAACTTGTGAAGTTCCAAATTTCCTCCATATCATTTCTTGGAAGGAAGTTGTATTTCCAGTGTTTCCATGTTTTCTTCCTGCTTCATAATAACTTCTTATATAAATAGCGGACAAAAAAGGGAGAGCATTCCAGATAGAGGGGAAGCAGGAATAAAGGTAGGGTTGAGTGCATTGTGGTTCAGAGAGACTTAGAAGAATGTTTTTTTGTTTTTTGGGTTTTTTTTTTGTTTGTTTTTTTTAAAAGATTTTATTTATTTGACAGAGAGAAACACAGCGAGAGGGAACACAAGCCAGAGGGAATGGTAGCGGGAGAAGCAGGTTTCCTGCTGAGCAGGGAACCCGATGTGGGGCTCGATTCCAGGACCCTGGGATCATGACCTGAGCCAAAGGCAGACGCTTAACGACTGAGCCACCCAGGCGCCCCTGTGTTTTGTTTTGTTTTGTTTTGTTTTGTTTTGTTTTGTTTTGTTTTCGATAGGCTCCATGCCCAGTGTGGAGCCCAACATAGGGCTTGAACTCATGATCCTGAGATCCAGACCTGGACGCTTAACTAACTGAGCCACCCAGGCTCCTCGACTCTAGACTTAAGAAGAATGTTTTGACTAGAGCATATGATATTTGCTGAACAGTCTTAAGACAAGTTTAGAGTGGTGAGAGTTGTAGCCAGAGACATTGAAAATCCAAGATAATTTGTTTATATCTAAGAGAGAGAGAGTAGGAAATAAAGACCTGAAAGAGTGAAAGGATTGAGAGGTATAGTTACAGAGGAAGAGCATTCCGGGCAGAGGGAGCAGCAGGTGCCAAAATGGGTGTATACTTACTGTATTCTAGGGGCAGCAAGGGGCCTAGTATACCTGGAGTGGAGTGGTAAGGGGGAATAGTAGATGATGAAGTTAAGAAGTGATGGGGTGGGTTATATAGGGCAGGATTTCTCAACTAGAGCAGTATTGACATTTTGGACTAGATAATTCTCTGTTTGTGGAGGATGCCTTGTGCATTTTAGCCTGTTTAGCTGCATCCTTGGCTTCTGCACTAGATGTGAGCAGCACCCGCCCTTCGGTTTTCACAACCAAAAGTGCTTTCAGACATTGTCAGGTGTCCCCTGGAAAGCAAAATTGTCCTTGGTTCAGAGCCACTGTATAGGACCTTACAGATTATTTAAGGCTTTGGGTTTTACTTTGAGTAAGATGGGAAGCCGTTGGAAGTTACTAAGCATTGAACATGATTTAAATTTCAACAGAATTATTTTGGCTGTTTTCTTCAGCATAAACAGAAAGGGAGTAAAAGTAGAAGCAGGAAAACCAGTTAGGAGGCTGTTGCAGTAACATAAATGAGAGATGCTTGTGGTCTGTAGCAGGATGCTGGTAGTGTGGATTATGGTGAAAAGTGGTCCCATTCAAGACTTAGTGTCACACAACTCATTAATTATTTTGATCCTAAATCAGTTGTTTTTTTCCTATTATACTCCTCAGCTCCTTCCTTGTGATTTAACTGTAACTGAGTTGTAACATTTGTTGAGCTTATTTGTATGATAGAATGATCAAAACAATAGAATAGATGTAATTTAAAACATTAGGTCAGTTTTATTTTTGAGTGAATTAGTTTCATTTAATATTAATAGTAAAGATATAATGTTATAGTTTTACAATTTTAAAGTGATTTTTAAGTTCATTTGGTAACCTGGAAGAATATTGTTACTATATAAGCAGTTATCTTATAGACTCTATATCTCTGTAATCACACTGATTACATAGAGTACAAAGACTTTTCCTCCTTTTCCTTTTAATTAACTGAATAATAACAGTACTATGAACAATAAGCCAAAGTCATTGCTATGTAAAGGTAGCTCTCTTAATTTTTTTTTTCTCTCTTAATTTTTGTGTACTCCACAATGCCAGGCAAAAGGTGGGTGTTGAATGAATATTAGTAATTTATGACTCCATAGTGAAATAAAAGCACACAGAATAAAAAAACAAGGATTTAGTATCCAAATGCAGCGTCTGTGAGCTCAAAATTGAAACTAGCAGAAATAACAAAATATAAGACTTTTTACTTTGTTTACCCAGCTGAACTTAACTCTTAAGATTATTATTGTTATTTAAAGATTTTATTTATTCATTTGTTTAGAGAAAGAGCATGTGCAAACAGTGGGAGGGGCAGGGGTGGAAGGAGAGAGAATCCTAAGTGGACTCTGCTGAGCTCAGAACCCAAAGTGGCACTCAGTCTCATGATCTTGAGATCATGACCTGAGGTGAAACCAAGAGTTGGATGCTTAACCTACTGTGCCACCTGAGCTGCCCCTTAAGATTATTTTTAATATGAGTCTTAGAAGAAGGCTTTAATTTTGACATTTTTATTTTAATTTCAAAATTGCCCTCTATCTAAGGTAGTATGAGCATAAGTTACCAACTCTAAAGACAAATAATTGACTATTTTATTAGTCTAGAACTGTGTTGTCTAAAATGGTCCACTGGCCGTATTGAGCACTTGCAAAATGGACAGCTGGAATTGAGATGTGCTGTAAATGTAAATTACATACCTCATAGGAAGTCTTAGTGTGAAAAAAAACAATGTAAAAGAGCTCATTGGTACTTTTTGCATATTGATAAACCTTTTGTGCTCTGTTAGGCATATTGGCACATACAAGTCATAAAATTCTAAATTTCACTTGAAAGCTCAAATTTTATTATTGGCAGCATGTACTGTTACTTGTATTCCTTGAACTGAGTTTTACTTTGTTCATTTTTGAGAAAATGTCTGCCAAATGCTCAAGTCTGACAACCTTAGTTTTTGAGTGTTGGTCTTTCTAGTGAAAATAGGCACCTTGGGGTGCCTGGGTGGCTCAGTGGTTTAAAGCCTCTGCCTTCGGCTTAGGTCATGATCTCAGGGTCTGGGGATCGAGCCCCGCATCAGGCTCTCTGCTCAGCAGGGAGCCTGCTTCCCTCCCCCTCTCTGCCTGCCTCTCTGCCTACTTGTGATCTCTCTCTCTGTGTCAAATAAATAAATAAAATCTAAAAAAAAAAAAAAAAAGAAAAAGAAAGAAAATAGTCTTCCTCGTAAAAGTGGCTAATTCAGTTAACCAAGCACTTGCACAATGGCTTTCCCCAGAGAAAACTATGAGACTTTGGTATGCAGCAAATTTGCTTTCTTATGTGTACTTCCTATTTCACTACAGAGAATATCAGAAAGTGTACTCAAAGGTGATGGTTTAATAAGACCGATACTTCTTACTGCTTCATCAAGGACATTTGTATAAGTGGAGATGGCACTTCTCTTTTTATCATTTTTTACTGCAAGTGTGCAGTGTTGAGGACTGCAATGGCTGCTAGTACAGTTTGGTGCCACTGCTTAGATTTGTGCTGTGGCAGCAGCAGATTTACCCACCAGTGCTTTTACTTCTTCATTGCAAATGTCAGCCTGTGAAACAGGCAAATGATGTTGCAGTATTATTTATGAAAATAGTTTGATCTTGTGGATCCCAAAAGGGTCCTGGAGTTTGATCCTGTGGATCCCTGAAAGGGTGCCGGCAACTCCCAGTGGTGACCAGACTATTCCTTGAGAACCGTGGCTCTGGGGTATATAAGAGAATTGGTAAAAATCAGACCCTGACCACAAGACCAGTGTACATTTAAGATGAGGACACAAGCTGCAGAACGTAAGGCAGAGTATCATATATGAGCACCATGTAAGAGCTACAGACTTGTAGATATTCAGAAGAAAGAGATTATAATCAACTGAGACAGTATCATTCAATGAAAGTGTTCTTGAAAAGGTTAGTATTTGAAATGGACTTTAAAAGATGAGATTTCAAGAAGCAGATATTTGGGGTTTTAGAGGAGAGTGTTTCACATAAAAGCTACAGCATAAAGCTAGAGGGGTGGATACTTACTGAACTTTGGGAAAATCATTTCATCTGTTTGAATATTAGCTCCTTAATCTATAAAATAAGATTAAATTTTATCCTTTAGGTTTCTTCCAGCTTTAAAGTTGCAAAATTCTGAGTGGTATTTTTGTGAAGTTGTTACTGTTGTCATTATTATTGTGGTTGTTAGGACTGGAAATATTTAAGTAATTGTAATTAAAAATTAGTATTTTAAAAAATATAAATTAAGGTATTTCCTCTATGTTGCAGTATTAGTGCATAAAATTCGGGGAGGGTGGTAATAAAGGATTTTATTTATTATTTTTTTAATAAAGGATTTTAAAGGACTTTATAGGACACATTCTAAATGGTTTAAAAAACTTTTCATTTTTTATACTTGTAGTAAATTCATTTTATTACCTCTTTTGTTGTATTTTTCATGTCAGAGGTTGGGATATAGTTGGAATTGCAGTGTAATAAAATATATTCAGTACCCTTAATGTATTAGAATTTTTTTTAGTGTTTTGCATTGCTAGAGTTGACATTCACTCCCTTTATTCAGAGTATTTGAGGATTTAAATGTTGGTTGAGTTATTATTATTTACAGACATAGTACCACAGTTTGGCTCCCTATTCCATAATTTTACTTTTTAAAAATGTCTATTTCAGTTAATATATGAACAAATTGAAATTAGGCTAGTTGAAAATATGGTGGCTTCTGGATTTTTAGACATTTTGAGGACAGTTGCAAAAACTGTACTTAAAAATTTCTCTTTTTGGCATTATTAAATGCTGACTTTGCTTGAGAGTATGAATTATTTATTATTGATTACATACTACGTCATTCCTAACATAGAACCTTAAAGGAATACCCTAGTCAGTTAAGTATTGGCTAAATTGAAAATAATTCTTTTTTTTTTTT
>CM053606.1:65203294-65238737 GCA_028646535.1 Procyon lotor | reverse complement strand
GGGTCCGCTCTAAGTACTTCACCTGTGTTCCCTTCTGGTCCTCACAGCAACCCTAGGAGATACTCTTCCTATCTATCCTCCTTTTTTAGGACTAGAGACAAAGGCCTGAAGAGGTTATTTAATTAGTTCAAGTTCACACAGCTTATAAGTGGCTCTAGAGGTAAGCACCTAAACTACCATCTAAAAGGACCATTTGAGGGGCACCTGGGTGGCTCAGTGGGTTAAGGCCTCTGCCTTCGGCTCAGGTCATGATCTCAGGGTCCTGCGATGGAGCCCCACATCGGGCTCTCTGCTCAGCGGGGAGCCTGCTTCCTTTTCTCTCTGCCTGCTTCTCTGCCTACTTGTGATCTGTCAAATAAATAAACAAAATCTTTAAAAATAAAATAAAAGGACCATTTGAGATAAAGGCCATTATATGTGCATCTCTTTTTAGCAAGTATTATAATTCTAGGTTGATTTGTGCTTACCTAAACTATAGCACTTGGCATGCCCTGAGGTGCTCAGTAGTACTGAATGAATGAATGAATGAATGGATAATTGACTTTCCTATAGAGAAGAATCAGAGCTCCTTGGAGGAGCGATTTTGCATTGTTCCTTTTTTTTGTCACCTGGTAGAGTGCCCAACATGTGGTAAGCAATATGAATTTCAATAATCTGTAAACATGTTTTTGAAATGTTGTGTGGAAATCAAGCTTTATGAATCGGTCCCAAATACACTGGGGTAGCTCAGGAATAATATCATGATGAATCCCTTGTAAAGTGAAGAATAGCCCTGGGGCACAGGGCCAAATCGGGATACACCTGCATAACCATACATAAATAAATACAGACTATATTTGCTTGGAAAGTGGCAATCATGCTGAAGAGCTGAAGGAATACAAAATTTCAAGTTATCTGAGCCTCTTTTTCTCTCACTTCTCCACTTCGGAAATGGGGAGGAGACGTATCTTGTTATTGTGAGGCCAAGGACTGAAATATGGAAAGGGCTTAGCTAAGTGTCTAGAACATAGGCATTACTCAGTAAATGTTACCTATTATAAGTGTGTCCATATAGTATAAATGTGACCCGATATCTTTTTTTTTTTTTTAGGACACTTATTTTAGAGAAAATGAGAGCTGGGGAAGGGGCAGAGTGAGAGAGAGAAGCAGACTCGGTGCCAAGCATGGAGCAAGATGAGGGCCCATCCCAGGACTCTGAGCTGAAATCAAGAGTTGGACTACAGCCACCATAACAACATCCGGGAGCTTACATCCACATCATGCTTTGAAATTGTAGAGTAGGGGCTCAGTCCAAGCAAATGGAAACCCAGTGGTCTCTTTCTTCTCCCATCTGACCTTCCCACTTTCCTCTTCTATTACTTTAGGTGGGCTAAAACCATTTCATTTCTTAGACTTATTTAAACTCTCAGCCTTGGAGGTAGAGAGCAAACTGTCGTCTTTCTTCACAGCTGAGGACATCGAAATACTGGAGACCAGATTAGAAAGGAGCAAGCAGGTGGAGGGAAAAAAAACAGCGTGGGGGAAATAGAACGGGGCGGGGATGCGGGGTAACTCTCCATGACTACTGACATAACTCGAGGTCCAAAGAGGAAGGGAAATTGCCAGACTGTTATAATTAGAAATGATATGGTGAAATTGAAACTAGAAAAATCAAGGGTACATGTCTTAACCACAAAGAGGAGAAGTGGACCTCTCCCTTCTAAAATGGATTCATAGAGTGAAAAAAAGTAGGATTGTCTATCTAGGCAAGCCAGGGTTCCTTACTTGGTAGCTGTGTAAGGAACTGTGTTTTCTTCACTGGGGAGAATTAAAGAAAAAAAAAAGCCTTGGGGCACCTGGGTGGCTCAGTCGTTAAGCGTCTGCCTTCAGCTCAGGTCATGATCCCAGGGTCCTGGGATCGAGGCCTGCATCGGGCTCCTTGCTCGGCAGGGAGCCTGCTTCTCCCGCTACCATCCCCTCTGCTTGTGTTCCCTCTCTTGCTGTGTTTCTCTCTGTTGAATAAATAAAATCTTTAAAAAAAAAAAAGCCTTAAAAAATAAATTAAGCATGTGAGGATCTGTACCCATATCTTGTGCCTTCCTGCCTGCCACCAGTAGGGATGGACTATCCATGTTCTTATTGAGAGCCAGTTTTGTCACTTTTGCACCCAATCTCACCCAATCTCAAATGATCGTGAAAGCAAGTGTCCCTTGTCTCCTATGTCATTAATTTCCCCCTCTTTGCTGGATGGCTGCCATCAGCCTTTTTAAAAATGTGATTGCTTCCTCCTTAAAGAATAAATCCTTAAAAAATAAAATGTCTCCTGATCCTGCCTTCCCCGCTCCATTTTTCTTCTCTCCTTTGCATCTAAATGTCTCTCAAGAATTGTTTATACTCCTCATTTCCAAATCCTTTCTTCCCATTTTTCTCTTCAACTCAATCTAATGGGGGTTTCACTCCCCATGCATCACTGAAACTGATCTTGCCAAGGTAACTGACAACTTCCATTTGGCTAAATACAGCACTGAATCCTTAACCAACCACCCAGCAGTATTAGACACCATCCACTGCGCCCTCCTCTTTGGTAAACTACCTTGTCTGGCCTTCTGAAACATCACACTCACTCCCTTAAGGAGCTCATCCTCTCTATGGCTTTGAATTCCTTTTCTACGCCAACAACCCCACATTTATATCCCCGGCCTATTTCCCTCTCCTGAGCTCCAATTTTCTAAATGCTTTTTTGGTTTTCCCACTTCTAACACATATTGCGAACTTCACAAGTTCCAAACCAAACTCCTGATTCCCCCCACCCCAAACCTGTGCAACCCAAAGAGCTTTTCCCCTCTCAGTAAATGGCAACCCTGTCCTTCCAGTTGCTTGGGCTAAAAGCCTTGGAGTCAAAAAGTGGTTCTGTCAGTTGAGCATCTGACTCTTGGCTTCAGCTCAGATCCTGAGATCCCAGGGTCGTGGGATCGGGTCCACACTCATTGTGGAGTCTGCTTGTCCCTCTCCCTCTGCCCCTCCCCTCCTCATGCTTGTTCTCTAAAATAAATACATAGAATCTTAAAAAAAAAAAAAAAAAAAAGCCCTGGAGTCAGTCATCCGTGACTCTTCTTTCTCTCATAACTTATGTTGAAACCATCAGGAAATGCTGTGGGACCTACCTTCTAGACCTACACCTCACTGTCACACCTTGGATCCATCCACCACCATCTCTCTCCGGGATTAACTCATTAGCTACTTAACTAGTCCATATGCTTCCACTCATGCCCCATCTCTCCCCATGGGCTAGTCTCAACAGCAGCCAAAGTGAGCTTTCTAACATGTAACACAAATCAGCTCATGCCTTTGCCCAAACTCTGTGATAGCTCCCTTTTTTACTCAGAGTAAAGGCAATGTCCTTACAGTGACTTGCAAGGTTCTTGCATGACCTGCCTCCCTTCCCACGTCACTTACTCGGGGAAGCATATCGTGACAACCTTACATAAATGGCAACTCCATCCCTACCCATTCCTCTTACCTTGTTTTATGATTTTCCTCTCAGCACTTATTATTTACTTATTTTATATATTTTTTGTTTAGGATCCCTCTCCTTCTGCTAGAATATAAGCCCTTTAAAGACAGGAAACTTTATCTGTCTTGATTATTGATGTATTCCATGGATTTAGAATAATGTCTGTGACACTGTAGGTTGTTGATAATGATGTTTTAAAGAATGAATGAATTTAGTCTGGATTTCTAATCAATATAAAGGAGATTTTTTTTCATGCTGTTCTCTTAAGTATTTGTTAATGAGAAAAGGCATTCATATTCAGTGTCCAAATCTAGACCTTTTCCTAAAATAGCACCCAGCACCTAGGAGTTTATGTAGCAAAAGAAGAAACTTGGTGGAACATATTACCTTTGTTCCAGTTCCCTGGCAAAAAGGAAAAGGAAAACAATCTAATGTGAGTTGACAAACAGAACCGCAAAATAATAATTCCAAAGTCTTAAATTGTACTCTTGTTAAGGAAAAGAAGCAACATCACTCAACAGTGAAAAGAATTAAATTAGAACAGATTAAACATTCACTTCATTGTAACATATTACTTACTTTAAAACTGTCTTACTGTGTAGTAAAGTTGCTATGTATTCTAATCTGGCTCAAAGAGCAATGGAATGGAAGAACATAGATGGGACATAAAATAGCAAGTGGGACTCTTAATTATAGCTTTGCCAATTGAAAGTTGAAATGACACAAAAATCCTGAGAAAAAGCACCATAAAAAGGAACTGGCCGATACTTTAAAACAAAACAAAATAAAACCGGCCCCCAAAGCAAACGGATTTGTGTAGCCATTTGAAAAGAGGAAGGAAGAGTAATTGCTGTTTCCAAATGGTGAGCTGAATGTTTAAAGATCCACACGGAACTTACTCTGTCTGGATGTCTCCTGAAAGCTCTCTTCTGTGGGAAGACAAGATGAGCACAGCCAGAAACCTTAAATGTCAAGCTGAGGTTGAGCAGGGCTTGAGCTGGAGAGAGGAATGCGGAGAGATCAGGGAAATAAGCCAGCCTGTGGGGTTTTCTTACTCAGGGGTGAAATCCTAGCATTCTGGGATTCAGAGTAATATTGTCTGGGCACTGTCTGAAACTTCAACTGACAGCTCTTCAAAACAGTGTGGCCCAGAGATGCCTTAGAAATAAAGTTTAGACTGAGCGGTTATCGTCACGGAACTAAAAGTCAGCATTGCCCTAATGCGAGCTGCTCCTGGGGCCATGTCGAGGTAAGGTGGAGACAGCAGACCCATCTCCTGTTTCAGATCATCTAGGAGTCAGGGCCTTTGCCCCACCTGGATGTGGTGCCCGAGGCCACGAGTCTAGATTTATATCTAAATCTGAATGCAGGAGACAAGGTGACCTTCCCTGTCTCAGATTCGGTGAGCTCCCTGGGAAGTTTATCTCCAGTGCCTAATGGAGAGTTCCTCTTGCCACTTTTCCTCACTACTGTTTGCCTCATCTCCCCAAACCTCTACTTTCCTTTCACTTTCTAAATGAGTCTCATGAGTTAACTGTGTGAGTCTCTCTTCTCTTTCTGTGTGATACGCTCAGAGCCTGCAGATGTGTCGTAACTGTGTAGGGTTTTCTTTAAAAAAATTTTAATTAGTTGCCAGTATTTAATAACCAGGAAACGTCACAAAAGTACCCAGATTCCCAGCGTTGTTTTTTTTTTAAGATTTTATTTATTTGACAGAGAGAGAGAGATCACAACTAGGCAGAGAGAGGGGGAAGCAGGCTCCCCGCCGAGCAGAGAGCCTGATGCGGGGCTCGATCCCAGGACCCTGAGATCATGACCTGAGCCGAAGACAGAGGCTAAACCACTGATCCACCCAGGCACCCGATTCCCAGTGTCTTAAATAACTGGAACATCAGGCAAACCTGGAGTAATTCCTGTGGACCAAATCTTGTCAGGGCTGAGAAGCAGCTGCGACCTTTCAGCGGGCTGTCATTCCACAGGGCATGAGAGGCTCAGCCGCTCGGACGGTCCCTCGGCCAGAGGCAGCAGAGAGGGGCGATTGCCCTTTGTCATTCTGTGTACACTATTCTTTTCTCTATAACAGATGAATTCTTTTTTCTACCACGTCTTAATGTTTCCTACAAATGTGCTTCACATTTCCCAAACCCAATGGGTATTTTACCTACCTATCTGGTGACTTTAGGCATTTGGGACTCTGACCCATGGTGTCTATTATCAGGCTCTCTTGACAATAGATAAGGTAATAATAGAATAGGTTTTAGTTTTCAACCCCGAAACCCTCTAAACTGAGTTCAAAATGAAGTGAAGGAATGCCTTAAACCCTGTAGATCCCAAGTCTCTCTACAATTAATCTAATTATCAGGTGGTTAGGACAGAGGAAGTACTTCTAACCAGGATAGTCATACTCTATAAATCATTATAAATATTCTATAAATCATACTCTATAAGTCATTATAAATAATTCTCATAGAAATGTAGTCCACAAGCAATTCTATTAGGGATGTATCATTACCTCTGTTCGTACAGATGCAAAAACTGAGGCACAGAGAAGTGACAGAATTTGCCCGTGGCCGCCCTGCTCATGAATGTCCGACCCAGGAACCAAGCCCAAATTTTTTGGGGCCAAGTTCAATGCTCTCGATGGCGCATCATAGCCATTGCACAACATACTTGAAAGTCAATGTGCTGTGATCCTGAGAACTCTTTAGAAGGTTCTCTGCCATCAACTTAGTAACATGTTTCAATGCCTTATAGCCTAGCTAGTTAGGAAAAATCTTGGAATCACCTTTGACTCACAGCCCTGCAGCCCCTGCCACTAATCGGGTGAATGGTCCTGTCTATTTTTCCTTTAAAACAACTATTCTATCCAAATGTTTGTCCCCGTTCCCTGTAAACAATCTTTATCCCAAATCCATTGACTCACTCTTAGAAGAACGTCATGGGCTCTCTGTCTATTCTGATCTGTATTTACAGGCAAAGTAAATAGCCTTGTAATAGAGCTCCCTGATGCCATTGCTTGTCCCAGAAACTTGCAGTGTTTTCCTAAATCATTAGCTATAAACTACTGAGTCTGATGCTCAAGGTCCATCCTTCTCTTGGCCACAATATTGTTCCTGGTACCCCCTGTCCTCCTCTATAGGAGAATTATACTTTCCCACCCAGTGACTCAGGCTTGGCCATATGACTTGCTTTGATTAATGAAATATGAGTGCAAGTGACATGTTCCACTTCTGAGAATGAGTTTTAAGAGTCACTGTGGGCTCTCGTTATTTCTCTTCCCTCTTCTTTGACAATGGCAAGATGCCAGATTAGAACTGTTCCTTCGGTTTGGATGTTGGGATGAAGAAAGTGTGGAACAGAGTTACAACCAGCATGACGGCTGATCAGAGGGCAATGTGAACTTACAGGAGGAAGCAGTCAAATCTCCTGTTGATAGAAGGGGACATACAACATATGCAAGAGTTTGAGGCTATTTGTCATGGGGTAACCCGGAGAAAGCTGACTGGTGCTGCTTCCACATCTGTTTCCTTGGCCCCACACACTCTGCTCCTCTTTCAGGGCTCCGTACTGGGGTGTATGCTGTCCACAGCTTTTCCAGTCCTTCTGAATTAGAGCCACTTAACTTGGACCTATCATTTTGCTTGGTATCAACTTAGTCTCCAAAGATGTGCTCAGTCAGAGATCGCTGGCTCTGCCTACCTTCTTGTATCCCATCCTAGCACAGGAGAAGGGTACGGCAACAGGAAACCTAGAACCTTGTAGATTGTCCATTCATTCACACAATAGAATGATCATACAACCTGACCCTTCATACCGAGTGCTTGGTGCACTAATCAAACAGCTGTTCCTTTAATAAGGAACCTCAAACAGCCATTCAGGACTACATTTGAGGTTGCAGCCTTCAAAGTCTACAACTTCTTTCTTGGAAAGGTATAAATAAGGTAAGCAGTGATTTGCCCAAAGTCGGGTGATTTCTGTGACTTCTTACACTCTAGCTGCTGCCTTGGTGGCTCTTTTGAGCTCTGTGGTGTCCTTCATTCAGATGGCAGCTTTGGCGGGGACACTGGGTTGGCCCCAGTATGAGACCATCAGAAGACTGATCCAGAGGTCCCCATCTCACGAAGATCCTGTTTTCTTCAGTCTCATTACTTGCTGTTCTCATCACCTGCTGACTTTCCCTGTTCACCGTTCTGCATCCGACCCAGTCTTTTTTTTTTTTTTAGATTTTATTTATTTGACAGAGAGAAACACAGTTGAAGAGGGAACACAAGCAGAGGGTAGCGGGAGAAGCAGGCTCCCTGCTGAGCAAAGAGCCCGATGCGGGGCTCAATCCCAAGACCCTGGGATCATGACCTGAGCCGAAGGCAGACGCTCAATGACTGAGCCATCCAGGTGCCCCTTGACCCAGTCTTTAAGACCTGCCTTTCTCATGAAGGCTCCCACTCTCCAGGATACCAGGAGATGGTGGGAAAATGACCAGTGGAGGTGGAATGTAGCAATGCAGGGGCCCGGCTGAACCCCAAGGCAGCTGTCTCATGAGTGCCTTGGACTAGTCTGCACCACGGAGGCAAGGGGATGCTCAGAAGTTTCCAGAGGCAAATTAGGATCAGAAGCCAGGGGAGATGGAACTGGGCACCGGGAAGGCAACATTGCATGAAGCTGTAGACAGCAAGCAGAATCATTGGCCAGAAAAGGAGACAAGAATGTGAGAGCCAGTGTGCACGGGGGAGGCTTAGCAGTTGGGACACCAACTCTGCAAACCCTGGGCTTGGAGCAGAACATTTTTTATGTTGAGCCTAGAAGAGGTGGTGGGGTGAAGGAGCTCTTCCTTCAGGATCTTCCATAAAAACTTTGGCCCTCAGAGAAAACCCCCTAGTGCCAAGGAAAGGGGGAACACCAGGCCACTGGACCATACCCTCCAGAGCAAGGGTTCTGAGATCACACCAGGGAAGGCACCTGCTGGGGGTCAGTCTGAGCAAGGGCGACCAAGAAGGAGGAGGAAAGTCACAGGCTGGGAGTCAGTTGGCCACAGGTGCTGGGTTAGAAGAACAGAGAATTCAAAGGCAAAGAATTGGGGATATGAGAAAGGGACTGTGCTCCTCAGAGAAAAGGCAAAGAAGAACAAGGTGCAAAGTGGGGTCAGGAACACCCCAGAAAAGAGATCTGATAGCTATTTGACTTATAAACTTTGGTTTGGGGTAATTCAGTAATTCTTGTGTGTGTGCATGTGCATATGTTTGTGTGTATGTGTGTGCATGTGTGTGTGTGTTGGTGGGGGTGGTAAGAACTCATAGGGCCAAGCTCTGGTACCCACTTCCTGCTGCTCTAAACCGCTAACTATGACACACTGTTTTGTGTTCTCCTGCTATTTTTCATGTGTGTTTCTTTCGACTTTCCTGACCAGGACCTAACCTCTGCCCTATATTTCTTCACTCTTTCCCACTGCCTTGCACAGTGATGAGCTGACTGATGGTTATGAATTTATAAATTAACACCTATCATCAACCCTTTTTATTATTTGTTCTCCCTGCTATTGACACGCATGCATGCATTCAACAAGACTTTATTTCTATACATTACACGTAATAACAACACATACTAAGTACTTACACTGTGAGCCAAGCTTGGTACTAGGTGCTGAAGCACATGAATCGGTAAAGTCTAATCCCAGTCCTTGAAGAGCTCACAGTCTGGTAGGAGGGACAGAAATGCATATACAAAGATAATCCTCGTCAGATGTATCAGGGGAGGCTTCATGGAAGAGGCGATCACTTTGCTGGGACCCAAAGATGAATCAAGGTTTACCTAGAAGGGCAGGGAAAGTCCCATAGACAAAGGAAAGAGTATGAGCACAGACACAGAGCTTGATTCTCCATCTCCATCCTATCCTTGTCATCCCATCCTATAGGAGAAGAAGGGACAAGGCCTCTTCTACCCTAAATTCAATGAGTCTTTGAATGAGGATAAACAAAGTTTCTGTTTATACTGTGTATAAAACAAAAGAATTGGCTTTCTTCTTCTGCCTTCTAGCAAACACGCAAGTAAAGACCTCTGCCAATTGCTTTTTAGATGGGCCTTTGCTGAGCTCTAAATTTCTCATCGAGAGCCCAAACATGAGAATCCTTGCCTTCTTCATTACGAGCACTAGACTCGAGTGTCAATTCAAAAGACCTCCTCATCTTCTCTGCTTTTGATTAATTAATTGAAGTTGTATACATCATGAATAAATACTCCACATCATCTTGACTGCAAATAACTTCTTTTTTTTTTTTACAATAATACATTCAAAAAAGATTCTTGGTATTTACAAATTTCTCCTTTACTTCCCAGCATCCCCCAAATCTTTTCATTTAGCTAAGATGGTCCAACAGCCCCCTATCCAGCTCTGAGTGAGCATTTTTATCCATCACCATGGACTGCTTGAAATAACATGGATTCTAAAGAATGAGCCATTATAAGACTACCGCAGCTCCAAGAGAGTGGGCTATTTACCCGGGAGGAAGTTTTTCCTCTGACGAAGTCGATGTCTCTCCCTCTCCCACCCACAGCAGCACACCAGCAGCAGTTACAAAGACTGTATCTATGTGCCTCTAACTGTATGCAGAAATGTGGGGCCACACAGTGCCTGGGAAGGGTAGCTGCAGACTTCGGATCAACCCTTCGGTGTGAGCATCAGAGGGATTGAGGCTGGACTTTCCCCCGTGGAAAGGCCTCCAGGATGCTTTACCTTAAAAGTCCAGAAGGCCAATGGCCGAGTCCTGCCTGCTTTGATCCTGATGGGGGCAGTCCTGTCTTTTGTGACTTGGACTTCTTACCACGAGGAACAGCTGAGAACATTCTCTGGAATCACCTTTGACCCAGGAGGACTCTGGGGTTTGGGTGGATGGACAGTAGAGATGTGCACAGCCAGAATTTCTTATGCTCTGCCAGAATACTTGAGTTCTCTCATTGGTCTTCTTCTTATTGTTGGGGTGGGGGCCCTAGCAGCTGCGGGTGTGTTTGCAAGTGTGTGCATGCGTGTGCATGCGTGCATCCATGTGTGTGTGCTAGTTTTACATGATAATGAACAAAAATCTGAAATGTCACTCTTTGTCCCACTTGCTTCGCATCCACCTGCCAAGTGGAGGCAGGGAAGGGTGTAGGGGAGAGGTGTGGAGAGCAGCTAGGTCAGTCGGGACTTCCCAGCACAAGGAGCTCTTCCCTCCTTCAGCCGCTCTGCCCTCTGCAACCCTGAGTTGTTCTTCTGAACCTTTCACCTAAAGCTCTACCTTCTGCTAAGCTCACGATGAACCCCTGGTTTGGCAAGTTTGTGATGTGGTGCGGAGGCCGTCGTCCAAAAATAAACTATTGTATCGAGGAGGGGAAAGCTGGTTTTCAGAGGCGTGCCAGCCAGCCAAGGCGTTCAGCAGCACTCACTGGTTAATGTCTGCAAAGTTTCTTTCTCTACAAAAAGCTAAATGGGGCTCATTAAGCTCCTCTGGTGTAATTTTTTTAAAAAGAAAGGACAAGTTAAAAATAGCCTAAGCACAAGTCTTGGAGACAATGAAAACTTTGGTTGTTAGGAAGAACTGGGGATGAGGTCCAGGGAGGTTTTTGGAACTGAAATTCAAAGCCCTTGGGGATGCGGGGCTCCAGGGAGCAAGGCGGTGGGGGGCAGAGCCCCTGTTCCAGAATGGATTGTGCTCAGAGTCAACCTGATTTTGTTTTGTTTTTTTTTTTGTCCTTCGCTTTTGCTTTTTCAGGCGCCTATTAACATATAACCTATAAGCTACCAAATGGTCCCCACATAAACATTTCTTACTCATCTGCTTGGGACGTCAGGGCCCTGGTACAAGTTCATGAGACACTGAGGACTGAAGAGCCCGAAGGACGGCTCGCCCCGCTTGGAGGTAGCAGCTGTCTGAAGGAGACCCATCCTGACTCATCCGGGGGTAACAAGGCCTTGCCTGCTGTGCGCCCAGAGGAAAGAGAAGCACAAGGCAAACAGGCCCCCCCGCATGAATCCTGCAGGAAGTGGGGCTCTGCCCACTGGTCCCTCACTCACCAGCCCTTGTGCTGAGAGCTAAACCAGGAGGGTTCTGGAGGCAGCAAATTTTGCTCTGCCGCCTCCCTCCCCAGGTTTGCAAGTTTGGCAAGAGGAAAAGCGAGGGGAGCCTTGGAGATGGAAATTAGTCATCAATGAGCCGTCTGTAGCCCGGGAGCTTTCCCCGAGGGCCTGTGCCAGCCGGGGAGGTGTTGTTTCTGGACTTGGTGTATGCAGGTCTGTGTGTCCCAGGCCTTCTGGACTCCGGAGCGCTGAGCCAGCTCCGCTCCCAGACCCCTCCCTGCTCCAGCCGCGACCGCACCAGTGCCCCGGGACATAGGGTCTCTCTGCCCATACCAGTGTTCACTTGGATTCACAAACACGGGGATCTCTCTTGTTATCCCTGCCTCCCGGAGGGAGGAGTGAGGTGGGAGTGGGAAAGAATGACTCATCCTGTGGGAGGGTCTCCCAAGGTCACGTCCCTGCCAGTCCCCACCCCAGGAGGAACCCATGTGCAACACACAGGGTCGATGCAGATGATCTTGAAAGTGTGGTCCAGCGGTGACTTCTGGGGCTCAGGCTCTATCCCCAACCCTCTCTGCGCCAGAGTAATGCAGAGGTGGTGTGTGGATGGTGGGCAGGGTTGAGACAGAGATTTGAACAGAGACGGCCATTTGGCATGCGGTCAGAGACACACACAAAAGATTGGGACCCCAACTGGGTGGCCTGTGAGGACTCTGTGACCTTGAGATGCTCTAGTTCCCCAGGTATGGGGTCTGGGAAGCACAGTGTAGGAGGGATTGCAGAAGCACTCGTAGCTGAGTGGACTCCTCTCCTGCCTCTGGGTTGGAACCCAGCCCTCCTCCCCAACCGCCAACCTGCCCTCTAGCAACTCACCTCAACAGCACTAGTTCTGCGGGCCCCACTTCTCCGGTACAAGAACATGATAACCCATTCACTGGAAGCTTATTATCTGCCCGGTACCACGCACCATCTCATGGATTCATCAGCCAGTCCCAGGTTCAAACCCTGACTGTGCCATTTATTAGCAGGAACGACACCGGGCAAAGTACTTAACCTCTCTGAGCCAGTTTCCTCAAGTAAAACGTGAATAATAAAAGCACTTACACTGGATGGCTGAGAGGATCGAGTAAATTAATCCACGGGAAGGGCTCAGCAGAGTGCCCGGCACAGTGCTGTCCTGTTAACCCTTGCTATCACCGGCCAGGAGTGGCAGGGTTGTCATCAGACCTATTTCACACATGTTGCCAAGGTTCCCCGAAGCTCTGGTGTTCCAGCCTGGGGTCATGGGACTTTGAAGCCTGTCTTTTCAAACCCACTACGCCGCATTGCTCTTTCAGACTTCCCTTACATTATGTGGCAATTATAAGCCTCCGTCATTTGAACTCTCCTGAGACTGGAATAATGTCAACTCTTGTGTCCTATTAATAGTTAAACACACTGGCAGAGAGATCACAAAATGGTTTCACGTTAAATATCACATCCACACGTTCAGGGACTGTGGTGTGCACATTTTTGCTTCCTCAGTGTCTAGCGGAGTGCCTGTGGCCTCGAAGGGACCACGATGTACGTATTGAGCTGAACCAACCTGCACCTGCAGGGGTAACGAAGCTGCCCAAATAACTAGGGCTTCACGGCTCCCCTCGGCCTGTCTCCTAGGTGCCCACTTGACCCCGAAGGTCATTGTGTCATATGCCCCAGCCCATTGTGAGTTAAGATGCTTTTTAAAATTTCTTCTTCTTAGTCCTTCTTCTCAGTTTGTTCATTCACTTATCCTACAAATGATCCTAAATGCTTCCTCTACAAATAAGCATTAGCCTATGTCAGGATCTGTAGTTGATGCTGAAATGCAATAATGAACCAGAAAATCCAAGTGGATTGGGAGAGGTGTGGGATGCTGTGGGAACACGTAGCAGGGGTGCTTCAGCACTTGGAGCAGCCTGAGCTGAGTCCTGAAGAGGAGTGGGAACTACACAGGTAAGGGGTACAAGGAGGAAGCTGTTTCAGGTAAAGAGAAGCACTGGGAGACTGCTAACCAAATAGGAAACTAATGGGTCTGAAAGGGGGGAAACGGAGCTTCTGCTCTTGAAAAGTAAAATGTAGAGAAATGAGGCAACCTGAGAAAATGTGTAAAGGCACAGCAACGAATGGCAAATTGCATCAGATGATGTGATATATGAGTGCGAATACCTTCAGAGGAACACAACGAGAAGTATTTCCTCAAAATGATGTTCATGTGCCACCCACCTCCGAGTCAGCCAGGATGCTTGTTAAATATGCAAGGATACTGTCTCAACCTCGAGTATCGGAGTGTTTGGAGGGAGGGCCTGGGCATCCGCAATTTCATCAAAGGCTCTGGGTGACTCTGAAGTTGGTGAAGTTTTGAGAAGCACGTGAACCAGGATTTACCAGCATCCCTTATGCCTCAACAAGCCCCAACAGTCAGGATCAGAGAGAAGTGGCCCAAGGCCCGGAGGATACAGCCACACAGACCCTGTAGCACCGAGGCATGTGGTCTCAGAGGCGGATGACAAAAAGCAAGGATTGCTTTTGCAAGGTGAGCAAAAAGCAAGACGAGATTGGAATAATCACTAGGGAGTCCAAAAAGATGTGTGCGTGGGACAGCAAAAATGGACTGGCTGGAGTAGGAGCGCAAGGTTGTGCAATAACAAAGTTTTAGCTGAAAAAAATCCTAAGAAGCTCTGCAAGAGAAATGCATTTAATTAGGCAATAGGACATTACGTGGTCTTCAGCAGAAAAGCCCCAGTGCAGTAGAAATACCATTGGAAGGATGGCTAATAGTAAGATACTTTGGCCTTGCAGATCCTCCATTGTATTGTCCATGACTGAACGCCTCACTTAGTTTCACTGAACCTTAATTTCTTCACCTATAAAGTGCAGCTAATAATATCTACTTTTCAGGGTTTTAAGGGTTGAATGGTATCTATGTGAATAACCAGCCTGACTCTGGACCACAGCTACAGTAAAATAATAACGAAAGCTAAAACCAAACATGCAGACACGGAGACACACACACAACTCTTCACAACCCGTCGTGTGGCTTGTGATGTCTGGCCCCATGATAGCTGCTGAGCCTGTTTGCTGTGGATTTCCCTTCCTTTATCCCCTCTGCCAGTCTCTAGCTGCTCAGGCAGCTTCCTGGGAGTCTGTATAGCCAGCCTTCTCATAGGGCGCCCTCTAGTGCTGGATGCTATAATGACTCCTTCATTCTTAGAACTGAGGATAAGGGTTCCTGGTCCTACAGGAGAATGTCCTTGAAAACGAATAGAGACTACATAAAAATAACATTTTTAGTAGGAAGCTACCCATTGTCACTAAGAACCAATTATTTTGTAATTTATAGCCATCATATCGATGACCAATTAGCGATGCTCTTCTCTAAACAAAATTTTTTAGGAAATTTTGGGGTTGTGGATAGAACCGAAGACACAAAATTCGCCATCCTGAGGCTTCTTCCCCTTCTGTGCTTCCAAAGCAAGCAACAGAAGAAAGGTTTCCGTCAAATGTTTTTCTAGCGATTGCTTCACTTACAAGTTTCTTCTGAAAGCATAGAAATATCTTTACATTGGGACTATCGGCAGTCTGATTTTTGGTGCCAATTCTATTGTTGGCTAATTGGGTGACGTTGGCTAAGTACCACATCCTCCCTGGATCTTAGTTTCTGCAAATGTAAAATGAAAGCTGAAGTTTCTGTGGTCACTTAGGTCTCTTCTAGCATGTGGCTCTTTGCCTAAATAGGAAGGTTGTGAAAGGAGCACATGTCATTCTGGAGACAGATCAG
Source organism: Procyon lotor (assembly GCA_028646535.1). NCBI lineage: Eukaryota > Metazoa > Chordata > Mammalia > Carnivora > Procyonidae > Procyon > Procyon lotor. The sequence continues at coordinate 65,223,398 of CM053606.1, read as the reverse complement.
AAGACCGACATCCTTATTTCTGTCCCAGTATTTATCACTTCTGGGACCTTGGCCAAGCACTTCACCTGTCTGGACCTCAGTTTCCTCACCTGAAAAATGGGAGAAAGACCTACTCTGCCTTATTACAGTTCTTCTGAGACCACTCCCTGTCCCCCAAAACGAACTATTCACGAAATACGTTGAATACTATAAAATGCAATAGAAAGTGCAAGGTTCTAAAATAAGAACCCCTTTCTAGTCATCTCCTTATAAACAACATATGGCACTTAAGGGCTTTAAGGACAAACACATCTGAGTTTTAAACCTATCAGTTAGTAGCTCCTGTAACTTTAGGTAAATCTCAGCCTCAATTTTGTAAACTACAAAGGAAGAGAGATCAATATTGTTGTGGTAATTAAATAAGAAATAAAAGCAATCTATGAAAGGGCTGAGTCTTTGCTCTGCTCTGCTTCCCCTGGCCTCGGAAGAGACCGCTCAGGGCAGGCATTTTGCACTCAACAGTTCTGAGGCCCTCAGGCGACTACAAACTCTGACAAACTGCGTGGAGCCTCTCATTGTACAGACTGGATTCATCACACATTTACCAAGTCAAGAATTCCAGAAAAAATGTTTCAGCCTTCACCTGCAGCTCATGAAAAAGATGGGGGAGATCCACAGCGCCCTCATTAGTGCATATAGTTACCAGAACAAGAGTGCGCAAGAGCAGAGGGGAGGAGCAGAGGGAGAGGGAGAAGCAGGCTCTCCACTGAGCAGGGAGCCCAATGCGGGGCTCAATCCCAGGACCCTGGGATCATGACCTGAGCTTAAGGCAGAGGCTTAACCAGCTGAGCCACCCAGGCGCCCCCAATCCTAATCATTTTTACTGAAAAAAAAGAAAAGAAGAAACAGGGGAAAGGCCTGACCATAATGTCCAGCACAGAATAAGGGCTCACTAAGTCTATGCTCCTCTTTTGTCCAATCAATTTCATTATAGCATTTAGCAGACAAAGAAGCGAAGAAAGAAAAGTTAAATGAATTTTCGTTAAGTAATCAAAGACTTTATTCTCAGACCCTTGAAGGGAATTCTTTTTGACCCACTACAAAGCGTCCATCTTTATATCTAGGAAAATCATCAGAAAGGATGATAATGGGAAAATCATCAGAAGGCCTCGGATTGTGTGGGAATGACAGAACAGGGTCCATACCTGGTTTAGAAACAATTCTGGCCATCTCCTTGAATGGGCAACTCAGAAATTCAGTATCCTGATGAGGATATGGAAACAGGATGATTGTACAAAATGCCCTCAATCTCTGGATTCTCTGGGCTTTAAATTCTCTACCCAGGGGGACCATGCGGCCCCCCGAGCTGACACGAGCTCCCCAGAATAGGCTTCTCCATCCTGCTTCCTCACAGACAAAACATCAGGACCAGTGGCAGCACAGACACTCCTGATCCCTGGGTCCTTGACCCAGATTCTGGTCACCGTACCATGTTCTTCAAAAAAGAAAACAAAGACAAAACTGGAAGCCCAGTTACAGACCATAAGCCCCCTGTCTGAGCAGAAGGCTGTGGGCTCTGGAAGGTACTTCTGGGACCCAGTTAGGATGCTCTAAGTAGGCTTGTTGTTTTTGATTTCCCTGGCCATCTGTCCCATCATGGGTAAAGAAGGTTTGCATCACCAACTGAGGAAAATCCCCGTGAGAGCCGCTGGCCTTATTTGCCAGATAGTATTTGGTGGGCTGAAGGGAGTGGTACTCGCCAGATCAATGAGGCAACTTCCCGTCAGCATTGTTTCCCCTGGATATTCAAAACAATGTCTGTTTTCAGGCTACAGGGCTGAAAGAGGAGAGCCCAGGTTGCACAACGAACTGATCTGATGAAAGAGGCTCTGCGCCTCCCTGAGGACAGGGGTGTCCCTGGAGGGGGGCGGGGCGGGGAGTGTGTGCAGACAGGTGCAGCGTCTGGGAGGGGGGCAGCGGGCTGGCTTACCCCTCCCACGTTTCTCTTGTTTTAAACATTACGATTCCTGCCAGGGATTATATTTAGCCTCCTGTGTGTTCATGTTGGAATCAGAGTGCCCAGATGGTGGTGTGTTTACAGCCATGCGGCCAGAAAGCCGACCCCTGGGGGCTGAGTAAGAGGCAATGCAAGGGTTAAGTTTTCCTGCGTGCTCTCCCTCTGCCGAGGAAATCAGGGCTTCTTTGCACAGATGCCCCAGATAGGTCAATTGAAGCGGGCATGTCTGCTTTCTGGCTTTGTTTACGGTATCCCATGAGATGCGTTGGAGAGGATGGGGAAAGGAGATTGTCCCTGACAGGGCCCTCCTTCTGCATTTCAAACTCCCTTGTGCATATAATTAGGAAATCAAACACTCTACGACAATCCGACAATCCGAGGCCCCCCTAAACTCTTACATCTATGAGATAAGAAAGATGCCCCTTCATGAAACGGCCCGTCTGTTCTGCAGGGGCTGAGTGGAGCCAGAAAACCTAGATGAAAACCCCAACTCATTCACTGATTAGCTCTGTGATTCGGGGCCGATCCTCCAGGCCTGTGAATAGAGAAAGTATAACCTGTGTTCCGTTTTGACCTGAAGGGTGGTTATGAGAATAAAAACGAAACCGTGGTAAGGTTTATGCAAAGGCTCTGGAAATGAGGAGGGATATTTAGGACTGTCTGCCTGGCCCCTAGTCCGTAGGCAGCAAATATTTGTGGAATTGGCTGCTGCAGGGAGTTGGGCGGGATGTCAGGCATGAAGCAAGCAAAACTGATGAAGAGATATTTTGGGCTTTATCTTTGCTGGCTCTCTTCCATTATTTACTCCGTCCAGACATGAAACTGGCTTCGAGTCCCTTCGGCCACGGCATCCACACCAGGCAGCCAGCCCCAAATGGTCCACAGCAGGCCAGACTCTCCGGTCCCATCACGGCAGTCTGGGCCCCTCCCCCTGTGAGGACCACGTGCCCACAAGCCCACTTGCAATCCTAACATTTATTCCCACCCAGTAGGAGGCCAGTGTCACAGCCCTCTGCAAAGCTAAAAGGAAAAGAATATCCCGATGACAGATAATAACCTCACGGTACCCCTTCTAGGCCATGGTTGGATTAGGTTTGTCATGATCTAGCACGAAAGTTCAGTGTGCACAGAAGCACCGAGGGAGCCCGTCAAAAGTGCGTCGGATGCAGAAGGTCTGGAGGGGGGTCTGACGTGCCGCTCTCAGGTGGGGCTGCCGCTGGTGCTGGATCTCAGAGCGCGCTCGCAATGGCTTCCCCATTGTCGCCCCATGATTCCACCCCCAACAAAATCAGCGCTCCCTCTCCTCCAGCCGTTTCCCGCTCACTCCCTCTTTCCCGCTCACTCACTCCCACAGTCCCAAATGGGCTGTGGACCGTTTGTGGCAGATCCATCTGGACCCCCCCCCCCCCGTCTTCTCAACTCTTGCTCACATCCTTGGGACCCTGCTTCCCTGAGGCTCCAACAAATTCCATCTGCTGTTCCTGCCTCACTGATGACCACCGTCACAGCCCCTCTCCGTGTCTCAAGTCCTGCCTTCGTCTTGGACGGTGTTCACAACTCCCGGAGGGCCCCAGCCACCAGCTTCCTTGGGGATTTATTTTCCTCCTGACTTTAATTTACTTTCCTCCTCACTTAGTCCAGATACTACTTCCTATGACCATGTTCTTGACCTGGAAGTTACCACCAAGTGATTCCCTCTCTCTTAAGAGTCTTTCAGAAACTGATTAATTCCTATCCTCTCTCCTCATTTGCTCTTTGCATCTCCTTTCACTAAGACTGTGAACTTTCCAGATTCCTTTTTTTTTTTTAAAAGATTTTATTTATTTCAGAGAGAGCGAGCGAGAGAGAGAGCAAGAGAGAGCGAGCACAGGAGCCAGCAGGGAGGGCCTGGGGACAGAGGGAGAAGCAGAAGCAGACTCCCCACTGAGCAGGGAGCCGGACATGGGGCTGGATCCCAGGACCGTGGGATCATGACTTGAGCTGAAGGCAGACTCTTAACCAACTGACTGAGCCACCCAGGCTCCTCCCTTCTTAGGTCTGACCCCTGCTGTACGTACCCCAGCACCACATAACTTGCTTTCAGAATGTAATTGAAAGGGTAGGAATTAAAGAGCCAATCATAAAGCAAACTTATTTTCTTCCCCTGATTGCCCTTATAAATCACTCTGAGGAGAGATTGTCCCCCCAATGAGACCCCTGGTGGGCCCCACAGCAGATCAGGAAAAGTGCTCTGGTCCCTTTAGATCTCAGGACAGTCTCGGTGTAATCATTAATCATGCTCAGTCCCGAGGACTAATGAAACTGTATCATTCAAGCTGGTTCATTTTGGGCAGGAAGACTGCAATAGGAGAGGGGGACGTGGGCAGCTGCTTCTCTCTTTATGATGCCAGGGCCCCCCCTCCCTCCACCAGGTGCAGTACCTGACCCCTCCAGGATTAGGGGGAAAGTAGAAGGGAGCCAGAGAGGTTCTACTGACTAGTTGATGAGGAGCTGTGGTCAGTGCTTTTGGGGATGAGCAAGTGATCAAAGTGGGTTCTTTGTCACAAGGGCTGCTCTGAGGCTCTCCGGAGATCTTTCAGCTGGACTTTTCTAATTCCATGATCTACTCACTCACGGGTCACTTGAGGCTCCCCTTTTAGCCTCTGTCCTTGGGGACCAAACCCAGTCTGTGAGAGTACCTTCAGGAATGGCCCTTGGGGGCAAAGTCTGTTTACGGAGGTTCCCGGCCATTCGCAGCAGATCCTCCCATGTCCGTGTCCGAGCTTCTGTTTCACTGTAAACACGTACCTTTGACCCGCTGTCAGGGGTGTGAACTTACTTCCCGAACAGCACCCTCTACGCTGTCCTCACAGGCAGCTTTAGTCAGATTCTTGCTCTTAAGATTTCTTAGGCAAGAGGAGGAGCCCCGTCCAAACCACACTTCCAGGCACGCACGTCCACTGCTCCTGAAGGTCTCCCTGAAGGCCTCCAGCTCTGTGCATCGTGGACTCTTGGGGTGAACCACACACCAACCACCCACCAAATCCTCTTCCTGCAGGTCCCTGGCCTCGAGCTCAGATGAGCTAGCCTCGTTCACAGGCCAAGGCTGGGTATTCAGCTAAAATCTCAAAACCAGGGGCACCTACGTGTCTGCCTTCTGCTCAGATCGTGGTCCCAGGGTCCTGGAGTCGAGCCCTGCATCAGGCTCTTTGCTGAGCAGGGAGCCTGCTTCTCCCTCTGCCTGCTGCTCCCCCTGCTTGTGCTCTTTCTCCCTCAAATAAATAAAATCTTTAAAAAAAACCCAAGAAGATGGAAAATTCTATTAAAATTAATATTTAAAATAAAAAATGAAAATTTTAATTAAGTAATATTAAAAATAATAAGATCTCAAAATCAGTTCTTAGCCTCCTCCTTTGTACATCCCGCATGGCCGGGCTCGCACACCCTTCTGGAATCTGGGAGCACTTCCCCCTATTGTCTTGTCAGGAGCACATAAGACACTGTCAGAAAACCCCACGTTAATACGCTGTGACAACAGCTCTTCCCTGGTAGCAGTGCCACACTTATCCCATAATTCTAAAAGATAATCTCCCCAAAGTCTGAGCCACGTCTGTGGCATACAACACCCCCCACAGCATCCAGTGGTTCTGGGAGTGGAGCATAGAAAAGGGCTTTGCTGCAGCCCTAGCTTCTTGAACTTCAGCCTGCCCGCTCTCTCCACAACCAAAGGTCTACCTGGGTCCGCTCAGTGGCACCTTTCCTAATTTTCCCCCACTACCCGTGGGCTTCCCCAGGAGCGCAGGGAGGGAACACTCGGCTCACCATGGCTCAGTCCACACCGCAGACTGGGCCCCGATCCGCGGGGTGCTCCCCAGGCTCATGACCCCTGCTCCCCCCTCTTTGTGCCTGTTCTTGGGTCTTTGATCAGCTTTACACATTCGAGGCAGGCTTTCTACAGGAAGGACCTTACCCCCGCCTGATGCAGCCACTGACTCCTGGGCTTCAGGCAAGGGGGCCCATCTCCCAGGACAACAAAGTCTCACAAACTAGGGGGCAGGACTTAATCTCTCAGTTCTGGAATCTAGAAGGCAAACATCAAAGTGTCAGCAGACACATGCTCCCCCTGAAGGTCCAGGAAAGAATCCCTCCTTGTCTCCTCTTAGCCTGTGGTGGCTGCCGGTGGCCCTGGGCTTTCCTTGGCTTCACTCCAGTCTCTGCCTCGGCCACCATATGACCTTCTCTGTGTATACCCCTGTGTCTTCGCCTGGCCTTCTTTTCAGGAGACTAGTCATTGGATTAGGGCTCTGGGATGGCATCGTCATAACGGATGAGATCCACAAAGACTCTATTTCCAAAGAAGGTCATATTCTCAGGTCCTGGTGGACGTGGATTTTGTGGGACGTTATTCCAAGCCAGGGGATTATTGGAGGAGTAGGGACAATCTGACGAGCTAGGGAATGCTATGCTTAGATGAAACAGTGGTAAAAAAAAAAAGTCTTTTCCCCTTCAACAGCCTCACCTCTTTTTCCAACATGGATCCAAGTAACATTCATCTTCGTTTTGGTTTGTGTTATCTTAGCAGACAAATAAGGTGTATTTGTAACCAGTAGGAGACCCAAGAGCTTCATCTGCGTCGAAGACTACATTGTCGTCTGAGCGGGTCCCAGCCGCACACTGCAGGGCACACAGGTCTCCCGCCGCCAGCCCGGACCTCTCCGTGACCTTACATACCACTACAGCCAGGGAAGGAATGAAAACATAGCTCTTGCTCCCTTCGCTCCTTTAGTGTTTGAAAAAAACATTCACCCAGTTCAGGTTCTTTTGCTATTTGACATAGTAGAGGGTGACACCCCTGTCATCCAGCTTCTCAACGAGCCTACCATTCTGACCTCCTCCCGCCACCACTGTCCATAAAGGCTCCACTCTAGGAAGTGAAGGAAAAGCTCAGGCTGGGTCCCTGCCTCCACTTCCCAGCTTGGGGTGGGGGTGAGGGAGAAGGTGAGGGAGCCCTGGGGGCATGAGCAGTAGCTCTGAAAGTGAGACTGTAAGAGCCTCAAGGGCAGGGACTGGGCCTGGCCTCTTAGTGTGGTCGAGAGCCCTGTCTGGCATTAGCGGACACTCCCGGCATATCTGGGGAATGAAATCATCGGTCACTGGGATGCTGGTTATCAGTTCAGCCTGTCTCTCTGTGATGATGGTCCTTCGTAGGTCCCGGATTTTATGGAACAGTTCTTAAAGTATGTTTGGATTTGAGATTTGGAGATTATGGCGACTATTTCAGGAAGGAACCTGAACAGCTCAGATGCTCTCTGAGCCCCTATAAGAAAGTCCCCACCCTCCCCCGAGAAAGCAATGTGGCAGCAAGTCCCCGGAGACCTCACCAGGAAAGCCTCAGCCTTAGCCAGCAGGAGGGACTCTGGTGACATTCAGAATTAGTCTCTAGAGGACACAGCGACTGGCTGGCTGTGGAATAAGGGGGTGGGGGGGTCCAGGATTGTCATAAGTATTTCCATAAACTCTCCCAGGTGTTAGTCCCAATGCATTGGGTAGCTGTTTACAAGATTAATGAAAGAATTAGCCTCTACATTTATAAATTCAGTTTATGAAAACATCAGAAAGAATCTAAATGTAAATCAATTGTATAACGTGACGTCAACTTGCCTCTTTTTTACCTGGGACCTAGGGTAGTATTTGGTGAGATTACCTATTCCCACCCTCAACCCCAGAAATCACATTTTTCAAAATTCATTAAGAAGAGATGTATTTGGGGGCACCTGGGTGGCTCGGTCGTTAAGCGTCTGCCCTCGGCTCAGGTCATGATCCCAGAGTCCTGGGATCGAGCCCCGCATCGGGCTCCTTGCTCGGCGGGAAGCCTGCTTCTCCCGCTACCATTACCATTCCCTCTGCTTGTGTTCTCTCTCTTGCTGTGTTTCTGTCAAAGAAATAAAATCTTTAAAAAAAAAAAAAAAAGAGATGTATTTGTAGGCATTTTCACCTCCAATCCTATAGAAAACTAGGGAGCATTAGCTAAACCTTCCATGTAATTAGCTTGTTCACCAGGGGCAGGCAGGCTGACATGCGCTATCACCTACCAGACCCTGAAGAAGGGAACACACCGAACATATCCAATGAGGGTATTTATTCTCTCACAGTAACTGCAAGTGACTTAACTAGCTGGGTCTTCTGCAGACTCCCTTACAAGGCAAACGTGAGGCCTTCTGCAGCTGCCACTCTCTGGAGTATCTCCTTCCATGCTCACTTGGTGGCTCATTGGCCACTGACTGCAAGCCTCAGTTTCTCACCACTTGGGCCTCTCTACAGGGCTGCCTGAGTCTCCTGATCACAGGGCACCTGGCTTCCCCCAGAGTGGGTCACCTGAGAGGGGGCGGGGAGAGAGAACAAGGCAGAATCAACAATGCTTTTGAGACCTAGCCTTGGGCTGCCTGGGTGGCCCAGTTAGTTAAGGCTCTGACTCTGGTTTTGGCTCAGGTCCTGGTCTCAGCGTTGTGAATCAAGCCCCATGCCTGGCTCTGCGCTGGGCACAGAGTCTGCTTGAGTTTCTCTCTCCCTCTGCCCCTCCTACCGCTCATCCTCCACCCCGTCCCATAAGCCCTCTCTCTCTCTCTCTCTCTGGGAGGAGGAGGAGGGGGAGGGGAGGAGGAGGGGGAGGGGAGGGGGAGACCTAACGTCAGAAATCACCCACCATTGCCTTCAATGGGTTCTGTTGGGAGGGAACTACGCAAAGGTGTCAACACTAGGGAACTGGCCAAAACAGAGATTAGTTTTCTGTTGCATTCCATTAGTGTCATTATAAAGAAATAGAAATGAAATACCCTATTTTCTTTCTTTTCTTTTTTTTTTTAAAGATTTTTTTTATTTTTTTATTTTTATTTGTCAGAGAGAAACACAGCGAGAGAGGGAACACAAGCAGAGGGAATGGTAGGGGGAGAAGCAGGCTTCCTGCCGAGCAGGGAGCCCGATGTGGGGCTTGATCCCAGGACCCTGGGATCATGACTCGAGCCGAAGGCAGACACTTAACAACTGAGCCACCCAGGCGCCCCTACTTTCTTTATTTTCAAGAGCATAATTTTTATTTTCCATACCCTCCCACCCTGCAGCCTTTTATCAGTGTATAGTATGTTATTTCTGTTAGGCTTACACGAAATTTCTGCAACAGAAGACCTCAAACTATAGTCGCTTAGACAAGAGAGGACTCTGCACCCAGAAGGGGGTAGGGCAACGCAGGGTGACTTGCTCTTCCCGGGCATCCAGGGACTCAGAGCTCCTTCTATTTATGCATTTGTCCTTAGGGCACTGACTCTATCTGCAGGGTTAAAGGTGGCTCACAAGTGCAAGCGAGGGTGGGGACAGGATGTGGGGAGGAAAAAGCATCCCATACAAGAATGTGACCTAGACCGCAAACACCAATTCTTATCCCAGCGCTTACGTCCAGTTGGCCAAAGTCACATGGCCATACCCACCTGCAAGACAGGGTGGGAGATATCCTCTCCATGTCGCTGCCCGTGTGCACAGCTCAAACTCTTAGGGCAAAGAAGGAGAGAATGTATTGTGGGAGAGTGTTCTCTGTCACCTAAATTTATAGATAGCGAGGCTGCCTGGTGTAGCTCTACCCGTAATTAGTTATGAGACGAGATAGAAGGTCCTTATAACTTCTTTCGACCTCAGTTTTCTTTCTTTCTTTTCAAAGATTTTTAAAATTTATTTATTTATCTATTTATTTATTTATTTGACAGAGAGAGAGAGAGAGATCCCAAGTAGGCAGAGAGGCAGGCAGAGAGAGAGGGAGAAGCAAGCTCCCTGCTGAGCAGAGAGCCCGATGTGGGGCTCAATCCCAGGACCCTGAGACCATGACCTGAGCCGAAGGCAGAGGCTTTAACCCATGGAGCCACCCAGGCGCCCCACAACCTCAGTTTTCATAGTCTGCAAAATGAGCGCATGGGACTAAATCAGTGATTTCCACTTACAGGCTTTACAATGAGAGGGAGCTGTGGTGTAAATACAAAGAATTGTAGAAAATGTTTGTGAACTGAACACTTCCTGTCAATGGAAGAAATAATACAACTCATCTTTATATACACTACTGATTTTCAAATGTAGGAGCTGTGGTAATAATTATTAAAATGTAATATTTAAAATGTAACTGTTTGTAGTTAAGGTTATCTCATTAGGTACTTTTCTTCCTTAAACATCTCGAATCACAATCACTATCATAGGGAAGATGGAGACCTTTTTTAATATTAACAAAGAATTTTTGTCTTTGAGTTCCTGGCATATAATAGATGCTCAGTAAGTATTTGTTGATTGTATTATGTAGAATGCAAGGCACCACTGAATGAGATGAGCCCTTGCATCTCTGCCGACTCTAGAATCTTAAGATTTCTTTTCCCTAACTCTGAGGCAATTTTCCAGTTTGAGTTTTACTGTAACCAATCACTTCTACATAATTAAAACCAGCTCTGGTCCACTGCATCAGTTCCCAAATACTGGGAGACTTTTCCATTTCACATCCGTATAATAGCACTGCTTACTTAGTATTCATATCTTCAAAATCCCTTCCTGGAAATATCCGGCCCCTGTTGTAAAAATGAAGCGGGTGGAACTCACCAGGAACCCTCTGAAGGTTTCGCATTACAGATTCATTCAGAGACGTGGATCGTGTCAGCTTGTGAGGATGACAGTAGGAGACACGTGTGGCACCGCCTCAAGAGGTGATGGGGGGTTCCAAGTTTCTCCACAAAACCTCTGACATTTATTATTTTGTGCTTTCTAAAGTTATTAAATTCTAGAATTTTTACAACAAGAATGAAAAATGCTAGGGGCGCCTGGGTGGCTCAGTGGGTTAAAGCCTCTGCCTTCAGCTCAGGTCATGATCTGGGTCCTGGGATTGAGTCCCACATCGGGCTCTCTGTTCAGTGGGGAGCCTGCTTCCCCCCGCCCCCCCCCCCGCCTGCCTCTCTGCCTGCTTGTGATCTCTGTCACATAAATAAATAAAATCTTAAAAAAAAAAAATGAAAAATGCTGGCTTGTAGGCTAAGGAACCTCTCCGTGCTCCCTCAGCTACCTCTGAGCTCCATCCCAGGAGGGGTGATGATTGTACGGATCGGTCCCGTTCCAGTCCAACATGCAGAGATGCTCTTGGGCCATGCTTTCTCCAGTGTAGGGCACTGGAGGTGGAGTCTAAGTAAGACTTCTGTCTTCGGGGATGGTTTTCTTCTGGAGGGAGAAGGAAGAGGGAGAGTCCTGGCTACATCACTTCATTCTCTCCTTTCTTCTTTCCCATTTGTCTGGGTGAGTCAGAAGGGCAAAGCTGAGTTCAGCTGAGGGTTGCGGCTGATCTTCTGGAACGGTTCTGCCCTGGCCAGCAGTGTGCACCCGAGCTTGTGCCTTCCCCTCTTCTTGGCTCTCATTCCTGATTTTCATTGGACTGGTCTTGCCTTACCATCAAGCGCGGGCATGGGGGCTGTGTTCAAGGGGTGCCTAGATAGGAGGGCCAGGTAGGCTGCGTGACTGGTTTTATTTCCAAGTTCCAGTCCACTTTCCTTGGCTCAGCCTTTTCTGCTGGGAGAGTGCAGTGGCATTTGAGGCCAAAGCCCAGGTTTCAAATTTTCTGTGGCTCAACAGTCTTCCAAGCTTATGGGGCTTCCAAAGGGTTAGGGACAAGTGGAGGGTTGGGGAAGATGACCTGATCTTCTCTGCAGGTTACCTGTCTGCTTGTAATCACATATCATAAGTCAAGAGAAGGATTTTCTGTGGAGAATATGGGAAATGCACATAAAATCATACTGTGCTGTGTTCAATTTTATAATGCAAGAAATTGTTTTGAAATGTAATAAACTACACATTTCACATTAGGAGGCTAGGGGGCACCTGGCTGGCTCTGTTGGTGGAGCTTGCAACTCTTGACCTTGGAATTGTGGGTCTGAACCCCATATCAGGCATAGAGATTACTTAATAAATAAATAAGTTAGAAGGCTGGGGTTTAAATCCCACTATGTGATATTGGCTAAGATATGTAGCCTCTGGTTTCTTGGTAGTGTGTGTATTATAGTGCACATTACAGCAGAGCATTAGGAGTAAATGAGCTACAATATATACTTAATACAAATAGTAGATGCTTGGTGAAAACTTAACTGAATTTCTATGATAGTTCAAACACGTTTTACTGAATTTAAGCTTTTGAGATGATTTCTTCTGAGCATTTTCAAAGACTAACTTGCTAAATTCATTGCATTCTCTTAATTTCAAAGCAAGGGATTAAAAACTCATGTTCCTCAATATGTAGTCTATTTTAGGAACCAACAATTACTTCTTATACATTCAAAGACTTGGATGGTTATGGCATACAATTAAACTGTAGTTTTCGTCATTTAATTAGTCTCATTTAGTTTCTTAGAATATTTGATGTCAATTATGTATATTTTACCATGTTAGATATCTTACATATTTTGTGCTTTCATGCTACAAATGTATATTACTTATTTTGACCTAGGTTTTCTCTGTTATTCTAATCGAGGGAGATTTTGTTACACAGAATTAGCTTAGTAGTGATCATTTTTTTAAAAACAATTTGGAATTTTATTTTGTTCTTGCAATAATGCAATGACAACATTATAGGCAAAATTAGCCATTTTATCATGGCTCTTGGATAGTAAATGTAAGCTTTTAAAAAGTGTTATATATGTGCAGAGAAAGGTCTAGTAATCATAAATTGTGATGTCATGACATGACATGACAGAAGAACATTCTGGTGTTCTTGCTTTGTTTTTAGTAGCAGTCACCTTACATATCTTAGCCTCAAAGTGGGAAACAGAGAAGGACAGCCATGCATGCTCAAGCTTGGAAAAAGATGATGGTGGCCATTTGCATTGCCTTACCTTCCTTGATAAAGGCTGAACCAGATTCAAGACCCAAGAGTTTTTCTTGGTGCAGGTCTGCCTCAATAAGTCTTTATTTGTGTTGGGTAAGGGTGCCAGAGATAAGCAAATGTCTGCTGAATGCCAGTTCTTTTTCTTCTTCTTCTTTTTTTTTTTTGAATGCCAGTTCTAAGAACAAAGTAGGCATTTTTTGGGAGATGTTCATTTGCTGCATTTTTTAAAGTGTCCATTGTCAGGACCTCAGAAGAAGACACTGGCCCCCGACTGTGCCTCCTAGTGTCACAGGGAGACCACAGGACTTTGCAGCTCAGCTCGGACACCTTTTCCCAGGGGATTTCAAATGTGAGGATTGACATTAATGGCAAAGCCTCATTCTATACCCCTGTACCCCCTTCAGCCAGGGTGAAATGGTCTAGCTCACCTCTTCACCATTGGTCCTGATTCTTAATAAAACTAATGGTTATTCAGACAAACCATGAGCCATGCTAATCACCCAATATAGCTGATCTCATTTAACCATCAAAACACACTAAAGGGGTAGGCTCTGCTTTTTTTTTTTTTTTAACCCCAATTCTATGTATGAAAAAACTGAGTCTTAGGCTGATCTGGCGATTTGCCCAGGACACACAGTTACTAAGTGGGAAAAAGCAAGTTGCCAAATCTGGGCAGCTGACCTTAGAGCCTGAACCCTGACCAGCACACCGCCTAGTCTCAGCCATGGTGATCACCGTGCATCCAAACTGTCTTCAGTAGCCCTGCCTTCAGCTATTTAGTACCTCTGGGCCATGAAGATGCTCTAACTTGTCCAATCGTGTATCCCATTTTCTGTGCTTACTGGTCTCCATGCTCTAGTAAAGTTAGTCCTTGCCACAACTGCATAAAGTATGTATGACTATATCATCTCTATTTCCTACAGTGGGAAACTGAAGAACAGAGAGGTTAAGTAACTTGCCTGGGGTTGCAGAACTAAGTCAGTGGTAATTGGCAGAGCTGGGATTCAAACCCAGACCACCTAGCTAATAACCGTCATGCTGCATCACCTCTACATTCGAGACATTAGTCATTGGGACATCTACCACATGCTCAGCACCCGATAGGGGGGATAGAGACATGGAATCTACCTTTCAGTTGCACACAAATTGCAATAATAAATAGCTGCTTAGAGAAGGGTTGAGTTCAAACAGCCCAGAGTAGGCTCTGAAGCTATGGCAGACACTGCTGATTGTCCATCTCACCTTTAGTCTCCTCCTCTTGCTTTCTGACAGAATGCCAGTTCTGTTTGGGAGAGAGGTGTGCCCATTCGGAGGCAGCCATGCAATCAGTTCTGGCCAATGGGATGGCGAAGGAAGTCTGTGCGGTGGGGCTCCCTGGAAAGCTATTATTTTTCCGACACAAAGGCAGAGATTCGGTCGATATCCACTTTGACACTTTGCCCTTGCCCTTTCTTTCTTCCTGGGACCCCAACACAATACCCAGGGTGAAGCTGCCATCTTGCCACTGGGAGGACTACAGCCAGAGGCTAAGGATGGCAGACAAGGAAGGGAGAAGCAAACCGGTCTTTGATTTCTCCCTGCCGCCATAGCAGTCCTGGACTGCCTATCTCTGGACTTCATGGTGTGTGAAAAAAACAAACCCCTACTGGGTTAAAGCAACGTAGTCAAGTTTCCGTCACAAGCAATTAAACAAAATCCTAACTCGTGCAAAAGCCTTCACGGAGGAGAGTCACCACCTAAGCTTTGACAGTGAGGAATATTCAGTGACGTTGGGAGAAAAGACAAGTGTCCCAGGTGTGGAGCGTGTCCTACCCAATGACAGGGAAGAAAAACCAGCATGGTGCCTTCTGAGGAAGGTGGGAAACCAGTGGGTCTAGGTAAAGCATGCTTAACACATGTCTGTAGTGCCTAAAAACGAGCAAGAGAAAGGGGCGCCTGAGTGGTTCAGTCGGTTGTGGGACCGACTCTTGAATTTGGCTCAGGTCATGATCTTGGGGTCATGGGATTAGGCCCTGTGTCAGGCTCGGTGGAGAGTCGGCCTGAGATTCTCTCTCTCCCTCTGCCCCTCCCCTTCCCATGTGCGCTCTCCCCCTCTATCTTAAATAAATAAACCTTAAAAAAAAGTAAAATAGAAGAGTTGACACATGAAAGAGCCTGGGAAGGGGCTGAGATGAGCCTTGAGCCACAGCACGGATGCTGAACTAAGATTTGGACTTGATGAACGTGGAGGCAGGATGCACTGAAGAGTTCTGGGCAAGAACATAACATCAAACAGCTACTACATCTAGGCATTCTGTAGCTACAACTGGACCTTCACATAGCCCACTGAACATTCTAGTATGTGCCAGTCCAGAGGTCCAGATTCTAGAAGTTCAGTTTCTGGGCCCCTTAACAAGTATTTCAGTGAAGGGAATCCCATTATCTTTTTTCTTTCCTTTTTTTTTTTTTTTTTAAGATTTTATTTCTCTGAGAGAGAGAGAGAGAGAGAGAGAGAGAGCGAGAGCGCCCAAGGAGGAGCAGAGGGAGGGTGACAAGCAGATTCCATGCTGAGCATGGAGCCCAATGTAGGGCTTGATCTCATGACCCCAAGATCATGACCTGAGCCAAAAAAACAAGAATTAAGACACTTAGCCGACTGAGCCACCCAGGCACCCCTATTATCTTTTTTTAAAGGATAAAAACAGTGTTTGGAGTGGGACTAGCTGGATTCAAATTCTGGCTTTGTCATTTGACATTTCTGTGCCTCTGTTTTCTCAGCTGCATTATGTAGCTAGTAAAAGTACTGCCACGTAGTTTAATTATGTGGATTATGTTCCCTGTCTAATTAATAGTCTTAGCTTTCCATTGTTCAGTCACCAAATTAATAGAGGACTATTCTTGACTCCTCTCAATTAAATCCCGCTGGATCTAACTTCAAACTATATCCAGGATCTAATTGCTTTGTAGCACATTCACGGCTATCATTTCGTTTTGGCAACTTTGTCTCTACAGTGGTTACTCAGTGCCCATTCCTCCCAGATGTCCTCTTTGGGACCCATGTGCTCCTCCCTCACCTGCTGGGACTATTGGCTGCTGAAGGCAATCCTCATGGGCTATGTCCCTCAGGAGGACTGCCTTGGTTGAGGAGAACGACCTCATCTAAAACTTCCATGCTTTCCCAGGGGGCTGCTCCACCAAAGACTGGCTGATACAAGGATGCAAAGACCTGGCCACCTTGTCCAAATGGTCTCCCTGCCTTACCTTTAACTGTCTGCAACCCTTCTCAACAAAGTAGACAACAACTTTGTTAAAACATAAATTAGGAGCATCTGAGTGGCTCGGTTGGTTAAGCATCTGCCTTTGGCTCAGGTCATGATCCCAGGGTCCTGGGATGGAGCCCTGACTCAGGCTCCCTGCTCAGCAGAAAGTCTGCTTCTCCCTCTGCCTCTGCCTCTCCACTCCTGCTGATGCTTACTCACTCTCTCTCTAATAAATAAAATCTTAAAAAAAAAACAAACGGGGTGCCTAGGTGGCTCAGTGGGCTATGAGGGGTTCAAGACTTTAGTAGAGGAAGTAACTACAGATGTGGTGGAAATAGCAAGAGAACTAGAATTGGAAATGGTACCTGAGGGGCACCTGGGTGGCTCAGTGGGTTAAAGCCTCTGCCTTTGGCTCAGGTCATGATCTCAGGGTCCTGGGATTGAGCCCCACATCAGGCTCTCCGATCAGCAGGGAGCCTGCTTCCCCCCATCTCTCTGCCTGCCTCTCTGCCTACTTATGCTCTCTCTGTAAAAAAAAAAAAAAATCTTAAAAAAAAATGTAAGTTAGATCAAGATACCCCATAGCTTTTTTCCCCCACTGATTAAAGGTCAAATTCCCGATAGTGACCAAAAGGCCCCTTCATCATCTGCCTAACCACCCTGTCAACATCTCCCCATCCTCATCTCCTCGTCTCTATACCTTCTTTACTCTACTCCTATCACATTGGCATCCTTGCTGTTCTTGAACATGCCAGACGAACTCCTGCCCCAGGACTTTTGAACTGACTCTCTCCTCTGCCCATAGGCCACTCTTTTGATGGGATCCCTGCACACTTTGTTTAAAATAGCAATTGCCCCTCATCCTACTCTCATACTTCTTATCCCTCTTACTTGAATTATTTTCTCTCTGGGCCTGTAACTTTCTAATATATAGTGTAATTATTTATTTTGTGATTTTCTCCTCTCATTCGACTATATCATCTAAAAAGGCAAATGTTTTATATGTTAATATAAATAAATAATTAAAAAAACAAACAAGTGTTTGGTTTGCCAGGACTGGGTCTGGCAACAGTGGTCATTCAGTAAATACTTGAATGAATAAGTGAATGAATGTCTTTATAAATAAATGTATTTAGAATAAGTTCTGATGCATCATAAATGCTCAGTACGTGTTAGCTACTGTTTCTGCCAGTGGAGAAAGGGTCATGAGATTCCTGGAGTTTCAGAAGCTAGTCACACATATATAGTTAGTTAGATCCTGTAATTCTGCAGGAAGAGGAAGATGAATGCAATCACACACTGATTAGGACCTTAGTTCCCTGGTTTTTATAGGCTTGCCCTAACCCCTGGGATGAGTTAACTCACTTTAGGATGGATTTAAAAGCCAAAGTCTGAATTTCTCACCCAGATCCAGGAAGTGATCAAAGACAGGAAAGGAGGGTGTGGGCTGGACCTTTGCGTGGGAGTCACCATTTGGGCGCAAGGACAGAGGTCAGAAGTCTGATCTGACTCTAAGTGAGGCCTGATCCATCCCCGGGCCTCCCTGGGAAATGGTTAAAGTCCAGCGGTTATACTGGGACAGGATGGTGGCAGTGGTTTGTACTGATTTTAAACTCTTCATTTATTGGAAGGACTGCCCTGTTTAGATGGGATCCCTACTGAGAGAGAGCCCAGAGCTCTAGCTCACGTCCTGGTTCATGAGCCTTGTTCTTCTCTGAACGGGGTCTGCTGCTGGCCCTGGGTCCTAGCCAAAGGGGAGATTCTGGCTTTTGGTAGGTTTTGGGGAAAGAGGCTCAGAAATGCACCTTGAAATGAGAAAGAGAAGTGTATATGCATGTGAACGTGTAAGATTCTGATTCCTGGGGAAATACACAGTCATCTTAAAGAAACTTAAAGAAACTATCTAGTTTACTCAGTATCAATATAGATTTGTATCGGACCATCGAACAAAAGCCAACTCTGCCATCTGTTGGTTGTGTAAGCGCTTGAAGAAACAACTCTTGTGTGTGTGAGGTACTTAAAATCATGCAGTCTTTGACGCCACGAAGTATATAATGCCTAAGCCATCAAGAACAGGATGGGGTTGGTCTTACTTTAAAGATCTTCCAAGATAGGCGCTGTCACTTCTGTGAGATCCAAAATTAGACACTACACTGGAATGTCTTAGTGGCATTTAAGCTCAGTTCTGTTCTGATCCCTATTAATGATGTCAGCACCTAATCAGATCTCTTTATTATAACCCTAGAAGTTACATACCTTTTTTTTTTTTTTTAAGGATTTTATTTATTTGACAGAGAGAAACACAGCGAGAGAGGGAACACAAGCAGAAGGAATGGTAGTGGGAGAAGCAGGCTTCCTGCAGAGCAGGGAGCCCGATGCGGGGCTCAATCCCAGGACCCTGGGATCATGACCCGAGCTGAAGGCAGACGCTTAACAACATGAGCCACCCAGGTGCCCCGAAATTACATACTTGAAGGATATAAAGCAATTCCTATGACTTATCCCCCAAATAAGGTAAATCTAATTATTTAATAGTTGTTTTTAACGAGACGGTTTGGGGCAACTTATCTGAAATCGGTGTGGTACCTAAATCATATCAAAGTAACCAGGACTGCCATGCCTATCGCCATAGTACTTGCTCAATACAAGTTGAAGTCCTAATTACTTTATAATTTAACCCATCAAAAAAAAAAAAAAAAACCAACAAAACTATTCCAAATAATCTGTGAACAAAATAAAATATGACATAGCAAATAATCTCCGCAGGGAAGATCCCTTTTTGCACTTGAACTAAACATCTGTCAGACTTCTGTTAATGCATTCTAGTATCTTGGAAACTTTTGAAATAACGTGCATTGAATAAAGCATGTTTTTTTCAGTCTCGTCTCCAGGCCTGTGATGGATCGAATCAAATAGGCAACCTCATACCTCTCTCCTTACTGTAAGACTTTCATCTCGGCTTTGGTAGGCCATTTTATAAATTCAATTTTGAAAAATAGCCTCCTTTTCTCAGGATAATCCTCCCCAGCATTACCTGCGCATCCCGCCTGCCCTTCAAACTTCACATTCAAGGCCTCAACATACCCCCGTTCCACTGATGTGGGCTGATGACTGATATTTCTAGCTACCTAGGTCCTCATATAAAAGGTATGGAAATTTTAATTTCCTCAAACGTCAAGTATTACAGGTTTTCCACAACTTCCTGTACTTTGCTGAGAGAAAAAGGCAATGAGCAAATTGCATCCACGTGCTATCCCTTCGTGCTTTCTCAGTATCATATCTGAGTCTGTGTTAGCAGGACACATGCTTGACCTTACACTTGGGTTTAAAACAAAGTCTGCTTTATTGCTCATCACCCTTTTGAATCATGTTTCTTGGTATCTAAAGTATCTTAGCAACATCTTTGAGCAGCTACCAAGTGCATAGTTTCCAAATATTCCAGCCTTCAGAGCATCCTACTTGGTTGCTCGCTGATTTTTTTCCCCAGGGAACCTATTTTTATATTTTAGGAATAGGACAAGGGCCTATTGTCCTAAATAGGACTGGGTGGCTCAGTGGGTTAAAGCCTCTGCCTTCAGCTTGGGTCCTGGGATCGAGCCCCGCATTGGGAGCTCTGCTCAGCAGGGGGCCTGCTTCCCCCTCTATCTGTCTGCCTGTCTGCCTATTTGTGATCTCTCTCTGTCAAATAAATAAATAAAATCTTAGGGGCGCCTGGGTGGCTCAGTCGTTAAGCGTCCGCTTCGGCCCAGGTCAGATCCCAGGGGCCTGGGATCAAGCCCCGCATCAGGCTCTCTGCTCGGCAGGAAGTCTGCTTCTCCCGCTACCATTCCCTCTGCTTGTGTTCCCTCTCTCGCTGTGTTTCTCTCTGTCAAATAAATAAAATCTTTAAATAAATAAATAAATAAATAAAATCTTAAAAAAAAAAAAAAAAGAATAGAACAGGAATCTAGAAACTAATGACTTACTGCCCTCCTGGCTAGTCCTCAAGGAAACTCTTCTTGC
>CM053606.1:65174175-65193993 GCA_028646535.1 Procyon lotor | reverse complement strand
AAAATATCTGAAATTAAGACATACAAAGGAGTATTTAAAGTACATTTAAAACCGGTACATTGCATTAGGCTACTTGATTATGTAATCACATTCTTCTTTTTTTTTTTTTTTTTAAGATTTTATTTATTTATTTGACAGAGAAAGACAGAGAGAGGGCACAAACATGGGGCGAGGCAGAGGGAGAGAGAGAAGCAGGCTCCCCACTGAACAGGGAGCCCGATGCTTGACTCGATCCCAGGACCCTGGAATCACGACCTGAGCTGAAGGCAGATGCTTAATCAACTGAGCCACCCAGGGGCCCTATTCTTTTCTTTTTTTAATGATTTGTCTACCCATTTCAGAGATAGAGTGTGCCAGGAGAGGGGCAAAGGGAGAAGGAGAGAGAATCTCAAGCAGACTCTGGGCTCAGCATGGAGCCCGATGCAGCCCTCAATCCCACCACCCCAAGATCATGACCTGAGCCAAAACCAAGAGTCGATGACAACTGACTGTGCCACCCAGGTGCCCCATGTAATCACATTATTCTTAATACTATATACGTGGCATTGTTTATAAATATGTAGAACGATTTTGGTTTTTTTGTTGTGCTCCATTGGTGGATAATTTTTTATCTCATTTTGTTTAAAACTGCTGTCCTATTCAGAATGTGATTCTATATATTGGATTTTTTTTAAAAAAATAAAATTTTTAACTTTAATTTTTGTTTTTTAAAGTAGGTTCCACTCCCAGTGTGGGGCTTGAACTCCTGACCCTGAGATAAAGAGTTGGATGCTCTACCGACTGAGCCAGCCAGGCATTCCTAATATATTGGATTTTTAAAATACATGACTAAAGAAACATATTCACCATAGAACTGGTGTTGCTTTGTGCCCCACAAGCACAGGAATTCTGGTAAGTTCTATTTTGTGTGATTTACATAAAAGAATACTGTGGGCTTATAACTGCATCCAGTGCTTACTGAGTATATTCCTGGCAGGACAGGACTTTAGTTTTGGCTGGGCATGTGTGAGAATCCAATCCTCTGCTTATAATTTTCCATATCTGAAGACTGGCAGAATTTTTCACAGACTGGCTTCTTGCTTCATTATTTTGGAAGTTTGTTTCTTCTTCAATCCCTATGCAATAGGTCATGTTATATTGCAATATGACCCCTGTGCAATATGCCCAGTGCAATAGGTCATGTTCGTATTGCAATATGACCCCTGGCACTGCCGAAGCAGGCAGTGGGAATAATGCCAAAAGCCATTCCTGCACCAGAATAGCTAGCAATAACTTAACTAGATGTGAAAGTAAACCACATAAATATAACCTTCTTAACCCAAACTCTGTGGCTCTTCAACTCAACTTCCCCTTAGCTGAATCCCAAACATCCCATGGTCTCTCTAATGCCACCCTACAGAAAGGCAAGTGCAAGAGAGGGGGAGTTGGAAAGGAAAGAGACAAAGGTCTTATCTGATTGGGGCTAACATGCTTTCAAGTCTTATGAAGGCATATTATCATGTGAACTCAATGCTTGGGCCCCAAACGGGGCTTGAAAGAGGGGTGTGCGCACCAGGGCCATGGAATGCCATTGACTTCAAGATAAATCTGCCCTGCCACACAGGAATGAGTCCTGAATGAGCCACCTATTCACGGTACATTGATATTGACAGCACTGGTGCACTGGGGTGCTTGTGGGCAAATGGAGGTTAGTATGTGCTCCCACCAGCATCGAGCAGTTGGCTACTCTCCAACAAATCCGGCAATCAGATAGAATTTTCCCATGTTTTAACTTTTATTCCTTAGCCTCAAAGCCTAAGGAAAGTTACTGACCTCATTAGTGTGTTCACGTGCCATTGGAAAGTGTTTCCCTTAGAAAATGAAGGGATTTTCATTAAGTGGCAAGGAGGAGACACATGGAAGGACCATGAAAGGGGGGGCTGTGCTCAGACATTGGGCAAATTACCGAGAGCATGGGTAAGATGTCCTCATTATTGTTGTAGGCATTCTCTTTTGCACACTGTTTTCTATAAAGGAATGATTTCAGCTAGAAGTAACAGAATACTCAACTACAACGGCTTAAATAAAGAGCTTAGGGTGTCTGGGTGACTCAGTTGGTTAAGCGACTGCCTTCAGCTCAGGTCATGATCCTGGAGTCCCGGGATCGAGTCTGACATCAGGCTCTCTGCTTGGCAGGGGGTCTGCTTCTCCCTCTGACCCTCCACTTCTCGTGCTTTCTCTCTCAAATAAATAAATAAAATCTTTTAAAAAAATAATAGAACTTAAATAATAAAGATAATTCTTACGAACAAAAACTTTGAAGGTAGGTGATTTGCTAATTCTGGTAAGTGGGGGTGATTTGCCCTTTTCTCTATGATTGTCACAGCCAAAAGGCAGTTGTCATAGCTCCATATATCATTCATGCAAAGGCAGAAAATGGGAGACAGGGACAGTGAGAGAATGTGTGCCTTTCTTTTTAGGAAGGAGGACAAATCTTTTCTAAACAGTTTCCCATCAGAATTGCTCTTTAGGTCTCATTGGCCCAAACTGTGCCCAGGGCATCCCTTGGTGTAAGGGGAAATTGGGGAAGTGGGTTTGGCAAAGGAGCATGGGAGGTCCATGGTTGGCTTAGTCATACTTCATCATTCTAGGTTGGGTTATGGCTTCTCTGAACAAAAATACAGATTCTATTATTAAGAAGAAAAAGGGAATGGCTATTGGGAGGCAACTAAAGATATAGATATAGATATAGATATAGATATAGATATAGATATAGATATAGATATAGATATGGATATCTCTGAAACTTTTGTGTTAGGTATCCTGGAACTATCTTTTACTTGTCAATTACTAAACTATTGTAAATGGAGAACATTCATGAATATGCACTATCATTCAGTTAGCCAGGACTCTGTGCCAGAATCTGGTCTTAGATGTTAAAGATACATTTCCTGCAGTTAGCCTGCAAGATGGATATTATTATCATTATTTTCGGAGAGATTAGATTAGCTCCCCATTAGGGAAATAAGCAGTTCCATTTTGATTTTATCATTAAAGTCTTTGCCTTTCTTGAACATCAAATCAATCATATATGATACTCTCTTTTGTTTCTTGCTCAGTATTAGGCCTGTGATTCATTTATGCTGTTAAGAGTATCATCGTTCATTTTTTATTGCTGTGTATTATTCCATTGCTTGAAAATACCACAATTTATTTATCCACTCTACTGTGGATGTTTGGGTTGTTTCCATGTCAGAGATATTATGAATAAAACTGCTTTTAACATTCTTAATATGTGTCTTTTGGCATTCCTTTCTGTTGGATTTACATGCAGATGCAGCATAGGATTTTTTTAGCTTTAGTAGATATTCTTTACATTTAGAGATTTAAAGATTTTTAAATCTTTAATTAAATTTGGAAGACTTAAATATTTTGAAATCTTTAAAAGATTTCCAAAGTGGTTATACTGAGTTACACTTCCACCAGCAATTTATCTGCCAATGTTTGGTTTTGTTATAGAGAAGGTGTTAAGACATATGGAAAAGGGAAAGTTGGGCAAGACAAGAGGGGGTGTTAGGGCTGGGGGGAAGCAGAGCAGGTTGAACTTTTAAAGACAGTAGTTAGGACAGGTACAGTAAAAGTACTTTTTTTTTCCTTTCTGAGAAGGTGACATTTGAGCAAAGTCACAAAGGAGGTAAGGGAGTGAGCCGTGTAGGTATGTGGAAACTGCCCCCGCCAGGGCCACAGCTGTTCATAGAGCCCGTGTGTGTTCAAGTCAGGGTAACACGGCAGTGGGGAAGAAGAAGCATGGGGGCACCTGGGTGGCTCAGTCGGTTGAGCCCGGGACTCTTGGTTTCGGTTCAGGTCATGATCATGGAGGTGTGGGATTGAACCCCCGTTCTGGCTCTGTGTGCTTTGTGGGGAGTCTGCTCAAGACTCTCTCTCCCTCTCTCTCCCTCTGTCCCTGTCCCTGCTGGCTTTCTCTCCCTTTCTCTGTCTCTCAAATAAAGAAAAAAAAAAGAGTGAGTGGGGGGAACAATAGAAGATGACATAAGAGAGGCAAATGGTGAGAGAGCATGCAGGAGCTTTGAAGACGCGGGGAGGACTTATCCCTTCACTCTCAGTGACACAGGGAGTCACAACAGTGTTTTGAGCAGATAAGTGACATAATTGGGCTTACATATTAAAGAGCTCATTGTGGTGGATGGGTTGAGAACAGGCTGTGGGATGGGAGCAGGGAGAACAGCTAGTAAGCTATCGCAGGAGATGATGGTGGCTTTTAGATCAGGGCGGTGACAGTGGCAGCGCTGAGACTGGTCAGATTCTGGGTATCATTTTTTAAAAGGATTGATTGATTTGAGAGAGCACGCGCACACACACACAAGCGTGGGGAGGGGCAGAGGGAGAGAAGCAGACTCCCTGCCCAGCCCGGAGCCCAATGCTGCACTCACTCTACCTCCTCAGAAGCCTGAGATCATGACCTGAGCCAAAACCAAGGGTTGGACCTTGACTGACTGAGCCATCCAGGCGCCTCAGAGACATCATTTCTGCTGACGTCACCAGCTTTAGCATTAGGAATTCTATGGTAGTAATAATAGTTATCATTTTTCGACCTCTTACTGGGTCTATATTCTGTGTTTTATCATCTTCATAAACTAAAGCTCAAAGACATTAGGCAACCTCCCTACGAACACACATTTCGTAAGAGATAGACCAGGGGTTCAAGCTTAGCTCTAGCAGATTTCAAAGCTAATGCTCCTAAAACTGCTTTATCGCTAGGCTCTGGTTTCCCTTTTGCCTACCCCAGCCAGTGCCTTAGACACAATACGTGCTTGAGATCTTTATATTGAATTCATTGACAGCATTTTTTCCTGAACTTCTGAGTTGTCTTTTAAAAATATGGTTTTACTGTTATATTTATATACAGTAAACTTTACTTTTTTGGGTGGGTAGTTCTATAACCTTTTAACATGCATAGATTTGTGTAACCCCTACCACAATCAGGATATAGACAATTTTCATTATGTTGCACCTGTGTAGGCAAACTCTCTCCCACCCATAATTCCTGGAAACTACTAGTCCCTTCTTTATCTTTATCGACTATAAGCATTAGTGTATAGTTTTTTGTGTGACACAAGTGTGCAGTTTTCTAGGGTAAAAACCTAGGTGTGTGTTTGCTGGTCCAGATGAGTCTTGTTTGTTTAACTCTATAAGAAACTACCAAATTGTTTTCTAAAGCAGCTCTAGCATTGGGCAAGTCAACCAGTACAGTTGCTCTGCATTTTGTCAATGCTTGGTATTGTCAACTCGGTTTTTTACATATATTTTAGCCATTCTAATAGGTATGCAGTGGTATCTCATTGTGGGATACTAATTATTTTTGAAATTTACAATGAAAGTATTTTTAGACTCTAGAATATAATTTATAGGCTAAATTTCAAATTATTTGTAAATAAGCATAGTATAGGCATACTTTAAAAAATTTACCACACCCACACACCCTTTTTGACCCAGATACCTTTCCATTTGGAGACTGTGTTATTGTGATGTAACACATATAACTAACACAATTTGCTTGCAAGACTTCCGATAAGAAATTCCCTATGAAATAGGCTTAGGCTTTGCTTTTCTTTCAGGGTTGTTGTAGAAGTTAGATAATCAAAGCTCATAAGATAATGAATGGAAAACTGCTTTAAAGGACAAGGATGTATGTTACTACTATTCTAAAAAATGCGGTCACTTCTTAATTAAATGAGCACTAAGTACCCAATATAGTGAAAGTATCACAAAAGATATGTTCTTTGGAGAATATAAGCATAAAATAGAGCTTTTTTCCTTATGGCATTTATAATCTAGTTATGCAGAGAAGTAAAATGTTAAAACAATTTGAATAACTATTCCAATAAAGCATGAATACATATTATAAGGCTTTATCTGATTTTTTTTAGAATGATTGCACAAACCAAAAAATATCCCACACATTTGCCTATTACACACACGCATAAGTTTATATGGGGCACTATCACAAAGTATTTGTTTCCTCTCACAAGAGATAATGTGTGAGGTCCATAAGTCCAGGATTAGCTCAGTTCCCTAAGCAGGTGAGGAAATTTGAGCTGGGCTCAGCACAACAGGTGAAGTCTTGACATTAGAGAGGAGGGAGGGCACAATGCAGACAAATAAAGCATCAGGAGCAGAAGTGGAGAGAAGGAAAGCGCAAGGAAGTGCCTGAATGTGAGCAAATCAAACAGCTTAGAGACAGAGGAGTACTAATAACAGCTGTCCTTCAGTGTGTGGGGCAAGCGCAGGGCTAAGTCTCATACACAGGCTACCTCATTAAAATCTCAACAACCTATAAAGAAATTGAGGATCTAGAACCTTCCATACTGTTACCGAGTTGTACACCTGGGGTTCTAAGCCAGACCATCTGATTCTAGTCCTTAACTTTGGTATTATACTGTAACACTAAAGCTAGACAGGACATTGGAGGCCAGACTGGGGCAGGGGCCTGGGGGGGGAGGGAGGGCTGAGATGTTTGAACATTTGACCCGAGGACTTGTGGTTCTCCATCTTTTCCTCAGCCCTGTACATTTGAGTAATAGGGCACCGTGAGGAACGACACCTCAATAAAAGTGGTTCAACATGAGCACCGCGTGGGGAAGAGCATCAAGATCTCCAGACTGTGTGTGGAAATGCTGTTCCACCTGTCCTGTGACAGTAAGATGCTTCTCAAGGAAAGACATCTCCCTTTGAGGATCACCGCTAGAGACAATGGGGAAGTCTGTAAGTCTTAGAGAACATAGAAGACCAACATAGAAGAAGATGAGTTTGGCAGCGAGGTCCATAATGGATCAGACACAGAGGCCCAGGCAACGGTCCACTGCAGCCCAACTATGCATGCGTGATAAGGCAGAGCTAGGAAGGGGCAACGCGGACAGCTATCCAGAAGGGCAATCGATAGCACCTGGGGACTAGGAGGATCTGGGGATGATGCAGAGGGAGGATTTAGGCTGCAAGGATTTTAGGGACTGTGGTTTCTTTCCCTGTGGAGTGGACTGGTTCCTGCAGCATCCCGGAGCCCTGAACGCCTCTTGTCGCATCAGCCTTGGCCACTAGAGGGCTTCCCCGCCTCGTCTGGAGCCCAGCCTGAGTCCCAGGCGGGGAGGGCGGCAGGACTGCTTAAAATCCGTCAGGCTAGTCCCTGGAGCTTCATGGGAGCTTGGGTTTACAACAATTGATTTTCATTGAGGCGGAAGGTTGGAAGGTCTCCCACTCAATGGACAATGGCTGGAAACAGGGCCGACGACGTAGTGCTGAATTACAGATTGCAGGCGTGGGTGTCCAGGAGGCCAGGGGACCAGGAGGGTGAGAGGAGGAAATCTCAGGTTTGAAGTTCTCCTAGATGCCCCTAGTCCCCCAAGGCAGAGACCTGGAGCCGCAGAACCGCAGCTGGAGCAGCCGTGTGTGCCCGTGTGCACGAGTGTGTGTGTCTGTGCATGGGTGAGCGCCTGGGTGTGAGTGTGCACAGGTGAGTGAGTACGTGTGTGTTCTTGTAAATATGTGTGCATGCCGAGGAGAGTGTGGCACGTGTAAGCGTGCCTCCAGGGGTCTGTGTGTGCCTGCCCCGCAGGGAGAATGTTAATATCTGTTGCTTGGCTTCAGCCCAGAAGTCAAACAAATAATGAGGTGAACGGAAATGAGCTGGAGTCGACTTCAGCACTAATGAGCTCCCATCAGTTGTGACAGAGGGGAGATACAACAGACACAAGTGAGCAAAGGCCGGAAAACGCAGGGACCTGGGCTGTGCTGGGGTCCGAAAGCCACTCAGCAGCGTTGTTGGAGGGCAAAGGCCATCTCAGGAGCCTGAGCTATC
Organism: Procyon lotor; assembly: GCA_028646535.1. Classification (NCBI taxonomy): domain Eukaryota; kingdom Metazoa; phylum Chordata; class Mammalia; order Carnivora; family Procyonidae; genus Procyon; species Procyon lotor. Next base: position 65,186,141 of record CM053606.1, on the reverse strand, counting down.
GCAGGAGATGCCTGCTGGGAGGTCATTCCTGCCCTTAGCCACAGATCCGTGTGTTCTAGCAACTCTGTGGGCTGGTCTTGGTCTTCCTAAAGGCCACTTCACTTTTTGACAGGTTGATAGCTCCCTGCCTCACCTTCCCCTGGCAGCTTTCTTGTCCTCGTTGTCAGGGGGGCCTCAGGCACATTTCCCAGAGACATGGTGACAGCCCTCTTACTCACCAGCTGCTCTGAGGAGCCCGGCTTCCACCTGGGTCTGCACTGAGTCATGTTGCCTCATCCTTAGGCTCTCCTTTGGCCACCTGTGAAGGGATGGAGGCAAAATGGTGAAGGCAGAAACACGGACTATTTGACTATTTGGTGGGTTGGTGAGAAGGAGCTGTTCCTCAGTCTTTAGACCTGTGTGTGTACGTATGTGTGAGTGAGTGGGAGACGTGGTGACAGAAAGTGACGTTAGAGAACCAAGAGGGCCTTCACCCTCCTAGCTGAGGTCCCGGGCTCTGGGTTCCCCACAGGCCCAGAGACACCGGTTCAGCCAGGCCATGAGGGTCCCCCAACCTGCGAGAGCACACGCCCTAGCCTCAGAGAACAGGGCCTTTCCTGGGCTCTCACAAGCCCTTCGTGAACACCAGGCCCCTCAAGCAGCATGGCTATGAGAATTTTTTAAAAATCTCTCCATACACGGCAAGTTCTCCCTATACTCGAATACTTGAGTGTGTGGGGGAGGGCACTTCGTCATTTCATCTACATCCTAATAAATCTAGGAAGTGGTTGCTCCTTAGAAATTCTTCACAGCACTTCTGGTTTACTGTTAGTGTTTTTTGTTTGTTTTTTTTTTTAAGATTTTTTTAAAAATTTACTTATTTGACAAAGAGAGAGAGATCACAAGTAGGCAGAGAGGCAGGCAGAGAGAGAGGGAGAAGCAGATTCCCTGCAGAGCAGGGAGCTCAATATGGGGCTCGATCCCAGGACCCTGAGATCATGACCTGAGCCGAAGGCAGACACTTAACAGACTGAGCCACCCAGGGGTCCCTGTTGTTACTCTTTAAATAGTTCCTGTTCCTGTTTCTCCCTTCAGGGCACAAATGGCTCAGTCTTGATTTCCTTTCCGATGTGGCTCTTCCTTTGTAGTTCACTGGATGGAAGAGTTGTGCAAATTCTCAAACTTTAATAATAATAATAATCTCCTGAGGAGCTTGTTTTATTTTTTTCATTGTTAATTTTTAGTACATTTCTTTCTTTCTTCCTTTTTTTTCTAAAGTAAACTCCACCCCCAACACGGGGCTTAAACTCACAACCCTGAGATCAACACTCACACGTTGTACCATCTGAGCTAGCCAGACACTCTGAGTAGTTTTTTTTAAAGGCAGATTTCCCAAACAAACAAACCAAGGTAGATTTCTCAGGCCCCACTCCAATGCATGGAATCAGAATTTCTGGAGTGAGGCACAGGAACTTGCATTTTACCAACCCCTCCCCCACCCCAAGTTCCTGTCAGGCGGTTCAGCTCAGTGGGTGGGCCGGTGGGCTGTCTGACTCTTGATTTCATTCAGCCCAGGTCATGATCTCAGGGTTGTGAGATTGCACCCCCTCAATGGGGGGAGTCTCTGCTTGGGATTCTCTCTCTCTGCCCTCCCCACCCCTCTCAAAATAAGTAAATAAATATTTTTAAAAATTAAAAAAAAAAAGACTGCATGCTGTAACATGGCGTTGAAAGATGCCTTGGATCCATTTTTTTTTTTTAAACGTCGAGTTTCTAGAGTTTTTTATACATATTCTAGACACAAGACTTTTGTTGGTTGTGTGATCTTTAAGTCTTCTTAAATAACAGGCTTCTCCCGGCCTGTTATTTGTCTTTTCATCCTTTTGTAGAGTCTTTCATAGAGCAAAAGTGTTTGGAGCAGAAGTGTTTAGTCAATTTATAAATTTTTCCTATTATGGATCACGGTTTTAGGGTCAAGTCTAGGAACTCTGCCGAGCCCTAGAGTCCCAAAGATACTCTTTTCTACAAGTTTTATGGTTCTGTGTCCACATGTGAGTCCATGATCCATCGTGAGATAATTTTCGTATTACGTGTGAGGTTTAGGTCCAAATTTTCCAGCACCGTTTATTGAAAAGGCTATTTCTCCTCCGTTGGATTGCTTTTATTCCTTTATCAAAATTAGTTGTCAGCATATTTGTGTGGGTTCTTTCTTTTGTTCCACGGATCTATGTGCTTCTTTCCTCAACCGGTACCATGCTGTCTTGATACTGTAGTTATACACGGGGCCTCACTGTTGGGAAGAGTGATTTCTCCCCCTTCTTCTTGTTTTTCAACATCATTTGGGCTAATGCTGGGGCCTTTTCCTGTCATATAAATTTTGGAATAAACTTGTCAAGGCCAGCAAAGAAACTTGCCCAGATTTCAATGGGAATTACATGAATACTGATCAGTTTTGGGAAAGGACTGTACTTTTTTTTTCTTGCAGAATTTGTGGAGAGCAAGGTTTAACCAAAGCAGTTCTAAAGTCTTACCTTGTTAAACGTTTCTTGCCTGGGACATACTTTTACTTTTACTTTCTGGCTACAGAGAAGAAACTATGTGGAAAAATTGGGCAGCTACAGTTGTTGCAAGGTTCACTAATTAATCTGTTCCAACCTAGACTCCTGGAAACTAAATAGACTCAGTGCTTTAAATTGGCTCCTTTGGGGCACACTGTAGCTTCTTCAGATTCCTCTGCTTCCTGAGGAAAGCAGGAAGCACTCCTCACCTTGACTTTGTCAGAGACGGAGGACTAAATGAACCTGAAGGATTACTGGACACACACCCCTTACCAGCATTGGTGGGAATTGTTCCGAGATGGGGGGAAGATGTGGTGGTGCAGAAAACGATGGTTGTGTCGAAGGTCTTTTAAAACCTTCACACTCCAAGGGCCACCTGGGCGGGGTGGGGTGCAGTCAGTTAGGTGTTCAACTCCTGATTTCACTTCAGGTCATGATCTCAGGATCATGAGATCTAGCCCCTCGTTGAGCCCCTTTTCTGGCTCCACGCTCAACAGGGAATCTACTCTCTCTCTCTCTCCCTCTGCCCCTCCCCCTGCTCATGCTCTCTCTCAATCTCTAAAATAAATAAATCTTTAAAAAACCAAAAAACAAAAGCAAAATTTCCTCACGCCCTGCAGTTTGTGCTCTTCATATTTTTTGTCTGTTAGGGAAGCAGCGGTCAATGTGAGTTCCTCGTGTTCTTACGTCCTTTTTTTCAGCATTACTCTTCCTCCGAGGCACGCCCTTTAGTTCTCCAATCTGTTCTTATTTTTAGTCAATGACTCAGATATTTGGCACGTTAACCTTCATGTTAACACCAGATGAAGCGAACCCTGTTGCGTTTCTGTCCTCATCTAAAAGTTGGCCCCGAGCTAGTTCCGAGAATCTGAATTTTTCCTCAGCCAGTGTAAGCTCTGTGTGTCCCTTTAGTGATCTGCGTTATCCTGGCTTGTGTGAGCAGTGTCACATCCAGAGAGCGGCAAGGACACATTTGATGAAAGGGATACTTCCCCAGAATTTGCTGTCAGAACACCATAATCTTGTCAGCGCCAATTTTGTGCACCCCCAGTGTTGTAAGGGGTTCTTAATTCTGAACCGTATAGAGGTAACTGGAAGACGTGTGGAGAATGACTAACTCCTCATGTTAGCGTCCAGGAATGAGAACTGTGTCCAGTTAGCTAAACAGTTAATTGTATCAGTAACATCCAAATGAGCTTCAAGAAACATCCACTGTGTTTTCAGCTCAAATGCCTGATCTTAGAGAATTAGTGACACCCTTAGTCAGATCTGGCTAAAGAAATGACCTCACAGAAGCTCAAAAACCTCTTTCCCAACCCCCGCGCCCCCAAACCAGTGTTCTTCATTCTGTATTACTTACCCATCCTCTTAGGTCTTCTGTCATGTGACATTGGAATGGTTCCTTCTAAATGCAAACTGGAACTGATGTGGTCACTGGGGCCCATGTCCCCCAGTCGTTCCTTCCTGTGAGAGCATCTCCGGGGCCTGGGGGCTGGAACCCAAAGAAGATGAGGGTGGAATGTTGCTGAGCTAACCCAGCAGCTATATATCCTTTCTGTATCCTCTCCTTGGACAATGAGAGCACACAGCTGCTTTGCTCAGGGGTTAGAGAAGCTTGTAGGGCAGGGCTTAGGGCCATGGAAACAGTGATACTCATGGGACTAAGGCACCCACTGTCCTTTACTAAAGTCCTTTCTAACACTAATGCAAAAATTACAGCCATCCTCCTTCTCCCCCATTTCTGCCCCAATCACTTCGTCCCAGGCTGGCCCGACTCTCTCCCGTGATTTGCCAGAGGAAGAGGGGATCTTTTTTGGTATGCACAGGAGAACCCCGGTTTCCTAGTTACACTACTCCGTCCTTCCCGTGGCAAGCTCCTTCTGCTAATTGCAGAGAGCTCTCGGTTCATGGGGCTTCCTTCTTTCACTGCTTGTTCTCTGCAGAAGCAGGCCCAGCTGCTATTTGGGGGATAGTATCTCTCACTGACATCTGCAATGACTCGTCTCTGTAGACTGAAGAGATGTGAGTGGTCTTTATGAGAGTAGCTTTTATGGTAGGAAGTGAGAAGCTTCCAGATTGCACATAACCTAAAACAGATTTTCTTCACCGAACAGAAGTCATCGATACTTCCTGTGTTGTAATAACGAACACCCGTCCTTCGGGCTCATTAGGGATGTGGGGCTGGGAGACTGGAGTGGGAGGTGGGGGGCCGCCCTTTCACGCCGGCTCCAGCTACAGGAACACTTCCTAGGGGTCCCTTCCTGCTTCTGTAACCTTGGCCTTACAGAGCTGCCACTGCTCCTCTTTGGCGAGCCCCGGCTGTGCTCAGCACCTCCTGCGCCCTCTCGAATTTCCCCCTTCCTCGCGCAACCCGGCTCCCTGTTGAGGCTTTGCTGCCTGTATTTACAGCCGCCTAATCAGCTGGTAATTCACTTTCAATCAGTGCCAGATTGTGCTCCTCAGATTCATATCTCTTCTCTCGTTTAGTGAGGAAATGATTGCCTTTCCTTTTTACCATTCGCTGCCTGTATTAGCTGCCGTGTCGTGTTGATTAATAGTCCCTTAAATGGGAAGGTATGACCTGCAGTTCAAGAGACCATCTGTCCCAAGCTGTCCCGGTTAAGACTTGCATCACAGGCAAGTTCAAATACCTAAGACTGGGGGAGGGCGTTTCACGTCCAGTCGTAGGTCTAATGTCTCAAGTTCTTGAGTGGTGAGCGTCGAATCTAGATTGCTAGAAACCTCTTGTTATTTCATTCCGAGCAGGAATTAATTTCCTTGCAGGCCCCCTGTGAGGATCATCCTGAGTGGTTAGGGATGGGGGAAGGGTGGTGCAGGGCTGGGGCCAAGGTTCGATCCCTAAGATGTCAGCTCCTTCAGGATGAAGAGGCTTGCCTGCTAAAGTCTGAGAAAACTGCAGCCTACAACAGTAACAGATTATTTTTGTGGCTTGTGAGCCTGGTTGTGTCGCGTGCAAGAGAAATTCAATTGGGAAGATGAAGAGAGCGGACAAGAGGAGAGTCAGAGACTGAATGAGGGACAGATGAGCTAAGGGTCAGTTCAAGTGCATCCACCCACTTTCTCCTCACGTAGGTGTTGGGATGCTTTGCTGGAGAGCGGACATGTTCTCAAATGTGACTGACCTGACTGACCTCTCTTCTGGGGAAGATCTCCTGTGGGACATGATGGGGCTGGGCAACCCTTGCCTCCTGCCCGCCCCCCAGCTACTTGCTCTTACCAGAGCCACCGTGCTCTCTCTGGCTCTTGAGCTTGAAGACCTCTCCCTCCTCCTGAACCTATTAATATTAATAATTATTAATTACAATAAATAATATATGGATAATATATTCCTAACATTATATTAATACAGGCTAATAATATATTACTGTACACTTACATAGTTGCATTATGTATTATAATACTAATATATAACATTGTACAACATTAATAGTATATAAATTTTATTTATTTATTTGGTCTTGGTTTTAAATGGGAACTTCTTCAAGCTGCTTTCCCTATCTCCAAACCCCCCAGACTCTGGTCAGGTGCCCCATCTCAGTGCCCTTAGAACCCTGTATTCATACATAATGTGCATCCACGCACCTTTTTGTGTCCCTCACTCGATGGTAGGTCCAACATGGAAGCCAGAAGGGATGTGCATAGTACAAGATTTAGCACATTGAGCCACCCAAAGAGTTGCTGGGCTTGGTTTTGGAGGTGCAGTCAGGTTGGCACAGCCAGTGTCTAGAGGGCAGGGAAGGGCCCTTCCTAAGTCAGGTACAGGTTACTGAGAATAATTCCCATGCTGAGTACAAGAGCCCCCTAGATGACCAGAGCGTGATTGGAGACTGATGGTAGGAGGTGCTCAAGAAGCAGGAGAGTGAGCAGTCAGTCATTTGGGAGATCTGTCCTCAGAATTTAGTGGCCTAGCCACCAGTCGGGGTCCAAGGTCAGGGCTCTTCTCAGGGGGAAGGCTAACAAGGGAATGAAGGAATAGCAGTTTCCTAGCTTAGGCCTGGTCCTGAGAATGGGGACCCCAGGAGGAATACCAGGCAGCACAAGATCCCACTGGCTGTCACTGGGGCCATTGGATACTGCCTGAGCTCAGCAGCAGAAGCAGATCCATCTGTTTTCAGATGTGCTAAGGCCCTGGGGCCAGGAAGGAGTCTATACAAAGTCCTTTATGTCCTTCCTACTTCTCATACCTCAGAATTGCCTCTAGGTCTTCCTAGGCTCCACCTTACAGTTACTGAAACAAAAACATCTGGAGGTTAGGTCTCAAGTCTGAGAATCTTTATAACAATGGGCTCTGATGGAATGAACTAGAGCAGGCAGAACCGGCAAAATGAAGTAGAGTTCACATTGGAATCAGCGGGCAAACTCTCGCATCTGTGGACTAATTCTGCCTATACTTGTTTGCGAGGGCAGCTGTAACAAAGTATCACAAAATTGGGTGACTTACACAACAGAAACATGTTGTCTCACAGTTCCAGAGGCTAGAAGTCCAAGATCAAGTTGTCCCCAAGATTGGGTCCTTCTGAAGCCTGGGAAGAAGAATCTGCTCCATGCTCTCTCTTAGCTCCTGGGGGCTTGCTCCCCATCTTTGCTCTTCATTGGCTTATAGATGCTCACCTCATCTCTGCTCTGATGTTCATATGGCATTCTTCTTATGGTGTGTCTGTCTCTGTGTCCAGATTTCTCCTCTTTGTTGGAGATAAAGATATCATTATTATTGGATTATGATCTCTTTTTAACTTGATTACCTCTATAAACACCCTATTTCCAAAAAAGGTTAAATTCTGAGGTACTGGGGATTAGGGCTTCAACATATCTCTTTGAGGGGACATATTCCAACCCATAACCATGACCAAGTGGGAGAATTGCTTGGGGAACCATAGAGAGGTAGTAGATTCTCTTAAGAGTCCAAAATTTGAGAGCTGCTTCTGACATGCTCTCAAAACTCTTAAGCTTGAAAGGGATGTCTGGGTGGCTCAGTTGGTTAAGTCTCTGACCCTTGATTTTGGCCCAGGTCATGATCTCTGAGACCTGGGATCAAGCCCTGCATCTAGCTCCACGCTCAGCAGGGGAATATGCTTGGGTTCTCTCTCTCCCTCTTCCCCTGCCCCTCTCCCAACTCAAGGTCGCACGTGTGTGTGCTTCTGGCAAAGAAAAACTCACAGGTATACCAGAAAGATCCAATCATGAGACATGAGTAACTCTCAAAAATAAAATTCTGATAACATAAGTGAAAGTGATCTTGAAGGAATTATTGTGTCTGCAAGGAGAGTTCTTTGGTGAGTTCTTACTGTAAAGAGTCATCGGTGGTGGAAGAACTATTGGTGAAGGAATAGAGAGTCCACACAGAATATAACCTGTAGAAGGAAGCTAAGAGCGAAACGCATCTTGTAGAAATGCTAAGGGCAAAAAAATGAGCTTTGTTATACATTTGTAGAGCAAGAAGAACAAATGTGGAAGAGATGATGGGTGTTAACTAAGCTTACTGAAGTGATCATTTTGCAACACATACATCCATGAAATTATTGGTTGTATACCTTAAACTTATATAAGGTTATCGTCAAATATACCTCAGTAAGGGGCACGTGGGTGGCTCAGTCAGTTGAGTGTCGGACTCTTGGTTTCTGCTCAGGTCATGATCTCAGGGTCATGAGACTGAGCCCTGTGTTGGGCTCAGTGTGGAATCTGCTCTGAGAATTTTTTCCTCCTCCCATTGCCCTCCACCTGATTCATGCACATTCTCTCTCTCTCTCTTAAAATAAATAAATATTTATTAGAGCATGTGAGTGGGGAGAGGAGCAGAGGGAGAGGGACAAGTAGATTCCGCACTGAGCACAGACCCCGATGTGGAACTGGATCTCACAACTCTGAGATCATGACCTGAGCCAAAATCAAGAGTCAGACACTTAAGGGACGGAGGCACCCAAGAACCCCAATAAATAAAATCTTTAAAAATCCCCACAAATATACCTCAATAAAACTGGGGGGAAAATGTGAATTGAGTAACCAAAGAAAGAAATATTTTTTTAAGGTTTTTTTTTTTTAAGGTTTTATTTATTTATTTGACAGAGAGAGAGAGATCACAAGTAGGCAGAGAGGCAGGCAGAGAAAGAGGGGGAAGCAGGCTCCCCGCTGAGCAGAGAGCCCGATGTGGGGCTTGATCCCAGGACCCTGAGATCATGATCTGAGTCGAAGGCAGAGGCTTTAACCCACTGAGCCACCCAGGTGCCCCCAAAGAAATATTGATTTTTGTACTTAATAAGTGATTTTTATTATAAAAAGACAAATGTGGAAGAGACACTAGATGGAGGAGAAGGTATGTCAGCAGACGACAGTAGGCTTCTGTCTATTTTGTTACAGGTTCTTTAATAAAAAGGAGAAATTTCAAATTGTAAAGGCAGATCAAAGATAGAGGGAAAAGGGAAAGAAGCCAAATATGGATGAGATGACAGGAAGAAATCACCTAGCTGTCTTCCATGAGTTAAAATATTTATACTAGACTAGAAGTTGGTAAATTTTTTTGTAAAGGTGCTATTTTAGGTTTCGTGGGCCCCATGGTCTTCGTTGCAACTACTCTATGCTGCTTCTGTAGTGCGAAAGTAGCCGTTGGTGATTGAGAAACAGACAGGTGTACCTCTGTCCTAATGAAACTCTCTTTATGAAACACGCCGCCAGCCAGATTTAGGCTGGGCTGTAGCTGGCAGATCCCTGCACCAAAGCAATGACAACCCCAGACACCCAAAAGAATCACTCTCCGTCATCCCCGAGGAGCCCTGCAGGAAAGAGGAAATACCCTGAATCCGGAGAAGGGCAGAGGATGAGAGGAGGAGATTTAAAAATCTCCAACCCATTTAGTTTAGCATTGATTTCTGGCATGTTTCCAGAACACGTTATTAGATAATCACATTCAACAAATAGTATCTGAATACCTATTGAGCACTAAGTTCTCAGTGGTAACAGAGATAGCCTCTGCCCTCAAAGAGCCTTTAGTCTCAAGGAGAGAGCAGGTGATCTTGTAAGAAGTGGTGATTTCGGGGGTACTGAATGTTCTGAAAAGGGAAGGGTATGGGGCAAATGGTCTAAACAAAGAGATCTGACTTAGTTTAGCGGGGGTCAGAAGCCTCCCTGAAAAATTTGAAATTTGAAGTTTGAGGAATTAGGATGGACGGGGGGACAGGGTAAGAAAGCATTCTAAACACAAGGAAGGACTTGTGCAAAACCCTAGCATCAGAGGGAATCGTCAAGGCATCGCAGTAAAGGGAAAAATGTACAAAGGGCTGGAAGAGAGGAGGAGAATGGGGCAGGCCCAGAGGAGGGGCAGGCCGGAGCCGGGCTCGGGACCGTGGGCTTGGTTACTTCTCTGCTACCCCAGCCTCGAAACACTGGCGAGAGTGGAAATGAAGTCACTGACAGGACTTTGTTTTTAGTAAGATCTCACTGGCCCCAGCCATCACATTCCCCTTCCAGATGTGCAAAAGTCCACCTCTCAGCTGCCTCTGCCTCTAGTCCTAGCTCCTTCCAATCACACGCCACTCCTATGCATCTCTAAAATTCAGATCTGAGTATATCGCACCCATGCTTAAAATCCTACAATGGATCATCATGTTCCTTGGGACTTCGTATATCTGAATTTTAACGAGGCATTTAATTCAGTCTTTTATGATGTCTTTGGGCAATAAACTGAATTGGTCGCTGGAGGCAGGGACTTTAATGAGATACTGTTAATGATCTTTAATGGATTGCCGTGGGCTCATGTAAACGCCTCTAAACTTCGGGCATCTAGACCAACTGGCCTGCAAGATCTCTATATCAAGTGAATAGCAGAAGAGAAGAATCACTCTGGCTCTTTAACGATTTGGCCCAGAAGTGACATCACCTTCATTTGCAATCTATTGGCCAGAGGTAGTCTCATGGCCCCAACCCACTTACAACAGAGTCTGGGAAAAGTAGGGGAGGATATGGTGTATTTGGCAAGAACTGTCTTTGCTGCAGCGTGCTTGTTGAGTCCATGTATGTCCTAAAACGTGGATGGTTGGCTAACATGCCTGATGGGAGAATTAGCACTCAAAAATACCTCAACCAGGTAAAAGAATATATCTAAACTAACAAAGAGATATTTAGGAGGATTCAATATAAAGTCCTATACCTAAGTGAAATTAAAAATGAACCTTTCTAGTACAAGGTGAAAAGTACCTTGCTTGACATATTTCAAGTTAAAGAGAAACATACAAATGGTTTTAATTAATTACATATGCAATATGAATCATCAGGGTCTGCCAAAGAAACCTAAAGTAATCATAGAGCCTTAATGGATGTATAGAGTTTACTATAAAGTAGATGAGCATTGCCTTATTCTCTTGGCTGGTTGGAACACTCTTGCAAGTGGGTTTGGGATCAGGGGCTACATTTAAAGAAGAAATTTAAGATTCTGGAAAGAATCCAAAGGAAGGTAAGTGGGATACGAAAGGTTGTTGAAAGATATAGGAAAAACACTGGACTGGGAATTCAGAGATGCAGGTTTAAGCTCTGGATCTGCCATTTCCAGGTAATGCCGGGCAGAACCCACACCCTACCCAGCTGCCCTTCAGCCCTCTAAACCGCCTCTTCCTCCTGGGTAAGAAAGGGGATCTGGACTTGAGTTTCTGAAGTCCTTTCCAATTTGAAAGTTTGGCACCTGTGAAATGATGCCATCTGAGAAGGGTCAAAGGAATCTAGGGATGTGTAGCCTACAGCAGGAAATACTGATAGGAAACATGAAAATTGTTTTTAATTATTTGAAGGATTGTCATGAGGAAAAGGAATTAAATGTGATTTGCTCTGTATGTCCTGTGAGAACAGACCTATGGCCTGAGGGAAGAGGTTACAGAGAATAGTATGAGCACTGATACTTTCTAATGATGCAATGGGCTTCCATGTGAGGCAGTGACTATTCAGGGGAAGCAGGATATAAATTCCTTTCTAGTCCCTTCAAAAGTACTTGGTATGATCATACAAATTTGTGTGAGAATTGTATTAAAAATTCCATCATGAGAACCTGTACAAACACATAGGAATTTCTTCAGACTTACCTCCAATCCACCTACTCTATATTCCTTATTTATCAGCATCCTGGGTATATTCTTGTATGGCTCAGTATCCTTTATTCTCCCTCTTACAATTGATAAACTTATTTGGTACTCTTTTTTTTCCTGGGTCTTAACCTTGGCCCTTCTTTAAGATGTGACTTTACTGATACTCTCAATTGATGCTGAAAAAGCACTTGACAAAGTACAGCATCCCTTCTTGATCAAAACTCTTCACAGCGTAGGCAGAGAGGGTACATTCCTCAACATCATCAAGGCCATCTATGAAAAAGCCACAGTGAATATCATTCTCAATGGGGAAAAGCTCTCAGCATTTCCCCTGAGATCAGGA